>CM035131.1:43249641-44449641 GCA_020205605.1 Panax ginseng
ATTGACGAAAAAACATTTGTTTATTCATACTTAGTCTTTCTTTGAAATCCATACCAAAACAGTTGACATAAGATAGCAACATTAATAATATTTTTATAGATTGTAATGAAATCCACAAAATATTCTAAGTCTAGCCGAAGGAATTGGCTTCGACTTATTTGTACATCAATTCACGCGTAAGATACATGAATCATAAAGCTTGTCCAAAATAACATAGACAAGGTTAGAACACTTTCCTTCAGCTTCTTCTACAGTTAATACACTTCTCATTTGAGTCTTTATAGATTCTACATCACATAATTACATAACATACTACATTAGGTCATAAACGATCAATAAGCATTGTCATTAACCTATGTTCTCCTTCTTCTCGGTCTAACTATTCATTTTCTTAACTAACATTTATTAGTTTAGTTAACGTTTATTACAGCTTTATAACATGTTATTGTTATAAATAATCTCATTCATTCAATGCTCAAGTAGTTATGTTTTGTTAACCTTTAATCGTTAAACTTAAAGTTTTAATCATCTTTTATGATGTTACTTTAAGTTTAATAAGGTCATAATTCACCTTCAATCAACTTCCCTTTTCTTTATATTTACTAACTTTCTTCTTGCCGCTTTTTTAATCTCGGGCGCTTACTACGCCCGATCTCCTTCTAAATGTCGCCTTCGCAGTAGCGACTTACTAGTGTCTGGGATCTGGGCATGGCGTTGCTTGCTTTCATGTTCATAGGTTTGGGTGGTGACTGCCGCCGCCCTGAGCCTTTGAAATTTTTTTAAGCTCTTCAACTCAAATCCTTTCCGGCCTCGTAACTTGATCGTTATAAGTCTGAATTGGCTCGTTCAAAAACCGTTATCTCACATATCTTGTATACTACAATTTCATTAGGACAACTTACGTTTTCGAATCCGTTAACACTAATTTCACAGTTTAAGTTTCTTTTTATGCATTCGTTAAACGTTCGTGAACGTTCATAACTCGTTTCTTCGTTTTAAGTCAGAATTCAACCATTATTGAGTCCGCAACTCTTAAATGAAAAGTTATACGATACGCCATCGAAAACTAAGGTTTTCGAGTTAAATGGCGACTTTTGACTTTTATTCCGAGAATTTCACTATTTCGACGATTATTGTCTAATATCGTAAATTTTGCCATAACTTCGTTACTTGAGATTTTTACTCCGTTCCAAATGGATGCATTCCATTAGCACAATATATATAATCTAATCCTACATATGATGGTTTTAAACTTGTCCATCAACAACATATGATAAATATTCACGTGTTCTTCGTTAGTTCATAACTCTATGATTATGATTCACTTGCAACATGGTTTATTAATGATTAAGTCCACTAATAACCATCCTTGTTACTCCTTATGATACATGCTCCACCAATATCCACTTCTCTATCATAGCTATAATTGAAGAGATGAAGATTAATGGTTAAAGATTCATTACCTTTGTTGTTCTAAATTTCTTCTTCTTCTTCAATTGCTTAAGATAGCTCTCACTTCTCTTTCAATATAATTGTTCTAAGTTGTTGGTGGAAATTAACAAGCAACAAATGACCAACAAAACTTCCTATATATAGGCTTAGCAAAGTGAGGGCAAAAGGGGTAAAAATGCCATCCCACCTCCTTACTATTCCACTTCCTTACTATTCATTTCTTGCAAGCTAAGTCTTCTCCCTTACTTGGCCACCAAGTTGGCCGGCCATGTTGTGAGATCCTGAATTTTATGAAATAAAGTATTCAATTTTTCTATTTTGGTAAATAGTTAAATTGGTAAAAGTTTAAAGTTAAGGGTCATATTTAATTTTTTTTTAAAGTAAGCAAGTTATCATAAAATAACCGGTAGTAAAAGTACAGTAATACACGTGGTTGCATAGTAGCACACGGTATTGGTTATTGATGCTTATGTGAGAAGTCACTCAGTTATACTCAATTATTGTTATAATAATTGCTGCATCATATCTCTCATATTATTAATTCAATTATTATCACAGTATCATCTACATAATATTTTATATATTATTAAATCAATTATTGAGACAACAAAGTTATTTATATTATTATTTGCAATATTGATAATGTCTAGAAGTTCAGTCAAGGAGAGGTTTGGTCACCTAATTGTGCGCCAATAAGGAGAAATCCTTATCGGAAAGCCCTCTCTTTCCTGGGAACGACCTGGTTGTTAAATATTGTGAGTTATAATATTAATGAAAAATTTTATTAAAAAATCGAATTTGAGTTCGGAGTTGAATTTGGAGACGCAGACGTGATATTTGAGTTCGGAACGATAAAATTAGTAGAAATAGACTATAAACACAAAATTTATCGGGGTTGATTTTTTGGTCAAAAAAAAGGCAACAATTGACTTTTTTGGAAAAAGTCAAACTTCAAAATTTCAAAAATGAAATTGTTGAGAGAAATATTTCCATTGTGTTGGGATTATTAGTGTTAGTGGAAATTGACATTTATTTCGATAGTAATTGATGTCTGGAAGTTATATTGACCAACCGGGTAATTAATCGGGTAAATGAGCAATTGATTACTATTAATTCACATGATTATAACTATTTGTTCACATGTGTGTACTATTGATTCACATTCTTGTACTATTAGGGGAGTTGGTGCAAGATTGATAATACTTGCATGACTAAGTTAAAATGGAGGTATAGATGGAGAGTACTATCTTGTGTATTCGTATTTTCACATGATTATAACTATTGATTCACATGATTGAACTATTAATTCACATTATTTACTATTAGGGGAGGTGGTGCAAGTTTGATAATACTTGCAGGACTAAATTAAAAATGAAGAAAAAGAGAAAGGTATTATACTATAATATTTTGAGCCCCAAAACGTGCAATTGTCAAAACTATATTTTCCTATAATTAGAAGCTCATTCTTTCTTCATTATTTCTCACCAATTCACTAAAGCTTTAGAGCAATTATTATAGAGAAAAATTATAGAGAGAAAGAAGAAGAGAAGTCTGCTACCTTACTATTCCAGTATCCAATTTTCTTCTAAGGTAAGGGGTATTATTTCTTTCGTATTCATGAAGAGAGCTATTGTTATTCCATTCCTTATTATTCTGTTGGAATAACCTGTCTATGTGAAGTACCGCATACATGGTGAAATTCTTCTATTATTCCATTTTTATTATTACATTGGAATAACTTTTGTATATGTGAAATCTTTATCGCATACATGGTAAAATTCTTCTGTTATTCCATTCCTTATTATTATGTTGGAATAACTTTTATACATGAAATCTTGATAAGTGGATTTTATATCCACTTATCCAAGTATCTTTACTTGAATTAGTTGCTTATATTCATGTGTCTTAGTTACTTTTCATGCATTTTGTGTTCATTTTGTAGGTTATACGTTTGGGAGCGGTGTGAGTGACTATTGGTAAGGAAAAACAAGGAAAATGCAAAGAAAATGCAAAGAAAAGCAATCCGGACATCATTTCGGCTTTCATGTTTACTTCATGTTGTTGGTTTGGAACTTAGCTTACATTGTAGAGCATCTTCGTAGCTTTCTGAAACATCTTTAATCATTCTAATCAGAGTTCGGATGCAAGAGTTATGATCTTTGTACCAACGGACGTCGAACTTCGCTGTTTTGGTTAGCCATTTTCATAGCAGTCACTTCCAGACCAATTTCAACCTTCATCCGGCCAGAATTTCTCAATCCTCAAAGAATTAAAGTTGTATAGCTCGTCGATATCTTCAATTCGATATGTGGTAGGCCCTGTAAATCCTTCCGGATCAAAAGTTATGGCCGTTTTACCAGAGAACGCTGTGAAAGAAAATGGACCCCCACCGGGGCGGGCTTTTCCTTCACAAAATACTACGGCCGAGGCGGGCATACCAGTATATGAAACAGAATCATAACCACAAGGCGTATGCCTCATACAAGTTTAAACCCATGGATGGGGTATATCGAGAAAAGACGTTTTTTTGGCCAAATTTGAGTTCGAGAAGGATTGTTTCGATCCAATTGACTCAAGGACTTCCAAGAGGACTTAAAGACATGTAAAAAGGCTTATAAAAGGAGGAGAATAACAAGGATTAGAGGAGAGATTAGAGGAGAAATACGATTCTATTAGATTAGATTAGAGTAGATTAAATCAAAACACTAGTTCTAATGAGTTTTGGAGATTGAAGCAACTTGGAGACCGAGGAGGGAGCTTCAAATCTACGAATAATAGATTATATCTTCTCATCTTCTTCTATCTTTGTCTTTTAATGTGTATTCAATTGTGGATTCTTAGTTTTAATTCAATAATCATGAACTAATTCTTTGTTTGAGGTTACTATGGATCTTATTGTGTAGTTTACTTTGATACGCTTCTTTGTTAGTCTTATTAGCTATAGTTGGATTGTCTATTATGATTTGGACTTAATTGCTTAATTTCCTAGCTAACAATTACCGTGATAATCTATATGAACTCGAGAGATGAAGTATAGATTTAGATCTGATCATGATAACATGTGTTTGTGATTTCTGCATAGATGGAATTCATGTATCGTGTTTAGGATAGAGATATGCCTTTACGCCATATGTAGTCTAATAAGAACTTGTGCTTAAACCCTTTTTAATGGTAATTCACATAGAGATATACTAGGTTAGTTAATTAGGGTGTTCAATTTGATTCTATCATCTGTGGATTTGATTTGATATGAATATGGTGCATTGAGAGATGGCCATATTTTACTTTCGTGTTCTTGATTAAAAATCCAGTATATATAACTTGGCTTAACAGGAAGTGTGTTGACTTAAATGAAACAATAAGTGAAATTTTAATCTCAAGTCTTCAATATCTTGTTTCATTCTAGGGATAGTTAGTAATAGTTTATTTAACTATTTTAAATTAAATTATTAAATCATTCATTTAAATAAGATTAAATTGGTTATATGTTAGTACTTGGTAATTCTTGTTAACTAATTCTCTGTGGAAACGATACTCAACTTATCACTTTATTACTTGTTGACCACGTATACTTGCGTGTTGTGTGTAATTAGATTTTACCCAATAAGTTTTTGGCGCCGTTGCCGGGGAATTAGTTTAATATATTTTTTTGCCAATATTAGCTTCAATCAAATTAGTCTTCATTTAAACATTTTTTTTCTTTATTTATTTTTATTTTATTTTATTATCTTCTTCTTTTTCTGTCGTTTCAGGTACCATGGCTGGATTCAATTATCAAAGGCCATATTCGAGTATGACTCAACCAAGGGGAGCGGGGATTGATGGTGTCAATGCATTTTTTGCATTATCAGCGCAGCTTGAGACACTTTCGAGGAGGTTGGATGTTGTTGCAGCCCAACGTAATCGAATGATAGCAGTTAATTGCAATTATTGTGCTGGTAATCATCCGAGTCATTAATGCACTATTTTCGTTTGATTAATGCTTATATCATTGTCATCATCCTCATGCTTATATTGTGATGAAAGTCATCTTAGGCTTACGTACAAAGATGGACTGTTGATTATTGATTTTATAATTGTATATCTTTGGCTTACGTGAAAAGATGGACTATTGATTATTGGTTTTATAGTTGTATATCTTTGGCTTACGTGCAAAGATGGACTGTTGATTATTGATTTTACAATTGTATATCTTTGGCTTACGTGCATTGATGGACAGTTGTTGGTATGATTATAACCAGGGATTATTCGGTATAATCATGACCATTGTTGAAAACACGAATATCCTTGGCCCGTAGTGCATAGATAATTCATGGTCGTAATACTAGTGAATATCCTTGGCTTTAGTTCAGGGATGATTCAATGATGTGGATTAATTATTAAGCTGAGTCTCAGCTATAACATATTGATAATACACTTTTAATTCGTAGAAGATAATAGATATCATGCTCTACTTGACTCTTCTATAATACAATTGTATGTCTTTGGCCTGTAGTGCAAAGATGAATTGTTAATGAATATCTTTGGCCGTAGTGCAAAAATAAATTTATTAGTATGATTATGAGCAGAAATTGTGATTTGGTATAACCATGATTTTTGATGTTTCGGTGAAGATAGGTGATGAAAATTATCTTCGTCTGGTCGCTGAAGAGGAATTTAGAATCACAATTATGATTATGAGTTATTCATATGATTGTGGACATGAATTGTTGGTTGATGTTACTGGGGATAAAACATTATTGGTGGACTTTTAATATGGAGAAGATAATAGATCGGATGGTCTATTTGACTCTTCTAATGGATTGCTTCGTTCATTTTGCAACTATGGTTGAAAAGTTTTATCATCTACCATATGTTCTAAATCTTTGATTTATTCTTCGATGAAGGCTATTGATAATTTAATTATCTTTAGTCATGATATTATTCTTGGGCTATTTGTGCTTACCCTTTGCTTCACAATTCCTTTCGAATGTAATAAGAGTGTAAATTTGGGTCGATGGGATAATGAGAAAAATAGTGTGATGGTCCGAGACTGTCGAAGTTTCTCAATACATTATAAAACGGCATGACATGCAACAGATAATTGTAGTACCTAAGATGTGTGTGTCGTATTTTATACGTCACTTAATAATTGATTTTGGCGAATAACAATAGGGTGATGAAAACCCGACTTTGAAAGCGTCAAAAGTGCACCTCATTAGAATGAATATGATAGTAATCTTCTCGTTCTTCTTTGGGATCTTAAAATATTTGCTGTTGTATTTTATATGGCATTGTAACAATTTGAGTTTGGATATTGTCTACGAGACAATATTGTATTAAAAGTCATAGCTTATGTGTTGTCATACTCTGCACGACAGTTCAACAGTTGTATAAATGAAGTTTGTATGTGATTTTTATAGTATGATATCTGACGACTCAGAATGGGTCATGTGAACCTATTTTGGGGGCGTCACACATGTGCTCCATGGGGGACCCACATGGGTTGCCCCATAGCTTGTTCTCACCCGATGACCCATTGGTTTGATCCACGGGTCCGGTTCTTGGTTCGGGCTTAGGTTTAATTAACTTTGGGCCTAACATTGGCCTTGCATTACTTATCTTTGAGCCTTATCACAATTTCATTTGGGCTTGCCAAATTCATAAGCAAAATCTATTAGTCCATTACAAATGGCTTAAGCTTTTAACTTATAATCCTCGTATTCTTCTCATATACTAGTTCGTATAACATTCCTCATATATGTTATGTTATCTTTCGTATATACTTATACAATACCTCGTATTATACTCGTATTTATTGCTTCGTATAATAACTTTCATATTATACGACCTTCCTTTAATCAAATCTTCACTTTTCATAACATTCTCGAATTTAGTACGCAGGCGAAAAACTGCGTTTGTCATAACTGAATTATTATTAGCTAATTCACATTTCCTTATCATTCTATCATTACGTATTTTCCGAAAGTTCAAAAATAATTCTTGAGCAGAAATGGATGAATAGTGTTTTTCAAAGAATTTCTTGGAAAGCTTTTATTTTTGTCTTGAAAATTCAAACACCTTAATTCCATCACGTAGCCAGACTACTACTATATTATTCCTCTTTTAGGTTATAGAATAACCTTCATCACGCTTACTCGTTATAAATAACATATATTATAATTTTATTCATTATTATTCAAATACAATTATTTTACATTTAATCTGATTTTCTCAGTTGTTACATTCTTTCCCCCTTATAAGGATTCTGTCCCCTGAATCTCGCCATAAATTAAACAAACAACTTATGGTAATTCTTCTTTATCTTTTCTTCAAGTTCCCACGTTGCTTCTTCGGCATCGTGATTTCTCCATATTACCTTCACCGAAGGTATAACTTTATTCCTAAGAACTTGCTCTTTTCTATCAATGATTTGCATTAGTATTTCCTCATACGTCAAGCCCTTCTCAACATGAATAAGCTCATACTCTATTACATGCTTATAATCTGGCTTATAAGGACGTAACACAGATACATGAAACACATTGTGTATGCGTTCTAAGTCTGGAGGTAATGCTACCATGTAAGCTACCTCTCCTACCCTTTTTAATATCTCAAAAGGTCCTATAAACCTTGAACATACATGAGATAAATTCTTAGCTAACTTATTTGGAAGAAGTGCACGGGAAGTTTTGAAAAACTTAATAATCTGACAAATATAATATTATAATATTATATTAAAACATTATTATAAATCTATACTATTATAATATTATAATATAATATTATAAAAATATATTTGAATGAATATTAATGTCGGAGAAGATAATTATGGTTCCATAAAAAAATATGTCAAACTTTCAACAAATGTCTCATGCTAAAATTCCTCCATTTATATCAATATTGAAGAAATATTTACTTATCATATTTATCAACAATTTTTATTTTATTCATCAATTATTTACAACTCTTCAATCTTTCAATAATTATTCCTAATTAATATTATAGACTCACAATACTGACAACCAGATCGTTCCCAGCTGGAAAGAGGGGATTTTCTGATAAAGATTTCTCCTTACTGGCGCGCAATTATATAACCTAACCCTTTTACTCGACAAAACTTTCTAGACATTGTCAATAATACTATCTAATAATATCATTTCAATAATATGAGTTACTGTGTCATGACAATTATTGATTTAATAATGTGAAGTACTATTCAGTTGTTACTATGACAATTATTGAGTCAATAATATGAAATACTATGCAATTATCACCATATCAATTATTGAATGAAATATTGACTGACTACTTACGTAAGAATAAATATTCAGAGATATTGTGTAATACCGTGTGTTACTGTTCAATATCACGTACTACTGTGGAACAACGCGTATTACTGTACATTTATCGTTGGGTATTTTAACAGTACATTAACAGTAAAAGTTATGCCACCAATTTGTAAAAACTAATTTTGTCGCTTTTTATATCTTGTCGTGGGGTCCACCAATGATTGGTTAGTTCGGCGCCGTCGTACTTTACCGAATATAATATTCCCCGACAAAACGAATATTTTTCAATAACTGTTTACTTTGAATAATTTACACATATCACCCACAACTATAACATTTATTAAATTAACACCTTACTATTTAGAATAATATATAAAGAAAATTAAATCTTATTCATAAAAAGTTGGGGTCAACCTCTCCTACTTATGAAATTTCGTCCTCAAAATTGATGTATGTACCTGGTATTTCGAAGAGATGATTATACCTTACTTTTATTTCAGATTCTAACTCCCAGGTCATTTCCTCAATATCATGGTTTCTCCATAAAACTTTGACTTGAGGTATAACCTTTGAGTGTAGAATATGTTCCTTCTTATCTAATATCTTAACAGGTACCTCCTTATACGTTAAATTTTTTGCCATCTCATCCGGTTCCAATTCAATAATGTGGTTTGGGTCTTCCACATATTTACGTAACATGGATATGTAAAAAATATTATGAACACGAGATATGCTTGGCGGTAAGGTGAGTCTATAGGCCACAGATCCTACTCGGTCGAGGATTTCAAATGACCAATAAATTGAGGGTTGAGCTTTCTTCTCTTTTCGAATCTCGTAACTCCTTTTCATAGAGTGACACATAATAATACATGGTCTCCGACATTGAATTCCACGTCCCTTCGATGAAGATCAACATAACTCTTTTGTCGATCTTGTGCTGTTTGTACACTTTGTCGGATCATTTGAATCTTTTCTGCAGTCATAAGTACCAACTCCAGGTCTGCGGCTTGAGCAGCTTTGACTTTATCGATTAAAGTCGGTTCTACTCGTATATTTGTCATCTTCACGTGGGTCCTTGAAGTCTTTAGTTCTATCTCCATCTTTTGCAAGTCATACAAAATTAGCCTTTGTATTGACAATATCGCACTCGTACTCGCATATGATCTTTTACTCAATGCATTAGCTACCACGTTCGTTTTTCCAGGATGGTATTGGATGGTATGATTGTAATCTTTCAATAGCTCAAGTCAACGTCGTTCCCGCATGTTGAGTTCGTTTTGGGTGAAGAAATATTTGAGGCTTTTGGAGTATATTAGGATGTCATCAATAAAAAAATCACGAAATGATCCAAATATTCCTTGAATATTCGGTTCATCGTGTCCATATAGTTAACATGGGCATTGGTTAATCCAAAAGATATGACTAAGAATTCATAATGCCCGTACCGAGTTCTAAAATGTCATCAGTTTTAATCTTTAACTGATGATATCCAGAACGGAGATCAATCTTTGAAAAGAATTGAGCACCTTGTAACTGATCAAACAGATCATCAATGCGAGGTAATGGGTACCTATTTTTGATGGTAACATGGTTCAACTCCTGATAGTCAATGCATAATCCCATACTCTCATCTTTCTTGTTTACAAATAAAATAGGAGAACCCCAAGGCGGTGTACTAGGACGTATGAAGCCTGTGTCTAACAATTCCTAAAGTTGTACTTTCAACTCCTGAAGTTCAATAGGAGCCATTTGATATAGGGTTTTAGAAATGAGTTTTTTACCGGGTTCAAGGTCAAAACAAAATTCGATTTCACGTTCTGGGGGTAGGCCAGGAAGTTCTTCAAGAAATACGTTAGATAATTTATTAACAACAGAAATATCATTTAAATTTGATGTATTTTTATTTAAATCAGTGACATGGGCTAAGAAAGCTTGACATTCATTTTTCAATAAACGAATGGCTACCATGTTTAAGAGTCCTATTATAATTCGGAAATCAGCTTTAAGGTGATGAGATCAGCTATAAATACAAGGCTAAACTCCAATTAACAGGTAATGCACTTTTGAGCTCTAAATACTAAAGTCTCCATTGTTAAACCTTATTCAGCCTGTACTCATTCTCACACCGGAGTTATCACCCGACGGCCCAAGCTGTCAAGCTTCTTGTGTGATTTCGTTACCGTGCAGGTTTAAGTGTGTGGAATTGGTGATTGGACGCGCAGACGAAACTTAGCATTAACAACCACATTCCCATTATGACTAGATGTCAACCAATGAACTCAAACCCCTACAGGTATCCCAATATATATCCAAAAACACTAAAATAGAGAAAATGGTTAGGGAAATGTTAGACAGTGGTATAATTAAGCACAACAACTCTCCTTATGCCTCACCACTTCTATTGGTCAAGAAAAAAGACAATACATGGAGATTTTGTGTAGATTACAGAGCTCTAAACAACACAACAATCAAGAAAAAATTTCCCATCCCAATTATAGAAGAACTTCTTTAGGAGCTCAAAGGGAGAAGGATATATACCAATTTGGACCTAAGGAGTGAATATCATCAAATTATAGTCAAGGATGAAGATACACAAGAGACATCTTTTAAAACTCACCAAGGGCATTATGAATTCTTAGTTCTGCCCTTTAATTTGGCTTAACCAACGCCACAACTACTTTGCAATGTATCATGAATGAGATCTTTGGTCCAGATTTAAGAAATTTTGTCTTAGTCTTTTTTGATATATGGCATACTGGTATATAGCCCCTTTGTGAAGAACACCAACAACACCTCCAACAAGTATTTGATATACGAAGGAAAAATCAACTATTTTTCAAGAGGTCCAAATGTACTTTCTCACAGGAACAAATGGAGTATTTGGGACTCATAATCAATGCAAAAGGAGTAGCAGTTGATGACAAGAAGATTGAAGCTGTGAAACAATGGCCTAGTCCAAAATGTCTTAAATCCTTAAAAGGATCGATTCCTAGGACGTACAGGTAGTAATAGGAGGTTTGTCAAGCGTTATGGAATTATTAGTAAACCTTTGATAAATCTCCTCAAAAAGGGAAATTTTAGTTGGTCGGGTATTTGAGGTAGCTTTCAACAAATTAAAAGAATCACTCTCTACGACACCTGTTCTAGGTCTATCAGATTTTTCAAAAACTTTTGTGTTAGAAACTGATGCTTGTAAGACAGGGATAGAGGCTGTATTGATGCAAGAAGGGAGACCGCTGACATTTTTAAAGAGCATTATCCGATATAAATTTGGGTTTGTCAACTTGTGAAAAAGAACTATAGCTATCATCATAGCTAGTTGTACAAAAATGGAGGACCTACTTGTTTGGACAAAAATTTATTATTAAAACAGATCATGAAGCTCTCAAGTACTTTTCACTACACTGGTGCAATAAAAGTGGGTTTCCAAAATGTTGGGGTTTGATTACTATATACAATCTAAAAGGGAAAGGAAAACTTGGTTGCAGATGCACTTTCAAGGAGGCCTGAAATGGAGTATAATTGTGTCACTGTGATAGAAGTAATTCCAACTTGGAGAACTGAAATTCATGAAAGTTTAAATGGAAATAGAGAGGTCCAATAAATAATGACAAAAGTTCCTCTAGACCCTTCTAGTTTTCCTGATTACTAACTACAAGATGGAGTGCTAACGAAACAAGGAAAATTTTACTTGGAAAATTTTGGAAATATAAGGAGTAAGGTATTGGAACTAATTCACACTAGTCCAGAAGGGGGACATTCAGGTATTGGTGCTTCCATCAAGAGAGCTGAACTAGTTTTCTATTGGCCAACAATGAAGTCAATTAAGTTAGAGGTATCCAGAATTTAATCCTTGGGGACAAGGATCCATTCAAGCAATGGGGAATTGTCAAGAGAGCAAATCAAACTATGCTAACGACACATTTAGATTGCATAAAATAAGAATAGATTCCATTCAGTTTATTAAAGGAGAGAGTTGTTAAAATTTTGTTAGTATAGTGGAGAGGCATATATTTAGCTCATGACTGTATCAGTCGATCCTTATGCAGAAATCTATGCAAATTTTCATTCTCTGTTAATTCTTTTTACTCTCCTTTATGTTTTCCTTCATGTATTTTCATTATTAGCATTTTCATATCATTGGGTAGCAACCCATAATTAATTGTGGATACAAATCTTATCCCATCTTTTGTCGACACATTGTAATTGAATTATCATGATTAAAACATTCATTAAATCGTCCCCTCAACAGTTTAGGGGACAACCACAATTACTTAAATGTCCATATATATATGGAGTTAATGGAGTTGCATAGATATGCAGACTCCAAATATACACAATCTACGATCGTAGAGTTAAGTTACTCTACGATCGTTGAGTAGTCACTATACGATCTGAAGATTCACTCCACGTTTCTACGGTAGTAGAGTGACTAATGTACTATCAGTCGATGACTACACTACGATCGTAGGGTGACTTAACTCTACGATCGTAGATTGTGTACATTTAAAACTTACACAGCTGTGCATATCTATTTTTCCATATATATATATATATATATATATATGGGTTCCATCACATGACAAGAGGTTCTTTGTGGAGCAACCCCTTTTTTGGCCTGTTGAAATTTTATTTTAATTTGTTTTGCTCCAGTCGAAATTTCAAGCGGTAAAAAAGAAGATTCTTCCATGACAACCGATTCTTCTGAGATGGAACCCTATATATATATATATATATATATATATATATATATATATATATATATATATATATTTCTCTGTTCCGGCAGCTAGGGCACAATCGGTCTCTCTCTTTTCGTTATCCCTAAAAGACAAAACGCTAGCTACTAGAAGAGGCAAAATAGCGTAATCAGTATGTAGAACCCAAAAGACAAACGCTAAACTTTGCGTGTCCCAATTGCTGAGAGGATAATTATTGAATGTTTTAGTCATAGACACTCGATTGCCACAAATATGGCGAGAGATGGATTAATTGGGAAATAACCTATAGCCAACTGCAGTTATATATCTATAAGTGAAATCCATGCATTATTTTAATGAACAACATTTATTTCTTTGTGTGATTTGATTTTTCTAAAATTAATACAAAATGGCATATTTATATAAATATAGTTATCAAATGACCATATTTTGAAGGTTGCATCAAAAGTAAAAGGTTTTGAAGACAAAAGTGTTGCTAAACCTACAAAATATTGTGCCACCAATCAATATGGAAAGAGTATTATGTAATTTTTGCCCCACTGAAAGGTTAGTTGTGACTAGTTATAATAGGCAGAATAAGAGTATAATTCTTAACCAAAAAAAAAAACCCTACTTTTTGTGGTTCCTGTCCTAATGATTCTTTATTGCTTTATTCAAAAGTTTTATCATCGTGACATGTGGATTCTTTCTTGTCTGCTATATGCTCGATAATAAAAAAAATGGAATCGGTGCATTTGATATAGTAATATAACATTCGTGCACATATTATGATATGATTCTCTCTTTAATAATTCTAAGTAAATATCAATAAAAAAATGTTGAAGAACATGGAGTTTTCGATGAACCAACACCAACACTTTTTTCTTGGACTGAACAAAAGGACAACGCAGTCTTGGCAACTTTTTCACAATCTCATTTCTATCACATCAAACATCTTCTTTCTCCCAAACATGTCTTAATTCTTAGTTTCATTTTTTAGAACCAATCATCTCCTAATCTATGGCAAATGCAATGATAGGATATTGAAAGTAGAACACACACACACACACACACACACACACACACACATATATATATATATATATATATATATATATATATATATATATATATATATATATAAACTAGCTAACACATCTTGCACCATTAATTAATTGTACAATTTGACGGTCATAATTTAAAAAACAATTAAATAAGACTCTTCGCAACACGATGTTGCACAACAACTTAACTATAGTAACATTGTGTAGCTAGAGAAAAGTCGTCTTACTCTTAATTCAAAATTAGTAAAAAAAAATTCTTTCGCAACGCTGTGTAATGCGTTAAAGTTAAATTGTTCGACAACATAATGTTGCAGAAGGTCTAATTTTTTAAATTATGATGGTTAAATTTTGCAATGAAGATCTAGTGACATCAACCCTTGTAACCACCACTTTCTATGAATCGTCTACCTGTGTATATTAATATATATTTGATCAATTATTTCTCTATTGTCCTGGTCAAAAGTGATACTTTGGAATAATTGTTAGTTGGAGAGATCAATATATTAAGCATTCTTTTCTATACTGCCCTCACCATTAAGCAAACAGTTGAATAGTCGCACACAAAGAAAAACATACATACACACACTTGAGGGTAGTTTTATCATAAAAGAAGAAGAATTTTTAAGTGATAATCTGTTCATGAATGATTGAAATGAAGAAGAGCAGAAAAGCAAAATGGGAGCTGTGAGCGGATGAGATTCGGTCATGGTGTATCTTTTTTGTGACTTGTAAGATGCTCATTGTTTTCTTTTTCGGGTTTTATTAGCATTTTTGACAGTGTTATTATGTTCTTTTATAGGTGTCTCTTGCAAAAAGATGGGGACTTTTTTTAGGTTTTTTTACTGATAAATGTCATAGCTTTAGATAAAGAAGATGGTCAATTAGTTATGTCATAGTTATTGAAGATGCTAAGCTTGATAAGAAACATAAGTATTGAGTTTAATAGTGAGGTTTAAGATCAAAGCATCTCTCTTTATCATGCAAACTATTAATGTACATATTGTAGTAAAATAATTGAAAAACTACTATGAAAATTAAAAAAGAGTTAAGAAGATATCACCAAGATTGAATTGAGGAGTGCGTAGAGCATTGTCCTTAAGGATAATTTCCGCCCCTCTGATATTGTATATCACTGATGCAAAAGATCACAGCGGATACCCTCCAGGATTCAACAATTTCGTCTTCTCTAATGTGCATTCAAATAGAGAAGGTGACATGAACAACCCATTGCTTTTTCTTGAGTTTTAAAAAAAATGATTCAAGTGAAAATATTGTAATACAATATTTTATATGAAGTAGATAACATGCATGCTAATTAACTCTCTTTTTAAGAGTAGAAGCCTAATATATATATATATATATATATATATATATATATATATATATATATATATATATATATATATATATATATATATATATATATATCATGCATGGTTAAGCTATGAACCAAAAAGATTTTGTAACGGTTAGAAAATTAAAAGTTTTACAACAGCTAATTTTACAACGGCTAGTTTTAATAATTAAACATAAATTAATCTCATAAATTTGTAACGGAAGGATATTAATAAATATTAAAATTTAATCTAAGATAATAAAGTATACTATCTTGACTTTGAAATTCCTTCAATTTTTATAAACCAAAAAATCTAACAATCCCCCACAATTTCAAAGACAAATTTTAAGAGAAATATGAATAAAAATCAAGAAGTGAAAATGCAATGCATAAGTATTGGTGACTTTTGGGCTATGAACCAATACATAGAATAAATAAGGCTAAATTCACAGGAAATAAGTGAAACAATAATTTTGTAAGACCCCGAATTTTATGAAATGAAAGTATTCAATTTTTTTATAATTATTATTTCATTTAATAAATGGTTAAATTGATAAAAGGATTAAAGTTAAGGGTGATATGTGAAAATTTTGCAAAGTAAAACAAGTTGTTATAAAATATTCGATTGGTCGTAGAATATTCGTACGACGACACAATCTTTGGTGGACCCCACAGCAGAATTATTGTCGGAGTTAGAAAACAACAAAATTATCTTTTTATGAAATAATGACGGAAGTTTTACCGTTAACTGTTGAAATACTCGGTGATAAAAGTACAGTAATACGCGTGGTTGCATAGTAGCATACTGTATTGATTATTGATGCTTACGTAAGAAGTCACTCAGTTTTGTTCAATTATTGCTACAGTAATTGCTGCATAATATCTCACGTTATTTGATTCAATTATTGTCGATATTTTATTAATTATTAAATCAATAATTGAGACGATACAATTATTCATATTATTATTTGCAATATTGACGATGTCTAGAAAGTTCTGTCGAGGAGAGGTTTGGTCACCTAATTGCACGCCAATAGGGAAAAATCCTTATTGGAAAGTCCCCTCTTTCCTGGGAATGATCTGGTTGTTAAATATTGTGAGTTATAATATTAATGATGAATAATTGTTGAAAGATTAAATATGTGTTGATTGAAGATATAATGATTTGTGGTAATATTTATTCAATCTTTGATATAAATAAGAAGTCTGTTATGAGACGTTTGTGGTAAGTTTGGTTTTTTCTATGGGGGCCCATATATCATCATCTAAGAGTCACTTTTGCCATTAGTAATTGCCTTTACCAGACGTCAAACCACTTGCCGTTACACATTACAGGCGTCGAACCAATTGACGTTTCACATTACAGGCGTCGAACCAATTGTCGTTTCACATTACAGGCGTCGAACCAGTTGTCGTTTCACATGACACGCGTCAAACCACTTGTTGTTTCATATTACAGGCGTCGAACCAATTGTCGTTTCACATTACAGGCGTCAAACACTTGTTGTTTCACATTATAGGCGTCAAACCACTTTTCTTTTCACATCACCAGTCGTCAAGCCACTTGCCTCTTCCCATTGCAAGGGCTAAGCTAGAAATCATCTATAAATAGAAGCTTATTTCTTTTATAATTCTCACCAATTCACTATGACTCACAAGAGAATTCTATAGAGAGATAATCAGATAAAAAGAAGAAGAGTATTCTGTTACTACACTATTGCAGTATCAAATCTCCTACTAAGGTAAGGGGTATTATTTCTTTCGTATTCATGAAGAGAGTTATTTCTTTCAATACTCGTAAGGGGTATTATTTCTTTCGTATTCATGAAGAGAGTTATTTCTTTCAATACTCGTAAGGGGTATTATTTCTTTCGTATTCATGAAGAGAGTTAATTCTTTCAATATTCGTAAGGGTTGTTATTCCATTCTTTATTATTCTATTGGAATAACCTATCTACGCGGACTACCGCATGCATGGTGAAATCCTTTTGTTATTTCATTTTTTATTATTCTGTGGGAATAACCTATCTACGCGGACTACCGCATGCCTGGTGAATAACCCTTCGTATTCATTTGTTATTAAACTATGGAAATGATCTGTCTACACGGACTACCGCATGACAGTTGAAAATCCATTTGCAGTTTCGTATATTGTTCATTTCAGATCCCTAAATTTAAACTTTACTATGGTAAGTACTGCTTCTATAATTCCTGAAATTAGTAGAATATCCTTGATATTTACGCTTCATCCAGTATCTTTTCATGAAAATATTATTCTGAGCATTCTTGATAAGTTTTAACCTTTTCATGCCGGAGTACTATTCATGGGGTACTATTCCCAAAGTATTATTCATAAGGTACTATTCACTCGGGTATTATTCACCCGGGATAATATTCGTAACAAAAATTGATTTCTTTTCGGTCCAAATCATTTTTGATACAATATTATTCTTGAATTTTACTCCACAAAGCAGTATCATATTGACAATTTGGACATTATGGAATTCTGGATAAATTAAATTATAAATCTTTAAAATTTATCCTTTGCTTTATTTTAATTGAATTCTTATATCATTGTCATCA
The DNA here is from genome assembly GCA_020205605.1 of Panax ginseng. Taxonomy (NCBI): domain Eukaryota; kingdom Viridiplantae; phylum Streptophyta; class Magnoliopsida; order Apiales; family Araliaceae; genus Panax; species Panax ginseng. The sequence goes on from CM035131.1 coordinate 43,268,048, forward strand.
TCCTCATGCTTATATTATGATGAAAGTCATCTTTGGCTTACGTGCATAGATGGACTGTTGATTGGTATGATTATGACTAGGAATCATTCGGTATAATCATGACCTGTAATGTTATAAATGATGTGGTAAAAGTCCTCATTGGCCCGTAGTGCATTGATGGACAGTTGTTGAGATGAACATGACCAACTGATGAATATCCTTGGCCCATGGTGCATGGATAATTCAGTGATGTGGATTATTTATTACGCTGAGTCTTAGCGATAAAATTGGTGATAACTTTAAATCATAGAAGATAGTAAACATAATGCTCTACTTGACTCTTCTGATGGATTGCTTGTTCCGCTGCAGTTAAACTTGATGTCTATTGTATTTTATCAGTTTAACCCTGTTGAAGGCTAACGATAATTTATTTTACATTATCTTAGTCATAATATTTCTTACTGGGCTAGTTGAGCTCACCCTTTGCTTTCATTGTTCTCTTCAGGAAATGAGAATATAGTTGGGACTAGTCGGGGAACGAAGTGACGGTCCAGATGTTTGCATTAGTAGTCCTCACTATTCTTGAATTTTACTCCACAAAGGAGTATCATATTGACAATTTGGATATTATGGAATTCTGGATAAATTAAATTATAAATCTTTAAAATTTATCCTTTGCTTTCTTTTAATTGAATTCTTATATCATTGTCATCATCCTCATGCTTATATTATGATGAAAGTCATCTTTGGCTTACGTGCATAGATGGACTGTTGATTGGTATAATTATGACTAGGAATCATTCGGTATAATCATGACCTGTAATGTTACAAATGATGTGGTAAAAGTCCTCATTGGCCCGTAGTGCATTGATGGACAGTTGTTGAGATGAACATGACCAACTGATGAATATCCTTGGCCCATAGTGCATGGATAATTCAGTGATGTGGATTATGTATTACGCTAAGTCTCAACGATAAAATTGGTGATAACTTTAAATCATAGAGGATAGTAAACATCATGCTATACTTGACTCTTCTAATGGATTGCTTGTTCCGCTGCAGTTAAACTTGATGTCTATTGTATTTTATCAGTTTACCCTTGTTGAAGGCTAACGATAATTTATTTTACATTATCTTAGTCATAATATTTCTTACTAGGCTAGTTGAGCTCACCCTTTGCTTTCATTGTTCTCTTCAGGAAATGAGAATATAGTTGGGACTAGTCGGGGAACGAAGTGACGGTCCAGATGTTTGCATTAGTAGTCCTCACTATTCTTGAATTTTACTCCACAAAGCAGTATCATATTGACAATTTGGACATTATGGAATTCTTGATAAATTAAATCATAAATCTTTAAAATTTATCCTTTGCTTTCTTTTAATTGAATTCTTATATCATTTCATCATCCTCATGCTTATATTATGATGAAAGTCATCTTTTCGCTTACGTGCGTAGATGAATTTGTTGATTGGTATGATTATGACTAGGAATCATTCGGTATAATCATGACCTGTAATGTTATAAATGATGTGGTAAAAGTCCTCATTGGCCCGTAGTGCATTGATGGACAGTTGTTGAGATGAACATGACCAACTGATGAATATCCTTGGCCCATAGTGCATGGATAATTCAGTGATGTGGATTATTTATTACGCTAAGTCTCAACGATAAAATTGGTGATAACTTTAAATCATAGAGGATAGTAAACATCATGCTATACTTGACTCTTCTAATGGATTGCTTGTTCCGCTGCAGTTAAACTTGATGTCTATTTTATTTTATCAGTTTAACCCTGTTGAAGGCTAACGATAATTTATTTTACATTATCTTAGTCATAATATTTCTTACTGGGCTAGTTGAGCTCACCCTTTGCTTTCATTGTTCTCTTCAGGAAATAAGAATATAGTTGGGACTAGTCGGGGAACGAAGTGACGGTCAGATGTTTGCATTAGTAGTCCTCACTATTCTTGAATTTTACCCCACAAAGCAGTATCATATTGACAATTTGGACATTATGGAATTCTGGATAAATTAAATTATAAATCTTTAAAATTTATCCTTTGCTTTCTTTTAATTGAATTCTTATATCATTGTCATCATCCTCATGCTTATATTATGATGAAAGTCATCTTTGGCTTACGTGCATAGATGGACTGTTGATTGGTATGATTATGACTAGGAATCATTCGGTATAATCATGACCTGTAATGTTACAAATGATGTGGTAAAAGTCCTCATTGGCCCGTAGTGCATTGATGGACAGTTGTTGAGATGAACATGACCAACTGATGAATATCCTTTGCCCATAGTGCATGGATAATTCAGTGATGTGGATTATTTATTACGCTAAGTCTCAACGATAAAATTGGTGATAACTTTAAATCATAGAAGATAGTAAACATCATGCTCTACTTGACTCTTCTAATGGATTGCTTATTCCGCTGCAGTTAAACTTGATGTCTATTGTATTTTATCAGTTTAACCTTGTTGAAGGCTAACGATAATTTATTTTACATTATCTTAGTCATAATATTTCTTACTAGGCTAGTTGAGCTCACCCTTTGCTTTCATTGTTCTCTTTAGGAAATGAAAATATAGTTGGGACTAGTTGGAGAACGAAGTGACGGTCCAGATGTTTGCATTAGTAGTCCTCACTATTCTGTGAAATAGTGTGATAATAAATGTAATGAGGACTTTATTTGAGTGTGGATATTGTCTAGAAGACAATATTTGTATCAAAACTCACAACTCATGCTTTATATTTAAGTTTGTATTTGTATTCTGTACCATGTATTTGGCGACTCAGAATGGGTGCTGTATACCTATTTTCGGGGCGTCACAGTTGGTATCAAAGCTTAGGGATATGATCCTTGGCTGAGATGTGAGATTAGAACTAGGAGGGGAGAAACGGAGAATTCCTTCGCTAGTATGACCTACCTAAGTTTATTTGGTATTTAATTGGTCGGTTAGAGTATAGGGATAATATGTTGCATGTCAATTAACCCTTATTTTATGACAGTGTTTGAAAATGGCATCTGAAAATGTTGAGATCAGCAATGAAGCACATGAGACCGTTGAGTCACCGACGATCAATACCCAGGATAATGTGCAACAAAAAGACAATAATCCTCAGGTGGAAACACTGGCAACTCTCGGATGGTCACCGCTAAGCAGTTCAAGGAGCTGGGACCACCGGAGTTTTTGGGAGAGCCAGAACCACTTAAAGCGGAGACGTGGATAAAGTAGATCACCAAGATATTTTATGTCTTGGGATGTTCCGAGGAGCAAAAGGTTCCCTTTGCCACCTTCATGTTGCGAGGAGAGGCATATTACTGGTGGGAATCAGTAAAACGTACTCAGCTTGCCGCATTGAAGATGTCTTGGGAGAAGTTCCAAGAATTATTCAACGACAAGTACTTTCCCGAAAGTATTCGTCACATGAAGGAGGTGAAATTCATCAAGCTGGAGCAAAACAATATGACCGTGTCGCAGTACGAGGCTAAGTTTGCCGAGTTGTCCCGGTTTGCATCTCATTTGGTTGATAATGAGGAGCGAATGACGCGAATGTTTCTAAGAGGTTTAAAACCCGATATATGTCAATTCCTCATTTCTCACAAACTTTGTTTATATTCAGATGTTATGAATAGGGCTCAGTTATTAGAGCACGATAATGAGTCAGCACAACCAAAAGGCAACAACCAACAACACGATAATAATCGTACCGATGGCAACGACCATCGGAACAATGATAACCATTGTGGGGGAAATTATCATGCCAAGAATGGTAACCACTTCGGTGGTAATCATGGTCAAGATAATAGAAGTGGAAAATTCAAAAAGAGAAGATTTAACGATGATGGGAAGACGTCAGTAGCAGCACCAGCACTAACAATAAATTCTAGGGGAGGAAAACGATCGCCAGTTAGATGCTACAGATGCGGAAAGGAGGGACACATAAGTCCAAACTATTCACAGCCTTCCAAGGTATGTTTTAGTTATGGAAAAGACGGTCACATAGCTCAATTTTGTCTTGTAGTGAAACCAAGTCCAGCTGGGGTGGTGGCACCAAAGGCGGATACGGACAAAACAAAGTTGGTGGTTTCAGGAAGAGCATTTTTCGTGACTTCTCAAAAAGCGAGTAACCCGAACGAAGTTAGTACGGGTTAGTTAATTATAAATTCTTGCGAAGTCTATACCTTATTAGATACCGGTTCTACCCATTCTTTTATCTCTCTTGCTTGCGCTCAACGTTTAAATTTGACCCCAGAGAAGTTAGACTTTTGACTTATTGGTTAAAACTTTGTTAGTAGAAACCTTCGTTACCTCCACTATTTATAAATCTTGTTGATTCAAATCGACACTTTCACGTTACCTGTCGATCTTATCTCTTTGAAAATACTCACATTTGATGTGATTTTAGGAATCTACTGGTTAACTACTCATCATGCTAAAATTAATTGTTTCGTAAGGTTGTTAGCTTTCATATTCCTAACCAACCTATTATACGAATTAAAGCAACCAAACCATTAAAGTTAATCACTGTCATATCAAGCCATAGAGCCATTCATTTATTGAAAAATGGATGTCAAGCTTTCTTAGCTCATATCACAGATTTAAACAAAAATACGTCAGATTTGAATGATATTTCTATTGTTAATAAATTTCCTGAAGTATTCCCTGAAGAATTTCCTAGCATACCCCAGAGCGTGAAATCGAATTTTGTATCAACCTTGAATTTGATACAAAACCCTCAAATATTTTTTTTCCACCTAACACGAACGAATTATGCGCCAAAGGCGTTGGCTCAAGCTGTTGAAAGATTACGTACGACCATACCATTCAATACCATCCTGGAAAAGCGAACGTAGTAGCTGACGCATTGAGTAGAATATCATATGCGGGAATGAGTGCGATACTGTCAACGTAAAGGCCCATTTTATATGACTTGCAAAGGATGGAGATGTAGATAAAGACTCCAGGGACCCACGTGATGATGAAAAATATACGAGTAGAACCGACTTTAATCGATAAAGTTAAAGCCGCTCAAGCTACAGACTTAGAGTTGATGAATGTGAAGAAGAAAGTTCAAGAGGGCGTTATTCTAGAAGCAAGAATCGATGAAGAGAGGAAATCTCAACCCTCGATTTTATTGGTCTATTTGAAATCCTCGATCAAGTAGAAACTGTGCCCTATAGACTCGCTTTACCGCCAAGTATGTCGCGTGTTCATAACGTTTTTAACGTATCTATGTTATGTAAATATGTGGAAGACCCGAACCACATTATTGAGTTAGAAGCGGATGAAATAGCGGAAGATTTAACGTATGAAGAGGTTCCTATTAAAATCTTGGATAAGAAGGAACATATTCTACGCTCCAAGGTTATACCTCAAGTCAAAGATTTGTGGAGAAACCACGATGTTGAGGAAATGACCTGGGAGTTAGAATCTGAAATGAAATCAAAGTATCCTCACCTCTTCGACATACCAGGTACGTACCCTAATTTTGAGGGCGAAATTTTATAAGGAGGGGAGATTGTAAGACCCCGAATTTTATGAAATGAAAGTATTCAATTTTCTTATAATTATTATTTCATTTAGTAAATGGTTAAATTGATAAAAGGATTAAAGTTAAGGGTAATATGTGAAAATTTTGCAAAGTAAAGCAAGTTGTTATAAAATATTCCATTGGTCGGAGAATATTCTTTTTGTCGGAGAATATTCCTACGACGACACAATCATTGGTAGATCCCACAGCAGAATTATTGTCAGAGTTAGAAAATGACAAAATTATCTTTTTATGAAATAACGGCAGAAGTTTTACCGTTAACTTTTGAAATACCCGGTGATAAAAGTACAATAATACGCGTGGTTTCATAGTAGCACACGTTATTGATTATTGATGCTTACGTAAGAAGTCACTCCGTTTTGTTCAATTATTGCTACATAATATCTCATGTTATTTGATTCAATTATTGTTGATATTTTATTAATTATTAAATCAATAATTGAGACGATATAGTTATTCATTTTATTATTTGCAATATTAACGATGTCTAGAAAGTTCTGTCAAGGAGAGGTTTGGTCACCTAATTGCGCGCCAATAGGGAAAAATCCTTATTGAAAAGCCTTTTCTTTTCCTGGGAATGATCTGGTTGTTAAATATTGTGATTTATAATATTAATGATGAATAATTGTTGAAAGATTAAATATGTGTTGATTGAAGATAAAATGATTTGTGGTAATATTTATTCAATTTTTGATATAAATAAGAAGTCTGTTATGAGACGTTTATGGTAAGTTTGGTTTATTCTATGGGGGCCCATATGTCATCATCTAAGAGTCACTTTCGCTAATAGTAATTGCCTTTACCAGACATCAAACCACTTGCCGTTTCACATTATAGGCGTCGAACAAATTGTCATTTCACATTACAGGCGTCGAACCAATTGTCGTTTCACATTACAGGCATTGAACCAATTGTCGTTTCATATTACAGGCGTCCAACCAATTGTCGTTTCACATTACAAATGTCTAACCAATTGTCGTTTCACATTACAGGCATCAAACCACTTGTTGTTTCACATTACAGGCTTCGAACCAATTGTTGTTTCACATTACAGGTGTCAAACCACTTGTTGCTTCACATTACAGGCGTCAAACCACTTTTCTTTTCACATCACCAGTCGTCAAGCCACTTGCCTCTTCCCATTGCAAGGGCTAAGCTAGAAATATTCTATAAATAGAAGCTTATTTCTTCTTTCATTCTCACCAATTCACTACGACTCACAAGAGAATTCTATAGAGAGAGAATCCGATAGAAAGAAGAAGAGTATTCTGTTACTACACTATTGCAGTATCAAATCTCCTACTAAGGTAAGGGGTATTATTTCTTTCGTATTCATGAAGAGAGTTATTTCTTTCAATACTCGTAAGGGGTATTATTTCTTTCGTATTCATGAAGAGAGTTATTTCTTTCAATACTCGTAAGGGGTATTATTTTTTTCATATTCATGAAGAGAGTTAATTATTTCAATACTCGTAAGGGTTGTTATTCCATTCTTTATTATTCTATCGGAATAACCTGTCTACGCGGACTACCGCATGCATGGTGAAATCTTTTTGTTATTCCATTCTTTATTATTCTGTGGGAATAACCTGTCTACGCGGACTACCGTATGCATGGTGAATAACCCTTCGTATTCATTCGTTATTAAACTATGGAAATGATCTGTCTACGCGGACTACCACATGACAGTTGAAAATTCATTTGCAGTTTCGTATATTGTTCATTTTAGATCCCTAAATTTAAACTTTCTATGGTAAGTATTACTTCTATAATTCCTGAAATTAGTAGAATATCCTTGATATTTGCGCTTCATCCAGTATCTTTTCATGAAAATATTATTCTGAGCATTCTTGATAAGTTTTAACCTTTTCATGCCAGAGTACTATTCACGAGGTACTATTTCCGAAGTACTATGCATGGGGTACTATTCACTCGGGTACTATTCTCCCGGGATAGTACTCATAACAAAAATTGATTTCTTTTAGGTCCAAATTATTTTTGATACAATATTATTCTTGAATTTTACTCCACAAAGCAGTATCATGTTGACAATTTGGACATTATGGATTTCTGGATAAATTAAATTATAAATCTTTAAAATTTATCCTTTGCTTTCTTTTAATTGAATTCTTATATCATTGTCATCATCCTCATGCTTATATTATGATGAAAGTCATCTTTGGCTTGCGTGCATAGATGGACTGTTGATTGGTATGATTATGACTGAGAATCATTCTGCAGTATAATCATGACTTGTAATGTTACAAATGATGTGGTAAAAGTCCTCATTGGTCGTAGTGCATAGATGATGGATGCTTGTTGAGATGAACATGACCAACTGATGAATATCCTTGGCCCGTAGTGCATGGATAATTCAGTGATGTGGATTATTTTTTATGCTGAGTCTCAGCGATAAAATTGGTGATAACTTTAAATCATAGAAGATAGTAAATATCATGATCTACTTGACTCTTCTAATGGATTGCTTGTTCCGCTGCAGTTAAACTTGATATCTATTGTATTTTATCAGTTTAACCCTGTTGAAGGCTAACGATAATTTATTCTGCATTATCTTAGTCATAATATTTCTTATTGGGTTAGTTGAGTTCACCCTTTGCTTTCATTGTTCTCTTCAGGAAATGAGAATATAGCTGTGACTAGTCGGGGAATGGAGTGACGTTCCAGATGTTTGCATTAGTAGTCCTCACTATTCTATGAAATAGTGTGATAATAAATGTAATGAGGACTTTATTTGAGTGTGGATATTGTCTAGACGACAATATTTGTATAAAAACTCACAGCTCATGCTGTATATTTAAGTTTGTATTTGTATTTTGTATCATATATTTGGCGACTCAAAATGGGTGATGTATACCTATTTTGGGAGCGTCACAAATTTTTTATGAACCACATTCTTTAGTATGAATTTAAACACTTATCATTCACATTACAATTTCGAAGTGGGCTTGTTCAACGCAGTTGAGCACATTTTCGGCCATGCGCTTTCATGAGAGCTTTAGAGAATTTGCCTAAGTTCTCATAAAGGTGACCCCGCCTTTACTCTCACATAGCTTTTTTTTCACCAAGTGTGTTTTGTAGCTTACCACACTATTCAATATGAACTACGAAAACATTAAGAGCTTAAAGCTCAAGTCTCATTCGCCACAAATGCACTATCATACACCATAGGGATGAATATAAAATATATAAATTAGATAGTGCCACAACGATCAACCCGTGACTTGTTATTACCCATATGAACCTAATTTCTCGGATCACCATTTACATAGGTTGGGTTACCATCACTATTGATCTTTGTTCTAGGCATAACTCCCATCCCCCTCGATGTAGTCTCTATCAACCTTTTGTTAAGTGATTTGGTCAAAGGGTCGGCTAAATTCATTTTTGACCTTACATACTCTAGAGATATCACACCATAATTAAGCAGTTGTCGAATATTTTTATACCTTAAGTTAATATGCATATTCTTGTCATTATGAGTTTGATTTAAAACTCGACCTATTGCAGCTTGGCAATCACAACGCATAGACACAGATGAAATTGGTCTTTTCCATAAAGGGATATCTGCTAAATAGGTTTCTCAACCAATCAGCCTCAGCACTTTCCAAATCCAAAGCAATAAGCTCAGATTTCATAGTGGAATGAGCAACACAAGTCTACTTGATCGATTTCCAAGTAATAGCACCACCACCAAGGGTGAACACAAATCCACTCATCATTTAATCTCATCTTAATCAGAGGTCCAATTAGCATCAATGTACCCTTCAAATACAGATGGATAACATGTAAAAAAGATAGCATAATCCATAGTCCCTTATAAATACTTAAGCACTCTAGAAATGGCTATCCAATGCTTATCATTAGGATTATGTGTATATCTACTCAATCGATTTACAGCATATGCAATATCAAGTCTCGTGCAATTTGAAAGAAATCCAAGACTACCAATAATTTGTGCATACTCATTTTTTGACACACTTTCTCCTTTATTCTTCTTTAAAGGAATGTTGTGATCAGAAGCTGTGCACGCAGATTTGGAATTAAATTATCCAAATTTCTTAAGCAATTTTTCAGTGTAATGTTCTTGTGACATAAAAATTCCACTAGCATGTTTGATCAATTTTATTCCAAGAATAATTAACATTAGCTTCACCCAAATCTTTTATATAAAAATTTGAAGAAAGAACAGATTTAGCAACATTAATAATATGTAAATCAGTACTAATGATAAGTATGTCATCCACATAAAAAACATATAAAGACCCCCACATTTTTATCAAACTTAGAATATATGCATGTTTCTGCATCATTAACAACGAATCCATTTTTTTTTATCATAATAGAGTCAAATTTATCATGTCATTGTTTAGGAGCCTATTTAAGTCCATATAATGATTTTTCCAATTTACAAACTTCATTTTCCTTACCATGAGCCACAAACCCCTCGGGTTGTTCCACGTAAATTTCTTCATTTAAATCTCCATTTAAAAACGTTATTGTTACATCCATTTGATGAATAACCAAATTATAAATAGAAGTCAAAGCAATTAAAACTCTAATAGAAGAAATTCTAGCTACTAGAGAATAAGTATCAAAATAATCAAGGTCTTTCTTTTGGGTATAGCTGTGAGACCCCAAATTTTATGAATAAATATTTAAATTTCTTGAAATATTTTTTTGAATATTATGATGTGGATTTGATATAATGTTATAGTTGTGGGTATTATTTATAAATTTTTCAAAGTAAGCAAGTTGTTATATAATATTCGATTGGTCGGGGAATATTTGTTTTAACAGGAAATATTCGTACGACGACATAATCATTGGTGGACCCCACAATGGAAGTATTGTCGTAGTAAGAAAACGACAGAGTTATCTTTTATTAAAAATAACGGCGAAAGTGTTACCGTTAAAACTGTTGAACTACCCGGTAGTAAAAGTACAATAATACGTGTGGTTGCATAGTAGCACACGGTATTGATTATTGATACTTACGTGAGAAGTCACTTAGTTATACTCAATTATTGCAACAGTAATTGATGCATCATATCTTTCATATTATTGATTCGATTATTGTCACAGTATCATCTGCATAAATTGTTATATTATTAAATTAATAATTGAGATGACAAAGTTATTCATATTATTAAATTGCAATATTTACAATGTCTAGAAGTTTCATCAAGAGAGGTTTGGTCATCTAATCATGCGCCAATAAGGAGAAATCCTTATCGAAAAGCCCCCACTTTCCTGGGAATGACTTGGTTGTTAAATATTGTGAGTTATAATATTAATGATGAATAAGTTCGTGTTGATTAAAGATGAATTTGATAGTTCCATTGTGTTGGGATTATTAGTGTTAGTGGAAATCGACATCTATTCCGATGATAATTGATGTCTGGGGGTTATATTGATAAATCAGGTAATTAATCAAATAAATGAGGAATTAATTGCTATTAATTTTCATGATTATAACTATTTGTTCACATGTGTGGACTATTGAATCACATTCTTGTACTATTAGGGGAGTTGGTGCAAGATTGATAATACTTGCATGACTAAGTTAAAAATGGAGGTATAGATGGAGGTACTATATTGTAATTCGTATTTTCACATATTATAACTATTGATTCACATGATTGAACTATTGATTCACATTATTTACTATTAGGGGAGGTGGTGCAAGTTTGATAATACTTGCAGGGCTAAATTAAAAATGAAAAAAAAGTTGAAGGTATTGTACTGTAATATTTCGAGCCCCAAAATGTGCAATTATCGAAACTATATTTTTCTATAAATAGAAGCTCATTCTTCCTTCATTTCTCACCAATTCACTAAAGCTTTAGAGCAATTATTATAGAGAGAAATTATAGAGAGAAAGAAGAAGAGAAGTCTGCTACCTCACTATTCCAGTATCCAGTTTTCTTATAAGGTAAGGGATATTATTATTATTATTATAGTAAGGAGTATTATTTCTTTCTTATTCATAAAGAGAGCTATTGTTATTCTATTCCTTATTATTATATTGGAATAACCTGTCTATGTGAAGAACTGCATACATGGTGAAATTCTTCTATTATTCCATTCTTCTATTATTCTGTTGGAATAACCTGTCTGTACGGTCTATCGCATGCCTGGTGAATTCTGTTGTTATTCCATTCTTTATTATTTTGTTGGAATATCTTGTCTGTACGGTTTACGCATGACCTGGTTCCATTCTTTATTATTATGTTGGAATATCCTCTGCAAGCGGTTTACTAAGACCGGTTCCATTCTTTATTATTCGTTGAATATCTCGTCCAATGCGGCTTACGATAACCTAGTTCCATTCTTTATTATTCTGTTGAGAATAACCTGTTTGTGCGGTCTATCGCATGCATGGTGAATTCTTCTGTTATTCCATTCTTTATTATTCTATTGGAATAACCTGTCTATGTGGATTACCTCATGCATGATGAATAATCCTTTGTATTCATATGAATAGTATTTTCATTCAAAAGGGGTTTCTGCCAGGGGCAGTTTCATAATTTTTTTGACCCTCAAAAATTCTAGAAAATTTTGAAATGATAACTTGATGAGTTTTCTAGATTGTGTCCAAAAATAGCGATTTTTGGATTTATAGATTAAGAGTTATGAATTTTATGGGAAAAAACTATTTTAAAAGTAAACCTTTATAACTCTTTGTGGTTAACTCCAAAATTGGTGAAATTTTTATTGGGAGTGCATGTATATAACAGGAGTATACCTTGTAAATTTCGGAATTTTTGGACAAAAGTACAATTTATGATAAATGTCTAAATATTCGGCAGTTTTGGCCATATGAAAAATAGTAAATGAATTTTAAAAATTCCGAGAAAAATATATGTTCAATATGGGACTATATTCTGCTAAATATCAGAAAAGAAATATTTTTGGGACTGATTTGGTGTTTTTCATGAAAATGAACTAGTTATGAGTAAATGAATTAAATATGTTATGTGAAGTAATAAAATTGGTAAATAGGATTTTATGGCTTGGGAATCCTATATAGGGTATATACAGATTTTTGATGAGGGATTTGATCATTGGTGATGAAATCTTATGCGTATGACATTTTTGAATGATTAAATGCATTATTTGGTAAAGTGTAAACAATTGAAATAAATTGTTTATAAGTTTAAGAAGTGATTAAAATATTGTTATAATATTAATAATATTAGATGATTTGTTTATTAAGTGATTGATACATTTGGATAAATTTAAAGTCTTTAATATTTATCATTGTTTTCGTTTGATTAATGCTTATATCATTGTCATCATCCTCATGCTTATATTGTGATGAAAGTCATCTTTGGCTTACGTGCATAGATGGACTTGGTATGATTATGACCAGGGATTATTCGGTATAATCATGACCGTAATGTAACGAATGATGTGGTAAAAGTCTTCATTGGCCGGTAGTGCATTGATGGACAGTTTTTGGTATGATTATGTCTAGTAATTATTCGGTATAGTCATAACCATTGATGATTTAATGAATATCCTTGGCCCGTAGTGCAGGGATGATTCGATGATGTGGTTTATTTATTAAGCTGAGTCTCAGAGATAAAAATTGATGAAAACATTTTAAAATATAGAAGATAGTAAATATCATGCTCTACTTAACTCTTCTAATGGATTGCTTATTCCGCTGCAGTTAAACTTGATATCTATTGTATTTTATCAGTTTAACATTGTTGAAGACTAATGATAATTTATTCTGCATTATCTTAGTCATAATATTTCTTACTGGGCTAGTTGAGCTCACCCTTTCTTTCATTGTTCTCTTCAGGAAATGAGAACGTAGCTGGGACTAGTCGGGGAACGGAGTGACGGTCCAGATGATAGCATTAGTAGTCCTCACTATTCTGTTAAATAGTGTGACAATAAATGTAATGAGGACTCCATTGAGTGTGGATATTGTCTAGATGACAATATTCTTATTAAAACTCTTAGATTATGTTTTGTCGTATTTTACATGACTGTTGTATAATTAATTTATATTTGAATTTTGTACTTGTGTTTGGCGACTCAAGATGGGTGATGTATACCTGTTTTGGGGGCGTCACAGTTGGTATCAAAGCTTAGGGATATGATCCCTGACTGAGATGTGAGACAAGAACTAGGAGGGGAGAGACGGGGAATTCCTTCGCTAGTATGACCTACCTAAGTTTATTTGGTATTTAATTGGTCGGTTATAGTATAGAGATAATATGTGATATGTTAATTAACCCTTATTTTGTGGCAGTGTTTGAAAATGGCAGCTGAAAATGTTCACAATAGAGTGAATGAGACCGTTGAGACACCTTTAATCACTAACCAGGTTAATGTGATGTCAAACGAAGAAGAAATTAGAGATATCTACGTGGTGAGTGAAGAACTAATAGTTGCACCCGAGCTAGTTGCAGAGGTAGCAGTTGAGAGTGAGGAAGAAGAGGAACCTGAGAAGAATTTATTAGAAGAATTTTATGATCGAAATTTAGAATTACAAAATCGTATTCATGAGTTAGAAGAGCAGGCTGAAGAACGGCAAGCGGTCATGGAGCAAAGAGATATAACAATTTAAAATTGTGTTACCCGATGTGCGATGCTTGAACAGAAGCACTCTTTGGCAGAGTATAAGATATTAGAGCTGGAATCTGAGAATGCTATGATCAAAGTTCTGATGAAAGAAGAAACAACTGGACGAAGGAGAATAGATGATGCATGGGTAGAAGCCGCACGACGCGTAGATATTGTAAAAAAAGACGTCCGATCCAATAAGGCCAAAATAGATAAAATGGATTTTGCTTTTTGGACAACAATTGGGAGAATCCAACATCAAATTCGGAATTACCCTGTGCAGAGCGGTCAACCCCAATTCGATATGGATCGGAGAGTAATGATTCAAATCATGAATCAAGAATGTGATGAAGCAATTAAGGGTGGAATGTACCCTATAGCAAAGTCAAATCCGGTAGTTTAAGTGAGAGCGTTTATCGAGAAACCCAAACGAAGTTATTACGGGTAAGTTAATTATAAACTCTTGTGAAGTCTATACCTTATTCGATACCAGTTCTACCCACTCTTTTATTTCTCCTACTTGTGCTCAATGTTTAAATTTGACTCTGGAGAAATTAGACTTTGATTTATCTATTGAAACTCTGTTGGGAGAAACCTTCGTTACCTCCACTATTTATAAATCTTGTTTGATTCAAATCAACACTTTCACGTTACCTGTCGGTCTTATCTCTTTGAAAATACTTGCATTTGATGTGATTTTAGGAATCGATTGGTTAACTACTCATCATGCTTTTCATAAGGTTGTTAGCTTTCATATTCCTAACCAACCTGATATGCGAATTCAAGCAACCAAACTACTAAAGTCAATCATTATCATATCAAGCCATAAGTAGAGAGCCCCGAGCCTTTCGCTGGTGACTTCCTTGTGTGGAATGCACCAAAGCCAGACTATCCATAGGGGACGTCGTGAATAACGGTGGCAAGTTAATAGGTATGAATGTGACATGATATCCAAGTCTTGGATGAGAGTCACATTTTTGAATGATATTTCTATTGTTAATAAATTTCTTGACGTATTCTTGAAGACTTCTTAGCCTAACCCTAGAGCATGAAATAGAATTTTGTATTAACCCATGTACAAAACCCATTTCTTAAACCCTCAAATATTTTTTTCACCTAGAACGAACGTAAGATGTGCCAAAGACGTTGGCTCGAGCTGTTGAAGATTACGACTATACCATTCAATACCATCGTGGAAGAGCGAATGTGGTAGATGACGCGTTGAGTAGAAGATCGTATTCATTTATGAGTGCGATGTTGTTAAATAAAAACCCATTTCGTATAACTTATAAATGATGAAGATAGAGTTAAAGACTCTAGGGACCCACGTGAAGATAACGAATATACGATTAGAATCGACTTTCATCGATAAAGTTAAAGCCGCTCAAGCCACATACTCAGAGATGATGAATGTGAAGAAGAAGGTTCAAGAGGGCGTTATTCTAGCAGCAAGAATCGACGAAGAGAGGAAATCTCAACCCTCAATTTAATTGGCCTATTTGAAATCCTCGATGGAGTAGGAACTATGGCCTATAGACTCATTTAACCGCCAAGTATGTCGCGTGTTCATAACGTTTTTCACGTATCGATGTTACGTAAATATGTGGATGACCCGAACCACGTTATTAAATTGGAACTAGATGAGATAGCAGAAGATTTAATGTATGACGAGATACGTGTTAAAATCTTGGATAAGAAGGATCGTATTCAACACTTAAAGGTTATACCTCAAGAGTTAGAATCTGAAATGAAGTCAAGGTATCCTCATCTCTTCGACATACCATGTACGTACGTAAATTTCGAGGGCGAAATTTCATAAGGAGGGGAGATTGTGAGACCCCAAATTTTATGAATAAATATTTAAATTTCTCGAAATATTTTTTTTGAATATTATGGTGTGGATTTGATATAATGTTATAGTTATGGGTAATATTTATAAATTTTTCAAAGTAAGCAAGTTGATATAAAATATTCAATTGGTCGGGGAATATTCGTTTTAACAGGGAATATTCGTATGACGGCACAATCATTGGTGGACCCCACAATGGAAGTATTGTCGTAGCAAGAAAACGACAGAGTTATCTTTTATTAAAAATAACGGCGAAAGTGTTATCGTTAAAACTGTTGAACTACTCGGTAGTAAAAGTATAGTAATACGCGTGGTTGCAGAGTAGCACACGGTATTGATTATTGATGCTTACGTGAGAAGTCACTCAGTTATACTCAATTATTGCTACAGTAATTGCTGCATCATATCTTTCATATTATTGATTCGATTATTGTCACAGTATCATCTGCATAAATTGTTATATTATTAAATCAATAATTGAGACGACAAAGTTATTCATATTATTAAATTGCAATATTTACAATGTCTAGAAGTTCTGTCAAGGAGAGGTTTGGTCATCTAATTGCGCGCCAATAAGGAGAAATCCTTATCGGAAAGCCCCCTCTTTCCCTGGGAACGACCTGGTTGTTAAATATTGTGAGTTATAATATTAATGATGAATAAGTTCGTGTTGATTAAAGATGAATTTGATAGTTCCATTGTGTTGGGATTATTAGTGTTAGTGGAAATCAACATCTATTCCGATGATAATTGATGTCTGGGGGTTATATTGATAAATCGAGTAATTAATCGGATAAATGAGGAATTAATTGCTATTAATTCACATGATTATAACTATTTGTTCACATGTGTGTACTATTGAATCACATTCTTGTACTATTAGGGGTGTTGGTGCAAGATTGATAATACTTGCATGACTAAGTTAAAAATGGAGGTATAGATGGAGGTACTATACTGTAATTTGTATTTTCACATGATTATAGCTATTGAATCACATGATTGAACTATTGATTCACGTTATTTACTATTAGGGGAGGTGGTGCAAGTTTGATAATACTTGCAGGACTAAATTAAAAATGAAAGAAAAGTTGAAGGTATTGTAATGTAATATTTCGGGCCCCAAAACGTGCAATTATCGAAACTATATTTTTCTATAAATAGAAGCTCATTCTTCCTTCATTTCTCACCAATTCACTAAAGCTTTAGAGCAATTATTATAGAGAGAAATTATAGAGAAAAAGAAGAAGAGAAGTCTGTTACCTCACTATTTTAGTATCCAGTTTTCTTCTATGGTAAGGGATATTATTATTATTGTAAGGGGTATTATTTCTTTCGTATTCATGAAAAGAGATATCGTTATTCCATTCCTTATTATTATGTTGGAATAACCTGTCTATGCGAAGTACTGCATACATGGTGAAATTCTTCTATTATTCCATTCTTTAGTATTCTGTTGGAATAACCTGTCTGTGCGGTCTATCGCATACCTGGTGAATTCTGTCGTTATTCCATTCTTTATTATTCTGTTGGAATATCCTGTCTGTGCGATTTACGCATGACCTGGTTCAATTCTTTATTATTCTGTTGGAATATCCTGTCTGTGTGGTTTACGCATGACCTGGTTCTATTCTTTATTATTCTGTTAGAATATCCTCATGCATGCGATTACGCATTTAATTCGATTCCATTCTTTATTATTATTCGTTGAGAATAACTGCGTCTGTGCGATCTTTCGTATGCATGGTGAATTCTTCTGTAATTCCATTCTTTATTATTCTGTTGGAATAACTTGTCTATGTGGATTACCGCATGCATGGTGAATGATCATTTGTATTCATATGAATAGTATTTTCATTCAAAAGGGTTTTCTGCCAGGGGCAGTTTCATAATTTTTCTTACCCTAAAAAATTCTAGAAAAATTTAAAATGATAATTTGATGAGTTTTCTAGATTGTGTCCAAAAATGGCGATTTTTGGATGTATCGATTAAGAGTTATGGATTTTATGGGAAAAAACTATTTTAAAAGTAAACCCTTATAACTCTTTGTGGTTAACTCCAAAATTGGTGAAATCTTTATTGGGAGTACATGTATATAACAGGAGTATACCCTGAAAATTTCGAAATTTTTGGATAAAAGTACAATTTATGATAAATGTCTAAATATTCGGCAGTTTTGGCCATATGAAAAATAGTAAATGAATTTTAAAAATTTCGAGAAAAATATATGTTCAATATGGGACTATATTCTGCTAAATAATAGAAAAGAAATATTTTTGGGACTGATTTGGTATTTTTTTATGAAAATGAACAAGTTATGAGTAAATGAATTAAATATGTTATGTGGAGTAACAAAATTGGAAAATAGGATTTTATGGCTTGGGAATCCTATATAGGGTATATGCAAATTTTTGATGAGGGATTTGATCATTGGTGATAAAATCTTATGAGTATGGCATTTTTGAATGATTAAATGCATTATTTGGTAAAGTGTAAACAATTGAAATAAATTGTTTATAAGTTTAAGAAGTGATTAAAATATTGTTATAATATTAATAATATTAGATGATGAGTTTATTAAGTGATTGATAATATTTGGATAAATTTAAAGTCTTTAATATTTATCCTTATTTTCGTTTTATTAATGCTTATATCATTGTCATCATCCTCATGCTTATATTGTGATGAAAGTCATCTTTGGCTTACATGCATAGATGGACTTGGTATGATTATAACCAGGGATTATTCGGTATAATAATGACCGTAATGTAACGAATGATGTGGTAAAAGTCCTCATTGCCTAGGTAGTGCATTGATGGACGATTTTTGGTATGATTATGACTGTGGATTATTTCGGTATAGTTATGACCATTGATGATTTAATGAATATTCTTGGCCCATAGTGCGAGGATGATTCGATGATGTAGTTTATTTATTATTGTCGAGTCTCAAATGATAAAAATTGATGAAAACATTTTAAAACATAGAAGATAGTAGATATCATGCTCTACTGACTCTTCTAATGGATTGCTTATTCACCGCAGCTTAAACTTGATGTCTATTGTATTTTATCGGTTTAACATTGTTGAAGACTAATGATAATTTATTCGCATTATCTTAGTCATAATATTTTTCATCGGGCTAGTTGAGCTCACCCTTTCTTTTACTATTCTCTTCAGGAAATGAGAACTTAGCCGGGACTAGTCGGGGAACGGAGTGACGGTCCAGATGATAGCATTAGTAGTCCTCACTATTCTGTGAAATAGTATGACAATAAATGTAATGAGGACTCCATTGAGTGTGGATATTGTCTAGATGACAATATTCTTATTAAAACTCTTAGATTATGTTTTATCGTATTTTACACGACTGTTATATAATTAAGTTGTATTTGAATTTTGTACCATGTGTTTGGCGACTCAAGATGGGTGATGTATACCTATTTTGGGGGCGTCACAATAGCCTTTGGCAACAAGCCTAGCTTTAAATTTATCAACACATCCATCGGATTTTAACTTTCTTTTAAAAATCCATTTACACCCAATGGGTTTAGCACCACGAGGAAAATCAACTAACTCTCAATTATGATTACTCATTATAAATTTTATTTCATTATTAAGATCTCTCCAGAATGGAGCATCGGGTGAAGTTACAGCCTCATAAAAAGTAATAGGATCATTATCCATTAAAAAAGTGTAAAAGTCATCACCAAAATTTGTTTCTTTCCTTACTCTTTTACTCTTTCTAAGTTCAACAGGCAAGTCTTGTAATTTTTCAGATGTGTCATCATGCAACTCAAGTCTATGATGAGTAGTATTTTTTTAATATAGGAAAATTATTTTCAAAACACTCTGCATTCTTAGTTTGAAGCACAATATTAATATCTAACACATCACTTTTAATAACAAGAAATCTATATGCAGCACTATTTTTAATATAACTAATGAACATGCAATCAGAAGTTCTAGAGTCAATTTTTCTCTTTTTAGGATCAGGAAGTAAGACTTTAGCCAAACACCCCCACACTTTGAGATATTTTAAATTAGGTACACGATTTTCCCATAATTTAAACGGAGTCTTACCAATCCTTTTATAAATTATTCTATTTTGAATGTGACAAGTAGATAAAATAGCTTCTCCCCACAAGTTATGAGGTACACCAGAACTAATCAACAAAGCATTCATTATTTCTTTTAAAGTCATATTTTTTCTTTCAGCAACACCATTAGATTCTGGTGAATAAGGAGGTGTAGTTTCATGCACAATACCATGTTCTTCACAAGAAACATTTATAGGTTCATATTCACCACCTCTATCCGATCTAAGCCTTTTAATTTTTCTATCCAATTTATTTTTAACTTCAGCTTTATATTTAATAAATATATCAAATGCTTCATTTTTATGTCTAAGTAAATAAAACTTAGTATACCTTGAAAAATCATCAATAAAAGTCACATAATAGTTTTTTTACCACCTCTTGTCATGATTGATTTCAAGTCTCCCAAGTCTGAATGAATAAGACTAATTAATTCTGATTCTCTTTCTAACACAGGTTTGTATGGTTTCTTAGCTTCAACACAAGTTTGATATTTATCATGTTTGGAAATTGAAATATTTTTAAGAATGCCTATTTCTTTCATTTGTTTAATATATGAGTAATTAATTAACATGACCTAGTGTAGCACGCCACAAAGAATCACATTTAAGCAAATAAGTGGAAGAACTATCATTTTCATTCAAGACATTAAGTACAAATAACCCATTATTATTGTACTCTTTCCCCACAAATACCCCATTTTTAGTCATTATAATTTTGTCCGACTCAAAAATAATTTTTATTCTCATTTTTCTTAGCAAAGACACGAACACAAGGTTTCGACGGATATTTGGCACATGAAGCACGTTTATCAATGAGAGGATTTTTCCAGAGGTAAGCCTAATGAGGACTTTCCTTTTCCCCAAAACATGTGCATGAGTAGAGTCTCTTATATAAACTTGTTCATCTCCTTCTCCCAATGGTATATAGGAGAAAAATGCATTTTTAGTGCCACAAATGTGCTTAGTTGCACCAGAGTCTACCACCCAATTATTATCATGTGTCATCATGTTAACCTCAGAAATGACTACAAAAATAACATCTACCTCAACTAAATTTGCATTTAGTGGGCTAGGTTTGTCGTTACTCTTCATGTGTCTACATTGTATAGCATGATGACCAAGGTCATCACAAACAAGACAATTACCTTCTTTTGGTTTTTCTAGTTTTTGTTTTGTAAGAACAAAATCATCTTTTGCAGTATCTATGACTAATAATTTTAGTTTGCCATCTGTTAAAATTTGTGACACCCCCAAATTCGGGTACTTCATTTCCACCAGATTTGGTGTTCACTTAATAAAACATTCATGTCTAACTACCCAATCATAATAAAATTGAATAATAAACCTTCCCATTAAAGGATTACATTAATAAAATCTCTCAGGTTATCTAACCTTTAAATACAAACATTCATATGCGAAAAATTAAATAACTTCATTACATTAATCAAATAAAGTCTGATAACAAATATCAACACGATTACAAGTCTTCAATACTAATTCATCTTTCCCTTTCCTTTACTGGTGCTGGGTACATCTACCTTCTCAACTTTAGCTGTAATAATTATATAAGCAAGAGTGAGCAAACAAGGCTCACTTGAAATAACAAATGAATAAAACTTTACAACATTTGCCAAATAATAGGCTGAATAGAACTGAACAATAGGTTCTATCAATGATAATCAAAATTCTGAATCATTCATCTGAGGGTCATAAGACCACGAACTATGTCCATAGTTATAAGTAATCTTCCAACTTAAACTTTAAATAATATAAGATCATAGGGACTCCTCGCACTTAGGGGATCAAATTTCTTCGCATAAATGTATTGTGCACAAACATTTCAACGCTATGCGTAAATTATCCCCTAATAATAGGGTTGTTCATCTCAGCATTTAGAATACAAGTCCGCACCAAAGTAAGTTTGGTTTGGATAAGTTTCAAGGTAATTTGGTATTCAACGAACATCAACTACGGAGTAGTTGAATAAAAGTTCATAATGTTGTGCTATGGAATAAATCATAACTGAATCAACATTGTATACTAAGGTCATGCTTTAGGAATAATCTAAGAGCATAAACATTGAATAATTATAACATACATTGCTTGAACAATATTAAACCAAGGTTATTTAGAATTGAGTTCTAAGCATGCATAACAAATAGTAAATTGAACGATAAAACTTGTTAAACATTAGTATATCAAGATATATAAACTTGCATGCTAAATAACAAGTTAAAGACAAGAATACCTTGCTCAATGTAACAATAGATTTAGAGAACTTGCCTTGAGTGTAGGCTAAACCGAAATAGTTTGATTCACAATATCCTAATCACATATCATTAGGATACAATTAGTCATTACAAATACTCTATAAGTATCTATTTCATGTATGGTTTGATTGTTAACCATATAGTTAAATTACATCAATAAAATAATAATAAAACTCGTTAAGTATTAGTAATATGCTCATTCTCAGCACTATAATACCACAATAACCAAAATTATATTTTTAACAATCATCATATTGCATTACATCAACAATTACAGACTTTTGTGCAAAACAAAAGTCATTCTCGACTCCATCGCTAACCGGACGTCATGGCATGAAGCTGAAGGGAGCCATTGGTAAGATCATGGCATGAAATTTAGAGTCAAGCGCTAATTTTGGTACCGAGGCTCGAAGCTTCTAGAAGACAAAATGAAGAATGTAACAAAGCCATCAGATCTTAATTTCTAGCACCAATTAACATGTATAACTTATGCAAATTACACATACACGTTACCCAGCATACATATACTAATTTAACACAATTAAATAACAATATCAGAAAACTTAAATCCTTGAAAGCCAATTTTTTTTAAACCGACAAAACTCCATTTTTGATATTTCTTGACACAGTGAACAGTAACCACAATTATACACCAACTTGATTCCTTTGAACTTCGTTATCTTTATTTCATACCCAATTAACATAATCACAGTTCAATCTTTACAATTCGTAAACACTTTAACCATCAAATTTGTTACTATCATAAGCCATGTATAAGAACATACACTGAAAAACAGTTTCTCTTTCTTGTAAATGAAATTAACATACAATTCTTTGTCTAAACATAAACTCTAGCATTACAACTACTTACAATTGCAATAATTCAGTTGTATAGAAAAATTTCAAAAAATAGAATTAGAACATAGAAATTGAAACTCACGTCGTTAAAACACACACACACACACACACACATATATATATATATATATGTATATTCACCGTAAAAACCAATTTCTTTCTTGCATACGTAATTTAGCATACACACACACACACACACACACACACACACACACACACACACACACACACACACACACACACATATATATATATATATATATATATATATATATATATATATGCTAGTTATACTATCACCATCATACTATACGCATAATCTCATAACCAATTTATAAAAATATAGATTTCAGAAAATTGTATATAGACTTTATACTCAAGAAAATTATGCCGTAACATATATATTAAGGGTTATATAACATACATTCACTTGCTTGACCACTACTTGCTAAAACTCAAAATTTGCTTTGGAATCACAGACTTGTCTTTCTCTCAATTCTCTCTGGTCTCTCAATTTTCTCTGACAATTTTTTTTCTTAGTTATCAGTACAGGCCAAATACATTTGACGTAACAAAACTAAACTGATAACAAAGCGTAAAAAGAAACGTATATAGTCATAATAAACCTAATGAGTAATATCAGTTACCAAATATAACGTATAGGTTATAAATATATTTTATTTATTATTTTAATTTATTTTATTTATATTATTAATAATTCAAAATTCAAAAGCCATAAGGCTCCGTTTGGCAAAACTCTTTAAAATTAAAGACTTAATATCTTTAAGCCTTGTTTGGCAAAAATACATTAAACTCCTTTAATTTATTTTAATAACCCATTTATAATATAGTTTATAGTCACACTTAATTTACCAAATTAAATTAAAACACTATAATAATCCATTTAATCCCTATCAACTCTCTACTTAAATTATTAAATTAAATTAGAACATTCTCTCCTTAACTCATTAATTATTTATTTAACAAATAATTAACCAAATCAAATCAAATCAATTTCACAAATATTTATTCAACAATAAACGCATTCATTTATATAATTCAATAAATATTTAAAAATTATAATTAAAATTTTGAATTGTTACAAAATTAGAAACATAAATAGCCTCAATTTTTGTGATATCGAGAACGACATTAGTAGTGGTTAACATAGCAGAATCCAAAATTATCCTTAAGATTGTAGTAAAATAATTGAAAAACTACTATGAAAATTAAAATAGAGTTAAGAAGATATCACCAAGATTGAATTGAGGCGTTCGTAGAGCACCGTCCTTAAGGATAATTTTTGCCCCTTTGATATTGTATATCACCGGTGCAAAAGGTCACAACAGATACCCTCCAGGATTTAACAATTTCGTCGTCTCTAATGTACACTCAAATAAAGAAGTTGACATGAACAACCCATTACTTTTTCTTGAGTTTTAGAAAAAATGATTCAAGCAAAAATATTGTAATGCAATATTTTATATGAAGTAGATACCATGCATGCTAATTAACTCTCTTTCTAATAGTAGAAGCTTAACTATATATATATATATATATATATATATATATATATATATATATATATATATATATATATATCATGCATGGTTAAGCTATGTACCAAAAAGCTTTTGTAACTTTTAGTGTGACGCCCCCCAAAATAGGTATACATCACCCATCTTGGGTCGTCAAATACATGGTACTAAATACAAATACAAACTTAATTATACAACATAAGCTGTGAGTTTTAATACAAATATTGTCTTCTAGACAGTATTAAAACTCAAAATAAGTCCTCATTTATTATCACACTATTTCACAAAATAGTGAGGACTACTAATGCAAACATCTAGACCATCACTCCATTCCCCAACTAGTCCCGGTTACGTTCTCATTTTCTGAAGACAACAATGAAAGCAAAAGGGTGAGCTCAACTAGCCTAGTAAGAAATATTATGACTAAGATAATGCATAATAAATTATCTTTAGCATTCAACAGTGTTAAACTGATAAAATACAATAAACATCAAGTTTAACTGCAGCGGAACAAGAAATCCATTAGAAGAGTCAAGTAGAGCATGATATCTACTATTTTCTATGATTTAAAAAGTTTTTCATCAACTTTATCGCTGAGACTCAGCTTAATAAATAAACCACATCATCGAATCATCCCTGCACCATAACCAAGGATATTCATGTAATCATCAATGGTCATGATTATACCGAATAATCCCTGGTCATAATCATACCAACAACTGTCCATCAATGAACTACAGGCCAATGAGGACTTTTACCACATCATTTGTAACATTATGGATCATGATTATACCGAATGATCCCTGGTTATAATCATACCAATCAACAGTTCATCTATGCACGTAAGCCAAAGATGACTTTCATCACAATATAAGCATGAGGATGATGACAATGATATAAGAATTCAATTAAAAGAAACAAAGGATAAAATTTTAAATTTTTATAATTTAATTTATCCAGAATTCAATAATGTTCAAATTGCCAACATGATACTGCTTTGTGGAGTAAAATTCAAGAATGATATTGTATCAAAAATGATTTGGACCAAAAAGAAATTAATTTTTGTCATGAATAGTATTTTAGGTGAATAGTACCTGGGTGAATAGTACCCCGTGAATAGTATCTCATGAATAGTACTTCATGAATAGTACTTTATGAATAGTACTTTGTGAATAGTACCGTATAAATGAATAGTACTTATGGACAGTACTGCGACATGAAAAGCTTAAGATTTAACAAGAATGTGTAGAAAATATCCTTGTGAAATGATATTAGATGAAGCACAAATTTCAAGGATATTATACTAATTTCACGGAGTATAGAAGCAATACTTTAACAAAATTAGGGTATAATCAGGAATACGAGAGGAAATAATATTACTCACATACTACAAAGTATGGAAGAAAATATTATTCCTTATGAATACTGAACAAAAATAATATCCCTTACCTCAGAAGAAAATTGGATACTAGAATAGTGAGGTAGCAGACTTCTCTTCTTCTTTCTCTCTATAGCTTCTCTCTCTATAATTGCTCTTGTGAGTCTTAGTGAATTGGTGAGAATGAAAGAAGAATGAGCTTCTATTTATAGGAAAATATAGTTTCGATAATTGCATGTTTTGGGGCTCGAAATATTACTCTATAATACCTTCATCTTTTCCTTCATTTTTAATTTAGTCCTGCAAGTGTTATCAAACTTGCACCATCTCCCCTAATAGTACATCATGTGAATCAATAGTTCTATACATGTAAAAAAAAATAGTTACAATATAGTACCTTCATCTATACCTCTATTTTTAATTTAGTCATGCAAGTATTATAAATCTTGCACCACCTCCCCTAATAGTACATACATGTGAGCACATAGTTATAAGCATGTGAATTAATAGCATTTAATTGCTCATTTATCCGATTAATTATCCGATTGGTCAATATAACTTCCAGACATCAATTATTATCGAAATAAATATCGATTTCCACTAACACTAATAATCCCAACACAATGGAACTATCAATTTCATCTTTAATCAACACGAACTTATTCATCATTAATATTATAACTCACAATATTTAACAATCAGGTCGTTCCCAGGAAAGAGGGGACTTTTCGATAAGGATTTCTCCCTATTGGCGCGCAATTAGATGACCTAGCCTCTCCTTGATAGAACTTCTAGACATTATTAATATTGTAAATAATAATATAAATAACTTTGTCGTCTCAATTATTGATTTAATAATATAAAATATTATGCAGATGATACTGTGACAATAATTGAATCAATAATATGAAATATATGATGCAACAATTATTATAGCAATAATTGAGTATAACTGAGTGACTTCTCACGTAAGCATCAATGATCAATATCGTGTGCACTATATAACCACGCATATTACTGTACTTTTACTACCGGGTAGTTCAATAGTTTAACGGTAAAACTTTCGTCGTTATTTTTATAAAAAGATAATTCTGTCATTTTCTAACTACGACAATACTTTCATTGTGGGGTCCACCAATGATTGTGCCGTCATACGAATATTCCCTGTTAAAACTAATATTCTACGACCAATCGAATATTTTATAACAACTTGCTGACTTTGCAAAATTTGTAAATATTACCCACAGCTATAACATTATATCATATCCACACCATAATATTCAAAAATATATTTCAAGAAAAATTAATCTTTATTCATAAAAGTCGGGGTCTTACAACCTCCCCTTCTTATAAAATTTCGTCCTCGAAATTAGGGTGCGTACCTGGTATGTCGAAGAGGTGAGGATACCTTGATTTCATTTCAGATTCTAACTCCCAGGTCATTTCCTCCACATCGTCATTTTTCCACAAAACTTTGACTTGAGGTATCACCTTGGACCATAGAATATGATCCTTCATATATCCAAGATTTTAACAGGTACCTCTTCATACGTTAAATCTTTCGCTATCTCGTTCGGTTTTGGCGGTAAGGCGAGTTTATAGGCCACAGTTCCTACTCGATCGAGGATTAAAAATGGGCCAATGAATAGAGGATTGAGCTTTCCTCTCTTTCCAAATCTCATAACTCCTTTCCATGGAGCAACACGTAACAACACATAATCTCCAATATTGAATTCCACATCCTTTCGATGAAGATCAGCATAACTCTTTTGTCGATCTTGTGAGGTTTTTATACGTTATCGAATCATTTGAATCTTTTCCGTAGTCATACGTACCAACTCCGGTCCTAACAACGTTGCTTCACCCACCTCATCCCAGCATACTGGAGAACGACACTTTCTTTCATACAATGCCTCAAATAGAGCTATGCCAATACTTGCTTGATAACTGTTGTTGTAGGAAAACTACACCAATGACAAGAACTTGTCCCAACTTCTCTTGAAGTCAGGGACACAAAGTCTTAATAAATCTTCAAGAGTTTGAATAGTCCTCTTCGACTGCCCGTCCGTTTGAGGATGATATGCCGAACTAAATTGTAAATCCGTGCCCATAGCTTTTTGCAAACTAACCCAAAATCTTGAAGTGAATCTTGGGTCTCGATCAGAAACTATGGATATTGGCATACCATGCAGTCTTACAATCTAATTTATGTACATATGAGCAAGACGTTCAAGTGTATAAATTTCTCGTTTAGGTAAGAAATGAGCCGACTTGGTCAATCTATCAACAATGACCCAAATCGCATTTATGCCTTGAGAAACCTTGGGAAGACCAGTAACAAAATCAATGGTAATGTTCTCCCACTTTCATTCTGGAATTTCAAGTGGTTGCAATGGACCTTTTGGCACTTGATGTTCCACCTTGACTCGTTGACAAGTTAGACACCTTGAGATAAACCCCGCTATCTCTCTCTTTATATTGCTCCACCAAAATGTATGTCAAAGATCATGATACATTTTGGTACTCCCATGATGGATTGCAAACGGTGTATTGTGTGCCTCCATCATGATTTTATACTTTAAGTCAGAATCATTAGGAACACAAAGTCTGGAGTTGACTCGAAGTATTCCTTCTTCATCGATTCTTGCTTCTGGAATAACACCTTCTTGCACTTTCTTCCTCATACACATCAGCTCTATGTCTGTAGCTTGAGTAGCTTTAACTTTATCGATTAAAGTCGGTTCTACTTATATATTGGCCATCATCACATGGGTTCCTGGAGTCTTTAACTCTATCTCCATCCTTTGTAAGTCATATAAAATGGGCCTTTGCGTTGACAATATCGCACTTGTACCCGCATATGATCTTCTACTCAACGCGTCAACTACTACGTTCGCTTTTCCAGGATGGTATTGAATGGTATGATCATAATCTTTCAACAGCTCAAGCCATCGTCGTTGTTGCATGTTAAGTTCCTTTTGAGTGAAGAAATATTTGAGGCTTTTATGATCCGTATAGATCTCCACCTTCTCTCCGTACAGGTAATGCCTCCAAATCTTAAGCGCAAAAACGACAGCTACCAACTCTGGATCATGAGTAGGATAATTTCTCTCATATTCTTTGAGTTGTCGTGAGGCATAGGCTATGACTTTCCCATGTTGCATGAGAACACATTCTAACCCTTTTCCTGAAGCATCACTATAGATGACAAATCCCTCCGAGCCAGATGGTAATGTCAGAACAGGTACTGAAATGAGTCTCCTCTAGAGTTCTTGAAAACTCTTCTCACATTCCTCACTTCAACCGAATTTTGTATCTTTTCGAGTCAGCTGAGTTAAGGAGTAGAGATTTGAGAAAATCCTTCCTCGAATCTCTAATAATAACCAGCTAAGTCGAGAAAGCTACGTACTTCGGTCACTGACTTAGGTTGATCCCAGCTTTGAATTGCTTCAATCTTTGCTGGGTCAACAGATATTCCATGATTTGATATCACGTGCCCAAGGAATGCAACTTCCTCAAGCCAGAACTTGCATTTCTTTAACTTGGCATATAGTTTGTTTTCACGAAGCTTTTGGAGTATCAGCCTCAAGTGTTGTTCATGATCTTCATGGCTTTTGGAGTAAATGAGGATGCCATCAATAAAGATGACCACAAAGTGATCCAAATATTCCTTGAATACTCGGTTCATCATATCCTTGAAGGCACCAGGAGCATTAGTCAATCCAAAAGACATGACTAGGAATTCATAATTCCCGTACCGAGTTCTGAAAGAAGTTTTTGGAATGTCATCGATTTTAATCTTTAAATAATGATATCCGGAACAAAGATCGATCTTTGAAAAGAATTTAGCTCCTTGCAACTGGTCAAACAGGTCATCAATGCGAGGCAATGGGTACCTATTTTTGATGGTGACATGATTCAACTCCCGATAATTAATACAAAGCCGCATACTTCCATCTTTATTCTTCACGAATAGAACAAGAGCACCCTAAGGAGACATACTAGGATGAATGAAACCTATGTCTAACAATTCCTGTAGTTGGGTTTTTAACTCCTGAAGTTCAATAGTAGCCATTCGATATTGGGCTTTGGAAATGGGTTTTGTACCGAAATCAAGGTCGATACAAAATTCAATTTCACGCTTTGGGGGTAGGCCAGGAAGTTCTTTAGGAAATACGTCAAAAAATTTATTAACAATAGAAATATCATTCAAATCTAACGTATTTTTATTTAAATCTGTGATATGGGCTAAGAAAGCTTGACATCCATTTTTTAATAAACAAATAGCTTTATGGCTTGATATGACAGTGATTGACTTTAGTGGTTTGGTTGCTTGAATTCGCATAATAGGTTGGTTAGGAATATGAAAGCTAACAACCTTATGAAAACAATCAATTTTTACATAATGAGTAGTTAACCAATCAATCCATAATATCACATCAAATGTAAGTATTTTTAAGGAAATAAGATCAACAGGTAATGTGAGGGTATTGATTTGAACCAAACAAGACTTATAAACAGTGGATGTAATGAAGGTTTCTCCCAATGGAGTTTCAACAGATAAGTCAAAGTCTAATTTCTCTGGAGTCAAATTTAAATGTTGAGCGCAAGTAGGAGAAATAAAAGAATGGGTAGAATCGATATCAAATAAGGTATAGACTTCGCTAGAATTTATGATTAGCTTACCCGTGATCACCTCGTTTGGATTCCTCGCTTTTTGGTAGGTTATGACAAACGCTCTCTGTTGAACTACCGATTTTATCTTATCTAGGATGGCCTTTGATGCCTCCATCCTAGCTGGACTTGACTTTGGTACATGACAAAATCGGGCTAGGTGACCTTCTCTTCCACAATTGTAACATGCTTTAGACTACTGCGTACAGTTTTGACTGATGTGTCCCTTCCCTCTGCATTTGTAACATATGATTGGCGGTCGTTCTCCTTCCTTAACAACAGGTGCTGGTGTTGACGTCTTTCCATCATTATTGAATCTCCTCTTCTTGAAACTTCCACTTCTATTATCTTGGCCATGATTACCACCGAAGTGGTTACCATTTCTTGCATGTTGATTCCCTCCATGTTTGTTGTCACCGCTTCGATGACTGCTACCACTAGTATTATCGACTTGTCGGCTGCTCTCTCTTTGTTGGGTCGACTTATTATCACGCTCCAATAGCTGAGCCCTATTTACAATATCTGAATACAAACACATTTTGTGAGAAATGAGGTATTAACGTATTTCGGGTCTCAAACCTCGCAGAAACAATCGCGTCATTCTCTCCTCATTATCAACCAAATGGGATGTGAACCGGGACAACTCGGCAAACTTAGCCTCGTACTGCAACATGGACATATTATTTTTCTCCAACTTGATAAACTCCACCTTCTTCATGTGACGAATACTTTCGGAAAAGTACTTATCGTTGAACAGCTCTTGAGACTTCTCCCAAGACATTGAGTGCGGCAGGCTGAGTATGCATTATTGATTCCCACCAGTAATCTGCTTCTCCTCTCAACATAAAGGTGGCAAAGGGAACCTTTTGCTCCTCGGAGCATCCCAAGACTTCGAATATCTTGGTGATCTGCTTTATCCACGTTTCCTCCTTAAGTGGTTCTGGCTTTCCCCAAAACTCCGATGGTCTCAGCTCCTTGAATTGCTTAGCAGTGACCATCTGTGAGTTACCAGTGTTTCCACCTGTATTTTGAATAGGAGTCACTCTCGCCTAATGTTGTATGAATTGCATAAAGCCTCTAAACATCCCATCGTTCATCATTTGATCGGTATTGTTGTTTACCTGAGGATTATTGTATTCCTATTGCACATTATCCTGGGTATTAATCGTTGGTGACTCAACGGTCTCATGTGCTTCATTGCTTATCTCAACATTTTTGGATGCCATTTTTAAATATTGCCACAAAATAAGGGTTAATTGAAATGTCACATATTATCCCTATACTCTGACCGACCAATTAAATACCAAATAAACTTAGGTAGGTCATACTAGCAAAGGAATCCCCTGCCTCCCTCCTCCCAGTTCTTGTCTCACATCTCGGCAGGATCATATCCCTAAGCTTTGATATTAATCGTGACGCCCCAAAATAGGTATACATCACCCATCTTGGGTCGTCAAATACATGGTACTAAATACAAATACAAACTTAATTATACAACATGAGCTGTGAGTTTTAATACAAATATCATCTTCTAGACAGTATTCAAATTCAAAATAAGTCCTCATTTATTATCACACTATTTCACAGAATAGTGAGGACTACTAATTCAAACATCTGGACCGTCACTCCGTTCCCCGACTAGTCCCGGCTACGTTCTCATTTCCTGAAGAGAACAATGAAAGCAAAAAGGTGAGCTCAACTAGCCCAAAAAGAAATATTATGACTAAGATAATGCATAATAAATTATTGTTAGCCTTCAACAATGTTTAACTGATAAAATACAATAAACATCAAGTTTAACTGCAGCGGAACAAGAAATCCATTAGAAGAGTCAAGTAAAGCATGATATCTACAATCTTCTATGATTTAAAAAGTTTTTCATCAACATAATCGCTGAGACTCAGCTTAATAAATAAACCACATCATCGAATCATCCCTGCACCACGACCAAGGATATTCATGTAATCATCAATGGTCATGATTATACCGAATAATATCTGGTCATAATCATACCAACAACTGTCCATCAATGAACTATAGGCCAATGAGGACTTTTACCACATCATTTGTAACATTACGGGTCATGATTATACCGAATGATCCCTGGTCATAATCATACCAATCAACAGTTCATCTATGCACGTAAGCCAAAGATGACTTTCATCACAATATAAGCATGAGGATGATGACAATGATATAAGAATTCAATTAAAAGAAACAAAGGATAAAATTTTAAATTTTTATAATTTAATTTATCCAGAATTCAATAATGTTTAAATTGCCAACATGATACTGCATTGTGGAGTAAAAATTCAAGAATGATATTGTATCAAAAATAATTTGAACCGAAAAGAAATCAATTTTTGTCATGAATAGTACTTTGGGTGAATAGTAACTGGGTGAATAGTACCCTATGAATAGTACTTCGAGAATAGTACCCCGTGAATAATACTTTGCTAATAGTACTCGTGAATAGTACTTTATAAATAGTACTTTGTGAATAGTACCTGTGAATAGTACTTTTGTGAATAGTACCGTATAAATGAATAGTACTCATGGACAATACTCCGGCATGAAAAGCTTAAAATTTAACAAGAATGTGCAAAAAATATCCTTGTGAAACGATACTAGATGAAGCACCAATTTCAAGGATATTCTACTAATTTCACAGAGTATAGAAGCAATACTTTAACAAAATGAGGGTATAATCAGGAATACGTGACGAAATAATATTACTCAAATACTACAAAGTATGGAAGAAAATATTATTCCTTATGAATACTGAACAAAAATAATATCACTTACCTCAGAAGAAGATTGGATACTGGAATAGTGAAGTAGCAGATTTCTCTTCTTCTTTCTCTCTCTAGCTTTTCTCTCTATAATTTCTCTTGTGAGTCTTAGTGAATTAGTGAGAATGAAAGAAGAATGAGCTTCTATTTATAGAAAAATATAGTTTCGATAATTGCATGTTTTGGGGCTCAAAATATTACAGTATAATACCTTTATTCTTTTCCTATATTTTTAATCTAGTCCTGGAAGTATTATCAAACTTGCACCATCTCCCCTAATAGTACATCATGTGAATCAATAGTTCTATACATGTGAAAAAAAAATAGTTACAGTATAGTAACTTCATCTATACCTCTATTTTTAATTTAGTTATGCAAGTATTATAAATCTTGCACCACCTCCCCTAATAGTACATGCATGTGAATCAATAGTACATACATGTGAACATATAGTTATAAGCATGTGAATTAATAGCAATTAATTGCTCATTTATCTGATTAATTACCCGATTGGTCAATATAACTTCCAGATATCAATTATATAGAAATAAATATCGATTTCCAGTAACACTAATAATCCCAACACAATGGAACTATCAATTTCATCTTTAATCAACACGAACTTATTCATTATTAATATTATAACTCACAATATTTAACAACCAGGTCGTTCCCAGGAAAGAGGGGGCTTTCCGATAAGGATTTCTCCCTATTAGCGCGCAATAAGATGAACTAACCTCTCCTTGATAGAACTTCTAGACATTTTTAATATTGTAAATAATAATATAAATAACTTTGTCATCTCATTTATTGATTTAATAATATAAAATATTATGCAGATGATACTGTGACAATAATTTAATCAATAATATGAAATATATGATGCAACAATTACTGTAGCAATAATTGAGTATAACTTAGTGACTTCTCACGTAAGTATAATAATCAATATCGTGTGCTACTATGCAACCACAGACATCGTATTTTTACTACTAGGGTAGTTCAACAGTTTAATGGTAAAACTTTCGTCGTTATTTTTATAAAAAGATAATTCTGTCGTTTTCTGAATACGACAATACTTCTGTTGTGGGGTCCACCAATGATTGTGCCGTCATACGAATATTCCTTGTTAAAACGAATATTCTCCGACCAATCGAATATTTTATAACAACTTGTTTACTTTGCAAAATTTGTAAATATTACCCACAACTATAACATTATATCATATCCACACCATAATATTCAAAAATATATTTCGAGAAAAATTAATCTTTATTCATAAAAGTTGGGGTCTTACAACTAGAAAATTAATGGTTTTACAATGGCTAATTTTACAACGGCTAGTTTTACAACAACTAGTTTTACAATGGCTAGTTTTAATAATTAAACATAAATCAGTCTCATAAATTTGTAACGGAAGGATATTAATAAATATTGAAATTTAATCTAAGATAATAAAGCATATTATCTTAACTTTGAAATTCCTTCAATTTTTATAAACCAAAAAATCTAACACATATATATGAATATATGGCAACATTCCACTCTTAAAATGATAATGAAAGGGGAAAATTTGCCCCATTAGGTTCCAAATTCTCATAATGTTATTGATTACGGTTTGTTTTTTCAAGTTGGATTGATCGCATTTTTCATATTTTTGGGATTTAGTCAGTTTGATATTCAAATTGGTAATAACAATTTCAAGAATTAAATTCGACACTTTGGAGGGCTGCAGTAAAACTTGTTCAATCACCTGAATAATGTTGCTACCATTAATGTGCATTGCTTAAACTTCCAATGTCATTACAAGAAAAAACCTTAATTCCAACAGAATATTCCATCGGAAGAAAGCCTATTCAGTCGAAATTAGCTTATTTTTGAGAGAATATTCTGTCGGAAGGTCAGTCGTATATAGACACGTCAGAGATAACACCCGTTAAAAATTTCGGCGAAAAACACATATTTTCAACTGAATTTCATCAGAAATAATTTATTGGCGATGAAATATTTGCGATGTAATTAATTCGTCGAATATATACTGGGGTTATTTCTGACGGAAGTTCCCTCGGAAATAAGCTACTTTCGACGAAAAATATAATTTGAAAAAAATCTGCTTAAATGATAATATCGACGGAAATTCCCTTGGAAATAAGCTATTTTCGACGAAACATGTTGGTTTTGGGAAATCATGTCAATACTAATATCGATGGAATATCCGTTGAAAATAGCTTATTCCATCGAAAACTTCTTTTTTATATAATTTTTTTTTAAATTGCAATTTCCAAGTTTTAAACTCATTGTTGTACCTGTAACCTGCTTTATCCCAACAAAGACAAACAATAATATATTTCACATTCAACGTAGCGCTAAAAGACTATATTATCTCATCATCAACATAAATAAGCAAACAATTACATATATAAGGTAAAAATGGCAAATGATCTACTAACTCATCAACAATTACAAATATAAGCTAATGTTTCATAAATTATATACAATATGATTTACAAAACTTGTACAGACACAACTAGACTACAATATATGTACAAATGATCTATAATTTAATGAATAAAATGAATACAAATGAACTATAAACTAATAGTCGGATCATCATCTGGCGGGGATGGACGACGATGTTGCTCTGATGTATGAAAATTAGCATCGTCGTCCCCCCGATCGCCATCGTCAGTTCGCTCGCCATCGCTACCCTGTTGATAGAATTCAAAATAAAAATCATTAGTTCGTATATATGTGAGAATTAAAAAGATACTTTTAAATAAAAATAACATAAATATTCAGAATACCTGAATACGCATGGGCTGACGAAAAGCATTCTCTAGGAGGAAAACTGTGAGATCCCGAATTTTATGAAATAAAAGTATTCAATTTTTCTATTTTGGCAAATAGTTAAATTGATAAAAGTTTAAAGTTAAGGGTAATATTTGAAAATTTTGCAAAGTAAGCAAGTTGTCATAAAATAACCAGTAGTAAAAGTACAGTAATACGCATGGTTGCATAGTAGCACACTGTATTAATTATTGATGCTTACGTGAGAAGTCACTCAGTTATACTCAATTATTGCAACAATAATTGATGCATCATATCTTTCATATTATTGATTCGATTATTGTCACAGTATCATCTGCATAAATTGTTATATTATTAAATCAATAATTGAGACGACAAAATTATTCATATTATTATTTGCAATATTGACAATGTCTAGAAGTTCTATCAAGGAGAGGTTTGGTCACCTAATTGCGCGCCAATAAGGAGAAATCCTTATCGGAAAGCCCCCTCTTTCCTGGGAACGACCTGGTTGTTAAATATTGTGAGTTATAATATTAATGATGAATAAGTTCGTGTTGATTAATGATGAAATTGATAGTTCCATTGTGTTGGGATTATTAGTGTTAATGGAAATCGACATTTATTTCGATAATAATTGATGTCTGGAAGTTATATTGACCAATCGGGTAATTAACCGGATAAATGAGCAATTAATTGCTATTAATTCACATACTTATAACTATGTGTTCATATGTGTGTACTATTGATTCACATGTATGTACTATTAGGGGAGGTGGTGCAAGTTTGATAATACTTGCAGGACTAAATTAAAAATGAAGGAAAAGATGAAGGTATTATACTGTAATATTTTGAGCCCCAAAACGTGCAATTATCAAAACTATATTTTTCTATAAATAGAAGCTCATTCTTCCTTCATTCTCACCAATTCACTAAGACTCACAAGAGCAATTATAGAGAGAGAAGCTATAAAGAGAGAAGCTATATGGAGAAAGAAGAAGAGTAGTCTGCTACTTCACTACTCCAAAGATCCAAATTTCTTACGAGGTAAGGGGTATTATTTATTTCATATTCTGAAGAGATATTATTTTTCGTATTCGTATGAATATTATATTCGTTCAATATTCGTAAGGAATATCATCTTCGTTCAATATTCGTAGGAATATTATTTTCGTTCAACAGTCGTAAGGGGTATTATTTCTTTGTAAATGATATTATTTCTTTCAATATCATTATGCCAGAATATTGGTACAAATTTTATTATGGAATTTCTACCTTTTTGTGTTGGGGTTACTATTCACTATAGTATTATTCACTCGGGTATTCAGGGTACTTTTTGTGCCGGAGTACTATTCACAAGTTACTATTCATGGGTTACTATTCACCCAGTTACTATTCAATTTAGTATTCTTCACTCGGGTATTCGGGGCACTTTTCGTGACAGAGTACTATTTATGGGTTATATTTCACCTAGTTACTATTCACTCTAGTATTATTCACTCGGGTATTTGGGACACTTTTCATGCCAGGATACTATTCACGAGGTACTATTCCCGAAGTACTATTCACAAGGTACTATTCACGGGGAACTATTCACCCGAAAAATATATTTCTTTTCTGTCCAAATTATTTTTGATACATGAATATTATTCTTGAATTTTACTCCACAAAGCAATATCATGTTGACAATTTGGATATTTTTAAACTCTGGATAAATTTAAAGTCTTTAATATTTATCCTTGATTTCGTTTGATTAATGTTTATATCATTATCATCATCCTCATTCTTATATTATGATGAAAGTCATCTTTGGCTTACGTGCAAAGATGGACTGTTGATTATTGGTTTTACAGTTGTTTATCTTTGGCTTACGTGCATAGATGGACTGCTGATTATTGGTTTTACAGTTGTATAGTTTTGGCTTATGTGCAAAGATGGACTGTTGAATATTGGTTTTGTAGTTGTATATCTTTAGCTTACGTGCAAAGATGGACAGGTGTATGACATGATCATAACCACTGGTGATAATAACGAATATCCTTGGCCCGTAGTCCATGGATAATTCGATGATGTGATTGGTAGGATCATGACTATTAGTTAACAGTTGAATGTCTTTGGCCATAGTGCACTGACAGACAATTGATTTGTATGATCATAACCATTGGTTTTATAGTTAAATACTTTGGCCCGTAGTGCAAAGGGTGACAACTGATTGGTATGATCATTGTTATTACATTTGAATGTCTTTAGCCTTTGGGGTAAGGATATTGAGTAAACGTTCTATTAAGCCTTTGTGGCAAGGAGAAACTGTTGATTGACATGATTATAAATATGAATTATGGATTTAACTATAATTTTTGGTGGTTCAAGTGAAGACAGGTGATGAGAGTTCTTTTTGTCTTGGGTATAACAAAGAACTGTTGTTGAGTATTACAAGAATGAAATATTAATGATGGACTTTTAATCTAGAGGAGATAGTAGACATTACGTTCTACTTGACTCTTCTAATGGATTGCTTATTCCGCTGCAGTTGTTGATCTAAAACTTGTTGTCTATTATATTCTATCAGTTGTTATACTATTGAAGGCTAAGGATAATTTATTCTGCATTATCTTAGTCATAATATTTCTTACTGGGCTAGTTGAGCTCACCCGTTTCTTTCACTGTTCTCTTCAAGAAATGAGAATATAGCTGGGACGAGTCGGGGAATGGAGTTATGGTCTGAGATGGTGGCTATAGTAGTCCTCACTATTTTTATAAAATAGTGTGATAATAATTTTAATGAGGACTCCATTGAGTGTGGATATTGTCTAGAAGGCAATATTCTTGTTTAAACTCTCAGCTTATGTTTTGTCTTATTTTACACGACAGTTGTATAATTAAATTTATTATTGAGTTTTGTACCATGTATCTGGCGACTCAAGATGGGTGATGTATACCTGTTTTGGGGGCGTCACAGTTGGTATCAAAGCTTAGGGATATGATCCCTGGCTGAAATTAAAGATAAGAACTAGGAGGGGAGAGACGGGGAATTCCTTTGCTAGTATGACCTACCTAAGTTCATTTGGTATTTAATTGATCGGTCAGAGTATAGGGATAATATGTGATATGTCAATTAACCTTTGTTTTGAAGATGTATTCTAGAATGATATCTGAAATACAAGAGATGAGAAATGGGAAAAACATGATAGAGAGGAAATGACCGGAAAGGTACAATCCGAAAAGAAAGCAAGGTATTCTCATCTCTTCAAACTACCAGGTACGTAAATTTCGAGTTCGAAATTTCATAAGGAAGGGTGATATTTGAAAAGTTAAATTGATAAAAGTTTAAAGTTAAGGGTGATATTTGAAAATTTTGCAAAGTAAGCAAGTTGTCATAAAATAACTGGTAGTAAAAGTACAGTAATATGCATGGTTGCATAGTAACACACGGTATTAATTA
Source organism: Panax ginseng (assembly GCA_020205605.1). Taxonomy (NCBI): domain Eukaryota; kingdom Viridiplantae; phylum Streptophyta; class Magnoliopsida; order Apiales; family Araliaceae; genus Panax; species Panax ginseng. Next base: position 43,307,899 of record CM035131.1, read on the forward strand.
TTGATGCTTACGTGAGAAGTCACTCAGTTATACTCAATTATTGCTACAGTAATTACTACATCATATCTCTCATATTATTGATTCAATTGTTATCACAGTATCATCTGCATAATATGTTATATTATTAAATCAATAATTGAGACGACAAAGTTATTCATATTATTTGCAATATTGATAATGTCTAGAAGTTCTGTCAAGGAGAGGTTTGGTCACCTAATTGCGCGCTAATAAGGAGAAATCCTTATCGGAAAGTACTTGTCGTTGAATAGCTCTTGGAACTTCTCCCAAGACATCTTGAAAGGCCAGTCGGGTAGATGCTTTTACAGATTCCCACCAGTAATCTGCCTCTTCACGCAACATAAAGGTGGAAAAGGGAACCTTTTGCTCCTCGGAGAATCCCAAGACATCAAATATTTTGGTGATTTGCTTTAACTACGTCTCCGCCTTAAGTGGTTCTGGCTTTCCCAAAAACTCTGGTGGTCCCAGCTCCTTGAAATACTTAGTGGTGACCGACCGTGGGTTGCCATTGTTTCCACCTGAATTTTGAACAGGAGTCTCTCTCGCCTGATGTTGCATGAATTGCATAAAGCCTATGAACATCTCATCGTTCATCATTTAATCGGTGTTGTTATTTACCTGAGGATTAATGTCTTCCTGTTGCACATTATCCTGGGTATTGATTGTTGGTGACTCAACAGTCTCATGTGCTTCATTGCTGATCTCAACATTTTCAGATGCCATTTTCAAACACTGTCATAAAACAAGGGTTAATTGACATATCACATATTATCCCTATACTCTGACCAACCAATTAAATACCAAATAAACTTAGGTAGGTCATACTAGTGAAGGAATTCCTCGTCTCTCCCCTCCTAGTTCTTATCTCACATCTCAGCCAGGGATCATATCCCTAAGCATTGATAACAACTGTGACGCCCCCAAAACATGTATACATCACCCATCTTGAGTCGCCAGATACATGGTACATAAATTTAAATACAACTTAATTATACAATAGTCGTGTAAAATACGACAAAACATAATCTAAGAGTTTTAATAAGAATATTGTCATCTAGACAATATTCACACTCAATGGAGTCCTCATTACATTTATTGTCACACTATTTAACAGAATAGTGAGGACTACTAATTCTATCATCCGGATCGTCACTCCGCTCCCCGACTAGTCCCGCCACGCTCTCATCATTTCAAGAAGAGAACGGTGAAAGAAAGGTGAGCTCAACTAGCCCAAAGAAGAAATATTATGACTAAGATTATGGTCACATTACTACCATGATTATACCGAATAATCCTCGGTCATAATCATACCAAGTCCATCTACGCACGTAAGTCAAAGATGACTTTCATCGTAATATAAGCATGAGGATGATGACAATGACATAATAATTCAATAAAACAAGTTCAAGGATAAATTTTAAAGATTTATAATTTTAATTTATCCAAAAATCAATAACGCCCAAATTGTCAACATGATACTTCTTTGTGGAGTAAAATTCAAGAATGCTCGTAAGAATATTTCCATGAAAAGATCTTGGATGAAGCGCAAATATCAAGGATATTCCACTAATTTCATGGAGTATAGAAGCCAAAACTTTAACCAACCGAGTATAATAGAATATATGAAAGCGCAAATGGATTTTTAAATCGCCATGCGGTAATCCGTGAGATGATCATTTCCATAATTTAATAAAGAATGAATACGAAGGATCATTCACCGCATATGCGATAATCCACATAGACAAAGTTATTCCAAATGTAATAATAAAGAATGGAACCAGTCACGCGTAATCCGCATGCATGTGATATTTTAATGTAATAATAAAGAAGCGAAACTGTGTCATGCGTAAATCCGCATGCACGGTGATATTCCAATAGAATAATAAAGAATGGAATAACAATGAAATTCACCGGGCATGCGATAATCGCATGCATGTGTTATTCCCAATGTAATAATAAAGAATTGAACCAGTCATGCATAATCCGCGACAGATATGATATTCCAAATGTAATAATAAAGAATGGAATAACAATGTAATTAAATCGGGCATGCGATAGATCGCATGCATAAAAGTTATTCTAATGAATAATAAAGAATGAAATAATATAAGAATTTCACCATGTATGCGGTATCAGATAGACAAAGTTATTCCAACATAATAATAAAGAATGGAATTACAACCCTTACAGTATTGAAAGAAAATAACTCTCTTCATGAATACGAAAGAATAATACCCCTTACCTAGAAGAAACTAGATATTGGAATAGTGAGGTAGCGAGACTTCTTCTTTTTCTCTCTATAATTTCTCTCTATAATAATTGCTCTAAAGCTTTAGTGAATTGGTGAGAAATGAAGGAAGAATGAGCTTCTATTTATAGGAAAATATAGTTTCGATAATTGCACGTTTTGGGGCTCAAAATATTATAGTACAATACCTTTAATGGAACTAACACTAATAATTCCAACACAATGGAACTATCAATTTCATCTTTAATCAACACGAACTTATCCATCATTAATATTATAATTCACAATATTTAACAACCAGGTTGTTCCCAGGAAAAAGGGGGCTTTCCGATAAGAATTTCTCCTTATTACCGTGCAATTAAATGACCAAACCTCTCCTTGACAGAACTTCTAGACATTATAAATATTGCAATTTAATAATATGAATAACTTTGTCGTCTCAATTATTGATTTAATAATATATCATATTATGCAGATGATACTGTGATAATAATCGAATCAATAATATGAGAGATATGATGCAGCAATTACTATAGCAATAATTGAGTATAACTGAGTGACTTCTCACGTAAGCATAAATAATCAATACCGTGTGCTACTATGCAACCACGCATATTACTGTACTTTTACTACTGGGTAGTTCAACAGTTTTAACGGTAACACTTTCGCCGTTATTTTTAATAAAAGATAATTCTGTCGTTTTCTTACTATGACAATACTTTCGTTGTGGGGTCAACCAATGATTATGCAGTCGTACAAATATTTCCTGTTAAAACGAATATTCCCCGACCAATCGAATATTATATAACCACTTGCTTACTTTGCAAAATTTGTTAATATTACCCATAATTATAACATTATATCAAATCCACACCATAATATTCAAAAAAAAATATTTTGAGAAATTTAAATCTTTATTCGTAAAATCTAGGTTCTCACAATCTCCCCTCCTTATGAAATTTTGCCCTCGAAATTTATGTACGTACCTGGTATGCCGAAGAGGTGAGGATACCTTGAATACCTTTATCGTCGAAAATATTACACGTTGCATACGTGCATTCCCGATGTCCTCCAATTGTCTCTGAATGCACATCAGTCCCTAAAATAGCCATTTTAGGCCTTAACACAGACCTCAAATCTCAAAATATAAAGAATGAAAGTTTTAGGTATACTCGTTATCTTTCCGAATTATCCTGAATCACCTCAATCGGAGTTTATATGAAAACGTTATGCCCAATTTACTAAAGGACGTCCGGACAGATTTTGGATTAACACTTGACCAGCGCCTAGGTGCCCAAGAACAGATTCTAAGTGCTAAGCCTAGTGCCTAGGCACACAACCTTCGGCACTTAACTCCAATTTTCTAGATTTTGCAACTTTTGACACACATACTTCAAATCTTCATAACTTCTTCATCCGTTATTGGAATTAGTCCATTTTTGAGGCTATGGAAAGCTTGTAACATGCTCTATAAAACCCCCATGATTTCATAATTTTTCAGATTCATTAATTATTCTAAAATTTGGCTCCAAAGTCCCCTAAGACTAAGTTTTTACTAACAACGATACGTGAAAAACGTTATGAACACGCGACATACTTGGCGGTAAAACGAGTCTATAGGTCATAGTTCCTACTCGATCGAGGATTTCAAATGGGCCAATTAAATTGAGGTTTGAGATTTCCTCTCTTCGTCGATTCTTGCTTCTAGAATAACGCCCTCTTGAACCTTTTTTTTCACATTCATCAGCTTTGGGTGTGTAGTTTGAGCGGCTTTAACTTTATCGATTAAAGTCGATTTTACTCGTATATTCGTTATCATCACGTGGTCCCTAGAGTCTTTAACTCTATCTTCATCATTTGTAAGTTATACGAAATGGGTTTTTGTTGTAACAACGTCGCACTCGTAAATGCATACGATCTTCTACTCAACGTGTCAGCTACCACGTTCGCTCTTCCATAATGATATTGAATGGTATAGTCGTAATCTTCAACAGCTCGAGCCAACGTCGTTGGCGCATAATACGTTCGTTCTAGGTGAAGAAATATTTAAGGGTTTTAGAAATGGGTTTTGTACTGGGGTCAATATAAAATTCGATTTCACGCTCTGGGGTAGGCTAGGAAGTCTTTAAGAATACGTCAGGAAATTTATTAATGATAGAAATATCATTTAAAAACTGTGACTCTCATCCAAGACTTGGATAGCACATGAAATGAAGGTTTCTGCTAACGGAGTTTTAACCGATAAGTCAAAGTCTAATTTCTCCTGCGTTAAATTTAAACGTTGAACGCAAGCAAGAGAGATAAGAGAATGGGTAGAACCGGTATCTAATAAGCTATAGACTTCGCAAGAATTTATAATTAACTAACTCGTGCTAACTTCGTTCGGGTTACTCGCTATTTGAGAAGTCACGAAAAATGCTCTTCCTGAAATCACCGACTTTGTTTTGTCTGTATCCGCCTTTGGTGCCACCGTCCCAGCTGGACTTGACTTTGGTGCATGACAAAATTTGGCTAAGTGACCTTCTTTTCCACAATTGTAACATGCTTTGGACTGCATCGTGCAGCTTGGACTGATGTGTCCCTCCCCTCCGCATTTGTAACATACGATCGGCGGCCGTTTCTCCTTCCTTAACAGTCTTTGGTGTCTTTGTCTTTCCATCGTTGTTGAACCTTCTCTTCTTGAAATTTCCACTCCTATTATCTTGGCCATGACTACCACCGAAGTGGTTACCATTCTTGGCATGATAATTTTCCCCACGATGGTTATTATTGTTCTGATGGCTGTTGCCACCAGTATGATTATTATCATGTTGTTGGTCGTTGCCTTTTGGTTAGGCTGACTCATTATCGCGCTCTAATAACTGAGCCCTATTCACAACATCTGAATATAAACAAAGTTTGTGAGAAATGAGGTATTGACGTATATAAGGTTTCAAACCTCTTAGAAACATTTGCGTCATTTGCTCCTCATTATCGACCAAATGGGATGCAAACCGGGATAACTCCGCAAATTTAGCCTTGTATTGTGACACGGTCATTGTTTTGCTACAACTTGATAAACTCCACCTCCTTCATGTGACGAATACTTTCGGGAAAGTACTTGTCGTTGAACAACTCTTGGAACTTCTCCCAAGACATCTTGAGTGCGTCAGGCTGGGTACGTTTTACAGATTCCCACCAGTAATCTGCCTCTTCACGCAACATAAAGGTGGCAAAGGGAACCTTTTTCTCCTCGGAGCATCCCAAGACATCAAATATCTTAGTGATCTGCTTTAACCACGTCTCCGCCTTAAGTGGTTCTGGCTTTCCCAAAAACTCTGGTGGTCCCAGCTCCTTGAACTGCTTAGCGGTGACCGACCGTGGGTTGCCATTGTTTCCACCTGAATTTTGAACAGGAGTCTCTCTCGCCTGATGTTGCATGAATTGCATAAAGCCTCTGAACATCTCATTATTCATCATTTGATCAGTATTGTTATTTACCTGAGGATTATTGTCTTCTTGTTGCACATTATCCTGGGTATTGATCGTTGGTGACTCAACGGTCTCATGTGCTTCATTGCTGATATCAACATTTTCAGATGCCATTTTCAAACACTGTCATAAAACAAGGGTTAATTGACATATCACATATTATCCCTATACTCTGACCAACCAATTAAATACCAAATAAACATAGGTAGGTCATACTAGCGAAGGAATTCCCCGTCTCTCCCCTCCTAGTTCTTATCTCACATCTCAGCCAGGGATCATATCCCTAAGCTTTGATACCAACTGTGACGCCCCCAAAATAAGTATACATCACCCATCTTGAGTCGTCAGATACATGGTACATAAATTCAAATACAACTTAATTATACAACAGTCGTGTAAAATACGATAAAACATAATCTAAGAGTTTTAATAAGAATATTGTCATCTAGACAATATCCACACTCAATGGAGTCCTCATTACATTTATTGTCACACTATTTAACAGAATAGTTAGGACTACTAATTCTATCATCTGGACCGTTACTCCGTTCCCCGACTAGTCCCGGCTACGTTCTTATTTCCTGAAGAGAACAGTGAAAGAAAGGGTGAGCTCAACTAGCCCAATAAGAAATATTATGACTAAGATAGTGCAGAATAAATTATAATTAGCCTTCAACAATGTTAAACTGATAGAATATAATAAACAACAAGTTTAACTACAGCAGAACAAGCAATCCATTAGAAGAGTCAAGTAGAGCATAAAATCTACTATCTTCTATGATTTAAAAAAGTTTTTCATCAATGTTATCACTGAGACTCAGCTTAATAAATAAAATCGAATCATCCCTACATCACGACCAAGGATATTCATGTAATCATCAATGGTAATGACTATACCGAATAATCTCAGAACATAATTATACCAACAACTGTCCATCAATGAACTACGGGCCAATGAGGACTTTTACCACATCATTCGTCACATTACGGTCATGATTATACCAAATAATCCCTGGTCATAATCATACCAAGTCCATCTATGCACGTAAGTCAAAGATGACTTTCATCACAATATAAGCATGAGGATGATGACAATGACATAATAATTCAATAAAACAAGTTCAAGGATAAATTTTAAAGATTTATAATTTTAATTTATCCAAAAATCAATAACGTCCAAATTGTCAACATGATACTTCTTTGTGGAGTAAAATTCAAGAATGCTCAGAAGAATATTTCCATGAAAAGATACTGGATGAAGCGCAAATATCAAGGATATTCCACTAATTTCATGGAGTATAGAAGCCAAAACTTTAACCAACTGAGTATAATAGAATATATGAAACTGCAAATGGATTTTCGTCCGCCATGCGGTAATCCACGTAGACAGATCATTTCCATAATTTAATAAAGAATGAATACGAAGGATCATTCACCGTGCATGCGATAATCCACATGGCGAGTTATTCCAAGCGAATAATAAAGAATGGAACCGGTCATGCGTAATCCGCATGCAGATGTGATATTTTAATAGAATAATAAAGAAACGAAAACGGTCATGCGTAATCCGCATGCATGGATATTCCAATAGAATAATAAAGAATGGAATAACAAATGAAATTCACCGAGGCATGCGATAGACCGCACGCATGTGAGTTATTCCCAACAGAATAATAAAGAATTGAACCAGGTCATGCATAATCTGCACAGACATGATATTCCAACAGAATAATAAAGAATGGAATAACAACAAAATTCGTCAGGCATGCGATAGACTGCACAGACAGGTTATTCTAACAGAATAATAAAGAATGGAATAATATAAGAATTTCACCATGTATGCGGTACTTCGTATAGACAGGTTATTCCAACATAATAATAAAGAATGGAATTACAACCCTTACGAGTATTGAAAGAAAATAACTCTCTTCATGAATACGAAAGAATAATACCCCTTACCTTAGAAGAAACTAGATATTGGAATAGTGAGGTAGCAGACTTCTCTTCTTTTTTCTCTCTATAATTTCTCTCTATAATAATTGCTCTAAATCTTTAGTGAATTGGTGAGAAATGAAGGAAGAATGAGCTTCTATTTATAGGAAAATATAGTTTTGATAATTACACGTTTTGGGGCTCAAAATATTACAGTACAATACCTTCAACTTTTCTTTTATTTTTAATTTAGTCCTGCAAGTATTATCAAACTTGCACCACCTACCCTAATAGTAAATAATGTGAATCAATAGTTCAATCATGTGAATCATTAGTTATAATCATGTGAAAATATGAATTACAGTATAGTACCTTCAACTATACCTCCAATTTTAAATTAGTTATGCAAGTATTATCAATCTTGCACCACCTCCCCTTATAGTACAAGAATGTGAATCAATAGTACACACATGTGAACAAATAGTTATAATCATGTAAATTAATAGCAATTAATTGCTCATTTATCCAGTTAATTACCTGAGTAATCAGTATAACTTCCAGACCTCAATTAATATCGAAATAAATGTCGATTTCCACTAACACTAATAATTCCAACACAATGGAACTATCAATTTCATATTTAATCAACACGAACTTATTCATCATTAATATTATAATTCACAATATTTAACAACCAGGTCGTTCCCAGGAAAGAGGGGGCTTTTCGATAAGGATTTCTCCTTAGTGGCGCGCAATTAGATGATCAAACCTCTCCTTGACAGAACTTCTAGATATTATAAATATTGTAATTTAATACTATGAATAACTTTGTCGTCTCAATTATTGATTTAATAATATATCATATTATGCATATGATACTGTGACAATAATCGAATCAATAATATGAGAGATATGATGCAGCAATTGATGTAGCAATAATTGAGTATAACTGAGTGACTTCTCACGTAAGCATCAATAATCAATACTGGTGTCTTTACTATGCAACCACGCGTAGACTTGTGCATTTTTTACTAGGGTAGTTCAAGCGGTTTAACGGTAACACTTTCGGCCGTTATTTTTAATAAAAGATAATTCTGTCGTTTTCTAACTACGACAATACGTCCATTGTGGGGTCCACCAATGATTGTGCCGTCGTACGAATATTTCCTCTTAAAATGAATATTCCCTGACCAATCGAATATTATATAACCACTTGTTTACTTTGTAAAATTTGTAAATATTACCCAAAACTATAACATTATATCAAATCCACACCATAATATTCAAAAAAAAATATTTCGAGAAATTTAAATCTTTATTCATAAAATCTGGGGTCTCACAGGTGTTAAGTATTACAGGAATAAAATATTAACGATGGACTTTTAATCTAGAGGAGATAGTAGACATTATGTTCTACTTGACTCTTCTAATGGATTGCTTATTCCGCTGCAGTTGTTGATCTAAAACTTGTTGCCTATTATATTCTATCAGTTGTTATACTGTTGAAAGCTAAGGATAATTTATTCTGCATTATCTTAGTCATAATATTTCTTACTGGGCTAGTTGAGCTCACCCTTTTCTTTCACTATTCTCTTCAGGAAATGAGAATATAGCTGGGACGAGTCGGGGAATGGAGTAATGGTCCGAGATGGTGGCTATAGTAGTCCTCACTATTTTTATAAAATAGTGTGATAATAATTTTAATGAGGACTCCATTGAGTGTGGATATTGTCTAGAAGGCAATATTCTTGTTTAAACTCTCAGCTTATGTTTTGTCGTATTTTACACGACAGTTGTATAATTAAGTTTGTAGTTGAGTTCTGTACCATGTATCTGGCGACTCAAGATGGGTGATGTATACCTATTTTGGGGGCGTCACAGTAACCATCATCCGAAGCATCTCGTCGCTTAACGCAGTGAACTGCTCCTCCGGTAATCTCGTACTCTCTGTGGTGACCCCTGCTAGAACCTCCTGAGTGAGCTAATGAAGATGAGAACTGCTAGGAAATTATTGATGATGAAAAACCAGATCGGTATGGAACCTATCCAACACTGCCTTTATGAACCTCTAGAATAATTCGTCGTCCAAGATAGCGCTCGTATGAGATGGTCCAACAAGTGCTCTCGGACGTTGGTGCTGGCTAGAGCCTGCAAAAATAAATATAACATTACTAATAATAATTTATATTATGTGATAAGTTATGATAATTCTGTGAAACATAAAAAATATTATTACCTCAAGATAGTGTATATGCGGGTATCCTCGGCAGTCCCAGCACTCGATACCTGTCGGTACTGCTAGTAGGGGGATCCTAAGACGTGACCCATAGTTTCAGCTCCTCATCCCTAGATAATATAATCTCGGGAGGGGGATGCTGGAATTTATCGGCTCAAAATTCCCCTAGCAGTCTTCAACTCAGCTATACGTTAGTCCCGAAGCTTCTAAAATTGGTCTTATATTTTATTTTGTATACGTGATTTAATTATATCATTTTATTAACGAATGAATATTAATATTACTCAAAAGTAAGATTAGTGTTACCTGTGACGCCCCCAAAATAGGTCCAATCCACCCAACCTATTCTGAGTCACCAAATACATGGTACAGAAACAACTACAACTTTATTATTACAATTGTCGTGCAAAATACGACAACACTTAAACTGTGAGTTTAAATACAAATATTGTCTTTTAGACAATATCCACACACAAATAAAGTCCTCATTACAATTATTGATACATTATTTTATAGAATAGTGAGGACTACTAAAACAACTATCTTGAACCATCACTCCACACCTCGACTAGTTCCCGCTATATTCTCGGCTCCTGAGAAGAAAATGGAACAAAAAGGAAAAGGGTGAGCTCAACTAGCCTAGTAAAGAATATTATGACTAAGATAATGTACAACAAATTATCCTTAGTCTTCAACAAAGAAAAATATGATAGAATACAATAGACAACAAGTTTTAGATCAACAACTGCAGTGGAAACAACAATTCATTAAAAGATTTAAGTAGAGAATGAAATCTACTATCATCTATGAATTTAAAAGGCCGTCATCGATATTTTGTCCCTGTAACATCAATCAATATACATCTTGAATCAAATAGTCATCTTTGCACTACAGGCCAAAGATATTAATCAGTCGGTCATGTTCATCTCAACACCTGTTCATCTTTGCACTACGAGTCAAAGATATTCATCAAGAAATCATTCATCTTTGCACTACAGGCCAAAGATATTCAGTAATATCATCATTTAGGACTGAGGATGATGAAAAATATATTTTAAAAAAAATGAATCTAGTGAGACAAAAGAACAAATATTAAGAATTCGTATTTTAGACAATTCAAGTTCAAAAATACTCCATAATAAACTATTGTGGAGCAGAATTCAAAAATGAAGATCAAAACATAGAACCAATCAAAGATAGGAACCATAACAGACAATCTTGGACACAGAAAAGAAAATTTAATTTTTTTGTGCATAGTGTCGTATTCGTGAATAGTGCCATATACGTGAATAGTGTCGTATACGTGAAAAGTAACTCTGACACTAAAAGGTAGAAATTCCACAAGAAAAATCATCATGCTTTGTGAATAGTACTCGTGAATAGTAACTCATGAATTATAACCCCGACATGAAAAGATAAGAATTTCTCAAGAAAAATCTTACCAATATTCCGGCATAATGATATTGAAAGAAATAATATCATTTTAAAAAAAAATAACATCCCTTACCTCAAAAGAGTAGTACTTCTGGCTGGAATATCATATATAACGCTGAAGGAAACTTGCACCGTATAGCAACACTCAAGATATCTAAATACTCACAAAAATACACTCGATAATATAGAGAGAGAAAACTTCAATTTTTGGTGTGATTTTCAATTCTAGCCTAAGCACCCTATTTATAGGAAAATGCTTAGAACACCAAAGCAGAAAATTTAATAAAATATTATTATTTATTAATAATTATACGCATACTTTAACATCTGAATTCAACATATTTTGCAACACATGTTGGGCTCACCAATCACACAAAACATGTTTTTATCATTTAATGCAACAAAATCAATTCAGACCCAATATTCCGGAACTTCAATAATTCATAATAAATAGCCCTTTTATCAGAAAAATTCAAATCTTATGTCCATTCCATAGAAAATTTAATTCTCTACAACTTTGCAGAAGAAAGTTTTTCCAAATTCCAAACAGAAATTGACCGAAATCCACATACGGACGATTTTACAAGTTATAATTAAATTTCAGTCAAAAATAGGGTCCACCAACACACAAAACATGTGTTAAATATTTTTTATAATAAAAATACTCTTCCTCCTCATTTATTCATATATCACACATTCATTGTAAAAATATCACCATTATTATATTATTATAATATAATAATATATTTAAATGAATTATTTTATCAGAAAAGATAAAATATCAATTTTCAACAATTGTCACTTTAAAAATTTTCTCCATCTATATCCACATAAAATGAATATTTTCCTTATCATATAAATTAATAATTAATTATTCACAAATAATATTACAGAATCACAATACTGACAACCAGGCCGTTCCCATGAAAGAGGAGGCTTTCCAATAAGGATTTCTTCTTACTGGCGCGCAATTAGGTGACCAAACATCTCCTTAGACAGAACTTTCTAGACATTGCCAATAATGCTATCTAATAATATTATTAAAATAATATGAATTATTGATCTAATAATGGAAAATACTGTGTAGTGACAATTATTGAAACAACAATAATATAAAATATCAACGTAGCAATTATTAAATCAATAAAATAAAATATTAAATAGTAATTACTGTAACAATTATTGAGTAGTGCCTTCTTACGTAAGAACCAATAATTGGTGCAATACCGTGTGCTACTGTGTTTTAACCACCGAGTATTTCAATAGTATTAACGGTAACAACTACATTGTTATTTATAAACAACTTATACTTGTCGTTTTCTTCATCCAATCCCTTTCCGTTATGGGGCCCACACAAGGTTGCGTCGTCGTACAAATATTCCCCGACAGTAGGAATATTCCACGACTAAATGAATATTCCCCGACAACAATGAATATTTTATAACCACTTGCTTATTTAAAATATTTGCATATTTTACCCATAACTAACCACATTAATCAAATCAACCCTTACTATTTCAAAATAATAATTAGAGAAATTAAATCTTTATTTATAAAAAGTTGGGATCTTACATTACACGTTTAGCTAATGCTGCCTGAGACAAAGCACGCTCCTCCTTAGGCGTGTGGGCTCTATCCCAGAATCTAACATGGTCAAATATCTACCTAAAGTCCTCCCCAAGGCCTAATAAATACATTTATAAAATAGTTATTAAGTATTCATGTGAGAATTTGATAACTAAATACCTAAATACATTACACTTACCGACTTTGCCTCTTGGAAAGCTCAGCGATCGTATGTCATGTGTACTATCTGCTGTGATTGTACAGTTCTTCTTCTTTGCCCGCTCAGACTTCTTCTTGAAGTCATCATCATCCCAGTGCACAGACATAGCCTACGATGCTAAATCGAAGACTATGTGGGGTTGGTGATCTCTGATGGTGGTCCCAGGCTGGTCATCAACTGCCTGGGCTGCCCTCTGGCGCATCTCATACAGCCAGCTGGAGTAATTCGTAGCAACATGTGAAATAATCACATCGTCGCTGGCTGCCTGAGAGATGCCCTCCTCATATCTATAATAAGTCTATAATAAAAGTTTAAAAGTTAGGAACAATTAATTTCTTAGGCAACAACTATGTACTAATATATAACTGACTAATGTAAACTTATTAACTTACGTGAAACTCCAGCAAGATAGTCTGCATAAATAATGCATCGTATGCAAGATATCGTTTATACCGCATATACCCTTATTCGGGAGGTGCGTAAATGCGAGATAAGCGTGTAAGGTGTTTTTTAATGTAGGGTCTAATTAATATACTATAGTGAAAATATAAAAATATGTGTTATGTTAATTGATTCATGTAATAAATTATATAGATTTAAAATTGTTACTACAATGATGGATTAACACTTACTGTCCAGACTCGACATCCGCCGGGACTGTAAGCGGAGCTGCAGGTGGTCGACCAAAGATACCAAGGTTAGTCCCTCCGTGTCATCAATGAGGCACATCTGTAATTATTAAAAAAAACTGAGTCAATAAACACAAACTAATTTAGGTTGAGATATATTTAAATCCTAGTTCAGAAAATTTACTAACTCCTGAAAACGAGCCTCCATCATGGCTAGCGTCTCCCGATCTAAATCGCCCACCACCGTTGCGACCTCCACTGCTATGTTTAGACATAAATATGCTACTGGAATAACCAAAACAACGCATATGAATTTGAAAGTAAATTATTTAAATATATTAATATGTTTGTTATTCATGCACTATTTACTAATTTGAAATAAGTTTAGATTACATACGTACATGAATAGTCGTTGAAGCCTCGGTGCAAGAGGAAAGTACCATAAGATCTTCATAGGCATATGTTTCTCCTTCCCCCCATGTTTTGTAACCTTGTACCGAAACAAGCTTCATATATCACACTGTCCCTTATCTTTGTCCTCCCCATAGTATAATATGCAATCCTACTTAGAAGCATCAATCTTCTGATACCCTATATTTAACCCCTTGACCATCTTCTTCACTTCATAATAATTCATGGGCATAGTATGATCCTTGGGTAAGAACTCACTGATAAGAGCAAGCAATCGTTGAAACCTCTCTCACTACAGTCATACTCATTCTTGAAGTGTAAAAGCTTAGTCACTGCAAATTGATGAATGAGTTTTATACCTACAAATTGGACACCGTTAAGGCTTAATACTTTGTTAACTTTAAGTATTTTTAGTGTTTTGTTACTTGTTTTTGTACGTGTTGTAGGAAACGGCTTCGGAAGGTCAAAACATGAAAAATAGAGCTTAGTGACATTTTCATAATTTCTAGAAAAGTACCCCGCCGGGTAGGGGTGTTCAACTGGTAAAAACAGGTCCAAACCGAACCGGTACTAAAACTGGCCAAATTTTGATATCGATCTGGGTTGGATAAGATATCTTAATCAAGCTGAGCATAGATTCTGATGCTGGTTTTCTAGAAAATTAATATAATTATTATTTTATTATTTTTATTTTTATTATTTTATTATTATTATTATAATTTTTATTAATATTATTATTATTTTTATTATTATAATAATTATTATTATTAAATTATTAATAATAAAAAAAAATTATAAAAGCAGGTATATACTCTGGTCAAAGTCAGAATCGATTCAGTCCAATTCAAAATCCAAAAAACCAAAAAAACCAAAAAAAAAAATTAACCATTTGAACATTCTTACTGCCGGGGCGGGGGTTTCCTAGTGTAAAAATCCCGTCGGGCGGGCTGTCGGGAAGAAAAATGATTTTTCAGAATTTGAGTTCAAGAAGGATTGGTTTGAGCTGTTTGTTTCAAGGACTTTAAGGATTCTAAAAGGCACGTGAAGAGGCATATAAAAGGAGGAGAATCACAAGGATTAAGGGAAAGGATTCCATTAGATTAGATTAGATTAGGACAAAACCCTAGTTCTTATTAGATTTGGAGATTAAAGTAACTTGGAGATCATTGAAGATTCAAAGTAGGAGCAAGAAGGGAGCATCGGATCTACAGACAACAGATTCTATCTTCTTCTCTACTTCTATCTTTGTCTTTTTAATGTTTATTCAATTGTGGATTCTTGGCTTTAATTCATTAATCATGAACTAAATCTTTTGTTTAAGATTACAATAGAGCTTCTTGCATAGTTTATTTTAGTATGCTTCTCTAAAAATTATTGTGATTATTCTTGGATTATCTATTATAGTTTGTGCTAATTGCTTAATTGTCAGCTAACAATTACCGTGATAATCTATATGAACTCAAGAGATGGATTATAGGTTTAGATCTGATCATATTAACATGTGATTGTGTTTTCTGCATGGTGTTGGAATTCATAATTTATGTCTAGTGTAAGACCCCAACTTTTTATGAATAAAGATTTAATTTCTCTAATTATTATTTTTAATAATAAGGTGTTGATTTGATATAATGATTTAGTTATGGGTGATATGTGTAAATTTTGAAAAGTAAGCAAGTTGTCATATAATATTTGTTTGGTTAGGGAATATCCGTACGACGGCGCGATCATTGGTGGACCACATAACAGAATAACTGTCGGATATAGAAAGCGATAAAAATAACCTTTTTATAAAAATAATGGCAAGACTTTTACCGTTAATTGTTGAAATACCCGGTGTTAAAAGTATAGTAATACGCGTGGTTGCACAGTAACACACGATATTGTATAGTATCTCTGATTATTGATTCTTACGTAAGAAGTCACTCAGTTTCATTCAATAATTTCCACAGTAATTGTTGCATAGTATCTCATATTATTGATTCAATTATTATCATAGTATCATCTGCACAATATTTTATATTATTAAATCAATAATTGACATGACACAATTATTCATATTATTAGGTAGTATTATTGGCAATGTCTAAAAAATTATGTCGAGGAAAGGGGTTAGGTTATATAATTGCACGTCAATAAGGATAAATTCTTATCGGAAAGGCCCCTCTTTCCTAGTAATGATCTGGTTGTTAATATTATGAGCTTATAATATTATTTATGAATAATTATTATGTGGTGGATATTGGTTCAATTTTGATATAAATGAAGGAATTTAGCATGAAATATTTGTTGAAAGTTTGACAATTATCTTCTCCGATAAAATATTTATTCAAATATATTATTATAATATTACAATTTTTTTATAATTTAAATGGTAATATTATTATAATAATATATAATTTTCAGCATGTGAATAAAAGTGGAGTAAAGGTTATCATTTTGGTTTTGAATTCTTTTTCCAAAACCATTTCCGTGCATTTATTCTTTTATACCATCTCCTGCAAAGCAATTCTTTTGTTTCCTTAAAGTACGGGCCCTCAATCAATTGGAAAATGAAAGGAGTTAGGCAGAGAATAAATAAAGGAGTTAGGCAGAGAAGAAGGAAAGGAATTAGGCAAAAAAGAAAGAAAGGAAGTTAGGCGGAGAAAAAAAAAGGTTATGCAAGTTCATTTATTTTTTTCTCCCTCAGTTGCACTATAAAAGAGAGGTTACCCTCCTTCCTAAACATACCAGAATCAAAGAACTCTTCTTCTATAATATTGTGCGTATTTCTTTTGAGTATAAGAAAACTTTGAGTGTAGCAAATAGAGCAAGTTTTCCACAAGAATATATCTGCTATACTAGTCAAATTTACTCTCTTACTAAGGTAAGGGGTATTATTTATTTCATATTCGTAAGAGAGATTATTTTTCGTATTCATAAGGAATATTATTTTCGTTCAATATTACTAAGGAATATTATTTTCGTTCAATATTCGTAAGGGATATTATCTTCGTTCAATACTCGTAAGGAATATTATTTTCGTTTAATATTCGTAAAGGTTATTATTTTATTTCAATACTCGTAAGAAATATCATTTTCTTTCATCTCCATATTATGTAAGGGATATTATTTCATTTCATATTTCTAAATTTAAACTTACTATGGTAAGTATTGCTTCTATAATTCCTGAAATGTTTAAAAATTTCTTAAGTTTTACGCTTCATCTAATATCATTTCGTTGGAATATTGGTCTGAACATTTTTATTAAATTTTGATCTTTTCATGATGGGGCATTATTCATTGGTACTATTCATACGGTACTATTCATGCAGTACTATTTATACGGTATTATTCACGAGTATTGTTCACAACAAAATTTAATTTTCTTTTCTGTCCAAATTATTTTTGATACATAAATATCATGTTGACAATTTGGAAATTTTTGAACTCTGAATAAATTGAGTTAGAAATCTCTAATATTTATCTTTGATCTCACTTGATTGATTTTTTATATCATTGTCATCATCCTCATGCTTATATTGTGATGAAAGTCATCTTTAGCCCGTAGTGAAAAGTTAGATTATTGATTGGTATGATTATGACCAAGAATTTTGTATTGGTATAATCATGACCTGTAATGTTACAGACAAATGATGTGGTGAAAGTCCTTTTTGGCCCGTAGTGCATAGATGGACAGATGTTTGGCATGATCATGACTACTGGTGATACAAACGAATATCCTTGGCTCGTAGTGCATGTATAATTCGTTGATGTAAAATATTTATTGATTAGTTTTATAGGGATAAAATATTGATGATAGACTTTTAAATCATAGAAGATAGTATACATCATTCTCTACTTGATTCTTCTAATGGATTGATTGTTCCGCTGCAGTTGTTGATCTAAAACTTGTTGTCTATTGTATTCTATCAGATTTTTCTCTATTGAGGACTAAAGATAATTTATTCTGCATTATCTTAGTCATAATATTCTTCACTGGGCTAGTTGAGCTCACCATTTTGTTTCATTGTTCTCTTCAGGAAATGAGAATATAGCTGGGACTAATCAAAGAATGGAGTGATGGCAATATTTGTATTAAAACTCACAGCGTATGTGTTGTCGTATTTTGCACGACAGTTGTATTAATGAAGTTTGTATTTGGTTTATGTACCACCTATTTGGCGACTCAGAATGGGTTGTGTTGTAAGGCCCCAACTTTTATGAATAAAGATTAATTTTCTCTAAATATATTTTTGAATATTAAGGTGTGGATATGATATAATGTTATAGTTGTGGGTAATATTTACAAATTTTGCAAAGTAAGCAAGTTGTTATAAAATATTCGATTGGTCGGGGAATATTTGTTTTATAAGAGAATATTCGTACGACAACGCAATCATTGGTGGACCTCACAACGAAATTTCTGTTTAAGTTAGAAAGCGATAGAAATAATTTTTTATAAAAATAACGGGGAAAGTTCTACCGTTAACTGTTGAAATACCCGGTGGTAAAAGTACAGTAATACGCGTGGTTGCATAGTAGCACACGTTATTGATTATTGATTCTTACGTGAGAAGTCACTCAATTTTATTCAATTATTGCCATAGTAATTACTGCATAGTATCTCACGTTATTGATTCAATTATTGTCACAATATTTTATATTATTAAATCAATAATTGAGATGACAAAGTTATTCATATTATTATTTGCATTATTGACAATGTCTAGAAAGTTCTGTCGAGAAAAGGGGTTTGGTCACCTAATTACGCGCCAATAGGGAGAAATCCTTATCGGAAAGCCCCCTCTTTCCTGGGAATGATCTGGCTGTTAAATATTGCGAATTATAATAATGATGAATAAATGTTATTAAAAATGTGTTTAGTGAAGCCGAGTAAATTGAGATAAATAGAGGGGATTTTTATGAAGTATTTGTTATAAATTTTGTTTATTATTTGGACTATGAGACCCCAAATTTTATGAATAAAGATTTAAATTTCTTGAAATATTTTTTTTGAATATTATGGTGTGGAATTGATATAATGTTATAGTTGTGGGTAATATTTATAAATTTTGCAAAGTATGCAAGTTGTTGTATTATATTCAATTGGTCGGGGAATATTCTTTTTATCGAGGAATATCCGTACGACAGTACAATCATTGGTGGACCCACAAAGAAATTATTGTCAGATTGAGAAAACGACAAAAATATTTTTATGAAAATAACGACAGAAGTTTTACCGTTAAAACTATTGAAACACCCAGTGTTAAAAGTACAGTAATACGTGTGGTTGCATAGTAGCACACGGTTTTGATTATTGATGCTTACGTGAGAAGCCACTCAGTTTTGTTCAATTATTGCTACAGTAATTGATGCATAGTATCTCACGTTATTTGATTCAATTATTGTCGATATTTTATATATTATTAAATCAATAATTGAGATGACGAAGTTATTAATATTATTATTTACAATATTAACGATGTCTAGAAGTTCTATCAAGTAGAGGTTTGGTCACCTAATTGTGCGCCAATAGGGAGAAATCCTTATTGGAAAGCCCCCTCTTTCCTGGGAACGACCTGGTCGATTAATATTGTGAATTATAATAATGGTGATAAAGTTTGTTTTATTATTATTATAAATGTAATAAAATAGAAAACTTTTTATATAAAATAGAATACTTTTATAAAGTTATTTGTTTTATTAGACTATAAATAGAATATATTATATTCTATTATGCATAGTATTTGCATAGTGTTTGCATAGTAAAATCTTTTTATATAAAATGCAGAATACTTTTATAAAGTTATTCGTTTTATTAGACTATAAATAGAATATATAATATTCTATTATGCATAGTATTTGCATAAGTACTGCATAGTATTTGTATATTAAAATTTTTATATAAAACAAAATACTTTTATAAATTTATTTGTTTTATTAGATTATAAATAGAATATATATTATATTTTATTTAAAAGATTTTGTTTTATTAAAATATTTTATTAATACTGCATAGTAATTGAATATGGACCGTCCGTTTAAAAGCAAATCAATCTTGAACGTTCATGAATTAGTTATTATTCAGTCCATTCTCCTATAAATAGAAGCTCATTCCTTCATTATTTCTTACTTAATTCCTTTGAAACTCTGAGAGAGAGAAACTATAGAGAGAAAGAAGAAAAGTATTAGTCGCTTATTTACTCCTATATCCAGTTTCTTCTAAGGTAAAGGATATTATTATTATAGTAAGGGATATTATTTGTTGTACTCGTAAGGGGTATTATTTCTTTTGTATTCATGAAGAGAGCTTCTGTTATTCCATTATCTATTATTCTGTTGGAATAACTTTGTATCTGCCACATTTCTAGTATACATGGTGAAATTCTTCCGTTATTCCATTATTTATTATTCGTCGAGTAATATCACATGCGCATAATGCGTTTACATGACTTGGTTCCATTCTTTATTATTCTATCAGAATATCCTGTTTGTGCGTTTACGCATGACCTGGTTCCATTCTTTATTATTCTGTTCGGAATAACCTGTTTGTGCGGTCTATCGCATGCATGGTGAATTTCGTTGTTATTCCATTCTTTATTATTTTGTTGGGAATAACCTGTCTGTAAGGTCTATCGCATGTATGGTGAATTCTTCTGTTATTCCATTCTTTATTATTTTGTTGGAATAACCTGTCTATGTGAATTACCGCATGCATGGTGAATGATTCTTCGTATTCATATAAATAGTATTTTCATTAAAAAAAAGGGTTTCTGCCAGGGGCAGTTTCATAATTTTTCTGACCCTCAAAAATTCTGGAAAAATTTGAAATGATAATTTGATAAATGTCTAAATATTCGGCAGTTTTAGCCATATGAAAAATAGTAAATGAATTTTAAAAATTCTGAGAAAAATATATATTCAACATGGGACTATATTCTGCTTAATCCCAAAAAAGAAATATTTTTGGGACTGATTTGGTATTTTTCATGAAAATGAACTAGTTATGAGTAAATGAATTAAATAGGTTATGTAAAATAATAAAATTAGAAAATAGGATTTTATGACTTGGAAATCCTATATAGGGTATATGCAGATTTTTGATGAGAGATTTGATCATTGATGATGAAATCTTATGAGTATGACATTTTTGAATGATTAAATGCATTATTTGATAAAGTATAACAACTGAAATAAATTGTTTATAAGTTTAAGAAATAATTAAAATATTGTTATAATATTAATGATATTAGATTATGAGATTATTAAGTGATTAATAACATTTGGTTATTATTAAACGCTGGATAAATTGTATTATAAATATTTAATATTTATCATTTATCTCATTTGATTGATTCTTTATATCATTGTCATTATTCTCATGCTTATATTATGATGAAAGTCATCTGTAGCCTGTAGTGCATAGATGGACTTGGTATGATTATGACCAGGGATTATTCGGTATAATCATGACCGCAATGTAATAAATGATGTGGTAAAAGTCCTCATTGGCCCGTAGTGCATTGATGGGCCGATTTTTATATGATTATGGCTATGGATTCTCTTTGGTCAAGGGTGCAAAAGATGAATTGTTTTATGGCATGATCGGGAATAGTTGATGAAAAAACGATTATCTTTGGCCCGTAGTGCATAGATAATTCGTGGTCGTGATATTAACGAATATCCTTGGCCTGTAGTGCAGGGATGATTCAATGATATGGATTAATTATTGAGTTGAGTCTCAGCAATGAAATATTAATTCATAGATGTGATATTAATGAATATCCTTGACCGTAGTGCAGGGGTGATTCGATGATGTGGATTATTTATTAAACTGAGTCTCAGCGATAAAATATTGATAATAAACTTTTAATTCGTAAAAGATAGTAGATATCATGCTCTACTTGACTCTTCTAAAATACAGTTGTATGTCTTTGGCCTGTAGTGCAAAGATGAATTGTTAATGAATATCTTTGGCCGTAGTACAATGATGAATTTATTAGTATGATTATGAGCAGAAATTGTGATTTGGTATAACCATGATTTTTGATGTTTCAGGTGAAGATAGGTGACGAAAATTATCTTCTTCCTGGGTGCGAAGAGGAATTTAGAATCAAAATTATGTTATGAGTTATTCATATGATTGTGGACATGAATTGTTGATTAATGTTACAGGGATAAAACATTATCGGTGGACTTTTAACATAGAAGATAATAGATCGATGGTCTGCATTTGACTCTTCTAATGGATTGCTCGTTCATTACCGCAACTATGGTTGAAAAGTTTTATCATCTACCATATGTTCTAAATCTCTAATTTATTTCTAATGAAGGCTATTGATGATGTAAATTATCTTTAGTCATGATATTCTTTCTCGGGCTAGTTGTGTTTCACCCTTTTGCTTCGCAATTTCTTTCGGAGTAATAAGAGTGTAGTGGGTCGAGTGGGGATAATGGGGAATAGAAGCGGTGGTCTATGGTTGTTGAGGTTCTCCCTAAATAGTATGGAAATAAATTTATTGAGAACTTTAGATAAGTGTGTTGTATTGTATACGTCATTTGATATTTAATTTTGATGAACCGAATAGGGTGAGGTGAACCCAACTTTGGAAGGGTGTTTTGCCACTATCATACAAGATGTCTAATGACATACAACCTCATGTTATCATAAGACAGGGTTGTACACATCCACTTGCTGAGTATATCTACGAGCACTACCTATATGATCTTGGAGTTTATTTGAAATATAATTTTCACTTGGAGACAGTGGAGATAGTTATATGTCAAGAGAAGACTCACCATTGGAAAAAGAAGATGATAGTAATCTTTCGTTTTTCTTTGGGGTCTATTGGGTCAACCAAGGATAATTTCGTGGACATATGATATCTATCATAACCTAGACGCATGACCTCCCATGTACGAAGGTTTCCTTGAGCACTTCCAAAAGATTTTAATTTCTAAAACAGTTTTTGACTATACTTTTATGTAAAGTATCATTGTAAGGTTGTGGTCGAGGCACCATGAGAGTTACATACATTTGTATTAAAACTCACAGTTAATTGTGGTCGTATTTTATACGACAGTTCAAGAGTTGTATAAATGAAGTTTGTATTTGATTTTTATAGTGTGATATCTAGCGACTCAGAATAAGTGATGTATACCTATTTTGGGGGCGTCACAAATGGTATCAGAGCTTAGGGATATGGTCGCTGGCGGAGATATGAGTCTAGAACTAGGAGGGGGAAGACGAGTAATTTCACTACTAGAAAAAACAAGAATACGTGACGGAACTTTGTGACAATTTTTAAAAACAATCACAAAAGATAGTAATTTGTGATGGACTTTTTAAGCAATCACAAAATAATAGTATATATGATGGCTCTTAGTGATGACTAATCTTGCCATCAATGTATTATAATTGTGATGGCCATGTCAATCACACCAATTTTTTCACGTAAAATAAATTTTCTTTTTGTGACGCACTAAGTCATCACTTATAGATATACCATTTTCGTGATTGCAATTAAGCTATCACTAATATTTTAATGTAAGAAATAATCAAAATAATATTTTGTGATGGCCGTGACAATCATTAAAAAAGATAGATTTTTGTGGCGACTTTTATTTGCAATTACAAAAGGAAGGTATTTTGTGATGGCATTTTCAAGCCATCACAAAAAATAAAAAATATATGATGGCTATCAATGATGACTAATATTACCATCATTATAGAGTATTTGTGACTGTCATTGTAATCATCAAATCTTATGTGAAAGTAATTTTGTTTAGTAAGTCAACTCACATATGTTTCCTTTTATATTTTGTTTTAAAATTATAATCATGATCTGGGCTTTGGTGTAGTGGTAATACTCATTATTTAGTTTGCAAATGGGGGGGGGGGGGGGTTTCGAATCTTACAAGTATCATTTGATACAATTAATACAGTAAAATAAATTATACGTATATAGAGATTCACGTTCTTACATTTGATCATTAAAGTCTTATTTTTTGTGATGACTTTGACAATCATAATAGATTACGTGTTAATGTGATTGTATTAATCATCACAAAAACACTAAGCGTTTGCGTGATTGCCAAAACCATCACGTAAAATCTTTCATGATGGGCGTATACAAGACGGCCATTGTGATGCTTAAAGCCATCACGTAAACCTTTTGTGATGGTTTTCCTACTTTTTGTGATGGATTTTGGCCATCACAAATGACCATTTTTTTAGTAGTGATACTTCGCTAGTGTGTGACTTACCTAAGCCGAAATTTTTACTTGATAAGTTGACAAATTATGATATGTCAATTAACCTTTGTTTTGAAGGTATATTTTAGAATGATATCTGAAATACAGGAGATGAGCAATGGGAAAATTATGATATGGAGGAAATAACCGAGGAAGGTACAATCAGAAAAGAAAGCAAGGTATTCTCATCTCTTGAATATCAGAATGCGTACGTAAATTTCGAGGGTGAAATTTCATAGGAGGGGAGATGTGAGACCCCAAATTTTATGAATAAAGATTTAAATTTCTCAAAATATTTTTTTTGAATATTATGGTGTGGATTTGATATAATGTTATAGTTGTGGGTAATATTTATAAATTTTACAAAGTATGCAAGTTGTTGAATTATATTCGATTGGTCGGGGAATATTCTTTTTATCGGGGAATATCCGTACGACAGTACAATCATTGGTGGATCCACAACGGAAATATTGTCGGATTGAGAAAACGACAAAAATATTTTTATGAAAATAACGGCAAAAGTTTTACAAACACCCGGTGTTAAAAGTACAGTAATACGCGTGGTTGCATAGTAGCACACGGTTTTGATTATTGATGCTTACGTGAGAAGTCACTTCGATTTTGTTCAATTATTTGCCACGATAATTACGCATAGTATCTCACGTTATTTGATTCAATTATTGTCGATATTTTATATATTATTAAATCAATAATTGAGACGACGAAGTTATTAATATTACTATTTACAATTTTAACTATGTCTAGAAGTTCTGCCAAGGAGAGGTTTGGTCACCTAATCGTGCGCCAATAGGGAGAAATCCTTATTGGAAAGCCCCCTCTTTCCTGGGAACGACCTAGTCAATTAATATTGTGAATTATAATAATGGTGATAAAGTTTGTTTTATTATTATTATAAATGTAATAAAATAGAAAACTTTTTATATAAAACAGAATACTTTTATAAAGTTATTTATTTTATTAGACTATAAATAGAATATATTATATTCTATTATGCATAAGTGTCTGCGATAGTATTTGCATAGTAAAATCTTTTTATATAAAATAGAATACTTTTATAAAGTTATTCATTTTATTAGACTAGAAATAGAATATATAATATTCTATTATGCATAATACATACATCTTTGTTTGTATAGTAAATTTTTTTATATAAATGAATACTTTTATAAAGTTATTCGTTTTATTAGATTATAAATAGAATATATTATATTTTATTTAAAAGATTTTGTTTTATTAGAATATTTTATTAATTTGCATAGTAATGAATATGGACCGTCTGTTTTAAAAGTAAATCAATGGACCGTTCATGAATTAGTTACTATTCATCCATTCTCTTATAAATAGAAGCTCATTCCTTCATTATTTCTTACGAATTCACTGAAACTCTAGAGAGAGAAACTATAGAGAGAAAGAAGAAAAGTATTCGGTTGCTTCACTACTCCTATATCCAGTTTTTTCTAAGGTATGGGATATTATTATTATAGTAAGGGATATTATTTTTTGTACTCGTAAGGGGTATTATTTCTTTTGTATTCATGAAGAGATCTTCTGTTATTCCATTATCTATTATTCTGTTGGAATAACTCAGATCATGCGATCACCGTATACATGGTGAAATTCTTACGTTATTCCATTCTTTATTATTACGTCGAGAATATCTTGTCATGCGTTACGCATGACCGTTCCATTCTTTATTATTCTGCGTAATATTTTGTCCGTATGCTTTTACATGACATGGTTTCATTCTTTATTATTACATTGGGAATAACACATGCATGCGATTCTATCGCATGCATGGTAAATTCCGTTGTTATTCCATTCTTTATTATTCTGTTGGGAATAACCTGTATGTGCGGTCTATCGTATGCATAGTGAATTCTTCTGTTATTCCATTCTTTATTATACTGTTGGAATAACCTGTCTATGTGGATTACCGCATGCATGGTGAATGATTCTTCGTATTCATATGAATAATATTTTTATTCAAAAAAGGGGTTTCTACCAGAGGCAGTTTCGTAATTTTTCTGACCCTCAAAAATTCTGGAAAAATTTGAAATAATAATCTGATGAGTTTTCCAGATTGTGTCCAAAAATGGCAATTTTTGGATGTATAGATTAGGAGTTATGAATTTTATAGGAAAAGACTATTTTAAAAGTAAACCCTTATAACTTCTTGTGGTTATCTCCAAAATTTGTGAAATTTTTATTGAGAGTACATGTATATAACAGGAGTATATCCTGTAAATTTTGGAATTTTTGGAATTTTTAGCCATATGAAAAATAGTATATGAATTTTAAAAATTCTAAGAAAAATATATGTTCAATATGGGACTATATTCTGCTAAATCCCAAAAAAAAATATTTTTAGGACTAATATGGTATTTTTCATGAAAATGAACTAGTTATGAGTAAATGAATTAAATATGTTATGTGAAGTAATAAAATTGGAAAATAGGATTTTATGGCTTGGGAATCCTATATAGGGTATATGCAGATTTTTGATGAGGGATTTGATCATTGATGATGAAATCTTATGACTATGGCATTTTTGAATGATTAAATGCATTATTTGATAAAGTGTAACAATTGAAATAAATTGTTTATAAGTTTAAGAAATGATTAAAATATTGTTATAATATTAATGATATTAGATTATGAGATTATTAAGTGATTAATAACATTTGGTTATTATTAAACGCTGGATAAATTGTATTATAAATGTTTAATATTTATCATTTATCTCATTTGATTGATTCTTTATATCATTGTCATTATTCTCATGCTTATATTATGATGAAAGTCATCAGATTTTGTAGTGCATAGATGGACTTGGTATGATTATGACCAGGGATTATTCGGTATAATCATGACCGCAATGTAATAAATAATGTGGTAAAAGTCCTCATTGGCCCGTAGTGCATTGATGGACAGTTTTTGATATGATTATGGCTATGGATTCTCTTCGTCCAAGGGTGCAAAGATGAATTATTTTATGGCATGATCAGGACCGTTGATGAAAACACGATTATCTTTAGCCTGTAGTGCATAGATAATTCGTGGTCGTGATATTAACGAATATCCTTGGCCTGTAGTGCAGGGATGATTCGATGATATGGATTAATTATTGAGCTGAGTCTCAGCAATGAAATATTAATTCATGGATGTGATATTAACGAATATCCTTGACCGTAGTGCGGGGGTGATTCGATGATGTGGATTATTTATTAAGCTGAGTCTTAGCGATAAAATGTTTATAATAAACTTTTAATTCGTAAAAGATAGTGATGCCAAAGGATGTCCCAGACAAGCCAAAGCCGGTAGTTTAAGAGAGAGCGTTTTTTTTCGTGACGAGGAACCTGAATAAAATTATTACGGGTAAGTTAATCATAAATTCTTACGAAGTCTATACCTTATTCGATACCGGTTCTACCCACTCTTTTATTTCTCGTACTTGCGCTCAATGTTTAAATTTGACTCTAGAGAAATTAGACTTTGACTTATCTGTTGAAACTCTATTGGGAGAAACCTTTATTACATCCACTGTTTATAAATCTTGTTTAATTCAAATCGGCACCATCACGTTACTTATCAATCTCATCACTTTGAAAATACTTGCATTTGATGTGATTTTAGGAATCGACTGGTTAACTACTCATCATGCTAAAATTAATTTTTTTCGTAAGGTTGTTAGCTTTCATATTCATAACCAACCTGTTATGCGAATTCAAGCAACCAAACCACTAAATTCAATTATTATCATATCAAGCCATAAGTAAAGAGCCCCGAGCCTTTCGCTGGTGACTTCCTTGTGTGGGATGCACCAAAGCCAGACTTTCTGTAGGGGACACCGAATAACGATGGCAAGTTGATAGGTATCAATGTGAGGTGTTATCCAAGTCTTGGATGAGAGTCATAGTTTTGAGTGATATTTCTATTATTAATAAATTTCCTTACGTATTCCCCGAAGAACTTCTTGGCCTACCACTAGAGCATGAAATTGAATTTTGTATTGACCTTGAACCCGATACAAAACCCTCAAATATTTCTTCACCCTGAACGAACGTAACATGTGCCAAACACGTTGGCTCGAGCTGTTGAAAGATTATGATAATACCATTCAATACCATCCTGGAAAAGCGAACATAGTAGCTGACGCGTTGAGTAAAAGATCGTATGCAGTTACGAGTGCGACGTTGTTAACACAAAGACCCATTTCGTACGACTTACAAAAGATGGAGATAGAGTTAAAGACTCCAAGAACCTACGTGAAGATGACGAATATGCAAGTAGAATCGACTTTAATCGATAAAGTTAAAGTTGCTCAAGCTACAAACCTGGAGCTGATGAATATGAAGAAGAAGGTGCAAGAAGTCGTTATTCCAAAAGCGAGAATCGATGATGTGAGAAAGGTTCAAACCTTTGATTTATTGGTCCATTTAAAATCCTCTATCGAGTAGGAACTGTGGCCTATAGACTCGCCTCACCTCTAAGTATGTCGCGTGTTCATAACGTTTTTTCACGTATCGATGTTACGTAAATATGTGGATAACCCAAACCACATTATTAATTTAGAACCGGATGAGATAGCAGAAGATTTAATGTATGAAGAGGTACCTATTAAAATCTTGGATAAGAAGGAACATATTCTACGCTCCAAGGTTATACCTCAAGTCAAAGTTTTGTGGAGAAACCACGATGTTGAGAAAATGACCTGGGAGTTAGAATCTAAAATGAAATCAAGGTATCCTCATCTCTTCGATATACCAGGTACGTACACCAATTTCGAGGATGAAATTTTATAAGAAGGGGAGGTCGTAAGACCCCAACTTTTATGAATAAAGATTAATTTTCTCTAAATATCTTTTTGAATATTAAGGTGTGGATTTGTTATAATATTATAGTTGTGGGTAAAATTTACAAATTTTGCAAAGTAAGAAAGTTGTGATAAAATATTCGATTGGTAGGGGAATATTCGCTTTATTAGGGAATATCTGTACAACGGCGCAATCATTGGTGGACCCCACAACGAAATTTCTTTCGGAGTTAGAAAATGACATAAATAACTTTTTATAAAAATAACGACAAAAATTTTACCATTAACTGTTGAAATACCCGGTAGTAAAAGTACAGTACTACGCGTGGTTGCATAGTAGCACATGGTATTGATTATTGATGCTTACGTGAGAAGTCACTCAGTTTTATTCAATTATTACCACAGTAATTGTTGCATAGTATCTCACGTTATTGATTCAATTATTGTCATAATATTTTATATTATTAAATCAATAATTGAGATGAAAAAGTAATTGAGATGAAAAAGTTCTTCATATTATTATTTGCATTATTGACGATGTCTAGAAAGTTCAGTAATAGGGAGAAATCCTTATCGAAAAGCCCTCTCTTTCCTGGGAATGATCTGGTTGTTATTGCAAGTTATAATAATGATGAATAAATGTTATTAAAAATTTGTTTAATGAAGCCAAGTAAATTGAGATAAATAGAGGGAATTTTTATGAAGTATTTGTTGTAAATTTTGCTTATTATTTGGACCCCCATTTACCCATTTTTCAAAATAGTCAGGAGAAAGTTATCTCAATTTGCCCCCCCCCCCATTTCATTATGCTAATATATATATATATTATAATAAGTTTTGTTTTATATGTAAAATAGAATATATTATATTTTATTATGCATAGTGTTTGCATAGTAAAATCATGTGAATTTCTTAAAATTCATCCAAGTGAATCCTTTATGGCAATCAAGTGATTTTCCTTTCTTTGTGCATCCAAATAGTATCCTATCATTCTCCTATAAATAGGATGCTCTGTTTAAATGAAAATCACACCAGAATCAGAGAATTCTTCTTCTATAATATTAAGCATATTTCTTTTGAGTTTAAGGAAGCTTTGAGTGTAGAAAGTAGTGAAAGTTTTTTTCAAGAATATCTCCGCTATACCAGTCAAAATTGCTCTCTTTTTGAGGTACGGGGCATTATTTATTTCATATTCGCTTACAATATTATTTTTTGTATTCGTAAGAAATTTTATTTCGTTTAATATTCACAAGAAATATTATTTTCGTTCAATATTCGTAAGGAATATTATTTTCATTCAACAGTTGTAAGGGATATTATTTTTGTTCAATATGCGTAAGAAATAATATTTTCTTCCATACCCTGTAGTATGTAAGTAATATTATTTCGTTTCAGATTCCGAATTCTACACACATGTTCTTAAGTATTGCTTCTATACTCCGTGAAATTAGTAGAATATCCTTGAAATTTGCACTTCATCTAGTATCGTTTCACAAGGATTTTTTTTTTTAACATTTCTGTTCATTTTTAAGCTTTTCATGTTGGAGTACTATTCATGGGTACTATTCATTTATACGGCATTATTCATACGTACGGCACTATTCACATGTATGGGTACTATTCACGGGGTATTATTCACTCAGGTACTATTTACCCGAGGTACTATTCATGACAAAAATTGATTTCTTTTCTGTCCAAATTATTTTTGATATGTGAATATTATTCTTGAATTTTACTCCACAAAGCAGTATCATGTTGACAATTTGGACATTTTTAAACTCTGGATAAATTTATAGTCTTTAATATTTATCCTTGATCTTGTTTGATTGAATTCTTATATCATTGTCATCATCCTCATGCTTATATTGTGATAAAAGTCATCTTTGGCCCGTAGTGCATAGATGGACTGTTGATTGGTATGATTATGACCAGAAATTATGTATCGATATAATTATGACATGTAATGTTATAAATGATGTGGTAAAAGTCCTCATTGGCCCGTAGTGCATTGATGAACAGTTGTTGGTAAGATCATGACCATGGGTTCTCTTCGGCCAAGGGTGCAAAGATGAATTGTTGTTTGGCATGATCATGACCATTGGTGATAACACAAATATCCTTGGCCCGTAGTGCATAGATAATTCGTGGATGTGATACTACTGAATATCCTTGGCCGTAATGCATGGATAATTCCGTGATGTGGATTATTTATTAAGCTGAGTCTCACCGATAAAATTGATGATAAACTTTTAAATCATAGAAGATAGTAGATATCATGCTCTACTTGACTCTTCTAATGGATTGCTATTTCCGCAGTAGTTGTTGATCTAAAACTTGTTGCTGATTGTATTCTATTAGTTGTTATACTATTGAAGGCTAACGATAATTTATTTTGCATTATCTTAGTCATAATATTCTTTATTGGGCTAGTTGAGCTCACCCTTTTATGTCATTATTCTCTTCAGGAAATGAGAATATACCTGTGACTAGTTAGGGAATAGAGTGATGGTCCAAGATGATTGCTATAGTAGTCCTCACTATTCTATAAGAATAGTGTGATAATAATTGTAATGAGGACTTATTTTGAGTTTGGATATTGTCTAGGAGATAATATTTGTATTAAAACTCACAGCTTATGTTTTCTCGTATTCTACATTTACACTTAATGATTGTATAAATTAAGTTTGTATTTGAATTACGCATCTGTATCTGTCAGTGACTTCGAGAATGGGTGGTGCATACCTATTTTGGGGAAATCACATGTGTGGACCTATTTTGGGGGCGTCACAGTTGGTATCAGAGCTTAGGGATATGATCTCTAGCGGAGATCTGAGGCTAGAACTAGGAGAAGAGAGACCAGTAAATCCTTTGCTAGTGTGTCCTACCTAAGCTTATTTGTTATTTAATTGGTCAGCCAGAATATAGGGATAAAATGTTACATGTCAATTAACATTTATTTTGTGGCAGTGTTTGAGAATGACATATGAAATTTTTGAGATAAGTAATGGAGTACATGAGACCGTTGAGACACCGCCAATCAATAACCAGGATAATGTGCATCAAGAAGGCAATAATCCTCATGTAAATAACAACACCGACCAAATGATGAACGATGTAATATTTAGGAGCTTTTTACAGTTCATGCAACACCAAACGAGAGAGACTCCTGTACAAAATACAGGTGGAAACAATGGTAACTCGCGGCTGGTCACTGCTAAGCAATTCAAGGAGTTGGGACCGCCGGAGTTTTTGGGAAAGCCAGAGCTACTTAAGGCAGAGGCATGGATTAAACAGATCACCAAGATATTTGATGTCTTGGGATGCACAGAGGAGCAAAAGGTTACCTTCGCCAACTTTATGTTGCGAGGAGAGGCAGATTACTGGTGGGAATCTATAAAACGTACTCATCTTTCCGCATTGAAGATGTCTTGGGAGAAGTTCCAGGAATTGTTCAACGACAATTATTTTCCAAAAAGTATTCATCACATGATGTGAAATTCATCAAGCTGGAATAGAACAATATGACTGTATCACAATACGAGGCTAAGTTTGCGGAGTTATCCCGGTTTACATCCCATTTAGTGGATAATGAGGAATGAATGATGCGAATGTTTCTGAGAGGTTAAAATTTGTCAATACCTCATTTCTCACAAACTTTTTTTGTATTCAGATGTTGAGAATAGGGATCAGTTATTGGAGCGCGATAATGAGTCAGCTCAACCAAAAGATAACGACCAACAACACGATAATAATCGTACCGGTGGAAATGGCCATCGGAATAATGATAACCGTCATGGAGGAAATTATCATGCCAGAAATGGTAACCACTTCGGTGGTAATTATAAGACCCCAACTTTTTTGAATAAAGAATAATTTTTCTCGAAATATATTTTTGAATATTATGGTGTGGATATGATATAATGTTATAGTTGTGGGTAATATTTGGAAAATTTTGCAAAGTAAGCAAGTTGATATAAAATATTCGTTGTGTCAGTGAATATTCGATTGGTCGGGGAATATTCGTTTGAACAGGGAATATTCATACGACGGTACAATCATTGGTGGACCCCACAATGGAAGTATTGTCGTAGTTAGAAAATGACATAAATATCTTTTTATAAAAATAACAGGGGAAGTTTTACCGTTAAACTGTTGAACTACCCGGTGGTAAAAGTACAGTAATACGCATGGTTGTATAGTAGCACACGGTATTGATTATTGATGCTTACGTGAGAAGTCACTCAGTTATACTCAATTATTGCTACAATAAATGTTGAATAGTATCTCACGTTATTTGATTCAATTATTGTCACATTATCATCTGCATAATATTTTATATTATTAAATCAATAATTGAGACAACAAAGTTATTCATATTATTATTTGCAATATTGATAATGTTTAGAAAGTTCTGTCGAGGAGTGGTTTGGTCACCTAATTGCGTGCCAATAGGGAGAAATCCTTATTGGAAAGCCCCCTCTTTCCTGGGAACGATCTGGTTGTTAAATATTGTGAGTTATAATATTAAAGATGAATAATTGTTGAAGTATTAAGAATGTGTTTATTGAAGATAAGTGAATTACAAAAGTTAGAGGGGAATAATGCAAACTTGGAAAACTTTAGGGGTACTAAAGTGTAATAAGTTAAATCAATCTGGACCATTGGTGGTGGTTTTAATAGTAAATCAATCTGGACCATTGATGGTGGTTTTAAAAGTAAATCAACTGGAATAAATCGGTGGTGGTTTTAAAAGTAAATCAATCTAGACGAATCGGTGGTGGTTTTAAAAGTAAATCAATCTGGACCGTCGGTTGTGATTTTAATAGTAATTAGTATGGACTGTCCGTTCTTATAGTGAATTAATCTGGCCGTTCGTGAATTAGTTACTATTTAGTCCATTCTCCTAAAAATAGAAGCTTAATTCTTCTATCATTCTCACCAATTCACTGAGATTCACAAGAGACACTATAGAGAAAGAAACTATAGAGAGCAAGAAGAAGAGTATTCTGCTACTTCATTTTTGCAGTATCCAGCTTTCTACTAAGGTAAGGGGTATTATTTCTTTCGTAATCATAAGGAATACTATTTTTCGTATTCATCCTTTAGTATGTCGGAATAACCTGTCTACATGGATTACGTACCGTATGATAGGTAAAAATCCATTTCATGGGCCAGTATGTTAATTCTTTTTCATATTCTTAAATCTAAACTTACTATGGTAAGTATTGCTTCTATAATCCTTGAAATTAGTGGAATATCTGTGAGTTTTGCACTTCATCCAGTATCATTTTATTGGAATATTGATATGAACTTTCTTATTAAATATCAATATTTTCACCAAAGTACTATTCATGAGTTACTATTTACGGGTTACTATTTACCCGATTACTATTTACTATAATATTATTCACTCGAGTATTCGGAACACTTTTCATGCCGGGGTACTATTCATGAGTTACTATTCATGGGTTACTATTCACCCGATTACTATTCACTAAATATTGTTCACTCGGGTATTTGGGGGCACTTTTCATGTCAGGGTACTATTCACGGGGTACTATTCCCGAAGTACTATTCACAGGGTACTATTCACCAAAAAATTTATTTCTTTTCTATCTAAATTATTTTTGATACATGGATATTATTCTTGAATTTTACTCCACAAAGCAGTATCATGTTGAAAATTTGGACATTATTGAATTATGGATAAATTAAAATATAAATCTTTAAAAAATGTATCCTTTACTTTCTTTTAATTGAATTCTTATATCATTGTCATCATCATCATGCTTATATTGTGATGAAAGTCATCTTTGGCTTACGTGCATAGATGAACTATTGATTGGTATGATTATGACCAGCGATAATTCGGTATAGTCATGACCATTGATGATTACACGAATAATTCTTGGCCCGTAGTGCAAGAATAATTTGTGGACGTGATACTAATGATATCTTTGGCCCGTAGTGCAGGGATGATTCGATGATGTGATCTATTTATTAAGTTGAGTCCCAACAATAAAGTTAATGATGAACTTTTTAAATCATAGAAGATAGTAGATATCATGCTCTACTTGACTCTTCTAATGGATTGCTTGTTCCGCTACAATTAAATTTGTTGTCTATTATATTATATCAGTTTAACATTGTTGAAGGCTAATGATAACTTATTCTGCATTATCTTAGTCATAATATTTCATCTTTGGGCTAGTTGAGCTCACCCTTTTACTTCCATTGTTCTCTTGAGTAAAATGAGCGTGGTTTTAACTAGTCGGGGAACGTTGTGATGGCCCGAGATGGTGTTATAGTAGTCCTCACTATTCTATAAAATAGTGTGCCAATAAATGTAATGAGGACTCTATTTGAGTTTGGATATTGTCTAGATGATTATATTCGTGTAAAAACTCTCACCTCATGTTGTATAATTAAGTTTGTATTTGTATTCAGTACCATATATTTGGCGACCCAAGATGGGTGATGTATACCTATTTTTTGGGGCATCACAGTTGGTATCAAAGCTTAGGGATATGATCCCTGGCTGAGATGTGAGACAAGAACTAGGAGGGGAGAGACGGGGAATTCCTTCGCTAGTATGACCTACCTAAATTTATTCAGTATTTAATTGGTCGGTCAGAGTATAGGGATAATATGTGGCATGTCAATTAACCCTTGTTTTGTGTCAATATTTGAAAATGGCATCTGAAAATGTCGAGATAAGCAATGAAGCACATGAGACTGTTGAGTCACCAACGATCAATACCCAGGATAATGTGCAACAGGAAGACAATTATCCTCAGGTAAACAACAACACTGATCAAATGATGAACGATGGGATGTTTAGAGGCTTCATGCAATTCATGCAACATCAGGCGAGAGCGGCTCCTGTTCAAAATGCAGGTGGACACACTGACAACTCATAGATGGTCACCGCTAAACAATTCAAGGAGTTGGGACCATCAGAGTTTTGGGGAGAGCCAAAACCACTTAAGGCGAAGACGTGAATAAAGCAGATCACCAAGATATTTGATGTCTTGGGATGCTCCGAGGAGCAAAAGGCTCCCTTTGACACCTTCATGTTGAGAGGAGAAGCAGATTACTGGTGGGAATCAGTAAAACATACCCAACCTATCGCACTCAAGATGTCTTGGGAGAAGTTCCAAGAGTTTTTCAATGACAAGTACTTTCTCGAAAGTATTCGTCACATGAAGGAGGTGGAGTTTCTCAAGTTGGAGCTAAACAATATGACCGTGTCGCAGTACGAGGCTAAGTTTGCCTAGTTGTCTCGATTTGCATCCCATTTGGTTGATAATGAGGAGAGAATGACGCGAATGTTTCTACAAGGTTTGAGACCCAAAATATGTCAATACCTCATTTCTCATAAACTGTGTTTGTATTCAGATGTTGTAAATAAGGCTCAGTTATTGGAGCGCAATAATGAGTCAACCCAACCAAGAGAGAGCAGCCGGCAAGTCGATAATACCAGTAGTAGCAGTCATCAGAGCGATGACAACAAACGTGGAGGGAATCAACATGCAAGAAATGGTAACCACTCCGGTGGTAATCATGGCCAAGATAATAGAAGTGGAAATTTCAAGAAGAGGAGATTCAATAATGATGGAAAGACGTCAGCACCAGCACCTGTTGTTAAGGAAGGAGAACGACCATCGGTCGTATGTTACAAATGCGGAGGAGAGGGACACATCAGTCCAAACTATACGCACCAGTCCAAAGCATGTTACAATTGTGGAAGAGAAGGTTACATATCCCAAATTTGTCGTGCACCAAAGTCAAGTCCAGCTGGGATGGAGGCATCAAAGGCCATCCCAAACAAGACAAAACTGGTAGTTCAAGGGAGAGCATTTGTTGTAACCTCCGAAAAAGCGAAGAATCCGAACGAGGTGATCACGGGTAAGCTAATCATATACTCTTGCGAAGCTTATACCTTATTTGATACCGGTTCTACCCATTCTTTTATTTCTCCTACTTGCGCTCAATGTTTAAATTTGACTTCGGAGAAATTAGACTTTGAGTTATCTATTAAAACTCTGTTAGGAGAAACCTTCATAACATCCACTGTTTATAAGTCTTGTTTGGTTCAAATCGGTAACCGCACGTTACCTGTCAATCTTATTTCTTTAAAAATACTTGCAATCGATGTGATTTTAAGAATTTATTGGTTGACTACTCATCATGCTAAAATTGATTATTTTCATAAGGTTGTTAGCTTTCATATTCCTAACCAATCTATTATGTGAATTCAAGCAACTAAACCATTAAAGTATATTACTGTCATCTCAAGTCATAAAGCTATTCGTTTATTGAAAAACGGATGTCAAGCTTTCTTAGCCCATGTCACAGATTTAAACAAAAATACGTCAGATTTGAATGATATTTCCATTGTTAATAAATTTCCTAACGTATTCCTTGAAGAACTTCCTGGCCTACCCCAGAGCGTGAAATTGAATTTTGTATCGACCTTGAACCTGGTACAAAACCCATTTCCAAAGCCCCATATTGAATGGCTACTGTTGAACTTCAGGAATTAAAGACTCAACTGCAGGAATTATTAGACATCGGTTTCATTCGTCCTAGTACGTCTCCTTGGGGTGCTCCTGTTCTCTTCGTAAAGAAGAAAGATGGAAGTATGCAACTTTGTATTGATTATCGGGAGTTGAATCATGTCACCATCAAAAATAAGTACCCATTATCTCGTATTGATGACCTGTTTGACCAGTTGCAAGGCGCCAAATTCTTTTCAAAGATCGATCTTCATTCCGGATATCATTGGTTAAAGATTAAAATCGATGACATCCCAAAGACTGCTTTCAGAACTCGGTACGGGCATTATGAATTCCTAGTCATGTCTTTTGGATTGACTAATGCTCCTGCTGCCTTCATAGATATGATGAACCGAGTATTCAAGGAATATTTAGATCATTTTATAGTCGTTTTTATTGATGACATCCTCATATATTCCAAAATCCGTGAAGATCATGAGCAACACTTGAGGCTGATACTCCAAAAGCTTTGTGAAAACAAGCTTTATGCCAAATTGAAGAAGTGTGAGTTTTGGCTTGAGGAAGTAGCATTCCTTGAGCACGTGATATCAAATAATGGAATATCTGTTGACCCAGCAAAGATTGAAGCAATTCAAAGTCGGGAGCAATTAGAAGTCGATGATTAGAAATCACGTAGCTTTCTCGGCTTAGCTGGTTATTATCGGAGATTCATAGAAGGGTTTTCTCGAATAGCTACTCTATTAACTCAGCTGACTCAAAAAGATACAAAATTCGGTTAGAGCGAAGAATGTGAGAAGAGTTTTCAAGAACTCAAAAGGAGACTTATTTCAAAGATTTTGTTCGACAATACCCATCGGCTCTGGGAGGATTTGTCATCTATAGTGATGCTTCAGGCAAAGGGTTAGGATGTGTTCTCATGCAACATGGGAAAGTCATAGCCTATGCCTCGTGACAACTCAAAGAATATGAGAGGAATTATCCTACTCATTATCTAGAGTTAGCGGATTGATGCGTTTTGCGCTTAAGATTTGGAGGCATTACGTATGGAGAGAAGGTGGAGACCTATCTGAGATCATAAAAGCCTCAAATATTTCTTCACTCAAAAGGAACTCAACATGCGGCAATGATGATGGCTTGAGTTGTTGAAAGATTATGATCATACCATCCAATACCATCCTCGAAAAGGGAACGTAGTAGCTGACACATTGAGTAGAAGATCATATGCGGGTACGAGTGCATTATTGTCAACGCAAAGGCCCATTTTGTATGACTTGGAAAGGATGGAAATTGAGTTAAAGACTCCAGGGACCCATGTGATGATGGCGAATATTCGAGTGGAACCGACTTTAATCGATAAAGTTAAAGTTGCTCAAGCTACAGACCTGGAGCTGATGCATATAAAGAAGAAAGTGTAAAAAGGCGCTATTTCAGAAGCAAGAATCGATGAAGAAGGAATAATTCGAGTCAACTCCAGACTTTGTGTTCCTAACGATTCTAACTTGAAGTATAAAATCATGATGGAGGCGCACAACACACCGTTTGCAATCCATCCTGGGAGTACCAAAATGTATCGTGATCTTCGACATACATTTTGGTGGAGCAATATGAAGAGAGAGATAGCGGGGTTTATCTCAAGGTGTCTAACTTGTCAACGAGTCAAGGCGGAGCATCAAGTGCCAAAAGGTCTATTGCAACCACTTGAAATTCCAGAATGGAAGTGGGAGCACATTACCATGGATTTCGTTACTGGTCTTCCCAAGGTTTCTCAAAGCATAAATGCGATTTGGGTCATTGTTGATAGATTGACCAAGTCTACTCATTTCTTACCGATACGAGAAACTTATACACTTGAACGTCTTGCTAGTATGTACATAAACGAGATCGTAAGATTGCATAGTATGCCAGTATCCATAGTTTCTGATCGAGACCCAAGATTCACTCCAAGATTTTGGGTTAGTTTGCAAAAAGCTATGGGCACGGATTTATGATTTAGTTCGGCATATCATCCTCAAACGGACGGGCAGTCGGAAAGAACTATTCAAACTCTTAAAGATTTATTAAGACTCTGTGTCCTTGACTTCAAGGGAAGTTGGGACAAGTTCTTACCATTGGTGGAGTTTTCCTACAATAATAGTTATCAAGCAAGTATTGGCATGGCTCCATTTGAGGCGTTGTATGGAAGAAAATGTCGTTCTCCAGTATGCTGGGATGAGGTGGGTGAAGCAACGTTGTTGGGACCGGATTTGGTACGTATGACTACGGAAAAGATTCAAACAATCCGACAACGTATAAAAATCTCACAAGATCGACAAAAGAGTTATGCTGATCTTCATCGAAAAGACGTGGAATTCAATATTGGAGATCATGTGTTGTTACGTGTTGCTCCATGGAAAGGAGTTACGAGATTTAGAAAGAGAGGAAAGCTCAATCCCTGATTTATTGGCCCATTTATAATCCTCGAACGAGTAGGAACTGTGGCCTATAGACTCACCTTACCGCCAAGTATGTCTCGTGTTCATAACGTTTTCCACATATCTATGTTACGTAAATATGTGAAAGACCCGAACCAAATTATTGAATTAGAACTAGACGAGGTAGAGGAAGATTTAACGTATAAAGAATTACTTGTTAAAATCTTGGATAAGAATGATCATATTCTACGCTCCAAGGTTATACCTCAAGTCAAAGTTTTATGGAGAAACCACGATGTGGAAGAAATGACCTGGGAGTTAGAATCTAAGATGAAGTCAAAATATCCTCACCTCTTCGATATACCAGGTACATACCCTAATTTCAAGGACGAAATTTCATAAGAAGGGGAGGTTGTAAGACCCCAACTTTTATGAATAAAGATTAATTTCTCTCGAAATATATTTTTGAATATTATGGTGTGGATATAATATAATGTTATAGTTGTGGATAATATTTACAAATTTTGCAAAGTAAGCAAGTGGTTATATAATATTCGATTGGTCGGGAAATATTCATTTTAACAGGGAATATTCGTACGATGACACAATTATTGGTGGACCCCACAACGGAAGTATTGTCGTAGTTAGAAAATGACATAATTATCTTTTTATAAAAATAACGGCGGAAGTTTTACCGTTAAACTGTTGAACTACCCGGTAGTAAAAGTACAGTAATACGCGTGGTTGCATAGTAGCACACTGTATTGATTATTGATGCTTACGTGAGAAGTCACTCAGTTATACTCAATTATTGCTACAAGAAATTCTTTGATCATATCTCTCATATTATTGATTGATTATTGTCAAGATTATCATACGTATAATATGTTATATAATTAAATCAATAATTGAGATGACAAAGTTATTCATATTATTAAATTACAATATTTACAATGTCTAGAAGTTACATCAAGGAGAGGTTTGGTCATCTAATTACGCTATGATAAGAAAAAATCCTTATCGAAAGCCCCTCTTTCCGCAGGAGCGAATTTGGTTGTTAAATATTGTGAGTTATAATATTAATGATGAATAAGTTCGTGTTGATTAAAGATAAAATTGATAGTTCTATTGTGTTGGAGTTATTAGTGTTAGTGGAAATCGACATTTATTTTGATATTAATTGATGTCTGGAAGTTTTACTGACCAGTCGGGTAATTAATCGAATAAATGAGAAATTAATTGCTATTAATTCACATGATTATAACTATTTGTTCACATGTGTGTACTATTGATTCACATTCTTTTACTATTAGGGGAGGTGGTGCAAGTTTGATAATACTTGCAGGACTAAATTAAAAATGAAAGAAAAGTTGAAGGTATTGTATTGTAATATTTTGAGCCCCAAAACGTGCAATTATCGAAACTATATTTTTCTATAAATAGAAGCTCATTCTTCCTTCATTTCTCA
This sequence comes from Panax ginseng, assembly GCA_020205605.1. Lineage (NCBI taxonomy): Eukaryota > Viridiplantae > Streptophyta > Magnoliopsida > Apiales > Araliaceae > Panax > Panax ginseng. The sequence goes on from CM035131.1 coordinate 43,349,529, forward strand.
CCAATTCACTAAAGCTTTAGAACAATTATTATAGAGAGAAATTATAAAGAGAAAGAAGAAGAGAAGTCTGCTACCTCACTATTTCAATATCCAATTTCTTTTGAGGTAAGGGGTATTATTATTTTATATTCATGAAGAGAATTATTTTCTTTCAATACTCGTAAGAGCTGTTATTCCATTCTTTATTATTATGTTGGAATAACCTATCTATACGAAGTACCGCATACATGGCGAAATTATTCTGTTATTCCATTCTTTATAATTCTGTTGGAATAACCTGTCTGTGCGGTCTATCGCATGCTTGGTGAATTCTGTTGTTATTCCATTCTTTATTATTCTGTTGGAATATCTTGTCTGTGCGGATTACACATGACCTGGTTCCATTCTTTATTATTACTCCACAAAGGAGTATCATGTTAACAATTTGGACGTTATTGATTTCTGGATAAACTAAAATTTTAAATCTTTAAAATTTATCCTTGAACTTGTTTTATTGAATTATTATGTCATTGTCATCATCCTCATGCTTATATTATGATGAAAGTCATCTCTAGCTTATGTGCATTGATGGACTTGGTATGATTATGACCAGGAATTCTTCGGTATAATCATGACCTGTAATGTTATAAATGATGTTGTAAAAGTCCTCAGTGGCCTGTAGTGCATTGATGGACAATTTTTGGTATGATTATTGTGAGATCCCGAATTTTATGAAATAAAAGTATTCAATTTTTCTATTTTGGTAAATAGTTAAATTGATAAAAGTTTAAAGTTAAGGGTCATATTTGATTTTTTTTTTTCAAAGTAAGCAAGTTGTCATAAAATAACCGTTAGTAAAAGTACAATAATACGCGTGGTTGCATAGTAACATACAGTATTGATTATTAATGCTTATGTGAGAAGTCACTCAGTTATACTCAATTATTGCTACAATAATTGATGCACCATATCTCTCATATTATTGATTCAATTATTGTCACAGTATCATTTGCATAATATGTTATATATTATTAAATCAATAATTGAGACAACAAAGTTATTCATATTTTATTATTTGTAATATTGACAATGTCTAGAAGTTCTGTTAAGGAGAGGTTTGGTCACCTAATTTCACGCCAATAAGGAGAAATACTTATCGGAAAGCCCCCTCTTTTCCTGGGAACGACCTGGTTGTTAAATATTGTGAGTTATAATATTAATGATGAATGTTATTAAAAATCGAAGTTGAGTTCGGAGTTGAATTTGGAGACCCAGACGTGATATTTGAGTTCAAAACGATGAAATTAGTAGAAATAGACTATAAACACAAAATTTGTCGGGGTTGACTTTTTGGTCAAAAAAGTCAACAATTGACTTTTTTGAAAAAAGTCAAACTTTAAAATTTCAAAAATGAAATTGTTGAGAAAAATATTTCCATTGTGTTGGAATTATTAGTGTTAGTGGAAATCGACATTTATTTCGATAGTAATTGATGTCTGGAAGTTATATTGACCAACCGGGTAATTAATCGGGGAAATGAGCAATTAATTACTATTAATTCACATGATTATAACTATTTGTTCACATGTGTGTACTATTAATTCACATTCTTGTACTATTAGGGGAGTTGGTGCAAGATTGATAATACTTGCATGACTAAGTTAAAAATAGAGGTATAGATGGAGGTACTATACTATAATTCGTATTTTCACATGATTATAACTATTGATTCACATGATTGAACTATTGATTCACATTATTTACTATTAGAGGAGGTGGTGCAAGTTTGATAATACTTGCAGGACTAAATTAAAAATGAAGAAAAAGAGGAAGGTATTATACTGTAATATTTTGAGCCATAAAACGTGCAATTATCGAAACTATATTTTTCTATAAATAGAAGCTCATTCTTCCTTAATTTCTCACCAATTCACTAAAGATATAGAACAATTATTATAGAGAGAAATTATAGAGAGAAAGAAGAAGAGAAGTCTGCTACCTCACTATTCCAGTATCCAGTTTTTTCTAAGGTAAGAGATATTGTTATTATAGTAAGGGGTATTATTCTTTCGTATTCATAAAGAGAGTTATTTTCTTTCAATACTCGTAAGGGTTGTTATTCCATTCTTTATTATTCTGTTGGGAATAACCTGTCTGTGCGGTCTATCGCATGCATGGTGAATTCTTCTGTTATTCCATTCTTTATTATTTTGTTTGAATAACCTGCCTCTGCGGTCTATCGCATGCCTGGTGAATTCTCTTGTTATTCCATTCTTTATTATTCTGTTGGAATATCATGTCTGTGCAGATTACGCATGACCTGGTTCCATTCTTTATTATTCTGTTGGGAATAACCTGTCTGTGCGGTCTATCGCATGCATGGTGAATTCTTCTATTACTCCATTCTTTATTATTCTGTTGGAATAACCTATCTATGTGGATTACCGCATGCATGGTGAATGATCCTTTGTATTCATTCCTTATTAAATTGTGGAAATGATCTGTCTACGTGGATTATCGCATAGCGGGCGAAAATCCATTTGCAGTTTTGTAATTTTTCTTACCCTCAAAAATTCTAAAAAAATTTGAAATGATAATTTGTTGAGTTTTCTAGATTGTATCCAAAAATGACGATTTTTGGATGTATAGATTAGGAGTTATGAATTTTATGGGAAAATACTATTTTAAAAGTAAACCCTTATAACTCCTTGTGGTTAACTCCAAAATTGGTGAAATTTTTATTGGAAGTACATGTATAGAACAGGAGTATACCCTGTAAATTTCAGAATTTTTGGACAAAAGTACAATTTATGATAAATGTCTAAATATTCAGCAGTTTTAGCCATATGAAAAATAGTAAATGAATTTTAAAAATTCTGAGAAAAATATATATTCAACATGGGACTATATTCTGCTAAATCCCAGAAAAGAAATATTTTTGGAACTGATTTGTATTTTTCATGAAAATGAACTAGTTATGAGTAAATGAATTAAATAAGTTATGTGAAGTAACAAAATTGGAAAATAGGATTTTATGGCTTGGAAATCCTATATAGGGTATATACAGATTTTTGATAAGGGATTTGATCATTGGTGATGAAATCTTATGAGTATGACATTTTTGAATGATTAAATGCATTATTTGATAAAGTGTAAACAATTGAAATAAAATGTTTATAAGTTTAAGAAGTGATTAAAATATTGTTATAATATTAATAATATTTGATTATGAGTTTATTAAGTGATTGATAATATTTGGATAAATTTAAAGTCTTTAATATTTATCCTTATTTTCGTATGATTAATGCTTATATCATTATCATCATCCTCATGTTTATATTGTGATGAAAGTTATCTTTGGCTTACGTGCAAAGATGAACTGTTGATTATTGATTTTATAATTGTATATCTTTGGCTTACGTGCAAAGATGGACTGTTGATTATTGGTTTTACAGTTGTATATCTTTGGCTTACGTGCAAGGATGGACTGTTGATTATTGGTTTTACAGTTGTATATCTTTGGCTTACGTGCAAAGATGAAATATTGATTGATGAGTATCTTTGGCTTATATGCATAGATGAACTGTTTATTGGTATGATTATGACCAGGTATCATTCGGTATAATCATGAACCGTAATGTTATAGATGATGTGGTAAAAGTCCTCATTGGCCCATAGTGCATTGATGGACAGTTATTGGTATGATTATAACCAGAGATTATTCGGTATAATCATGACCATTGATGATTACATAAATATCCTTGGTTGTAGTGCAGGGATGATTCGATGATGTGGATTATTTATTAAGCTGAGTCTCAGCAATAAAATATTGATTATACACTTTTAATTCTAAAAATACAGTTGTATGTCTTTGGCCTGTAGTGCAAAAATGAATTGTTAATGAATATCTTTGGCCGTAGTGCAAAGATGAATTTATTAGTATGATTATGAGCAGGAATTTTGATTTGGTATAACCATGATTTTTGATGTTTCAGGTGAAGATAGGTGATGAAAATTATCGTCGTCCTAGGTACGAAGAGGAAGTTAGAATCACAATTATGATTATGAGTTATTCATATGATTGTGGACAGGAATTTTTGATTGATTTTACAGGGATAAAACATTATTGGTGGACTTTTAACATGGAGAAGATAATAGATCTGATGGTCTATTTGACTCTTCTAATGGATTGTTCATTCCTCTGCAACTATGGTTGAAAAGTTTTATCATCTACCATATGTTCTAAATCTCTGATTTATTACTGATGAAGGCTATTGATAAATGTGGTCGTATTCTGCACGACAGTTCAACAGTTGTATAAATGAAGTTTGTAAATGATTTTTATAGTGTGATATCTGGCGACTTAGAATGGGTTGTGTGGACCTATTTTTGGGGCGTCACAATTATGACCAGGGATTATTCGGTATATTCATGACCATTGATGATTTAATGAATATCCTTGGCCCGTAGTGCAGGGATGACTCGATGATGTGGTTTATTTATTAAGCTGAGTCTCTGCGATAAAAATTGATGAAAACATTTTAAATCATATAAGGTATTAGATATCATGCTCTACTTGACTCTTCAAATGGATTGCTTATTCTGCTGCAGTTAAACTTGATGTCTATTATATACGAGTAGAACCGACTTTAATCGATAAAGTTAAAGTTGCTCAAGCTACAGACCTGGAGCTAATGCGTATGAAGAAGAAAGTGCAAGAAGGTGCTATTTCGAAAGCAAGAATCGATGAAGAAGGAATACTTCAAGTCAACTCCAGACTTTGTGTTCCTAACGATTCTGACTTCAAGTATAAAATTATGATGGAGGCGCACAACACACCGTTTGCAATCCATCCTGGGAGTACCAAAATGTATCGTGATCTTTGATATATATTTTGGTGGAGCAATATAAAGAGAGAGATAACGGGGTTTATCTCAAGGTGTCTAACTTGTTAACGAGTCAAGGCGAAGCATCAAGTGCCAAAAGGTCCATTGCAACCACTTGAAATTCTAGAATGGAAGTGGGAGCACATTACCATGGATTTTGTTACTGGTCTTCCCAGGTTTCTCAAGGCATAAATGCGATTTGGGTCATTATTGATAGATTGACCAAGTCTGCTCATTTCTTACCGATACGAGAAACTTATACACTTGAACGTCTTGCTCGTATGTGCATAAAAGAGATTGTAAGATTGCATGGTATGCCAGTATCCATAGTTTCTGATCGAGACCTAAGATTCACTTCAAGATTTTGGGTTAGTTTGCAAAAAGCTATGGGCACGGATTTACGATTTAGTTCGGCGTATCATCCTCAAACGGATGGACAATCAAAGAGGACTATTCAAACTCTTGAGGATTTATTAAGACTCTGTGTCCTTGACTTCAAAGGAAGTTGGGACAAGTTCTTACCATTGGTGGAGTTTTCCTACAACAACCGTTATCAAGCAAGTATTGGCATGGCTCCATTTGAGGCGTTGTATGGAAGAAAGTGTCGTTCTCCAGTATGCTGGGATGAGGTAGGTGAAGCAACGTTGTTGGGACCAGAGTTGGTACGTATTACTACGGAAAAGATTCTAACGATCCAACAAAGTATAAAAACCTCACAAGATCGACAAAAGAGTTATGTTGATCTTCATCGAAAAGACGTGGAATTCAATATTGGAGATCATGTGTTGTTACGTGTTACTCCATGGAAAGGAGTTACGAGATTTGGAAAGAGATGAAAGCTCAATCCTCGATTCATTGGCCCATGTGTAATCCTTGATCGGGTAGGAACTGTGGTCTATAGACTCGCCTTACCGCCAAGTATGTCTCATGTTCATAACGTTTTTCACATATCTATGTTACGTAAATATGTGAAAGACCCGAACCATATTATTGAATTAGAACCAGACGAGATAGAGGAAGATTTAACGTATGAAGAGGTAGCTGTTAAAATCTTGGATAAGAAGGATCATATTCTACGCTCCAAGGTTATACCTCAAGTCAAAGTTTTGTGGAGAAACCACGATGTGGAAGAAATGACCTGGGAGTTAGAATCTCAAATGAAATTAAGGTACCCTCACCTCTTCGACATATCAAGTACGTACCCTAATTTCGAGGATGAAATTTTATAAGAAGGGGAGGTTGTAAGACCCCAACTTTTTTGAATAAAGAATAATTTTTCTCAAAATATATTTTTGAATATTATGGTATGGATATGATATAATGTTATAGTTGTGGGTAATATTTGGAAAATTTTGTAAAGTAAGCAAGTTGATATAAAATATTCGTTGTGCCAGTGAATATTCGATTGGTCGGGGAATATTCATTTTAACGAGGGAATATTAAATGCGAACAACACAATCATTGGTAGACCCCTAACGAAAGTATTGTCGTAGTTTAAAAAGCATGAAATATCTTTTATAAAAATAATAAATGGAAGTTTTACCGTTAAACTGTTGAACTACGATTGGTAAAAAAGTACGATGAATGGCGTGGTTGCATAGTAGCACACAGTATTGATTATTGATGCTTACGTGAGAAGTCACTCAGTTATACTCAATTATTGCTACAGTAAATATTTCATAGTATCTCGCGCTATTTGATTCAATTATTATCACATTATCATCTGCATAATATTTTATATTATTAAATCAATAATTGAGACAACAAAGTTATTCATATTATTATTTGCATTATATATTGATAATGTCTAGAAAGTTCTGTCGAGGAGAGGTTTGGTCACCTAATTGCGCGCCAATAAGGAGAAATCCTTATTGGAAAGCCCCGTCTTTCCTGGGAATGATCTGGTTGTTAAATATTGTGAGTTATAATATTAAAGATGAATAATTGTTGAAGTATTAAGAATGTGTTTATTGAAGATAAGTGAATTACAAAAGTTAGCGGGGAATAATGTAAACTTGGAAAACTTTAGGGGTACTAAAGTGTAATAAGTTAAATCAATCTGGATCATTGGTGGTGGTTTTAATAGTAAATCAATCTGAACTATTGATGGTGGTTTTAAAAGTAAATCAATCTGGACCATCGGTGGTGGTTTTAAAAGTAAATCAATATGGACCGTCGGTGGTGGTTTTAAAAGTAAATCAATCTGGACCGTCGGTTATGGTTTTAATAGTAATCAATATGGACCGTCCGTTCTAATAGTGAATCAATCTGGACCGTTCGTGAATTAGTTACTATTTAGTCCATTCGTCTATAAATAGAAGCTTAATTATTCTTTCATTCTCACCAATTCACTGAGATTTACAAGAGACACTATAGAGAGAGAAACTATAGAGAGCAAGAAGAAGAGTATTCTGCTACTTCACTTTTGCAAGATATCCGACTTTTCTACTAAGGTAAAGGGTATTATTTCTTTCGTATTCATAAGGAATACTATTTTTTGTATTCATCCTTTAGTATGTCAGAATAACCTGTCTACGCGGATTACGTACCGTATGACAGGTGAAAATCCATTTGCAGTTTTTGTATGTTAATTATTTTCATATTCTTAAATCTAAACTTATTATGGTAAGTATTACTTCTATAATCCTTGAAATTAGTGGAATATCTATGAGTTTTGCGCTTCATCCAGTATTATTTTATTGGAATATTGATATGAACTTTCTTATTAAATATCAATATTTTCACTGAAGTACTATTTACGAGTTACTATTCACGGGTTCTATTCACCCGATTACTATTCACTATAATATTATTCACTCGGGTATTCGGGGCACTTTTCATGTCGGGGTACTATTCACGAGTTACTATTCATGGGTTACTATTCACCCAATTACTATATACTCAAATATTGTTCACTCGGGTTTTTAGAGCACTTTTCATGTTGGGGTACTATTCACGAGGTACTATTCACCGAAAAATTTATTTCTTTTCTGTCCAAATTATTTTTGATAAATAGATATTATTCTTGAATTTTACTCCACAAAGTAGTATCATGTTGAAAATTTAGACATTATTGAATTCTGGATAAATTAAATTATAAATCTTTAAAAATGTATCCTTTACTTTCTTTTAATTGAATTCTTATATCATTGTCATCATCCTCATGCTTATATTGTGATGAAAGTCATCTTTGGCTTACGTTCATAGATGGACTATTGATTGGTATGATTATGACCAGGGATAATTCAGTATAGTCATGACCATTGATGATTACGCGAATAATTCTTGGCCCGTAGTGCAAGAATAATTTGTGGATGTGATACTAATGAATATCCTTGGCCCGTAGTGCAGGGATGATTCGATGATGTGATATATTTATTAAGTTGAGTCCGAGCAATAAAGTTAATGATGAACTTTTTAAATCATAGAACATAGAAGATAGTAGATATCATGTTCTACTTGACTCTTCTAATGGATTGCTTGTTTCGCTGCAGTTAAACTTGTTGTCAATTATATTCTATCAGTTTAACATTGTTGAAGGCTAATGATAACTTATTCTGCATTATCTTAGTCATAATATTTCTTACTGGGCTAGTTGAGCTCACCCTTTTACTTCCATTGTTCTCTTCAGGAAATGAGAACGTAGCCGGAACTAGTCAGGGAACGAAGTGATGGCTCGAGATGGTGTTATAGTAGTCCTCACTATTCTATAAAATAGTGTGCCAATAAATGTAATGAGGACTCTATTTGAGTTTGGATATTGTTTATATGACAATATTTGTGTAAAAACTATTAGCTCATGTTGTATAATTAAGTTTGTATTTGTATTCAGTACCATGTATTTGGCGACCCAAGATGGCTGATATATACCTATTTTGGGGGTGTCACAGTTATCATGGCCAAGATAATAGGAGAGGTGAACTAAGTGGGAATAACTTTAAGAAGAAAAGATTCTACAATGAAGGAAAGACATCGGCAGCAGCAGCAACACTCATTTCTAAGGAAGGAGAATGACCACCGGTCATATGCTACAAATGCGGACATGAGGGACACATCAGTCCAAAGTATACACAAAAACCCAAAAGTGTGTTTTAATTGCGAAAAAAAAGGTCATTTATCTTGATTTAGTCATGCAGCGAAGTTAAGTCCTGCTGGGACGGGAGCACCAAAGGCTGTCCCGGACAAGTCAAAGTCGATGGTTCAAGGAAGAGCGTTTGTCATGACTTCTTAAAAAGAGAGGAACCCGAACGAAGTTATCACGGGTAATCTAATCATAAAATCTTGTGAAGTCTATACCTTATTCGATACCGGTTCTACCCACTCTTTTATTTCTCCTAATTGTGCTCAATGTTTGAACTTAACTCCTGAGAAATTAGACTTTGACTTATCGGTTGAAACTCCATTAGGAGAAACTTTCATTACATCCACCGTTTATAAATCTTGTTTGATTCAAATAGGCAACCTCACATTACCTGTTGATCTCATCTCTTTGAAAATACTTGCATTTGATGTGATTTTAGGGATTGATTGGTTAACTACTCATCATGATAAAATTGATTTTTTTTTTGTAAGGTCGTTAGTTTTCATATTCCTAGCCAACCTATTTTCCGAATTCAAGCAACCAAACCACTAAAGTTAATCACTGTCATATCAAGCCATAAAGTCATTCGTTTATTGAAAAATAGATGTCAAGCTTTCTTAGCCCATGTTGCGGATTTAAACAAAAATACGTCAAATTTGAATGATATTTCTATTGTTAATAAATTTCCTGACGTATTTCCCGAAGAACTTCCTGGCCTACCCCCAGAGCGTGAAATCAAATTTTGTATTGACTTTGAACCCGATACAAAACCCATTTCCAAAACCTCATATCGAATGACTCTTATTGAACTTCAAGAGTTAAAAACCCAACTACAGAAGTTGTTACCCGGGCCTCTATCTGGTGACTTCCTTTGTGGAATACACTGAAGCCAGACTCCTTGTAGGGGACGCCATATTTGTGCGGTAGTAAACTGATAGGTGTCATTGTGAGGTGCTATCCAAGGTTGGGATATGAGTCATAGTTGAGAGCAACCTAAGTCAGTAATCGAAATAGGTAGGTTTCTAGGCTTAGCTGGTTATTATCAGAGATTCATGGAAGGATTTTCTCGAATTACCACTCCATTAACTCAGTTGACTCGTAAAGATACAAAATTCGAATGGAGCGAGGAATGTGAGAAGAGCTTCCAAGAACTCAAGAGGAAACTCATTTCAGCACATGTTCTGACAATACCATCTTTAAAAAGGGAAGTTAATAGCTGACGCATTAAGCAGAAGATCATATGCGGGTACGAGTGCGATATTGTCAAACACAAAGACCCATTTTGTATAACTTATAAATGATAGAGATAGAGTTAAAGACTCTAGGGACCCACGTAATGATGTCAAATATACGCGTAGGACCGACTTTAATCAATAAAGTTAAAGCTGCTCAAGCTACAGACCCGGAGCTGATGAATATGAAGAAGAAAGTACAAGAATGTGTTATTCCAGAAGCAAGAGTCGATGAAGAGAGGAAATCTCAACCCTTGATTCATTGGTCCATTTGAAATCCTCGACCGAGTAGGAACTGTGGCCTATAGACTCGCCTTACCGCCAAGTATGTCTAGTGTTCATAATGTTTTTCACATATCCATGCTACGTAAATATGTGAAAGACCCAAACCATATTATTGAATTAGAACCAGACGAGATAACAGAAGATTTAACGTATGAAGATGTACCTGTTAAAATCTTGGATAAGAAAGAACATATTTTACGCTCAAAGGTTATACCTCAAGTCAAAGTTTTATGGAGTAACCACGATATTGAGGAAATGACCTGCGAGTTAGAATCTAAAATGAAAACAAGGTATCCTCACCTCTTCGACATATCAGGTACGTACATCAATTTTGAGGACGAAATTTTATAAGGAGGGAAGGTAGTAAGACCCCAACTTTTATGAATAAAGATTTAATTTCTCTAATTATTATTTTGAATAATAAGGTGTTGCTTTGATATAATGTAATAGTTATGAGTGATATGTGCAAATTTTGCAAAGTAAGCAGGTTGTCATATAATATTCGTTTGGTCGGGGAATATTCTTTTTGTCGGGGAATATTCTTTTTGTCGGGGAATATCCGTACGACGGTGCAATTATTGGTGGAACACATAACGGAATAACTATCGGATATAGAAAGCGATAAAAATAACCTTTTTTATAAAAATAACGGCAAGACTTTTACCATTAACTGTTGAAATACCCGGTGATAAAAGTACAATAATCTTCGTGGCTGCACAGTAGCACACGGTATTGCACAGTATCTCTGATTATTGATTCTTACGTAAGAAGTCACTCAGTTTCATTCAATAATTGTTGCATAGTATCTCATATTATTGATTCAATTATTATCACAATATCATCTACATAATATTTATATTATTAAATCAATAATTGACATGACATAATTATTCATATTATTAGTTAGCATTATTGGCAATGTCTAAAAAATTCTGTCAAGGAAACGGGTTAGGTTATATAATTGCGCGTCAATAAGGATAAATCCTTATCGGAAAACCCCCTCTTTCCTGGGAATGATCTGGTTATTAATATTGTGAGCTTATAATATTATATATGAATAATTATTATGTGGTGTATATTGGTTCAATTTTGATATAAATAAAGGAATTTAGCAAGAAATATTTGTTGAAAGTTTGGCAATTATCTTCTCCGATAAAATATTCATTCAAATATATTATTATAATATTAAAAAAAATTATAATTTAAATGGTAATATTAATATAATAATATATAATTTTCAGCATGTGAATAAAACTGGAGTGAAGGTTATCATTTTGGTTTTGAATTCTTTTTCCAAAACCATTTTCGTGCATTTATTCTTTCCTACCATCTCCTGCAAAATAATTCTTTTGTTTCCTTAAAGTGCGGGCCCTCAATCAATTGGAAAATGAAAGGAGTTAGGCAGAGAAAAAAGAAATGAGTTAGGCAGAGAAGATAGAAAGGAATTAGGCATAAAAGAAAGAAAGGAAGTTAGGCGGAGAAAAAAAAAGGTTAGGCAAGTTCATTTATTTTTTTCTCCCTCAGTTGCACTATAAAAGGGAGGTTACCCTCCTTCCTAAACACACCAAAATCAGAGAATTCTTCTTCTATAATATTGTGCGTATTTCTTTTAAGTATAAGGAAACTTTGAGTGTTGCAAATAGTGCAAGTTTTCCTCAAGAATATCTCCGCTATACCAGTCAAATTTACTCTCCTATTAAGGTAAGGGGTATTATTTCTTTCATATTCGTAAGACATATTATTTTTCTTATTCGTAAGAAAATATTATTTTCGTTCAATATTCGTAAGGGATATTATCTTCGTTCAATATTCGTAAGGAATATTATTTTCGTTTAATATTCGTAAAGGATATTATTTTATTTCAATACTCGTAAGAAATATCATTTTCTTTCAGACTCCATATTATGTAAGGGATATTATTTCATTTTATATTCCTAAATTTAAACTTACTATGGTAAGTATTGCTTCTATAATTCCTGAAATGTTTAAAAATTCCCTAAGTTTTGTGTTTCATCTAATATCATTTCGTTGGAATATTGGTCTGAACATTTTTATTAAATTTTGATCTTTTCATGTTGGGGTCCTATTCATTGGTACTATTTATATGATACTATTCATACGGTACTATTCATACAGTATTATTCACGAGTACTATTCACAACAGAATTTAATTTTCTTTTCTGTCCAAATTATTTTTGATACATAATATCATTCTTGAACTTTATTTCACAAAAAGTTATCATGTTGACAATTTGGACATTTTTGAACTCTGGATAAATTGAGTTAAAAATCTCTAATATTTATCTTTGATCTCACTTGATTGATTCTTTATATCATTATCATCATCCTCATGCTTATATTGTGATGAAAATCATCTTTGACCGGTAGTGCAAAGATGGAATGTTGATTAGTATGATTATGACCAAGAATTGTGTATTGGTATAATCATGACTTGTAATGTTACAGACAAATGATGTGGTGAAAGTTCTCTTTGGCCCGTAGTGCATAGATGGACAGATGTTCGGCATGATCATGACCACTGGTGATACAAACGAATATCCTTGGCCCGTAGTGCATGGATAATTCGTTGATGTGAAATATTTATTGATTGGTTTTACAGGAATAAAATATTGATGATGGACTTTTAAATCATAGAAGATAGTAGACATAATTCTCTACTTAACTCTTCTAATGGATTGCTTGTTCCGCTGCAGTTGTTAATCTAAACCTTGTTGTCTATTATATTCTATCATATTTTTCTCTTTTGTGGACTAAGGATAATTTATTCTGCATTATCTTAGTCATAATATTCTTTACTAGGCTAGTTAAGCTCACCATTTTATTTCATTATTTTCTTCAGGAAATGAGAATATAGCTGGGACTAGTCAGGGAATGGAGTGATGGTCCAAGATGGTTACTATAGTAGTCCTCATTATTCTATAAATAGTGTGATAATAATTATAATGAGGATTTTATTTGAGTTTGGATATTGTCTACAAGACAATATTTGTATTTAAACTCACAGCGCATATGTTGTCGTATTTTGCACGATAGTTGTATTAATGAAGTTTGTATTTAGTTTTTGTACCATGTATTTGGCGACTTAGAATGGGTTGTGTGGACCTATTTTGGGAGCGTCACATCTAGGATAGAGATATACCTATATATCGCATGTAATCTGATAGAGCACTTGTGCTCTAAATCCTTTTTAATTGTAATTCACATATAGATATAGTGAATTAGTTAATTAGGGTGTTCTTCTTAATTCTATCATCTGTGGATTTAAGTTGATTTGAGTATGATGCATTGAGAGATGGTCATATTTATTTATGTGTTCTTGATTAAAAATTTAGAATAATGAGCATAATTGATAAGAATTGTATTAATTTAAGTGAAGAAATAAGTAAAGTTGTGATCTTAAATCTCCATAATCTGATATTTAACTAGTGGTAATTAAAATTAGTTTAATTAAATAATTTAATTCATAATCTTAAATTGTGTGTTTAAATAAAACTAGTTTGGTTAAGAGTTAGTATTTGGTCATTTGTATTAATAATTTCTCGTGGGAACGATACTCTACTTACACTTTATTACTTGTTGACCACTTATACTTGAGTGTTGTGCGTAATTGGATTTTACACCAACACAGATAGCCTGGTGTGCTTATCATTTCCAGGATACAGTGGGATCCCCGATTCAGATAGCAACTTGTAAAAGGCAACAGTTGTATCATTTGGCACTTGCTGAGCACTGCTTGAAGAATGCTCATTTTTAGCCTAGTCAATAGAAAAATTGAATACTTTTATTTCATAAAATTCGGGATCTCACAATAATCATACCAAAAATTGTCCATCAATGCACTACAGGCCACTGAGGACTTTTACAACATCATTTATAACATTACAGGTCATGATTATACCGAAGAATTCCTGGTCATAATCATACCAAGTCCATCAATGCACATAAGCCAGAGATGACTTTCATCATAATATAAGCATGAGGATGATGACAATGACATAATAATTCAATAAAACAAGTTCAAGGATAAATTTTAAAGATTTAAAATTTTAGTTTATCCAGAAATCAATAACGTCCAAATTGTTAACATGATACTCCTTTGTGGAGCAATAATAAAGAATGGAACCAGGTCTGTATAATCCGCACAGACAAGATATTCCAACAGAATAATAAAGAATGGAATAACAACAGAATTCACCAAGCATGCGATAGACCGCACAGACAGGTTATTCCAACAGAATAATAAAGAATGGAATAACAGAATAATTTTGCCATGTATGCGGTACTTCGCATAGACAAGTTATTCCAACATAATAATAAAGAATGGAATAACAGCTCTTACGAGTATTGAAAGAAAATAATTCTCTTCATGAATATAAAATAATAATACCCCTTACCTCAAAAGAAATTGGATATTGAAATAGTGAGGTAGCAGACTTCTCTTCTTCTTTCTCTCTATAATTTCTCTCTATAATAATTGATCTAAAGCTTTAATGAATTGATGAGAAATGAAGGAAAAATGAGCTTCTATTTATAGGAAAATATAGTTTCGATAATTGCACGTTTTGGGGCTCGAAATATTACAATACAATACCTTCAACTTTTCTTTCATTTTTAATTTAATCATGCAAGTATTATCAAACTTGCACCACCTCCCCTAATAGTAAAAGAATGTGAATCAATAGTACACACATGTGAATAAATAGTTATAATTATGTGAATTAATAGCAATTAATTGCTCATTTATTCGATTAATTACCCAACTGGTCAGTAAAACTTCCAGACATTAATTAATATCAAAATAAATGTCGATTTCCACTAACACTAATAACTCCAACACAATGGAACTATCAATTTCATCTTTAATCAACACGAACTTATTCATCATTAATATTATAACTCACAATATTTAACAACCAAGTCGTTCCCAGAAAAGAGGGGGCTTTCCGATAAGGATTTCTTCTTATTGGCGCGTAATTAGATGACCAAACCTCTCCTTGACAGAACTTCTAGACATTGTAAATATTGCAATTTAATAATATGAATAACTTTGTCGTCTCACTTATTGATTTAATAATATAACATATTATACATATGATACTGTGACAATAACTGAATCAATAATATGAGAGATATGATGCAGCAATTACTGTAGCAATAATTGAGTATAACTGAGTGACTTCTCACGTAAGCATCAATAATCAATACAGTGTCCTACTATGCAACCACGCGTATTACTGTACTTTTACTACCGGGTAGTTCAACATTTTAACGGTAAAACTTTCGCCGTTATTTTTATAAAAAGATAATTATGTCGTTTTCTAACTACGATAATACTTTGGTTGTGGGGTCCACCAATGATTGTGTCGTCGTATGAATATTCCCTGTTAAAATGAATATTCCCCGACCAATCGAATATTATATAACCACTTGCTTACTTTGCAAAATTTGTAAATATTATCCACAACTATAACATTATATTATATCCACACCATAATATTCAAAAATATATTTCGAGAGAAATTAATCTTTATTCATAAAAGTTGGGGTCTTACAACCTCCCCTTCTTATGAAATTTCGTCCTCGAAATTAGGGTACGTACCTGGTATATCGAAGAGGTGTGGATATTTTGACTTCATCTTAGATTCTAACTCCCAGGTCATTTCTTCCACATCGTGGTTTCTCCATAAAACTTTGACTTGAGGTATAACCTTGGAGCGTAGAATATGATCCTTCTTATCCAAGATTTTAAAAAGTAATTCTTTATACGTTAAATCTTCCTCTATCTCATCTAGTTCTAATTCAATAATTTGGTTCGGGTCTTTCACATATTTACGTAACATAGATATGTGGAAAACGTTATGAACATGAGACATACTTGGCAGTAAGGCGAGTCTATAGGCCACAGTTCCTACTCGTTCGAGGATTATAAATGGGCCAATAAATCGGGGATTGAGCTTTCCTCTCTTTCCAAATCTCGTAACTCCTTTCCATGGAGCAACACGTAACAACACAAGATCTCCAATATTGAATTCCACGTCTTTTCGATGAAGATCAGCATAACTCTTTTGTCTATCTTGTGAGGTTTTATATCGTTATCGGATTGTTTGAATCTTTTCCGTATTCATACGTACCAAATCCGGTCCCAACAACGTTGCTTCACCCACCTCATCCCAAAGCATCTTTGGAGAAGCGACATTTTCTTCCATACAACGCCTCAAATGGAGCCATGCCAATACTTGCTTGATAACTATTATTGTAGGAAAACTCCACCAATGGTAAGAACTTGTCCCAACTTCCCTTGAAGTCAAGGACACAGAGTCTTAATAAATCTTCAAGAGTTTGAATAGTTCTTTTCGACTGCCCGTCCGTTTGAGGATGATATGCCAAACTAAATCGTAAATCCGTGCCCATAGCTTTTTGCAAACTAACCCAAAATCTTGGAGTGAATCTTGGGTCTCGATCAGAAACTATGGATACTGGCATACCATGCAATCTTACGATCTCGTTTATGTACATACTAGCAAGACGTTCAAGTGTATAAGTTTCTCGTATCGGTAAGAAATGAGTAGACTTGGTCAATCTATCAACAATGACCCAAATCGCATTTATGCCTTGAGAAACCTTGGGAAGACCAGTAACAAAATCCATGGTAATGTGTTCCCACTTCCATTCTGGAATTTCAAGTGGTTGTAATGGACCTTTTGGCACTTGATGCTCCGCCTTAACTCGTTGACAAGTTAGACACCTTGAGATAAACCCCGCTATCTCTCTCTTCATATTGCTCCACCAAAATGTATGTCGAAGATCACGATACATTTTGGTACTCCCAGGATGGATTGCAAACGGTGTGTTGTGCGCCTCCATCATGATTTTATACTTCAAGTCAGAATCGTTAGGAACACAAAGTCTGGAGTTGACTCGAAGTATTCCTTCTTCATCGATTCTTGCTTCTGAAATAGCACCTTCTTGCACTTTCTTCTTTATATGCATCAGCTCCATGTCTGTAGCTTGAGCAACTTTAACTTTATCAATTAAAGTCGGTTCCACTCGAATATTCGCCATCATCACATGGGTCCCTGGAGTCTTTAACTCAATTTCCATCATTTCCAAGTCATACAAAATGGGCCTTTGCGTTGAAAATAATGCACTCGTACCCGCATATGATCTTCTACTCAATGTGTCAGCTACTACGTTCCCTTTTCGAGGATGGTATTGGATGGTATGATCATAATCTTTCAATGACTCAAGCCATCGTCGTTGCCGCATGTTGAGTTCCTTTTGAGTAAAGAAATATTTGAGGCTTTTATGATCTGTATAGATCTCCACCTTCTCTCCATACAGGTAATGCCTCCAAATCTTAAGCGCAAAAACGACTGCTGCCAACTCTAGATCATAAGTAGGATAATTCCTCTCATATTCTTTGAGTTGTCACGAGGCATAGGCTATGACTTTCCCATGTTGCATGAGAACACATCCTAACCCTTTTCCTGAAGCATCACTGTAGATGACAAATCCCTCCGAGCCAGATGGTATTGTCAGAACAGGTGCTGAAATAAGTCTCCTCTTGAGTTCTTGAAAACTCTTTTCACATTCCTCGCTCCAACCAAATTTTGTATCTTTTTGAGTCAGCTGAGTTAATGGAGTAGCGATTCGAGAAAACCCTTCTACGAATCTCTGATAATAACCAGCTAAGCCGAGAAAACTACGTACTTCGGTCACTGACTTAGGTTACTCCCAGCTTTGAATTGCTTCAATCTTTGTCGAGTCAACAGATATTCTATGACTTGATATCACATGCCCAAGGAATGCAACTTCCTCAAGCCAGAACTCACATTTCTTCAACTTGGCATAAAGCTTGTTTTCACGAAGCTTTTGAAGTATCAGCCTCAAGTGTTGCTCATGGTCTTCACGGGTTTTGGACCATATGAGGATGTCATTAATAAAGACGACCACAAAGTGATCCAAATATTCCTTGAATACTTGGTTCATTATGTCCATGAAGGCATCAGGAGCATTAGTCAATCCAAAAGACATGACTAGGAATTCATAATGTCCGTACCGAGTTCTGAAAGCAGTCTTTGGGATGTCATCGATTTTAATCTTTAACCGATGATATCCGGAACGAAGATCGATCTTTGAAAAGAATTTGGTTCCTTGTAACTGGTCAAACATGTCATCAATGCGAGGCAACGGGTACCTATTTTTGATGGTGACATGATTCAACTCCAGATAATTAATACAAAGTCGCATACTTCCATCTTTCTTCTTTACGAATAGAACAGGAGTACCCCAAGGAGACGTACTAGGACGAATGAAACCGATGTCTAACAATTCCTGTAGTTGGTTTTTAACTCCTGAAGTTCAATAGGAACCATTCGATATGGGGCTTTGGAAATGGGTTTTGTACCAGATTCAAGGTCGATACAAAATTCAATTTCATGCTTTGGGGGTAGGCCATGAAGTTCTTCAGGGAATACGTCAGGAAATTTATTAACAATAGAAATATCATTCAAATCTGACGTGTTTTTATTTAAATCCGTGACATGGGCTAAGAAAGCTTAACATCCGTTTTTCAATAAATGAATAGCTTTATGGCTTGATATGACAGTGATTGGTTTTAGTGGTTTGGTTGCTTGAATTCGCATAATAAGTTGGTTAGGAATATGAAAGTTAACAACCTTACGAAAAAAATCGATTTTAGCATGATGAGTAGTTAACCAATCAATCCCTAAAATCACATCAAATGCAAGTATTTTCAAGGAAATAAGATATACAGGTAATGTGCGGTTATCGATTTGAATCAAACAAGACTTATAAACAGTGGATGTAATGAAGGTTTTTCCCAACGAAGTTTCAACAGATAAGTCAAAGTCCAATTTCTCCGGAGTCAAATTTAAACGTTGAGCGCAAGTAAGAGAAATTAAAGAATGGGTAGAACCGGTATCAAATAAAGTATAAACTTCGCTAGAGTTTATGATTAGCTTACCCGTATTCACCTCGTTCGGTTTTCTCGCTTTTTGGGAGGTTACGACAAACGCTTTTCCTTGAACTACCGGCTTTGTCTTGTCTAGGACACCCTTGGATGCCTCCATCCCAGCTGGACTTGACTTTGGTGCACGACAAAATCGGGCTAAGTGACCTTCTTTTCCTTAATTATAACATGTTTTGGACTGCATCGTGCAGTTTGGACTTATGTGTCTTTCCCCTCCACATTTGTAACATACGACCGGCGGTTGTTCTCCTTTCTTAACAACAGGTGCTGGTTCTGACGTCTTTCCATCATTATTGAATCTCCTCTTCTTGAAATGTCCACTCTTATTGTCATGGCCATGATTACCACCGAAGTGATTACCATTTCTGGCATGTTGATTCCCTCCACGTTTGTTGTCACCGCTTCGATGACTGCTACCACTGGTATTATCGACTTGTCGGCTACTCTCTCTTGGTTGGGTTGACTCATTATCGCGCTCCAATAACTTAGCCCTATTCACAGCATCTGAATACAAACACAGTTTATGAGAGATAAGGTATTGATGTATCTCGGGTTTCAAACCTCTTAGAAACAACCACGTCATTCTCTCCTCATTATCAACCAAGTGGGATGCAAACTGAGATAACTCGGCAAACTTAGCTTCGTACTGTGCCATGGTCATATTGTTTTGCTCAAGCTTGATGAACTCTACCTCCTTCATGTGATGAATACTTTCAGGAAAGTACTTGTCGTTGAACAGTTCTTGGAACTTCTCCCAAGACATCTTGATGTATGGCGAGTTGAGTACGCTTTCTGATTCCCACCGAGAATCGCCTCTGCTCATAACATGAAGGTGGCAAAGGGAACCTTTTGCTCCTCGGAGCATCCCAAGACATTAAATATCTTGTTGATCTGCTTTATCCACGTCTCTGCCTCAAGTGGTTTTGGCTCTACAAAAAACTCTGGTGGTCCCATCGTTCATCATTTGATCGGTGTTGTTGTTTACCTAAGGATTATTGTCTTCCTGTTGCACATTATCCTGGGTATTGATCATTGGTGACTCAACAGTCTCATGTGCTTCATTGCTTATCTCGACATTTTCAGATGCCATTTTCAAATACTGCCACAAAACAAGGGTTAATTGACACGCCACATATTATCCGTATACTCTGACCGACCAATTAAATACTGAATAAA
Organism: Panax ginseng; assembly: GCA_020205605.1. Classification (NCBI taxonomy): domain Eukaryota; kingdom Viridiplantae; phylum Streptophyta; class Magnoliopsida; order Apiales; family Araliaceae; genus Panax; species Panax ginseng. The sequence continues at coordinate 43,370,181 of CM035131.1, forward strand.
TTTAGGTAGGTCATACTAGCGAAGGAATTCCCCGTCTCTCCCCTCCTAGTTATTGTCTCACATCTCAGCCAGGGATCATATCCCTAAGCTTTGATACCAACTGTGACACCCCCAACATAGGTATACATCACCCATCTTGAGTCGCCAAATACATGGTACAGAATATAAATACAAACTTAATTATACAACTGTCGTGTAAGATACGACAAAACATAGCTGAGAGTTTAAACAGGAATGTTGCCTTCTAAACAATATCCACTCTCAAATAGAGTCCTCATTACATTTATTGTCACACTATTTTATAGAATAGTGAGGACTACTAATACACCATCTCGGACCATCACTCCGTTCCACGACTAGTCCTGCCACGTTCTCATTTCCTGAAGAGAACAATGAAAGCAAAAGGGTGAGCTCAACTAGCCCAGTAAGAAATATTATGACTAAGATAATGCAGAATAAATTATCATTAGTCTTCAACAATGTTAAACTGATAAAATACAATAGGCATCAAGTTTAAGAATAAGCAATCCATTAGAAGAGTCAAGTAGAGCAAGATATCTACTATCTTCTATGATTTAAAATGTTTTCATCAATTTTTATCGCTAAGACTCAGCTTAATAAATAAACTACATCATCGAGTCATCCATGCACTACGGGCCAAGGATATTCATTAAATCATCAATGGTCATGACTATACCGAATAATCTCTGGTCATAATTATACCAAAAATTGTCCATCAATGCACTACAGGCCACTAAGGACTTTTACCACATCATTTATAACATTACAGGTCATGATTATACCGAATAATCCCTGGTCATAATCATACCAATTCCATCTATGCACGTAAGTCAAAGATGAATTTCATCACAATATAAGCATGAGAATGATGACAATGACATAACAATTCAATAAAACAAGTTCAAGGATAAATTTTAAAGATTTAAAATTTTAGTTTATCCTGAAATCAATAACGTCCAAATTGTCAACATGATACTTCTTTGTGGAGTAAAATTCAAGAATGCTCAGAAGAATGTTTCCATGAAAGATCTTTGGATGAAGCTTAAATATCCGTGATATTCTACTAATTTCATGGAGTATAGAAGCCAAAACTTTAACCAACTGAGTATAATAGAATATATGAAAGCGCAAATGGATTTTCGCGCGCCATGCGGTAATCCACGTGAAGGCGAGATCATTTTCACAATTTAATAAGGAATGAATACGAAGGATCATTCACCATGCATGCAGTAATCCACATAGGCGAGTTATTCCAAGAATAATAAAGAATGGAATAATGAGAAGAATTCACCAAGCGTCGTAATCCGCGATGCATGAGTTATTCCTACGAATAATAAAGAATGGAACCGGTCGTGTAAATGGCAAATGCAGTGGGATATTCCAATGAATAATAAAGAATGGAACCAGTCATGCGCGTAATCCGCATGCATGAGGATATTCAATGTAATAATAAAGAATGGAACCCGGTCATGCGTAATCGCGCAGATGAGGATATTCTAACGAGAATAATAAAGAATGGAATAACAACAGACCAATTCACGGGCATGCGATAGAAACTTACAGACAAAGTTATTCCAAGCAGAATAATAAAGAATGGAATAATGAAGAATTTTGCCATGTATGCGGTACTTAGCATAGATAAAAGTTATTCAACATAATAATAAATAATGGAATAATGACTCTTTACAGTATTGAAAGAAAATAATTCTCTTCATGAATACGAAAGAATAATACCCCTTACCTCAAAAGAAACTGGATATTAGAATAGTGAGGTAGCAGACTTCTCTTCTTCTTTCTCTCTATAATTTCTCTCAATAATAATTGCTCTAAAGCTTTAGTGAATTGGTGAGAAATGAAGGAAAAATGAGCTTCTATTTATAGGAAAATATAGTTTCGATTATTGTACATTTTGGGGCTCGAAATATTACAGTACAATACCTTCAACTTTTCTTTCATTTTTAATTTAGTCCTGCAAGTATTATCAAACTTGCACCACCTCCCCTAATAGTAAAAGAATGTGAATCAATAGTACACACATGTGAACATATAGTTATAATCATGTGAATTAATAGCAATTAATTACTCATTTATTCGATTAATTACCCGACTAGCCAGTAAAACTTCCAGACATCAATTAATATCGAAATAAATGTTGATTTTCACTAACACTAATAATTCCAACACAATGGAACTATCAATTTCATTTTTAATCAACATGAATTTATTCATCATTAATATTATAACTCACAATATTTAACAACCAGGTCATTCCCAGGAAAGAGGTGGTTTTCTGATAAGGATTTCTCCTTATTGGCGCGCAATTAGATGACCAAACCTGTAACAACCCGATATTTTCTATACAAATAAATTAGAAATTTTACGTATAAATTTTTTTTTTATTTTAAATATGGGGAATATGTGCCAAGATAGTGTGTGTATGTATTTATGTGATATATTTATTACATGAATTATTTTAAATAATTTTATTTTAAAATTTTTGATTGTTATAAACTATATTATTATAATAATTAATTTTATAGTAGAAATATTTTTATTAATTATTTTCCATGAAAGTATAATTATATATTATTTATATAATATATGAAATAATTTTTAGAATTATTATAATAATTATTTTATTATATGAATTTTGTTCAAATTATTAAGTTAATTATTTTTAACTTAATTAATAATGTTAAGTATGACAGATAAGTCAGATATGGAATCCAAATCCTAATTTTAGATTTTTATCAAGGAATGAGAATAATAATATAATATTATTTATATTTTAATTTTTCAGTGCTATAATTATATAATGTAGGTATGTGGACTGACAATGATTGGTCAGTTATGGTGTATTATGGCAAACCCTAGTTTTACTGTGGGAAACCTTAATTTGAAACTCAATTGTGAGTTTAAGACTATTATATAATTGTGTTATATGATTTTTTTTTTATTGATTAGGTCAACCCTAATTAACATTTAGATTTATTAATTTCTTGAAATCCTATTTATTAATAATAAACCCTAATTGCTAGATTAGCAAGAATAATTATAATTATTATATAATACCCTAATGTTCATGTATGATTAGAACCCTAATCAAATTAAGAAAACCCTAATTACAAATTTTAGGAACTAATTTTATTTTATTTTAAACCCTAAATAAAAACTTCGTAACCTAATTATACATTAGGTGAGACAATTAAATAACCTAAGGGTTATGGTAATAAGGAAATGTTAGTATTTAATATGTATACTAACTTAAGTGGATAATCTTGTTGTTTCAAGTGACTAATAATTTTAAACCTATTTCTAGTAAACCTAATTAGGTTATGAGCTAAAGTGACATGTATAAGTAATTACATTTCATAAGATTGGGAATGGAAACCCTAAATAAACAAATTGGGTAACATATATTAAAATTGTTAGACTATGTTCATTACATGGCCCAAAACAATTAAAGGAGAAGCCCAAAAGAAATAAAATGCAAACCAATACTTAGCCCACTTGATTAAAGGTATTTTAGAATTTTGATTAATCAAATTTGTGTATTAAAATAAAAGCAAATTGGGAGATATAATGGGCAATGGGGGGACCGGCCAATTAGGCCTTTTAAGGCAACAAATTAAGTTAAGCAATGTCGTCCCATAAGTAGAAGTCTTACACACAAGTACATGTTTGTCAAGCTTCCATTGGTTGCAAATCTATTAAGCACTCTTAATCACATGTCTAGGCTAATTGAAGAGATAAGGTGTAGTCTTTTATCCATGGGATAATAAAAAGTATGGGGCATAATAGTTAGTCACCCATTCATTTGCTAGATCATTTTCATTTCTCTTATTCTCCTTCTTCTTTTTCTCCCAAGCTAGCAACATATAAGAGAGAGAGAGGGAGAGTTTCGGTTTTGTGAGAGAGGGAGAGGTGTGCTAGTTGCTTAATGCACCCTAAGATTATACATTACTTTGGAAGATCAAGAAAGATAGCAAATAAAACTAGGTGAGGTTCTCATCCATTCTTTTCTTATTATTCTTCTATTTTGTGTTATAGCATGATTTGTTGGAGTTATGGATTAATACTCAAGATAACCTAGTTCTACATATCATCATGTATGGAACTAAGTATCTTGAGTGTTAGATCAAAGGCTTAGAGGAAGAAAGTGAGCATATGTTCTCCAAGGGGTGAAACCCTTGTTTTTCTTCCACTAAATCTTGTATAACTCAAGTTTTACAACTTGGATTTGTGATCCGTCGAAGGGGGGTGCTAGATACATGAGTTATCTAGTAAACTCGAGTGGTAGAACACAAATCTAGCAAGTTTTGAAACCTTTGGGGCTGTTTTCCCCAAAACAGTGCACTTTGAATGTTAAGGGTTCAAAACCCTAAAATAGTTACTGTTCCCATTTTTCTTGGGATTGTTTCGGATGGTTTCCTGTCTTTTAAAAATCAGGGAAAAATCTTAGAGGTACCTTAGGAAGTTATCTACATGTAGGAAAAAGAACGGACGCGTTTCGATTTATAGGTTGTGCATAATGGCCATTTCTGTAAAAGGACACCTAAATATTAACACTCAAATGTCTCACTGTGTATACACTGGAAAATTCCGAAATTTTTACAGTAGGTTCATATATGTTATGAGAGTATACTCTAAAAAGTTCAGATTTTTCTGAGCAAAACTCGATTTATGAAAAATGAAGAAAGATCCGAGTGTTTTGGGAACTATAAAAATAGTAAATCATTTTCTAAAATTCCAGAAAAATTTGGGAATCATAGTTGGGACATATACTATCCAAATCCAGAAAATGAGAATTTTTGGAATCAGTTTGGTATTTTTCCTAAAAATAATTAAGTTATGAATAAAAGGAAATAAATAGTTAAATGATGATTTAAATAAGAAAAATATGATTTTAATACTTGAATACTCCTAATATATAATACTATGACTATTTTAGGGTATTTTGGTAATTTATAATAAGAAATAATATTTATGACCTTTTATGGATATTAAATAAATAGTTTTATAAAGGGTGAACAATTAAAATAAATTATTTATTGATCTAATAAATTATTAAAATATTATTATGATATTAATAATATTAGAATATGATGTTGTTAAGTAAATAAAAATATTAAGATTAAAACTTCATTAAAATATTATTAAATGGTTAATAGTATTTGATTTAAGCATTAATAAATGATTAAGGTATTATTAAAGGATTAATAATATTAGATTAAAATATTAATCTTAGATTTAAATATTATTAAAAGATTAATAATATTAAATTAAAAGTATTATTAAATGATTAAAATATTATTAAGTAAATAATCATATTAGAGATTAAATAAAATTTTATTAATATAATAACATTAGTAAATAAATAAAATATTATTAAATGATTAATAATATTAGTAAATAAATAAAATATTAATACGATTGGTAAATTACTAAAAGTATTATTAATTGATTAATGATACTAAAACATAAGTAAGATATTATTAAAGTAATAATATTAATGCATGATTAAAATATTATTAAGAGGATTAATAATATTAGTAAAGTATTAAAATATTATCAAGATGTTAATAATATTAGTAAGCGAATAAAAGTGTTATTAGTGAACCAAATAATACTAAGAGGGAATTAAATATTATCAAGATTAATAATATTAAGTGAATTAAATATTTGAAGTTATACTTAATGGCGTTTAATATTTTAAGAAAAAGTACATTAATATTTTAATATTAATGGTAATTGTTTAAAATGATTTTAAATGTTTTAAAAATCATTTAAGGGTAATATAAATGTTTTAAAAATATTTTGAGTTATTATAAATAACTTTAATCTTTTAGCAATGGTTTCATTAATAGTTTAATAATAATTAAATGATAATAGAATTATTTGATATTGAATTATTTAATAATGATTTCGGTGTTTGAAAATTCATTATAAATTAATAAATGTTTATTAAGTTATTTAAAATAATATGACTGATATTTATAGATATTGAGTTACAGAATAAAGTTATAGACTCGATAATTACTCGATAAAGGCAGCAAATTTTACAAACATATTTTAAATTGATCGGGACTTTGATATTTTGACTGTATTAATGTTTATTTGTGATGCAATAACTGTTGAACTTGTGTGATAATGTGATTAGGTTATGTGTTGATTGCGAAATGCACGATCTTATATGTTATAGTATATTGTTTTAATAGGCGAATGATCGATTAATGATAGAGTCGTGATAAAAAAGATAAAACTAAGTTGCGATTATAAGCAACAAGATCGTGCAAGTATCCTACCTTTGCATTTTCTTTATGCAATGGACATGAGTAAGAATGTTTCAGAATTATATTATTACTGTAGAGATTATTAACCCTATATTATATACGCTCATTGATTATCAACATGTTAGTATATGGTAATTCAGATATATATTTTGTTCGCTAATTTCTATAAATGGTTATACAAGTGTCCCCACTTGGGTAATCATTGTGCTTAATCACATGTTGATACACCTTTGTTAATTACCCGTATATATATATATATGTTGAATTATAGATTATTGTTGAACAAGATAAAACCTACCTTTTATCCAACCGAATTGCTTTGGTTTAGAACCCTGACAAGTATGAACATCCCATTCATGGGAAAAATTTTATGTGCCCAAGGCATCCAGAGTGAACGATAATATCGTTCTTGTAATGTACTATTGATCAATGCAGGGTACAACGGGCTGATCACCCTCTGTGCCCGTAAGTTATGACGGTTTGTGGATGAAGTTCTGCTAAACCTATTCGAAAATGAAAATAATGTTAATAGTATGTCCCCTTAACCCTATATATATAGTCAGTACGTAGTTTCAGAAATTTGAAAGAGGGTTGTTATGTTATTATTATCGGTTCAGATTACTTCACAACTATTGATTTGTTGTAGAAGGATAGTATAAAGAAAATATTTAAATTCTTTCAACTCTATATATATATATATATATATATATATATATATATATATATAATTTCTATTACTTTCTGGGCACTCAAATGCTCATCCTTGCTTAATTTAAATGTTTCCAGCTAGTGTGAACAAGTAGAAGGCTCGGCTAAGAGTAAAGGGAAAGGAAAGGTTGCAGATGAATTCAATGCCATTTTATGTAATAGTTATCTTTATTAAGACAAGTATGAGATATATTACCTATCGCGTATTGTGAGGAATGTATTAAAGGTTGCGTACTTGGGATTTAGACTTTGATAAATATGTAAATTAAGTTGGTATCTATATTATTTTTATTATTAGTAGTATTATTCCGCTCATAGAAATGATATCGTAAAGCACCGAGTTCGGGTGTCAAGTACCTGGATTTGGGGGCTTTATAAGTTGGTATCAAAGTTGTAGGTTATAAACATTAGGAATGTGAAACCTAGGTTATAACCTTAGTAGAAAATTTTTATAGAGTATGTTAGCTAGGTGATGGGTTGAGGAGATCTATCAAGTTTTAGTTGTACTGAATAAAATATCCTTTCATTTTATCAATGAATATATTTTATTGTGGTACTGATGTTGTTTTGATTGTTTATTGTGGTCATAGGATGGCTGACGAGAGTCAAGATAGTGATTCAGTGAACCAAGAGTCGAGGGACTCTAGTGAGGAGTCCATGGAGCATGAGATGATAGGAGATTTTTTGGCCAGGAACGATGAGCTAAAGGTTAGGGCTGAGCGAGTGGAGGCGCAGAACCACACCCTCTAGATTTCAGAGCAGCGGTACAACGACGATTTTTACCAGGCACGGGCTTAGTTATCCGAGTTGTGAGGGAGGTTGGAGCAGAGAGAGATACAGCTAGGACAGTTGAGAGTTGAGATGGAAGCTAAAGATGTAAGGATATATACTTTGGAGCAAGCTTTAGACATCGCCTTTATGCAGTTCGAAGCTGAGTGGATGGAGCCGCCTCCAAAGATGGAGAAAGAAGGCGTTGATTTGTATTCATGTTCAATATAGTCCCACTTTTGTTTCTATTAGAGACTGTTTAGTTGTTGTAAATCCTTATGCCTTGCTATATGCATAGGATGGCAGTTAGGCCCCAACTTTTATTTTGATAGAGGGGTAGATGGTAGCGAATCCTCACTTTTTGTCCATTAAAGGATAGTTGGTAGTGGGCAGTTTATGCCTTGAGCATTTATAGAAGTATGCTAAATGTTAGTCAGTCTGTATTAAAATAGTGGTATATGAATATAAATACATTATTATGATAGGTGTTTGAAATTTTAAAAAAAAAAAAGCAAATTGATCCTTAGTGAAGGCGTAAGAAATAAGTGGTATTAGTATTAGTTGAATATGTATAATTCTATGTTGTGTATATGATAAGTATGTCTGTATAAGGTAATACTCTCAACTTCTGTATAAGTTGTGGCAGCGATTCCCGATTTTTAAGTCACAAAGGGATAGCGGATGTTTAAAGCAGTATGTGTTATAGAATGTCAAGTGTTATGAATATGAATCTATGATGGATTAATGAAATAAGTTGGTATAAATATAGTAATCAATTATAAAACCTTTGGTTAATCTGAAGAAACCAAAAGTTTTGAAATTTAATATTTTGAATACTTGATTATTCGAATAGAAAATTTTGCGTTATGAAAATACCCTAAGATATAGAAGGTAAGTTGATGAAAGATAAATTATGACTAATCAGATAATGCCGCCAAGACGAAAGCGAAATCAGCAGACGTAAGAACACATCGATAAAGTCGGAGGACAACCGGACCGAAATCTGAATTTTGCGAATATGGTCGCTCAAGATATGCAGAATGGAATACTAGCCGTGGGAAATCAGTTAGAAAATCGATTGGCGAACTTCAAAGACTTCAAGGCAGTCAGAATGCCAGGATTTAGAGGATCAACTAACCCTGTGGAAGCATTTGTGATAGCTGGGGTAACAGAGGGACAAAAGACAACTTTTGCCACCTATACAATGAAAGGGGGGACGAATTTTTGGTGGGAGGCAAATCAAACTAGAGCCGGAAAAGGGAGTAGTGGCAGTAGGATTGGAAAAAGGAAAGGAGATAATTTTGAGAATACCGAGATTAGGCTAAGAGGTGGAAAAAAGCAGCTATCGCAAAGGTAGTAAATTTGCGGAAAGAATCACTTCGAGAGAGTGTCTTAAAGGTAAGTTCGTGTTATAAGTGTGGTAGGAAGGGACATATCTCTCCCAACTGCCCCAATCCGAGAATGTATAGTGGATGTTTTATTTGTGAAATGGAGCATAAGGTAAAAGACTGTCCAAGAAGGATAAGGGAGGCAAGAAATGTCAATAAGGGAAAAGGCAGCAGGACATTGGCAACAACGGGACCAACATCAACAAACGAAACAATAGAACCAACCACAGGAGTCTTGATTATGATGATTCAGAGATACGGTGGCGTGAAGGATGAAAACCGGTATTATTCTAATCAAATCTTATTTTCTTATATATGATTTTCTTATATATATAATAAATTATTTTATAAAAAAAAATTGAAGAAGGAATTTGAGTTCTTTTAGAAATCAAATTTCCGTTTAATCAGATAGACAAGCTTTGTGACGCCCCCAAAATAGGTATACATCACCCATCTTGAGTCGCCAGATACATGGTACAAAATCCAAATACAGCTTAATTATACAACAGTCGTGTAAAATACGACAAAACATAATCTAAGAGTTTTAATAAGAATATTGTCATCTAGACAATATCCACACTCAATAGAGTCCTCATTACATTTATTGTCACACTATTTAACAAAATAGTGAGGACTAATAATGCTATCATCTGGACCGTCACTCTGTTCCCTGACTAGTCTCGGCTAAGTTCTCTTTTCTTGAAGAAAACAGTGAAAGAAAGGGTGAGCTCAACTAGCCCAATAAGAAATATTATGACAAAGATAATGCAAAATAAATTATCATTAGTCCTCAACAATGTTAAACTGATAAAATACAATAGACATCAAGTTTAACTGCACCGGAATAAGCAATCCATTAAAAGAGTCAAGTAGAGAATAAAATCTACTATCTTTTATGATTTAAAAAATTTTTCATCACTTTTATCGCTGGGACTCAGCTTAATAAATAATCCATATCATCAATTCATCCCTGCATTACAGGCCAAAGATATTATTTAGTATCACGACCACGAATTATCTATGCACTACAGGCCAAAGATAATTGTGTTTTCATCAACGGTCCTGATCATGCCATAAAATAATTCATCTTTGCTCCCTTGGCCGAAGAGAATCCATAGCCATAATCATACTAAAAACTGTCCATCAATGCACTACAGGCCAATGAGAACTTTTTCCACATCATTTATAACATTACGGTCATGATTATACTGAATAATCCCTGGTCATAATCATACCAAGTCCATCTATGCACTACAAGCCACAGATGACTTTCAACAAAATATAAACATGAGGATGATGACAATGATATAAGAATTCAATAAAACAAGTTCAAGAATTAAATTATTCAGGAACTAATAACGTCCAAATTGTCAACATAATACTTCTTTGTAGAGTAAAATTCAAGAATGCTCAGAAAAATATTTCTATGAAAAGATACTGGATGAAGCGCAAATATCAAGGATATTCCACTAATTTCATGGAGTATAGAAGTCAAAACTTTAACCAACTGAGTATAATAAAGAATGGAATAACAAAAGAAATCACCATGCATGCGGTGCCAGCATGAGCGAGTTATTCAACCAGAATAATAAATAACGGAACGAAGTCAAAGAATGTCACACCGCAAGCGGGATATTCCAACAGAATAATAAAGAATGGAATAACAACAAAAATCACCATGCATGCAGACGTCGTCGATAGGAAAGTTATTCCAGAATAATAAATAACGGAACCGGTCGTGTCAAAGAAATTACATGCCAAGCGGATGTTCCAATGAATAATAAAGAATGGAATAACAATGAAATCACCATGCATGTGGTACAAGCGCATAGACGAGTTATTCAGCAAGAATAATAAATAACGGAACAGTGTCGGCGTAAAAGCGCACGCAGATAGGATATTCCAATGAGAATAATAAAAGCGGAACCGGTCGTCACAAAACGCATGCACGAGGATATTCCAAATGGAATAATAAAGAATGGAATAATGAAGAATTTCACCAAGTATAGGGTAACCAGCGTATACAAGTTATTCCAAAGAATAATAAATAATGGAATAATGAAGAATTTCACCAAGTATAGGGGAGAGGCCGTATCTGAGTTATTCCAACGAATAATAAAGAATAGAATATGAAGTTCTCTTCATGAATACAAAAGAAATAATACCCTTACCTTATAAAGAAAAAGCTGGATATAGAAGTAGTGAAGTAGCGAATACTTTTCTTCTTTCTCTCTATAGTTTTTCTCTCTCTAGAGTTTAGGTGAATTCGTAAGAAATAATGAAGGAATGAGCTTCTATTTATAGAAGAATGGACTGAATAATAACCAATCCATGAACGGTCCAGATTGATTTATTTTAAACGGACGGTCCAGATTGGTTTAAAATAAAATATAATATATTCTATTTATAATCTAATAAAATGAATAACTTTATAAAAGTATTCTGTTTTATATAAAAAGATTCACTACTAGAAAAACAAGAATACGTGACGGAATTTTGTGACAGTTTTTAAAAAGAATCACAAAAGATAGTAATTTGTGATGGACTTTTTAAGCAATCACAAAATAATAGTATATATGATGGCTCTTAGTGATGACTAATCTTGCCATAATGTAGTATAATTGTGATGGCCATGTCAATCACACCAATTTTTTCATGCAAAATAAATTTTCTTTTTGTGACGCACTAAGTCATCACTTATAGATATACTCTTTTCATGATTGCATTTATGCTATCACTAATATTTTAATGTAAGAAATAATCAAAACATTATTTTATAACGGTCGTGACAATCATTAAAAAAGATAGATTTTTATGACGAATTTTATTTGTAATTACAAAAAGAAGGTATTTTGTGATAAAATTTTCAAGCCATCACAAAACAATAAAATATATGATGGCTCTTAGTGATGACTAATTTTATCATCGTTATAGAGTATTTGTGACTGCCATTGCAATCACCAAATCTTATGTGGAAGTAATTTTGTTTAATAAGTCAACTCACATATGTTTCTTTTTATATTTTGTTTTAAAATTATAATCATGATCTGGACTTTGGTGTAGTGGTAATACTCGTTATTTAGTTTGCAAATGGGAGAGGGTTCGAATCCTGCAAGTATCATTTGATACAATTAATATAGTGAAATAAATTATATGTAAATAGAGATTCACGTTCTTACATTTGATCCCTAAAGTATTGTTCTTTTTTGTGATGACTTTGACAATCATAATAGATTATGTGTTAATGTGATTGTATTAATCATCACAAAAACCTTAAGCATTTGCGTGATTGCCAAAACCATCACGTAAAACCTTTCATGATGGGGGTATATAAGACGGCCATTGTGATGCTTAAAGCCATCACGTAAACCTTTCGTGATGGTTTTCTTACTTTTTGTGATGGATTTTGGCCATCACAAATGACCATTTGTTTAGTAGTGATTTACTATGCAAATACTATGCATAATAAAATATAATATATTCTAATTATTGTCTAATAAAATAGATAACTTTATAAAAGTATTCTGTTTTATATAAAAAGATTTTACTATTAGCCTAATAAAACGAATAACTTTATAAAAGTATTCATTTTTATATAAAAAGCTTTTACGTTATATTACAATAATAATACTAATAAAACAAAACTTATATATATATATATATATATATATATATATATAAATCAACAATAATTGAATCAAATAACGTGAGATACTATGCAGCAACTACTATAGCAATAATTGAACAAAACTAAGTGACTTCTCACGTAAGCATCAATAATCAATACCGTGTGCTACTATGCAACCACACGTACATCGTACTTTTTTACTCTTAGAGTAGATCAACAGTATTAACGGTGAAACTTCCATGTTATTTTCATAAAAATATTTTTGTCGCTTTCTTAATCCAAAACAATAATTACATTATGGAGTCCACCAATGATTGTCTTGTTGCATTTAATATTCCCGACCAATCAAATATAATACAACAACTTGCATACTTTGCAAAATTTATAAATACTATCCACAACTATAACATTATCTCAAATTCACACCATAATATTCAAAAAAATATTTCGAGAAAATTAAATCTTTATTCGTAATATTTGGGATTTTACAATCTCCCCTCCTTATGAAATTTCGCCCTCAAAATTTACGCATGTACCTGGTATGCCGAACAGATGAGGACACTTCGTCAGATTCTAACTCTTGAGGTATAACCTTTGAGCGTAAAATATATTTCAAGATTTTAACAGGTACATCTTCATATGTTAAATCTTCCGCTATCTCGTCCGGTTCTAAATTAATAATGTGGTTCGGGTCTTTCACATATTTACGTAACATGGATATATAAAAAATGTTATGAACACGAGACATACTTGGCGGTAAAGCAAGTCTATAGGGTACAGTCCTTACTCGATCGAGGATTAAAAATGAGTCAATAAAATCGAGGGCTGAGATTTCCTCTCTTCATCGATTCTTGCTTCTAGAATAACGCCCTCTTGAACCTTCTTTTTCACATTCATCAGCTCTGAGTATTTAGCTTGAGCGGCTTTAACTTTATCGATTAAAGTCGATTCTACTCTTATATTCGTTATCTTCACGTGGGTTTGTATATTCGTACTTATAACCGCATACGATCTTCTACTCAACGCGTCAGCTACCATGTTCACTTTTTCTACGATGGTATTGAATGGTATGATCGTAATCTTCAACAGCTCGAGTCAACGTCTTTGGCGCATGTTACGTTCATTTTAGTTGAAGAAATATTTGAGGGTTTAAGAAATGGGTTTTGTACTGGGGTCAATACAAAATTCGATTACACGCTCTAGGGGTAGGCTAAGAAGTCTTAAAGAATACGTCAAGAAATTTATTAACAATAAAAATATCATTTAAAAATTGTGACTCTCATCCAAGACTTGGATAGTACGTCACATTGATACCTATCAACTTGCCATCGTCATTCACGGCACGCACTTTATAGAAAGTCGGCTTGATTGTATTCCAAGACTTGGAAGTTACCAGCGAAAGGCTCGGGGCTTTTTACTTATGGCTTGATATGACAATGATTGACTTTAGTGGTTTGGTTACTTGAATTCGCATAACAGGTTGGTTAGGAATATGAAAGTTAACAACCTTACGAAAAGCATGATGAATAGTTAACCAATCGATTCCTAAAATCACATCAAAGGCAAGTATTTTCAAAGAGATAAGATCGACAGGTAACGTGAGGGTATCGATATGAATCAAACAAGATTTATAGACAGTGGAGGTAACAAAGGTTTCTCCTAATGGAGTTTCAACAGATAAGTCAAAGTCTAATTTCTCATGAGTTAAATTTAAATGTTAAGCGCAAGCAAGAGAGATAAAAGAATAGGTAGAACCGGTATCGAATAAGGTATAGACTTCGTAAGAATTTATGATTAACTTACCCGTAATAATTTTATTCAGGTTCCTCGTCACAAAAAAAAACGCTCTCTCTTAAACTACCGGCTTTGGCTTGTTTGGGACATCCTTTGGCATCACTATCCCAGCTGGACTTGACTTCACCATACGATAAAATCGAGCTAGGTAACCTTCTCTTCCGCAATTAAAACATGCTTTGGATTGATGTGTACAGTTTGGACGGATGTGTTCCTCCTGTCCGCATTTGAAACATACGACCGGTGGTCGTTCTTCTTCCTTTGAAACGGGTGCTGGTGCCAACGTCTTCACGTCATTGTTAAACCTTCTCTTCTTGAAATGTCCATTCTTATTGTTTTGGCCATGATTACCACCGAAGTGGTTACCATTTACGCATGTTGATTCCTCCATGCTTATTGTCACCGCTTTGATCATTTATTATCACCTAGGTATTATCATTTTGTTGGTACGCTCTCTTTTGGTTGGGTTGACTCATTATCGCGCTCCAATAACTGAGTCCTATTAACAACATCTAAATACAAACACAGTTTATGAGAGATAAGATATTGACGTATCTCGGGTTTCAAACCTCTTAGAAACATTCGCGTCATTCTCTCCTCATTATCAACCAAATGGGGACGCAAACCGGGATAGCTCGGCAAACTTAGCCCGTCATCACGACGACGGTCATGTTGTTTAGCTCCGGTTTAATGAACTCTACCTCTTTTCATGTGATGAATACTTTCGGAAAAGTACTTGTCGTTGAGCAGTTCTTGAAACTTTTCCCAAGACATCTTCTGGGCAAAGAGTTGAGTACGCTTTACTGATTCCCATCGATGAATCTGCCCGCTGCGCATGACATGAAGGTGGAAAAGGGAACCTTTTGTTCTTCGGAGCAACCCAAGACATCAAATATCTTGTTGATCTGTTTTATCCACGTCTCCGCCTTAAGTGGTTTTGGCTCTCCAAAAAACTCTTGTGGTCCCAGCTCCTTGAACTATTTGGCGGTGACCGTCCGAGAGTTGCCAGTGCTTCCACCTACATTTTGGACAGGAGCCGCTCTCGCCTGATGTTGCATGAATTGCATGAAGCCTCGGAACATTCCATTGTTCATCATTTGGTCAGTGTTGTTGTTTGCCTAAGGATTATCGCCTTCTTGATGCACATTATCCGGATTATTGATCTGTGGAGACTCAACGGTCTCCTGTGTTCCATTGATGTTCTCAACATTCTCGGATGCCATTTTCAAATACTGCCACAAAACAAGGGTTAATTAACATATCACATATTATCCCTATACTCAAACCGACAAAGTATATATCAAATAAACTTAGGTAGGTCATACTAGCGAAGGAATTCCCCGTCTCTCCCCTCCTAGTTCTTGTCTCACATCTCAGCCAAGGATCATATCCCTAAGCTCTGATACCAACTGCGATGCCCACAAAATAGGTATACATCACCCATCTTGAGTCGTCAGATACATGGTACAAAATACAAATACAACTTAATTATACAACAGTCGTGTAAAATATGACAAAACATAATCTAAGAGTTTTAATAAGAATATTGTCATCTAGACAATATCCACACTCAATAGAGTCCTCATTACATTTATTGTCACACTATTTAGCAGAATAGTGAGGACTAATAATGCTATCATCTAGACCGTCACTCCATTCCCTGACTAGTCCCGACTACGTTCTCTTTTCCTGAAAAGAACAATGAAAGAAAGGGTGAGCTCAACTAGCCCAGTAAGAAATATCATGACTAAGATAATGCAGAATAAATTATCATTAGTCCTCAACAATGTTAAACTGATAAAATACAATAGACATCAAGTTTAGCTGCGGTGATGAACAAGCAATCCATTAAAAGGGTCAAGTAGAGAATAAAATCTACTATCTTTTATGATTTAAAAAGTTTTTCATCACTTTTATCGCTGGGACTCAGCTTAATAAATAATCCACATCATCAATTCATCCCTGCATTACAGGCCAATGATATTATTTAGTATCACGACCACGAATTATCCATGCACTACGGGCCAAAGATAATTGTGTTTTCATCAACGGTCCTGATCATGCCATAAAACAATTCATTTTTGCTCCCTTGGCCAAAGAGAATCCATAGCCATAATCATACTAAAAACTGTCCATCAATGCACTACGGGCCAATGAGGACTTTTTCCACATCATTTGTAACATTACGGTCATGATTATCTTAGAATAATCTTTGGTCATAATCATACCAAGTCCATCTATGCACTACAGGCCATAGATGACTTTCAACAAAATATAAACATGAGGATGATGACAATGATATAAGAATTCAATAAAACAAGTTCAAGAATTAAATTATCCAAGAACTAATAACTTCCAAATTGTCAACATAATACTTCTTTGTAGAGTAAAATTCAAGAATGCACAGAAAAATATTTCCATGAAAAGATACTGGATGAAGCACAAATATCAAGGATATTCCACTAATTTCATGGAGTATAGAAGTCAAAACTTTAACCAACTGAGTATAATAAAGAATGGAATAACAAAAGAAATCACCATGCATGCGGTACTTCGCATAGACGGGTTATTCCAACAGAATAATAAATAACGGAACTGTGTCAAAGCGTAATACGCACCAAGCGATGGATATTCCAATGTAATAATAAAGAATGGAATAACAACAAAAATCACCATGCATGCGAGACGTCAGATAAACAAAAGTTATTCCAACAGAATAATAAATAACGGAACCGGTCAAAGCGAAATTCATGACCGACAAGATGTTCCAATGAATAATAAAGAATGGAATAACAACGAAATCACCATGCATGCGGTACTTGCATGACAGATGTGTTATTCAACGAATAATAAATAACGGAACCAGTGCGGCGTAAAAGCATGCAGATAGGATATTCCAATGATAATAATAAAAGCGGAACCAGTCGTACAGAAAACGCATGAGCGAGGATATTCCAGCGAGAATAATAAAGAATGGAATAATGTAAGAATTTCACCAAGTATAGGGTGATCATAGCGTACAAGTTATTCCAACAGAATAATAAATAATGGAATAACAGAAGAATTTCACCAAGTATAGGGGAGACCGCGTATACAAGTTATTCCAATAGAATAATAAAGAATAGAATAACAAAAGTTCTCTTCATGAATACAAAAGAAATAATACCCCTTATCTTATAAAGAAGAAACTGGATATAGAAGTAGTGAAGTAGCAGAATACTTTTCTTCTTTCTCTCTATAGTTTTCTCTCTCTAGAGTTTCAGTGAATTCGTAAGAAATAATGAAGGAATGAGCTTCTATTTATAGAAGAATGGAATGAATAATAACCAATCCATGAACGGTCCAGATTGATTTACTTTAAACAGACGGTCCAGATTAGTTTAAAATAAAATATAATATATTCTATTTATAATCTAATAAAACGAATAATTTTATAAAAGTATTTTGTTTTATATAAAAAGATTTTACTATGCAAACACTATACATAATAAAATATAATATATTCTAATTATTGTCTAATAAAATGTATAACTTTATAAAAGTATTACATTTTATATAAAGATTTTATTTATTATTAGCCTAATAAAGCGAATAACTTTATAAAAGTATTACGTTTTATATAAAAAGCTTTTCTGTTTTATTACATTAATAATACTAATAAAATAAAACTTATATAATATATATTTATATATATATATAACAATCAACAATAATTGAATCAAATAACGTGAGATACTATGCAACAACTACTATAGCAATAATTGAATAAAACTAAGTGACTTCTCACGTAAGCATCAATAATCAATACATGTGCTACTATGCAATCACACGTATTACTGTACTTTTACTACCGAGTAGTTCAACAGTATTAACGGTAAACTTCCGCCGTTATTTTCATAAAAATATTTTTGTCGTTTTCTCAATCCGATAATAATTCCGTTGTGGAGTCCACCAATGATTGTGTCGTTGTACAAATATTCCCTACTAAAACGAATATTCCCCGACCAATCGAATATAATACAACAACTTGCATACTTCGCAAATTTTATAAATACTATCCACAACTATAACATTATCTCAAATTCACACCATGATATTCAAAATAATATTTCGAGAAAATTAAATCTTTATTCGTAAAATTTGGGATTTTACAAGCTTTACGTGAATAGGTTAAAGATCAGTACGATCATTTATGATCAAGATCTACTTGCAATGATTGTATATGCTACTTACACTTGTATGTGTAGGTTTTAAAACGGTGATTCCGGTGACGGAATCTTTATAAAGGAGGGTGAATGTAACAACCCGATATTTTCTATACAAATAAATTAGAAATTTTGCGTATAAATTTTTTTTTTATTTTAAATATGGGGAATATGTGCCAAGATAGTATGTATGTATTTATGTGATATATTTATTACATGAATGATTTTAAATAATTTTATTTTAAAATTTTTGATTATTATCAACTATATTATTATAATAATTAATTTTATAGTAGAAATATTTTTATTAATTATTTTTCATGAAAGTATAATTATATATTATTTATTTAATATATGAAATGATTTTTAGAATTATTATAATAATTATTTTATTATATGAATTTTGTTGATTATTAAGTTAATTATTTTTAACTTAATTAATAATGTTAAGTATAATGAGATAAGTCAGATATGGAATCCAAACCCTAATTTTGGATTTTTATCAAGGAATGAGAATAATAATATAATATTATTTATATTTTGATTTTTCAGTGCTATAATTATATAATGTAGGTATGTGGACTGACAATGATTGGTCAGTTATGGTGTATTATGGCAAACCCTAGTTTTATTGTGGGAAACCCTAATTTAAAACTCAATTGTGAGTTAAGACTATTATATAACTGTGTTATATGATTTTTTTTGATTGATTAGGTCAACCCTAATTAACATTTAGATTTATTAATTTCTTGAAATCCTATTTATTAATAATAAACCCTAATTGCAAGATTAGCAAGAATAATTATAATTATTATATAATACCCTAATGTTCATGTATGATTAGAACCCTAATCAAATTAAGAAAACCCTAATTACAAATTTTAGGAACTAATTTTATTTTATTTTAAACCCTAAATAAAAACTCTGTAACCTAATTATACATTAGGTGAGACAATTAAATAACCTAAGGGTTATGGTAATAAGGAAATGTTAGTATTTAATATGTATACTAACTTAAGTGGATAATCTTGTTATTTCAAGTGACTAATAATTTTAAACCTATTTCTAGTAAACCTAATTAGGTTATGAGCTAAAGTCACATGTATAAGTAATTACATTTCATAAGATTGGGAATGGAAGCCCTAAATAAACAAATTAGGTAACATATATTAAAATTGTTAGACTATGTTCATTACATGGCCCAAAACAATTAAAGAAGAAGCTCAAAAGAAATAAAATGCAAACCAATACTTAGCCCACTTGATTAAGGGTATTTTAGAATTTTGATTAATCAAATTTGTGTATTAAAATAAAAGCAAATTGGGGGATATAATGGGCAATGGGGGGGACTGGCCAATTAGTCCTTTTAAGGCAACAAATTAAGTTAAGCAATGTCGTCCATAAGTAGAAGTCTTACACACAAGTACATGTTTGTCAAGCTTCCATTGGTTGCAAATCTATTAAGCACTCTTAATCACATGTCTAGGATAATTGAAGAGATAAGGTGTAGTCTTTTATCCATGGGATAATAAAAAGTATGGGGGATAATAGTTAATCACCCATTCATTTGCTAGATCATTTTCATTTCTCTTATTCTCCTTCTTCTTTTTCTCCCAAGCTAGCAACATACAAGAGAGAGAGAGAGAGAGTTTCGGTTTTGTGAGAGAGGGAGAGGTGTGCTAGTTGCTTAATGCACCCTAAGATTATACATTACTTTGGAAGATCAAGAAGGATAGCAAATAAAACTAGGTGAGGTTCTCATCCATTCTTTTATTCTTATTCTTTTATTTTGTGTTATAACATGATTTGTTGGAGTTATGGATTAAACTCAAGATACCCTAGTTCTACATATCATCATGTATGGAGCTAAGTATCTTGAGTGTTAGATCAAAGGCTTAGAGGAAGAAAGTGAGCATATGTTCTCCAAGGGGTGAAACCCTTGTTTTTCTTCCACTAAATCTTGTATAACTCAAGTTTTACAACTTGGATTTGTGATCCGTTGAAGGGGGGTGCTAGATGCATGAGTTATCTAGTAAACTCAAGTGGTAGAACACAAATCTAGCAACTTTTGAAACCTTTGGGGCTGTTTTCCCCAAAACAGTCCACTTTGAATGTTAAGGGTTCAAAACCCTAAAATAGTTACTGTTCCCATTTTCTTGGGACTGTTTTGGATGGTTTCATGTCTTTTAAAAATCTGGGAAAAATCTAAGAGGTACCTTAGGAAGTTATCTACATGTAGGAAAAAGAACGGACGCGTTTCGATTTATAGGTTGTGCATAATGGCCATTTCCGTAAAGGACACCTAAATATTAACACTCAAATATCTCACTGTGTATACACTAGAAAATTCCAAAATTTTTACAGTAGGTTCATATATGCTATGAGAGTATACTCTAAAAAGGTCAGATTTTTCTGAGCAAAACTCGATTTATGAAAAATGAAGAAAGATCCGAGTGTTTTGGGAACTATAAAAATAGTAAATCATTTTCTAAAATTCCAGAAAAATTTGGGAATCATGGTTGGGACATATACTGTCCAAATCCAGAAAATGAGAATTTTTGGAATCAGTTTGGTATTTTTCCTAAAAATGATTAAGTTATGAATAAAAGGAAATAAATAGTTAAATGATGTTTTAAATAAGAAAAATGTGATTTTAATACTTGAATACTCCTAATATATAATACTATGACTATTTTAGGGCATTTTGGTAATTTATAATAAGAAATATTATTTATGACCTTTTATGGATATTAAATAAATGGTTTTATAAAGGGTAAACAATTAAAATAAATTATTTATTGATCTAATAAATTATTAAAATATTATTATGATATTAATAATATTAGAATAGAATGTTTTAAGTAAATAAAAATATTAAGATTAAAACTTCATTAAAATATTATTAAATGGTTAATAGTATTTGATTTAAGCATTAATAAATGATTAAGGTATTATTAAAGGATTAATAATATTAGATTAAAATATTAATCTTAGATTTAAATATTATTAAAAGATTAAAAAATTAAATTAAAGTATTATTAAATGATTAAATATTATTAAGTAAATAATCATATTAGAGATTAAATAAAATGTTATTAATATAATAACATTAGTAAATAAATAAAATATTATTAAATGATTAATAATATTAGTAAATAAATAAAACATTAATACGATTGGTAAATGACTAAAAGTATTATTAATTGATTAATGATACTAAAACATAAGTAAGATATTATTAAAGTAATAATATTAATGCATGATTAAAATATTATTAAGAGGATTAATAATATTAGTAAAGTATTAAAATATTATCAAGATGTTAATAATATTAGTAAGCGAATAAAAGTGTTATTAGTGAACTAGTAATACTAAGAGGGGAATTAAATATTATCAAGAATAATAATATTAAGTGAATTAAATATTTTAAGTTATATTTAATGACGTTTAATATTTTAAGAAATAGTACATTAATATTTTAATATTAATGGTAGCTATTTAAAATGATTTTAAATATTTTAAAAATCATTTAAGGGTAATATAAATGTTTTAAAAATATTTTGAGTTATTATAAATAACTTTAATCTTTTGGCAATGGTTTCATTAATAGTTTAATAATAATTAAATGATAATAGAATTATTTGATATTGAATCATTTAATAATGATTTCGGTGTTTGAAAATTCATGATAAATTAATAAATGTTTATTAAGTTATTTAAAATAATATGACTGATATTTATAGATATTGAGTTACAGAATAAAGTTATAGACTCGATAATTACCCGATAAAGCTGTCGGTACACCGACATATTTCAAAAATTGATCAGGACTTTGATATTTTGACTGTATTAATGTTTATTTGTGATGCAATAATTGTTGAACATGTGTGATAATGTGATTAGGTTATGTGCTAACTGCGAAATGCAGTACTATATGTTATAGTATATTGTTCTAATAGAGCGAATGATCTGATTAATGATAGGTCGTGATATAAAAGATAAAATTAAGTTGCAGTATTATAAGCGGTAGCATCGATGTAAGTATCCTACCTTTGCATTTTCTTTATCTGATGGACATGAGTAAGAATGTTTGTAATTATTATATTATTCTTTGTAGAGATTATTAACACTATATTATATCGCTCATTGATTATCAACATGTTAGTATATGGTAATTCAGGATATATATTTTGTTCGTTAATTTCTATAAATGGTTATACAAGTGTCCCCACTTGGGTAATCATTGTGCTTAATCACATGTTGATACACCTTTGTTAATTTACCCGTATATATATATATATATATATATATATATTGAACTATATATTATTGTTGAACAAGATAAAACCTACCTTTTATCCAACCGAATTGCTTTGGTTTGGAACCACGATAAATATTGATCAATGCAGGTACAACAGTCGATCACCTCCGTGCTAAGTAAGTTATGATGGTTTTGCGGATGAAGTTACGCTAAACCTATTAGAAAATAAAATAATGTTCATAGTATGTCCCTTAACCCTATATATATAGTCAATCGTAGTTTCGAGAAATTTGAAGAGGGTTGTTATGTTATTATTATCGGTTGATTACTTCACTGACTATTGATTTGTTATAGAATGATAGTATAAAGAAAATATTTAAATTCTTTCACTCATATATATATATATATATATATATATATATATATATATATATATATATATATAATCTCTATTACTTGTTGGGCACTCAAATGCTCATCCTTGCTTAATTTAAATGTTTTCAGCTAGTGTGAACAAGTAGAAGGCTCGGCTAAGAGTAAAGGGAAAGGAAAGGTTGCAGAATGAATTCAATGCCATTTTATGTAATAGTTATCTTTATTAAGACAAGTATGAGATATATTACCTATCGCGTATTGTGAGGAATGTATTAAAGGTTGCGAACTTGGGATTTAGACTTTGATAAATATGTAAATTAATTTGGTATCTATATTATTGTTATTATTATTAGTATTATTCCGCTCATAGAAATGGTATCGTAAAGCACCGAGTTCGGGTTTCAAGTACCTGGATTTGGGGGCTTTATAAAACCTCTCCTTGATAGAACTTCTAAACATTGTAAATATTGCAATTTAATAATATGAATAACTTTGTCGTCTCAATTATTGATTTAATAATATAACATATTATCACGGATGATCTTTGTGACAATAAGCTGAATCAATAATATGAGAGATATGTTGCATGCAATTATTGTAGCAATAATTGAGTATAAGCGAGTGACTTCTCACGTAAGCATCAATAATCAATCTTGTGTGCTACTATGCAACCGCCGCGTATTCATCGTACTTTTACTACTCTAAGGGTAGTTCAACGGGTTTAACGGTAAAACTTCCGCTGTTATTTTTATAAAAAGATAATTATGTCATTTTTTAACTACGACAATACTTCCATTGTGGGGTCCACCAATGATTGTGCCGTCGTTCGAATATTCCCTGTTAAAATGAATATTCCCCGACCAATCGAATATTATTAACCACTTGCTTACTTTGCAAAATTTATAAATATTACCCACAACTATAACATTATATTATATCCACACCATAATATTCAAAAATATATTTTGAGAGAAATTAATCTTTATTCATAAAAGTTGGGGTCTTACACACATAGTATTGATTATTGATGCTTACGTGAGAAGTCACTCAGTTATACTCAATTATTATTATAATAATTGTTGCATCATATCTCTCATATTATTTATTCAATTATTGTCATAGTATCATCTGCATAATATGTTATATTATTAAATCAATAATTGAGACGGCAAAGTTATTCATATTATTATTTGAAATATTGGCAATGTCTAGAAGTTCTGTCAAGGAGAGGTTTTGTCACCTAATTGCGCGCCAATAAGGAGAAATCCTTATCGAAAAGCCCCCTCTTTCCTGGGAACGACCTGGTTGTTAAATATTGTGAATTATAATATTAATGATGAATAAGTTCATGTTGATTAAAGATGAAATTGATAGTTCCATTGTGTTGGAATTATTAGTGTTAGTGAAAATTGATATTTATTTCGATAATAATTGATGTCTGGAAGTTAAATTGACCAATCGGGTAATTAATCGCATAAATGAGCAATTAATTGCTATTAATTCACATGCTTATAACTATGTGTTCACGTGTGTGTACTATTGATTCACATGATTTACTATTAGGGGAGTTGGTGCAAGTTTGATAATACCTGCATGACTAAGTTAAAAATGGTGGTATAGTTGAAGGTACTATACTATAATTAATTTTTTCATATGTTTAGAACTATTGATTCACATGATTTACTATTGATTCACATGATTTACTATTAGGGGAGGCGGTGCAAGTTTGATAATACTTGCATGACTAAATTAAAAATGAAGGAAAAGATGAGGGTATTATACTGTAATATTTCGAGCCCCAAAATGTGCAATTATGGCAACTATATTTTCCTATAAATAGAAGCTCATTCCTTCATTATTTTTCACCAATTCACTAAGTCTCACAAGACAAATTATTATAGAGAAATTATTGAGATAGAAGCTATAGAGAGAAAGAAAAAGCGAAGTCTGCTACTTCACTATTCCAGTATCCAGTCTTCTTCTGAGGTAAGGGATATCATTATTGTAGTAAGGGGTATTATTCTTTCGTATTCATGAAGAGAGTTATTTTCTTTCAATACTCGTAAGGGTTGTTATTCCATTCTTTATTATTATGTTGGAATAACTTTGTCATATATGGGCACCGCATACATGGTGAACTTCTTCTATTATTCCATTCTTTATTATTTCATTGGAATAACACATGCATGCGGTCTATCGCATGCCCAGTGAATTTCGTTGTTATTCCATTCATTATTATTACATTTGGAATATCCATGCATGCGGATTACTTAATGACCTAGTTCCATTCTTTATTATTCTATTGGAATATCATATACATGCGATTACGCATGACACAGTTACATTCTTTATAATTACATTTGGAATATCACATGCGTGTGGATTACGCATGACTGGTTCCATTCTTTATTATTATTCGTTGGGAATAACACATGCATGCGATTACATAGCATGCATGGTGAATTCTTACGTTATTCCATTCTTTTTATTATTCGTTAGAATAACATGTCTATGTGGATTACCGCATACATGGTGAATGATCCTTTGTATTCATTCCTTATTAAATTGTGGAAATGATCTGTCTACGTGGATTACCGCATGGCGGGTGAAAATCCATTTGCAGTTTCGTATAATCTATTATACTCATATGAGATATCATTTCTTTTGTACTCGTCATGGATATCATTTTTTTTGGTATTTTTTTTACGAGTTACTATTCATAGGTTACTATTCACTCTAGTATTATTAACTCGGGTATTCAAGGCACTTTTCGTGTTGAAGTACTATTCACGAGTTACTATTCATGGGTTACTATTCACCCAAATTACTATTCACCTGAATATTATTCACTCGGGTATTTGGGATACTTTTCATGCCGGGGTACTATTCATGAGGTACTATTCCTGAAGTACTATTCATAGGGTACTATTGCGGGGTACTATTTACCCGAAAATATATTTCTTTTTTGTCCAAATTATTTTTGGTACATGAATATTATTCTTAAATTTTACTCTACAAAGCAGTATCATGTTGACAATTTGGATATTTTTAAACTCTGGATAAATTTAAAGTCTTTAATATTTATCCTTGATTTCATTTGATTAATGTTTATATCATTGTCATCATCCTCATGCTTATATTGTGATGAAAGTCATCTTTGGCTTATGCATAGATGGAATTTGTTGATTATTGGTTTTCTGATTGTATATATTTGGCTTACGTGCAAAGATGAACTGTTGATTATTGGTTTTACAGTTGTATATCTTTGGCTTACATGCAAAGATGAACTATTGATTGATGAGTATCTTTGGCTTATGTGCATAGATGAACTGTTTATTGGTATGATTATGACCAGGGATCATTCGGTATAATCATGACCCATAATGTTATAGATGATGTGGTAAAAGTCCTCATTGGCCCGTAGTGCATTGATGGAAAGTTATTGGTATGATTATAACCAGGGATTATTCGGTATAATCATGACCATTGATGATTACATGAATATCTTTGGTCGTAGTGCAGGGATGATTCGATGATGTGGATTATTTATTAAGTTGAGTCTCAGCGATAAAATATTGATTATACACTTTTAATTCGTAAAAGATAGTAGATATCATGCTCTACTTGACTCTTCTAAAATACAGTTGTATGTCTTTGGTCTGTAGTGCAAAGATGAAGTGTTAATGAATATCTTTGGCCGTAGTGCAAAGATGAATTTATTAGTATGATTATGAGCAAGAATTGTGATTTGTTATAACCATGATTTTTTATGTTTCAAGTAAAGATAGGTGATGAAAATTATCTTCGTCCTGGGTGCGAAGAGGAATTTAGAATCACAATTATGATTATGAGTTATTCATATGATTGTGGACAGAAATTGTTGATTGATGTTACAGGGATAAAACATTATTAGTGGACTTCTAACATGGAGAAGATAATAGGTCTGATGGTCTATTTGACTCTTCTAATGGATTGCTCATTCCGCTGTAACTATGGTTGAAAAGTTTTATCATCTTCCATATGTTCTAAATCTCTGATTTATTACTGATGAAGGCTATTGATGATGTAAATTATCTTTAGTCATGATATTCTTTACTAGGCTAGTTGTGCTCACCCTTTTTGCTTCACAATTCCTTTCAGGTAATAAGAGTGTAGTGGGTGAAATTTGGGTAATGAGGAGAATAGTAAGCGGTGGTCTATAGCTGTTGAGGTTCTCCCTAAATAGTATGGAAATAATTTTATTGAGAACTTTAGATAAGTGTGTCGTATTGTATACGTCATTTGATATTTGATTTTGGTGAACCGAATAGGGTGAGCGAAACCCAACTTTGGAAGGGTGTTTTGTCACTATCATACAAGATGTCTAATGACATACAACCTTGTGTTATCATAAGACAAGGTTGTGCAAATCCACTTGCTGAGTATATCTACGAGCACTACCTATATGATCTTGGAGTTTGTCTAAAAAATAATTCTCAATTGGAGAAAACAGAGATAATTATATGTCAAGAGAAGCCTCACCATTGGAAAGAAGATGATAGTAATCTTCTTGTTTTTCTTTGGGGACTATTGGGTCAACCAAGGATAATTCTGTGGACATATGATATCTATCATAACCTTGACTCATGGCCTCCCATGTACGAAGGTTTCCTTGAGCACTTCCCAAAGATTTTAATTTCTAAAATAGTTTTTGACTGTACTTTTATGTAAAGTGCCATTGTAAGGTTGTGGTCGAGGAACCATGAGAGTTACATACATTTGTATTAAAACTCACAGTTTAACTGTGGTCGTATCCTGCACGACAGTTCAACAGTTTTATAAATGAAGTTTATAAATAATTTTTATAGTGTGATATCTGGCAACTCAGAATGGGTCGTGTGGCCCTATTTTGGGGGCGTCACAGTAATCCTTTTAACTATGAAGATTAAGTGGGGAAGGGGAACTTATTAATGTCCCAAAATGCAGTTGCGGGGACGGATTGTGAAGAAAGCCAAGACAGTTAATACTTTCTTCACAATGAGTTGGCTGGTAAGATGCATAGTACCATGTTGATGCATGCCAACTTAAGTTGTTCCTGCACCTTGCAACTGATGTCGAACAACCCCTATCCAGCTCAACAAAGGTGGTCAACATATTTGCAGTTGGTTAATAGAATGATATATGTACTATAAAATGTATTGTCGTAATTGATTATAACTATTGTGTTTATTGAGTGTATTGAAGATTGGACAGAGAGTATTATTGAGTTTATTGAAGATTGTGACAAAATAAGCAAATGTTACTTAGTTTATTTTACCAATAAAAAACTAAGTAAATGATACTCAGTTTATGTGAATTGTTATTTGAATATGAGGACTACCATTCGACATCCAATCCTACTTGTTCAACGGATTTATAAGTTCCAAAGTATAGTACATATATGTATATACCAACGTATAGTACTTATTCAGTTAATTTTCATTATGGCAAACTAAGTAAATGCTACTTAGTTTATTTCAGTTATTTAATGTTACTTTAGTTAACTATAATTTATTTTAATTTATTTTCTGTTATGTTATGTTATGTTATGTTATTTTATTTTATTTTCTTAAATTTATTTTTTATTAAATTATTTAATTAATTATAATTTATTTTCATTTAATTATTTTATTTTAACTAAATTCTTTTATATCAATTATTTTATTTTATATTATCTTATATTAATTGGCTTATGTTTTCTTATGTTATTTAATTTTCTTGATTTTATTTGATTTGATTTTGAATTATACTAAATAATAATAATTTTATTTAATTTAATTTAATTTAATTTAATTTAATTTAGTTTAATTTATTATTTTATTTTATATTATATTATATTATCCAAATTTTTAAATTTATTTTATTTTACTAAATTTAATTTAATTTAATTGTATTCTAATTTATTATTAATTTTTATTTTATTTTATTTTGTATTATATTATATTGTATTACTTAATTAAATATAATTTATTTTATTTTATTTATTTATTAGATATGATTTAAATTATTTCATTTATTTTTATTATATTTTCTTTAATTTATTTTGTATTAAATTATATTATATTATTTAATTTATTTACATTAAATTATTTTATTTAAATTAAATTATTTTATATCAACTAATTTATTTTATTTTATTATTGTCTTATATTAAATGGCTTACGTTATCTTATGTTATTTAATTTTATTATTTTTATTATATTACGTAAATTATGTTACTATATTTTATTATGTTATTATATTATTTTATTTAATATAGTGCAAAACTAAGTAAATGCTACTTAGTTTATTTTATTTTATTTTAGTATTAAGAAACTAAAGTAAATGTTACTTAATTTATTTTAATATTGGGAAAATAAGTAAACAATATATTAAAACAAGCAGTGTCTACAAATTTTGCAATTGAATAATTCTGACAAAAATTTCTTCTGAAACTCCGTCGGAAATAACAATTAATATACCAAGTACCATCAATAATCATCATAGAATATCAGAATCAATTAACATAAGGCAGACCCAAAATCAATGGCAAGCTTTATAATGTAATCCCAGAATCAGTGGCATAATCAATTAACACGTATAAGTTTAATCAAATAAAATCAGTCCCAAAACACAAATTCAGTTCTAATTGAGTCAATTAACATACACTTGATCAATTAAAATCACAAAGTGTTAGTTTCGAAAACACAATAGCAGTCCAAAAATGATTTACCAAAATCATATATATATATATGGTAGCCCCAAATCAGAACATATATATATATATATATATATATGCATTTATCATAAACAAAAAGTCTTTCGACATATGTATCAGAACATATATATGTATTAGGGGAATTGATAATAACTTATCAAAACATATATACGTTCTACATAAAATTTATCCGAAAATAAAAATTAGGGGAATTGATAATGTGTTTATCATAAACATTATTCCATATAAAAATTCATACAGAAAAATTTCGATTTATTAAATTAGGAAAGAAATTTTAATTTTAATTTGCGAAATAAGGGCAAAAAATTTTGGGGGTCTTCCTAAATTAGGGCACTGATATCATTAACTAACCTTTAAGATGTTGCACTAGCTGCTACCTAAGGAGGAGGAGGAGGAGGAGGAGGAGGAGGAGGAGGAGGAGGAGGAGGAGTATAGCCACCACTCACGGCAAAGCCACAACAAAGCCAAAACGTCCGACAAAGGAGGAGGAGGAGGCGCACGGACGACGAATTGAGAGAGGAGGATATGGTTTTCCGACTGAAAGAGATGAGCGATAAGAGAGGGTACTAAGAGATGAGAGAGAATTAAGAGATGGAGAGTAAAATAACAAAGACGGCTGAGAACTAATATGTTTTTGGTTTTTAGTTATTTTCGGCGGAAATTTCGTCACAAATAATTCCTTCAGAATTACTTTATGATTGACGAAACATCCGTTAGAATTATCTCGTATTTCGTCAAAATTAGGGTTGGCACTGGCCGGAAGTTTGGCGCCAAGAAATGGCTCCTATCTTCTACGGAATTCCGTCGTAATTATACTATTTTTGAGCGATTTATGATAGACGGAATATTCAGTCAATATTATTCTAATTCCAAGGGAATTACGTCCGTCGAAATTAAACTTTTTTTCTTGTAGTGTGTGCGCTAATAAGTTCATAACTAATAGCTAAATTAGTAAATTACTTAATTTCATAATGTCAAAAAGTATCCTTTTCGACGAAACCCTGCTTCCCCCTTCCCCCTCTCCCTGTTCTATATGAGTAATGTTGGATAACTAGACGAAAACTATTTAGTTTACATAGACAAAGTTTTATAGAGTTATACAACAAAATTTTGTAAAATTTGTCTAAATAAAGTAGACAACTTCTATCCAGTGGCGGAACTAGAAACTTTTAAGAGGGGGTCAAAATATACTTGTAAAATCATGACGACAGCTGTAAGACCCCAACTTTTATGAATAAAGATTAAATTTTCTCAAAATATATTTTTAAATATTATGGTGTGGATATGATATAATGTTATAGTTGTGGATAATATTTACAAATTTTGCAAAGTAAGCAAGTTGTTATAAAATATTTGATTAGTCGGGGAATATTCGTTTTAAACAGGAAATATTCGTACGACGACAAAATCATTAGTGGACCCCACAACGGAAGTATTGTCGTAGTTAGAAAATGACAGAATTATCTTTTTACAAAAATAACGGCGAAATTTTACTAGTTAAAACTGTTGAACTACCCCGGTAGTAAAAGTATAGTAATCTGGCGTGGTTGCATAGTAACACACGATATTGATTATTGATGCTTACGTGAGAAGTCACTCGGTTATACTCAATTATTATTACGAGAATTGATGCATCATATCTCTCATATTATTGATTCAATTATTGTCACAGCATCATCTGCATAATATTTTATATTATTAAATCAATAATTGAGGCGATAAAGTTATTCATATTATTATTTGCAATATTGACAATGTCTAGAAGTTACGCGAGGAGAGATTTGGTCATCTAATCAAGCGCTATGATAGGAGAAATCCTTATCGGAAAGCCCCCTCTTTCCTGGGAACGACCTGGTTGTTAAATATTGTGAGTTATAATATTAATGATGAATAAGTTCGTGTTGATTAAAGATGAAATTGATAGTTCCATTGTGTTGCGATTATTAGTGTTAGTGGAAATTGACATTTATTTCGATATAATTGATGTCTGGAGGTTATATTTATAAGACCCCAACTTATTATAAATGAAATTAAATTTCTTCTATTTATTATTTTGAAATAGTAAGGGTTGATTTGATTAATGTGGTTAGTTATGGGAAAAATGCGCAAATATTTCAAATAAGCAAGTGGTTATAAAATATTCATTGTTGTCGGGGAATATTCGTTTGGTCATGGAATATTCTTACTGACGGGGAATATTCGTACGACAGCGCAGCCTTGTGTGGGCCCCATAACGGAAAACAATTGGATGAAGAAAATGACAAGTATAAGTTGTTTATAAATAATTGGCGTAGTTATTACCAATTATCTTGTTGAAATACTAAATTGGTTAAAACACAAGTGCATTACGGTATTAAGTGAATTATTGATTCTTACGTAAGAAGGCACTTTACTCAATAATTTTTACGATGAATTGTTGTTCAATATTTTATTTTATTGATTCAATAATTGCTACGTTGATATTTTATATTATTGTTGTTTCAATAATTGTCACTATCTGATATTTTTAGAAATGGAAGTGGGAACACATTACCATGGATTTCGTTATGGGTCTTCCCACGGTTTCTCAAGGCATAAATGCTATTTGGGTTATTGTTGATAGATTAACCAAGTCCGCTCATTTCTTGCCGTCACGGAGACTTATTCCTTGAACGTCTTGCTCGTATGTACGTAAATGAGATTGTGAGATTTCATGGCATGCCAGTATCCATAGTTTCGGATCGTGACCCAAGATTTACTTCACGATTTTGGGTTATCTTGCAAAAAGCTATGGGCACGGATTTATGATTCAGTTCGGCATACCATCCTCAAACGGACGGACAATCAGAGAGGACTATTCAAACTCTTGAAGATCTATTAAGACTCTGTGTCTTAGACTTTAAAGGGAGTTGGGATAAGTATTTATCATTGGTGGAATTCTCCTACAACAACAGTTATCAGGCAAGTATAGGTGTGGCTCCATTTGAAGCATTATATGGACGAAAGTGTCGCTCTCTAGTATGTTGGGATGAGGTGGGTGAAGCAACATTTTTGGGACCAGAGTTGGTACGTATTACTACAGAAAAAGATCCAAATGATTCGACAACGTATACAAACAACACAGGATCGACAAAAGAGTTATGCGGATCTTTATCAAAAGGACGTGGAATTTAGTATTGGGGATCATGTATTGTTGCGTGTTACTCCATAGAAGGGAGTTACAAGATTTGGGAGAAGAGAAAAGCTCAATCCACGATTTATTGGTCCATTTCAGATTCTTGACCGAGTAGGAAATGTGGCCTATAGACTCGCGTTACCTTCAAGTATGTCTCGTGTTCATAATGTTTTTCACATATCTGTGCTTCATAAATATGTAAAAGACCCAAACCACATTATTGAGTTAGAACCAGATGAGATAGCCAAAGACTTAACGTACGAAGAGGTACCTGTCAAGATCTTGGATAGGAAGGAGCATGTCCTATGCACAAAGGTCATACCACAAGTCAAAGTTCTATGGAGGAACCATGCTATAGAGGAAATGACCTGGGAGTTGGAAACAAAAATGAAAGCGAGGTATCCTCACCTTTTGAAAACACACACGTCGTCGTCAATTTCGAGGACGAAATTTCATAAGGAGGGGAGGTTGTAAGACCCCAACTTATTATAAATGAAATTAAATTTCCTCTATTTATTATTTTGAAATAGTAAGGGTTGATTTGATTAATGTGGTTAGTTATGGAAAAAATGCACAAATATTTCAAATAAGCAAGTGGTTATAAAATATTCATTGTTGTCGGGGAATATTCGTTTGGTCGTGGAATATTCTTCTTGTCTTGGGAATATTAAATGCGACAAATTGAAATTTATTATGTGGGCCCCATAACGGAAAGCGATTAGATGAAGAAAATGACAAGTATAAGTTATTTATAAATAATGGCGTAGTTATTACCGTTAATACTGTTGAAATACTCGGTGGTTAAAACACAGTAGCACACGGTATTGCAGCAATTATTGATTCTTACGTAAGAAGGCACTATTCAATAATTATTACAGTAATTACTGTTCAATATTTTATTTTACTAATTCAATAATTGCTACGTTGATATTTTATATTATTGTTGTTTCAATAATTGTCACTATACAGTATTTTCCATTATCGAAGCAATAATTCATATTATTTGAATAATATTATTAGATAGCATTATTGGCAATGTCTAGAAAGTTCTGTCTAAGGAGAGGTTTGGTCACCTAATTGCTTGGCTAGAAGAAGGAGAAATCCTTATTGGAAAGCCTCATCTTTCCTAGGAACGGCCTGGTTGCCAGTATTGTGATTCTGTAATATTATTTGTGAATAATTAATTATTGATTTATATGATAAGGAAAATATACATTTTGTGTGGATATAGATGGAGAAAATTTTAAAGTGACAATTGTTGAAAAATTAATATTTTATCTTTTCTGATAAAATAATTCATTTAAATATATTATTATATTATAATAATATAATAATGGTGATATTTTTACAATGAATGTGTGATATATGAATAAATGAGGAGGAAGAGTATTTTTGTTACAAAAAATGTTTAAAACATGTTAAACATGTTCGTGGGACCTATTTCTTGACTGAAATTTGATTATAGCCTGTAAAATCGTCCGTATGTGGGTTTCGGTCAAATTCTGTTTGGAATTTGGAAAAACTTAAAACTTCAAAGTTGTAGAGAATTGAATTTCCTATGGAATGGACATAAGATTCGAATTTTTCTGATAAAAGGGCTATTTGTTATGAATTATTGAAGTTCCGGATTAATTAATTATTATTATTTTATGGAGTTTTAAGTGATTTTTACATGAAAAACATTTTTGTGACTTTGGTGAGGTGTGTGGCTGATTTTGGACCAAGTTTATGTGCGTAGGAAATTTAATAAAATATATTAAATTTTATTAAATTTTTTGCTTTGGTGTTCTAAGCATTTTCCTATAAATAGGGTGCTTAGGTTAGAATTGAAAATCATACCAGAAACAAGTTTTCTCTCTCTTTCTCTCTCTATATTATCGAGCGTATTCTTGTGAGTATTTTGAGACTTTGAGTGTTGTTATACGGTACAAGTTCCCTTCAGCACTATTTCTAGTATTTCAGTTAGAAGTATTGTCTTTTCGAGGTAAGGGATGTTATTTTTTTAAAAAATGATATTATTTCTTCTAATATCATTATGTCGAAATATTGGTAAAAATTTTCTTGTGAAATTCTTGTCTTTTAGTGTGTGGAGTTCTTATTCACGTATCTACGAAGACTATTCACGATATCTGACACTATTCACAAAAAAATTAAATTTTTATTTTTTATCCAAAATATCTATTGTGGATACTAGCTTTGATTGTATCCATGTTTTGATCATTCTTGAATTTTACTTCACTATGGTTATTTATGAAGTATTTTTGAACTTGGACTATTAAAGTACGAATCCTTATTATTTGTTCTTTTGTTTCACTGGATTCATTTTTTTTAAAATATTTTTCATCATTCGCAGTCCTAAATGATGATATTACTAAATATCTTTGGCCTGTAGTGCAAAGATGGTTGATTTTCTTATGAATATCTTTTGTCCGTAGTACAAAGATGTACAGGTGTTGAGATGAACATGACCAACTGATGAATATCTTTGGCCTGTAGTGCAAAGATGAATATTTGATTTATGATGTATATTGATTGATATTACAGGGATAAAATATTGATGATGGATTTTTAAAATCATAGAAGATAGTAGATTTCATTCTCTACGTAACTCTTCTAATGAATTGTTATTCCGCTACGAATATTGATTTAAAACTTGTTGTCTATTGTATTCTATCAGATTTTTCCCTGTTGAGGACTAACGATTATTTGTTCTATATTATCTTAGTCATAATATTCTTTACTGGGCTAGTTGAGCTCACCCTTTTCCTTTTTGTTCCATTTTTCTTCTCGGGGAGAAAAAATGTAGCGAAGTACTAGTAGGGTATGGAATGAAGGTTCTAGGAAGTTGTTTTTGAAGTCCTCACTATTTTGTAAAATAGTGTATCAATAATTGTAATGAGAACTTATTTGGGTGTGAATATTGTCTAGATAACAATATTTGTTTTTAAACTCACAGTTTATGTGTTGTCGTATTTAGCACGATAATTGTATTAATAAAGTTATAGTTGTTTCTGTACCATGTATTTGGCGACTCGGAATGGGTGTTGTATACCTATTTTGGGGGCGTCACAATATTGACCAATCGAGTAATTAATCGGATAAATGAGCAATTAATTGCTATTAATTCGCATGATTATAACTATTTGTTCACATGTGTGTACTATTGATTCACATGCATGTACTATTAGGGGAGGTGGTGCAAGATTGATAATACTTGCATGACTAAATTAAAATAGAGGTATAGATGAAGGTATTATACTGTAATTATTTTTTTCACATGTATAGAACTATTGATTCACATGATATACTATTAGGGGAGTTGGTGCAAGTTTGATAATACTTGCAGGACTAAATTAAAAATGAAGGAAAAGATGAAGGTATTATACTATAATATTTCGAGCCCCAAAACTTGCAATTATCGAAACTATATTTTCCTATAAATAGAACCTCATTCTTCTTTCATTCTCACCAATTCACTAAGACTCACATGAGCAATTATAGAGAGAGAAGCTATAGAGAGAAAGAAGAAGAGAAGTCTGCTACCTCACTATTCCAGTATCCAATCTTTTTATGAGGTAAGGGATATTATTTTTGTTCAGTATTCATAAGGAATAATATTTTCTTCCATACTTTGTAGTATGTGAGTAATATTATTTTGTCTCGTATTCCTGATTATACCCTCATTTTATTAAAGTATTGCTTCTATACTCCGTGAAATTAGTAGAATATCCTTGAAACTTGCGCTTCATTTAGTATCGTTTTACAAGGATATTTTCTGCACATTCTTGTTAAATTTTAAGCTTTTCATGCCGGAGTACTGTCCATGAGTACTATTCACAAAAGTACTATTTGCGGGTACTATTCACAAAGTACTATTTATAAAGTACTATTCATGAAGTACTATTCACAAAGTACAATTCATGGGGTACTATTCCTGAAGTACTATTCACGGGGTACTATTCACCCGGGTACTATTCACCCAAAGTACTATTCATGACAAAAATTGATTTCTTTTCGATCCAAATCATTTTTGATACAATATCATTCTTGAATTTTACCCCACAAAGTAGTATCATGTTGGCAATTTGAACATTATTGAATTCTGGATAAATTAAATTATAAATCTTTAAAAATTTATCCTTTGTTTCTTTTAATTGAATTCTTATATCATTGTCATCATCATCATGCTTATATTGTGATGAAAGTCATCTTTGGCTTACGTGCATAAATGAATTGTTGATTGGTATGATTATGACCAGAGATCATTCGGTATAATCATGACCCGTAATGTTACAAATGATGTGGTAAAAGTCCTCATTGGCCTGTAGTTCATTGATAGACAGTTGCTGGTATGATTATGACCAGGGATTATTCGGTATAGTCATGACCATTGATGATTACATGAACATCCTTGGTCGTGGTGCAGGGATGATTCGATGATGTGGTTTATTTATTAAGCTGAGTCTCAGCGATAAAGTTGATGAAAAACTTTTTAAATCATAGATGATAGTAGATATCATACTCTACTTGACTCTTCTAATGGATTGTTTGTTCTGCTGCAGTTAAACTTGTTGTCTATTATATTCTATTGGTTTAACATTTTTGAAGGCTAACGATAACTTATTCTGCATTATCTTAGTCATAATATTTCTTACTGGGCTAGTTGAGCTCACCATTTTGCTTTCATTGTTCTCTTCAGTAAATGAGAACGTAGCCAGGACTAGTTGAGGAATGGAGTGACGGTCCAGATGTTTGCATTAGTAGTTTTCACTATACTGTGAAATAGTGTGATAATAAATAAGGACTTATTTTGAGTTTGAATATTGTCTAGAAGATAATATTTATATTAAAACTCACAGCTCATGTTGTATAATTAAGCTTATATTTGTATTCAGTACCATGTATTTGGTGACCCAAGATAGGTGATGTATACCTATTTTGGGGGCGTCACAACGGCGATACGAACTACCACCAATTGAGTGCAAGCTGTTATTTGAAATTCTGGAAGGTTAGGTGTGTTGCATTTCCTATTTAATTTCAAGTGAGGGAAAAGATAAGTTTGGAAAAATTCTATTTATTTTGGATGTTCTCCCTAACAGAAATTTGAGAAGTTTTGAACCAGGTTAATAGAAATACAAAACCATCTCAATGGATTTTATTTGTATTCTATTTGTTATCTTGCAAGTTTATATATTTGTAATGGAAGGAGTGTTATTTTTCCAATTCTGATCAACAAACTTCTTAGCAAAACGAATGTGCTAAGGGATTGTGAATGACGTTGGTGGCGCTTTGGTGTTGCCCTCCCGCCCCGCCACTAGTTTTGCACTCGGACCGGCCTCTCTCACAGGGATCGGATGACCCCCCACCCACCCCCCACCCCCTAGTTCTGCCCCTATCTAATTACCTACTATTTTCCAAAAGGCTAAATACACTTTCGTTATATGAAGTATCATCGAATTCATAATTTGGCCCCTAAAATAATTGGTCTTACAAATTAATACATAAAGTTTCAAACTTGATACAATGTCGACCCCAAAATTAATTTTCGGCAAAATTATACTACCTATTGGGATGTGATTATTTGGGTCTAGCCATGGTGTAACCCAGTCTATTTAATGGTCCAGATCTGGTGATGGCCCATATGTATTTATTGTGACAGTGGAGATTCCTTATTAAAATAGGATTGTGTTTCCTTATTTGGTGGGATAATGAGGTTTAATTAGGACTCCTACTCTTAATTGGATTCAGTAGTTATAAAGTGATTCTACAAAAGGAGTCCTTCTCCTAGTTGGATGCGGATGGAGGTGACTTCTATATATACGGCTACAAGCTAGGATTTGGGGACAAGAACACAAGAGATATAACACAAATACACATCTTGTACTCCCAATATTATTATAGTGGATTACTCTCTCTCTCTCCGTGGTTTTTTCCCAATTGGGTTTCCACGTAAATTGTTGTGTTCATATTTATGTCTTTATTTATGTTTGTGTGAATGTATTTCTTGAGTTTGATATAATCAACTACTCCATCAACCGTTAGCGCGATTTTGGCCTGCTGTTTTGGTGATTTCGTCAAGCGTACAAAATTTGGCGTTAACATTGGCGTCATCTGTGGGAAACAAGACACTTGTTCTAATGTCAATTTAAAATCACTGATTCACCGAAGAAGATAAGTGATTCTTTTTTATTTACGAAATAAATATTTTATATATATATATAGAATGAGGATCCAGTCCGGGATCCCGGACTGGTCCTCAAATCCGGACCAAAAATTTTTTTTTTTTTTTGAAACAACTAAAAAAAAATTATGGAACTGAAATTTTTCCACAATACAGTGTTTTGGGTGTGTTTTTAATACCTATACCAACCAATGTATATACGATGCCTGACGCATGGTATGCGAAATGTTTTAGTATAGGCATCCAAATCCCAAAACACTATATTATGTAAAAATTCCAATTCCATAAAAAAAAAAAAAAAAAATTAGTTGTTTCAAAAAAAAAAAGCAAAAAAAAAAAAAAATAAATAAAGGTTAGTATTTTAATAGAAGTCGGGATCCCGATTTGGATCCAGACTCTATATATATATATATATATATATATATATATATATATATATATATATATATACCGATAATAAATTCATGACTTTTTAAATCGATTATTATATATGGATGCTTTCAAGTCTCGACCCATGAAAAAGAATAGTAGTGGAATATATGACTTTTTGTCAATTATTATACATGTGGAGTAATGATAATGTTATAATTTAGCATAAACAGATTAATTAATATGATGAATACCAATTTGTATAGAATGTGCTTCATCATTAACATGATTAATATTATAAAACTCATGCCTTGTATGCTTATTAATGCCTATGGTTGCCTTGTGTGCTCAGGCTTAGGGTAAAGCCCATGTACTTGCTTTTAAATAAAAGTAATGATAAACAACTGTGCATGATGTCAGGTTTAAAGTCTTTGACTTAGCCAGAACTAAGAAGTGAACAACAGGAAAGTGGAGTATTGCATGCCAGTGTGGAGACTGCAGTTGAAATTATTCAGGCAAAGGACGTACACATGGGCCGTGGCTGGCGGATCTTTATGTATATCTTAGAAATGAATTGAGGAGTGGGGCGAAAATATTGAGAGTCACAAGTTTCTGTTTGGCGTATGGTGTTTGGGTGTGACAAATTTGTATACTCTCTTATTTTAAGTTCCTTATAAATAAGAGACTGGGGGGCAATGTTGGGATGTGATTATTTGGGTCTAGCCATGGTGTATCCTAGTCTATTTAATGGTCCGGATCTGGTGATGGCCCATATGTATTTATTGTGACAGTGGAGAGTCCTTATTAAAATAGGATTGTGTTTCCTTATTTTGTGGGATAAGGAGGTTTAATTAGGACTCCTACTCTTAATTGGATTCAGTAGTTATAAGGTGATTCTACAAAAGGAGTCCTTCTCCTAGTTAGATGCGGATGGAGGTGACTTCTATATATACGGCTACAAGCTAGGATTTGGGGACAAGAACACAAGAGATATAACACAAATACACATCTTGTACTCTCAATATTATTATAGTGGATTACTCTCTCTCTCCGTAGTTTTTTCCCAATTGGGTTTCCACGTAAATTGTTATGTTCATATTTATGTCTTTATTTATGTTTGTGTGAATGTATTTCGTGAGTTTGATATAATCAACTACTCCATCAACCGTTAGCGCGATTTTTAGTGTTCTTACAATCACAGTCAGACTTTTTCGGTAAGAGGCTATGGCGAGCGTGGAGTATGCTGTCTCTGACCATGAAAAGGCTAAAACACACCAGACCACCCAAGTGAGGGGGTCGGTGAAAGACAGACTGGGTTCCAGAATCCAGGGAGGTCAGGTGGAACCGGCTGGCTCCCCCCGGAGAAGACTCTTCCATGACAGCCATCACACCCCCAACCAGGCTAGTCGTGCGGATGAGAACCGTTCTCGGGCGCTGGAGGTCCGCGGGAAGGACCGAGGGGAGAACAACCGAGATCAAAGGGAATTCATTCTGCTGAAAAAGATGCAACAGAACAAGGACGCCATGCTGGCCCTGTGCCTTCAGCAGGAAGAACTCGAACAACAGATAGCAAATATGGTTGGGGAACATGAGGCATCCTCGAAGAGGCGTAGGCATCGGAGCCAATCCCGGTCACCTCGACGGAAGAAATTTGGAAATGAAAGGCGGGCATCGCGATCGGTGCAGCGAAGGCGAAAGTAGAATGAGGAACCGTTCAGCAGATCGACGATCGGACCGTCCGGGTAGATCGGGACATCGAAGGAGGGGCACGACCCCTGAATACGGGAGGGACAAACCCCGATCATCCCCTCGTAAGGAGGAGTCTGACCCCCTCATTCGGAGGGTGGCTGAATTGGAGAAGTTGTTGTTGACTAAAAATGCGTTGGGGACACCTTCGGCTTGTTTGGGGTCACCTTTCTCGCCGGAGATCAATCAGGAGACGGCCGACCCCAAAAAGAAGATGCCCCCGATGGAAACCTATGATGGGCTGGGGGATCCATACGACCACTCAGACGGGTATGATAAGCTGATGACATACTACGGGCATTCGGATGCTGCCAAGTGTTATATGTTCGCAACAACCTTGAAAAAGAGCACCTGGGAGTGGATGGGAACCCTGGCGACATGATCGATTAGCTCCTGTAGTGATCTTCAGAAAAAATTTCATGCTCGATTCGGGAGTAACAATAGGCGGGTAAAGATCATAGCTTCACTCATGCAGGTCAGACAGAAATCGGACGAAAGCCTGGGCCAGTACGTCAAAAGGTTCCGAGAGGCTATGGGATCGGTAGCGGAGTTAAAATTCTCGCAAGCCCTGGGATTTTTCATAACTGGTCTGGATATCGGGAAGTCGAAGAAGTTGATGAAGGATTTGGTGATCAACCCTCCTCCGGTGACTTGATGAAGCCTTCCAGCGTAGAAGGTCACATAGCAATCGAAGAAGCAATGGGGAACTTCAAACCACACTCCCAATCTTATGAGAAGTCCAGGGATCAAGATAAACAGAGTTATCAGAAGTCGAATAATCAGGGGAGGTCGGACAATTACAGTAAGAAAAGCGACAATAGGGAAGGGTCGGGCAGTGGAAGACCACCCTTCCCGAGTAAAAATGTCAACAAAGTCTACACCGCACTCAACACTGATCGAGCGAAGATATTGGAAGAGATGAGGAATAAGCCGTTCTTCGAGCCATGCCCGACGATCCCCAAGCCTAGGAAGAGGGGTCGGGACAAGTATTATGCATATCATCAGAGTCGGGGGCATACGACGGAGGATTATAACAACTTGAAGGATCTGATAGAAAAGAACGTGCAGAATGGGCAGCTGGTGCAGTATGTGGTCGGTCGAGAAGTTTCAGAAGCCCCCCGGGAGGAGAATAGGGAACCGACTCGGGAAGCACAGCCGCAACCGCACCCACAAGCCCGAGGGGTAATTGATGTGATTTCAGGCGGGTCGATAGGGCGTGTAACCGGAAGGAAGAGGAGTGAGCATCTCGAGACCGTGTTGGCGGTAGCTGGTTCATCGCCCAGAAAGGATAGGGCATATTCAGGAGTATCCATCTCCTTCTCGGACGAAGACTATCCTACCGACCACATCGAACCACATGATGGGGCACTGGTAATAACAGCACAGGTCGGGCCAATAGATATGAAAAGGATGATGATCGACAACGGGTCCTCGGTCCGATATACTCTACACGCATGCCTATCGGAGGATGGATCGGGAGGAAAGAAAATGGAATTGGGAGGAGAGGGTGGTTATGCGGTTTGATTGGCGACCGGTGCATATGTCGAGTCACGATAGAGCTACGGTCGAGGTTAAGCCTGACCCTCAGGAAGTAGAAATAATGGTAAAAAATTTTGTAGTACAAGTGGATTCGGCCTACAACGCCATATTGGGAAGGCCGACATTAGCGACATTTACAGCGGTGGCGCCTATACCTCACTTCAAAATCAAGTTTCCTACACTGAATGAGATCGGGGAGGTAAAAGGTGATTTGGACATTGCCCGAAGGTGTTATCGGAATACTTTGATTTCCTCAAGGGTCGGGGTCAGCAAACAGAAATAGACAATGGCCATCGAGATAGAGCCATTCACTGAGAGCAGTACTGAACCGATGGCACTGCCGGCAGAAGAGACAGAAGACGTGGAGTTGTTACTTGGGAATCCAGAAAAATTGATCAAAATTGGGGCAGGATTAACGGAACCGCTGTGAACTGGTCTGGTGGATTTACTCTGGCTTTACGCCGATATCTTCGCATGGGAACCTAGAGACATGCCCGGGGTAAGCGAATCAATTGGCTTGCATGATAAAGGCTACATCTGGACGAAGAGGAAACCGGTGATCTGAGAAAGAAGGATCTTCGCCTCGGAAAGGCAGAAGATCATAGATGAAGAGATCATTAAACTATTGGAGGCAGGGTTCATCTTCGAGATCGACTATCCCGAATGGCTGGCGAATGTGGTATTTGTTCAGAAGCAAAATGGGAAGCGGAGGTTTTGCATCTACTACACGGATCTGAACAAGGCATGCCCAAAAGATTTCTACCCTCTACCCAACATAGACCAGCTGATTGATGCCACTTCGGGGTATGGGATGTTAAGTTTCATGGACGCTTTCTCGGGATACCACCAAATTTTGATGTGCAAGGATGACATCCCGAAGACAAGCTTCATCACTCATCGGGCTATATATGTGTATCGGAAGATGACATTCGGAT
This sequence comes from Panax ginseng, assembly GCA_020205605.1. Taxonomy (NCBI): domain Eukaryota; kingdom Viridiplantae; phylum Streptophyta; class Magnoliopsida; order Apiales; family Araliaceae; genus Panax; species Panax ginseng. The sequence goes on from CM035131.1 coordinate 43,414,282, forward strand.
TGCTGAACGCAGGGGCAACTTATCAACGGATGATGAACTTTGTATTCAGAAAGCAGCTGGGCCGAAGTATGGAAGTGTACGTGGACGACATGATCGTGAAAAGCATGTCAGTCCGGGATCATTTAGAAGACCTAGAAGAATGCTTCGAAACGGTAAGGAAGCACAAACTGAGACTGAACCCGACCAAATGTACCTTCGGTTTGGGTTCAGGAAAATTTCTAGGATACTTGGTCAGCAAAAGGGGAATCGAAGCCAACCCGGAAAAAATTGCGGCAATCTTAAACATGAAATCTCCAAAGACATACAAAGATGTACAGAGGCTGACGGGACAGATAGCTGCCCTTCGGAGATTCGTGTCAAGGTCAGCCAAAAGATGTCTACCCTTTTTTGACACTCTCAAGGGTCCGAAGAATGATAAGAGCTTCCGGTGGACTTCAGAATGCGAAGACGCGTTCGAGGATCAAGAAATATCCGAGTTTGTACCGCTTATTGATGAAAGCCGATCCCTTGAACCTTTATATTTATATTTGGTTTGCGAGCTTTGATGGAAGTAGAGGCGACCTTTGCACGTGATAAGGGAGGAAAGCAGTTCCCGGTGTACTACGTTAGCCACGTAATTTGGGACGCAAAGATCAGATACCCGAACCTGGAAAAGTTCGCCTATGCCTTAATAATTGCTAGCAGGAAGCTCAGGCACTATTTCCAGGGTCGGCTAATAGTGGTATACACGGATCAGCCGTTAAAGAAGATTTTGCATAAGCCAGAGGTATCAGGTCGGTTGGCCGCTTGGGCGATGGAATTAACACAGTTTGCAATAGAATACCATCCCGGACCAAGAATCGAAAGGGCGGGCCTTAGCAGATTTCGTGGTAGAGTGTTCCTTTCTGAGTCGACGTAAGTATAGTGGTAGAAACCCAACAAGGCGGACCTCATGGACCTTATCGTGGATGGATCAAACAACTTCGAGACGTCGGGGGTGAAAATATTGAGAGTCACAAGTTTACATTTGGCGTATGGTGTTTGGGTGTGACAAAATTTGTATACTCTCTTATTTTAAGTTCCTTATAAATAAGAGACTGGAGGGCAATGTTGGGATGTGATTATTTGGGTCTAGCCATGGTGCAACCCAGTCTATTTAATGGTCCGGATCTGGTGATGGCCCATATGTATTTATTGTGACAGTGGAGAGTCCTTCTTAAAATAGGATTGTGTTTCCTTATTTGGTGAGATAAGGAAGTTTAATTAGGACTCCTACTCTTAATTGGATTCAGTAGTTAGAAGGTGATTCTACAAAATGAGTCATTTTCTTAGTTGGATGCGGATGGAGGTGACTTCTATATATACGGCTACAAGCTAGGATTTGGGGGAGACAACACACAAGAGATACAACACAAATACACAACTTGTACTCCCTCCATATACACATCTTGTACTCCCAATATTATCATAGTGGATTACTCTCTCTTCCCGTGATTTTTTTTCCAATTGGGTTTCCACGTAAATTCGTGTGTTGATATTTATATCTCTTTATTTATGTTTGTGTGAATGTATTTTGTGAGTTTGATATAATCAACTACTCCATCATTAATTAACAGCGATTTTCTACATTGTTTTGTTGATTTTATCAGGCGTACAAAATTTGGCGTTAATACTACCAAAGAAAATCATTAGAAATAGCAGGTGATATTTCGTCGATGCTCCTAAATTTGAGATGGAGCTTCCCTTCCTGCTCATATGTATAAGCTCTTGCAATTAACAAAACCCAAAATTCATTCAAACCAAACTCAGAACAAAACCCATAAATCTCATTCATCAACCAAAATAGAAATTTATTCATTCAAACCAAATTAAAAACAAATCCAGAAATATCACTCACCAAGCCAAAATAAAAATTTATCCACTTCAAACAAAACTCAAAAATCTCATTCAGATGCATAGAAAATGAATAAATCTAAAAGTACAGAGGTCTTCAACAATATTGTTTGAGCTTTCAACGATTGATTGCGTACGGAGGTCTTCAATGACGTGGTTATGATCTTCCATTTGTTATGGGTCTTCAACGAGAACTGGACATGGGTGAAGGAAATAGTTAAAGGGAGAGAGAGGAATTAGAGATTTCAAATAAAAGGAAGGAATAATGGGAAGGAAGTTTAATTAAAGGAGAATAGAAGAATTTAACGATTTGTTTCTGAGTTTTAAAATGAACAGAAGAAAAAAAAAGAAAAAAATAGAAAATTTAAGTTTTCTTTTCAATTCTTATGTTTCTGAGTTTTTTAATAAACGGAAAAGAAAATAAATGAATAGAAAACTTGACTGGTTTTCTGCCAAAGTTTTCCGTCCAAAATTGGCCTGATTTGGACAGAAAGAAATTAGAATAAGTAATATTTTTATAATTCTCATATTATTCTCAACTTTTAATATAATAAAATTTTAATTACAACTCATGTCCTCAATTTTAAATTTTTTATTCTTTTTTATTAAAAACTAGAAAGCAATAAGTGAAAAACTTCAAATTTTCTATTCTTTTTGCATTCTAATTTAAATTTTTATTCTTTTCTTTTACATTTCAAAAACTCGAAACAGAGTGAGAAGCGATAAATTCATTAGCGAGAAAATAATATTTTCATATTAAAATCGTCGCTATAGATCTTATAGCGATGATTTTTACCATCGTTATATATCTATAGCGATACTTTTATTATAAAAATATCAAAAAATATTATAAAAATAACAATTTCGTTGTCTTAATACCTCAAGTTATATGTGCTAAGTCATCATTGTGGCCATGGATTAGATATCCAAATTAAAAAAAAAAAGGGTTGAAACACAAGTATATAGTAGTATAATTAGTTATCTCTAGGGCTATAGGTTTTGAATTCCTCTGACCGATTTTAATCGGATGATCAATACCCTTTTTATACCTTTTTCTTAAAGACTTGGAAAATATTTTTTTCTGTTTACAAATTAAAACTACTTTTCCTAATTTGGGTCCAAAAGCTGTCGAATCATGTGGAAAACATGAATCAATTTAAATAAAAAAACAAAATCATTTGAGAGTTGGGAATGGTTCAATAATCTTGCAGACACAATTATGTTTAAGAAGGCAAAATTCTATTAGTATTCTTATTAGTGCAGCATATTATTTGTTGCAATTAGTCAATGTCAGCCATTATTCCTAGCAGACTTGCTGTAAGATGGACAAGTGTAACTTGGGTTTTAGCTTCTTTTTTCTTTTTCTTTTTCCGTAAAACTTATTCCTCCATATTTATCTTGAATAAAGATCCTCTATTTCTCACTCTCTTTTAAAAAAAATCCCGCTCACTAACTCTTTAAAAAATAAAAGGATGTTTATCTCGGTTTAAAAGTACGAATTCAATATTTTTCTATAAATCTGAAAACAACAATTATTATTTGTATAATATTCTATATGTTACTCTTTTTTATACGATATATCGTTGAAAAAGATCTATTAGAAGTTCTTGCGGTTATTAATTAGTATCCGAAAAAAGTTTTTACAGATAATTTTTTACGTTAAACCACTCATTCTCTCTTATAATCCAATTTTTTTTTTCTCTTTTAACCTTAATTTTGGTCATTTTAACTTAAAAAATATATATCAACAATATATCTTGTTTTAAAGCTCTTGATAAAAGTTTTGTAAAGATATATATTGACAATTTTTAATTCGTAACAAAAAAGTTATGAAATTTTAAATTTCTAAAAAAAAAAGAAAAGTTAGGTTATGAGAGAAAATGAGTGATCTGATTTTTAACATAAAAATTATCAACATTGTGGTACTAATAATTACTCACCGCAAGAAGTTCTTGTAGATAGTAATGTGGTCTTTCTAATTTGGGTCCTTTAACATTGAAACGAACAGTGCAAGATGGGTTGAATGAAACATGTTTCATAGCCAACGGATCATATCCAATATATATATATACTATATAGATATATATAAAATAAACAAAACGCATATAATTTGCTGTCAAAACATGCTCACAACACTGAGTGGCCTTTTGCCCAGTGGTATAACTCTACCTATGATAACCATGACCTTGGGAGTTCAATCTTTGGCATGTGGACAGTACCCTTGACCCTATTTTCTGAGAGTTCATAATTACTACTATCAATTAAGAAAGTGGAGGTAACTTCTAAGAATTCTATGAGACTCTCATTTTTAGGATGGATTGAGGATTAGCAACAATAATTAAGTAGACATGTGGTAAAAACAAAATATCCCAAAATAAAATTTTCATTTGGGGTAAACTAAAAATCACATTGTTTTTTACTTGAGAGTGGCTTATAATTGACTGAGTATCTTTGATAAATTGGCATGGTCTTAATTCCTACCAAGTTCCAGCTCGTGGAATATCACAAGTAAATTGTATGCTGCTGGTTTCAAGTTTTTCGGATCAATATCGTACTTCCTTTGGCTCAGAAAGGAAACTCCTTAATTTAACGTTACAAAATAATAGTTCACTTTTAAAATTATAATATTATGTCTCGAGCAAGTTGGTCCAGCTAGGCTTTCTTTACCAATATCTACATGCTACCGTGTTTTCTTGTTTAGTTATATTCAAGCTCACTCTAACAATGGAACAGAATCCATTCTTGTTCCACATCAAAAGTCCAAATAATAATTTTTTTAAAAAAAAATTGTACATAAATAAATTAATTGGATTCTGATAACAGCCGTGCAATATCTAATTAATAGATATATAGGCTATCTCACCTACACATAGCATTCCACTTGAAAATTAAAGGTATCCTCAAAGTAGTAATTTACAAATTAATTAAAAGGGGCACTAAATGTTATAACCAATCAATCTCATAAAATTCCCCCACTCCAAAATGTAATATCATCTTTGACTTTTAAAAATCAATTTAAATTATTTTTAAATTTAAAATTGACATTAATTCCTTTGCTTTTAGTCAATACAATAATTATCTAAACAAATGTTTTCTCATTATAAGATTTATTATTTCATGATCTTTAATGATCATAATCTCAATTTTAAATTTAAAAATATTTTACTTTTAAAAATAAATAATGATGTTATAACTTGAAACAGATAAAGTATTACACTAGCTAGGTAAATGGTCTACTCAAATGGGAACAATGAAACATAAAAGAATTTCACCTACTTTGTTTTTGCTCTTACTATTTTTTGCAATGCACTATATAAACTATATATGCTCTACTTTATTCTAAAAGAATATAAGTTGGAAAACTAGAAAGGAAATAGAAGCTAAGAAGATTGAGTAAAATATAAATTATTTGATTTCCCCCTTAATCCATTTAACATTGGACTGCAATTGTTGTTTGGATGGATGGAAATGGAGGTAAAAGAAAGACAAGGGAGGAAAAGAAGATCTTCATATATGTGTTGGGCCATTATGTGTTGGGCCATGATATTTTAGATATTGGGCCAAAGGGTTTGGGCTGAGTTACTTGGTTAATCTACCGGGTCATTTCGGTTGGGCCCGATCAATTGGGTCCTCTTTGTTGGGTCGGGTCAGTAGGCTGACCCAGCAGATATTTAAATATCTACATCTTTAACTTGCAATGATGAAAAAGGATAGTTGTTGACCGAAAGTCTGCAGAGCATTAATGTGGATGGGATTATAGTCGGCCGGCGGTAGAAACAGTGTAAAAAAGGTGGCAGTCTGCATGCGATGCATTTGAGATCACTAAGGAGTGGGGGAGTCGTGTCGGCGGTAGAGTGGTGGTACGATGGCAAGGTGCGAGAGTATATCAGTAAGGAAGTCTTCTAAGTAAAGGTAATGAGATAATTTTATCTCTCTCAATACACTAGATATTTTATCCTCCAGTGTTAACCTTGTGATCGCATGTACTGACTCTCACGCCTGAAAGCTATCCCCGACTGATTGAAGCCGTCAAGCTTTTGGTGTTGATCGTGTTTATTGTGCGGGGATCGGGCGTCTTTTCGTGATTGGGTCGTGGCGAGAAGATCTTGGCGTTAACATTGGGCGCTAGAAGGAGGGCGTGGTTCTTAAGTGTCCTTGAGTTTTCAATCACAATCTTTTTAGTTGTTCTACATCGGAAGATGGTGAGGAGTAGAAGCTGTTACCTGGGAGGAGGATAAATCGGCGAAGGGGCGGACTTCCAAATATGAATCGGGGGTTCTCGTTCGAGAGCCCATGGTGGCTTTAGAAGATGGTTGGTCTTTCTTTGCGACAAGGAGCGTGATCATGGCCAGAAAGGCGATAGAAGGCACCGCCTAGAGAACTCGACAATCAAGTGGTCAGACAACAAGGTCGCTAAGTGGCGAAGATGGTAGACAATGAGATAAAGCTTTGGAGGTTTCTGAAAGAAGCAGAGCGAGGATATAATTGGCAGATGCTTGGATGGCAGAAATTGAAGGACGAGGCGTCCAATTATGAGCAGATGTTTCGGATAGCAGAGATGAAGGACGAAGCGTCCAATTATGACCAGATGCTTCAAATGGCAGAGCTGAGGGACGAGGCGTCCAATTATGTCCAATCTGAAAGATGTAGTAAGCCTAAAGATGGACAACCATGAGTTGGAAAACAGTCTATACACTTTGAAGACATGTCTCGAGGCGGTCCTCAGGATCAAAAAAGACCCAGAAGCCATATTTCTAAGGATCCGGAGAATACAAATAAGGCATTCTACCTTGAGTATTCTCATCACAGCGAAATGGCTCATCACTGAAGTAGATCCAGAAGTCACATTCCCGAGAATCCACTAAGGGCATACCGCCCTGTGGGTACTTGTCTTCGGAGAAATCCATCTAAAGCTACAGGTTAGGATGGAAAGGACCGGACCGTTCAAAAGAAGCTTTGAGGAGGTTTATGTCCTAATCGGCAGAAGCAGAGTTCATGGACGCTGTGTGAAGACAGATATTCTACTTCAGATAATCAGTGCAGCAAGTTGTCAGGTTCAGATTCAGCACACAAAATTCACCGGTGTAAGGAGGTTTGGTCAGACTCGCTGACCATTCGATGGTAACCTTATTGGCAGGTGATCCTTATGAATTTGTCAGGCCCTTCGTGGTAGGCAAACTTCATCGGAGTTAGGAGGTTCGGTCGGAATCGCTGACCATTCGATGGTAGCCTTATTGACAGGTGGTCCTTATGAATTTGTCAGACCCTTCGTGGTAGGCAAACTTCATCGGAGTTAGGAGGTTCGGTCGGACTCGCTGTCCATTCGATGGTAGCCTTATTGGAAGGAGTGTCCTCATGGGTTTGTTATACCCTGCGTGGTAAACAAATTCCATAGTCCTTTTAATATTGTTTTACCCCGAGTGGTAAACAAATTCACGACGTTGTAAGGAGGTTCGGTCGGACTCGCTGACCATTCGATGGTAGCCTTTTCGGCAGGTGTGTCCTCGTGGGTTTGTTATACCCTGCGTGGTAAACAAATTCCATACTCCTTTTAATATTGTTTTACCCCGAGTGGTAAACAAATTCACCGGGGTAAGGAGGTTCGGTCGGACTCGCTGATCATTTGATGGTAGCCTTATTGGCACGAGTGTCCTTATATCTTTGTTATACCCCATGTGGTAAACAAATTCCATGGTCCTTATATCTTTGTTATACCCTGTGCGGTAAACAATTTCCCGATGGTACAAGGAGGATCGGCTGGATTCATCTTATTTGCATGATCTGTCTCACACTTCGGTAACGATAAGTATGCATTACTTTATTTTGTTCAAGTGTTGAGTTCGGATTATATTATTATTGTTCTTAATTGTTATATAATTTGCTTGATTATTGACTAACAGTTTAAGATAAGAGGCACTTGTACATTTTTCACGTTGATAAATGATGAATTATTGACAAGAAATGTTCACCCAGAAGTAATAAGGCATGAAGTTGATATTTCATTAATATTAACTGTTCACAAAAAATTAGAATTTTTACAGAAAGTTCTACAACTAAAGGTAAAGGGGAGGTCATATTCAGGATTCTTCCTTGTCATCATCGCCGACTAAAGAGTCTAGAAGAGATGGATCTACCTTGGTCGCAATAAGCTTTTTCTTGCCTTTACTTCAGCAGATTTCATATCCTTTGGCATACATATGGACGATCTCATCGTTATTTTCGTGATTTTTTGTATCTTTGCTGGATTTCCTTACGAAGGTCTTCGGTCAGTGGCGGACCCAAATTCCTAAGGGCCCGAAGCTCTTTGAGCTCTTCTTCAAACTTCTGACGATGTGCCTGATGCTTTGATTCTTTGGCTTGGATCGATATTTATATCAATGATGACCCGACTTCAGAATGGCGTTCTCCCTTTGGGTGGCATCCTCTTTGGCATCCTCTTCGGCTTCTTTGTATTTGGGACGGAGGCACCCGAAGATAGTGTTTGCCTGCAAATGACCATTATTAGTCAATCAGTTCAAATTGATGGGCAGCGATGTAAATAGATAAGTCAAACTATCAAATTCCTTTAGTCCAGTATTTCATTCCTTCGTCCATCAGGTCCATGATGGAACTATTGTCGAACCGATGATCATTGGTATCACGAACGCATGTTATTAGAGGTCGACATGGGAATTTCTCATTAGATTCTAGCAGAGAGTGAGGGATCTCATCGATATTCGCTCTACTTGTTCTTCGGGCTCTTTGTCAGAAATCACAATTTCAACCAGGGTGTCCGAAGGAAGATCGGCTTCTGTGGGAGGTACTTGTGGCTCTTCGGCGGTTGGAGGAGTTATTTGGATTTTCCTCTTTTTTGCACGAAGGACTCGGGTTCGTTCATCAAGGGGCATATCGAGGAAGCACTCGTTGTAAGTCTGGGTGATGGGGTGTTTTGATTTTCAGCCAGCTTGCTTTCTTTGGCGAGGTTGGCTTGTCCCTTTAATGGGAGTTGATTCTGTAGCTTGAGCTTCGATAGTTAAAGGCGCTTCAGTTGGTACTTCTGTACAGGTCGACGAAGATGAACCCTTTGTGTTGCTATTTGATGTTCACAAAATGAGCTTCGGTAAGCTATATTTTGGGCCTTTATTGATCTTATTATAATTCTTTTTGCCCTGAACCGATGCCATTTATACTCTTTCATTAAACATCCTGTTTAATAAAAGACTGGGGGGCAATGTTGGGCCATGATATTTTAGATATTGGTTAAAGGGCTTGGGCCGAGTTACTTGGTTAATCTATCGGGTCATTTCAGTTGGGCCCGATCAGTTGGGTCCTCTTTGTTGTGTCGGGTCAGCCCACTAACCCGACAGATATTTAAATATCTACATCTTTGACTTGCAATGATGAAAAAGGATAGCTGTTGACCGAAAGTCTGCAGAGCATTAATATGGATGGGATTATAGTCGGCCGACGGTTGAAATAGTGTAGAAAAGGTGGCGATGCGCATACGATTCATTTGAGATCACCAAGGAGTGGGGAGGCGTATGTAAAGATGAGTGGGTGGGTGCAGAATGATGGCCGAGATGCGAGTATATCATAGCAAGGAAGTCTTCTAAGTAAAGGTAACTGATAATTTTATCTCTCTCAATACACTAGATATTTTATTCTCCATTGTTAACCTTGTGATCGCCTGTACTGACTCTCACGTCTGAGATATCCTCCGACGGTCGAAGTCGTCAAGCTTTTGGTGTTGATCGTGTTTATTATACAGAATCAGGACGTCTTTCGTGATTGGAACGTGGCAGAAGATCTTGACGTTAACATTAGGAAACTACTTAAATAAAATTCCAAAAAGGAGTCCTATTCTCGAAAAAGAAACAAAATTACAAAATTATTTTTCTCTTCATCTTCTCCCCCTGATCAGTCTTCTCCCCATCTCTCTCTCTATTCTTTTTCTCTTCGTCTTCTTTCTCTCTCTTCTGTATTTCTTCTGGATGGGTGCAATACGTGGTGGTGAAAGTTAGTGACAGTGACAGATCTAGTGGTATGGTAGTAGATTTGGTTTGTCGACGGTTGATCATGGTGATGAATATAGTAGTCACGGTGGTTGTAGGTGCATGCTGGATATAGTGGTTACGGTGGTAGAGTAATACATCTGACGGTGGCAGGTGGCGGAAATGATGGCGGATGATGGTTGGTGATGCTGTTGGATGGTGGTGTGATGATGATGGCGGATGATGGTGGTGTATGGCGATGGATGATGGTGTATGATGATGAATGGTTGACCCCATTTAATATTTACGTGACTAGGAACTTGTCAAATTTAGTTATGAAAATATCAATTATATCAAACAAAGAAAAAAAAGGAAAGGAAAGGAGGGCATAACTTCCCCACACCTCTCTTGGCTTCTTAACTTATTAATAATATAAATAATTTTTTCATTTCACCAATTTTATTAATCAGTAAGTCTACTATCACATAAAATTGCTTACATACACTTACATACATATTTTAATGGCCCGCGTACTATTGTTTTTATTAATTTTAACATTTTACTGTTTCATCACCCAAAATTAGATCATTAATTTGAGTTATTATTACGGTCAACTAAATGTGACAATCACAGTAACAAACTTTTTGTATCTACCTACATACAACAAAATCTTCGATTTGTGCGATTTGTTATAGAATGGAAACATGTAATATATACATAAACTGATCGAGCACTAATCAAAATGAAATTAACAAGAAAATATAAGCACTACAAGAAGCTGTGCAATGTGCATGCATGGCATTGACACTACATAAACTCCACTAGCTAGCTAGAAAGTCAGGGAAACTACTGGTTGCCTAACAAATTTAACCTCAGAAGTACAATTACTTGCTTATTCGAATCGAATAACCTAATTAAAGGCTTCATTATCTCATACACTTTGAATCTATCTATCCTAATATAATTAATCATATCAAAAGAAAGCTTATTCTCCAGCTTCAATTATTGATAAGCATAGTACTGAAACTGGTTGTTGAATAATGAGCCTCTTCCTTCATCTCCTTCTTCATTGAACCCTTCAATCTACACACCATCACATATAATCTTATAATAAGATCACACAATCATATTTTTTTCATAATTGATAAACGAAATCACAGGGAGTGGTTAGTAGAAAGTATTAACTTTGATCAATTGATCAATATAATGTAAAACACTCGGTAGAAAATTGATCTTTCTCTCGTGTATCAAGATTTATGTATTGGTCGATTAATGGAATTTATCGTGTAAGTTAATTTTAAATCATATATACTATAATTTTTTTATTTTTTTATAAAATGAATAGGGTCAGACAACTCTTTACAAGTTGTACTTTTATATTATAAAAATAATTCAATATTTTATATAAAATATATAAGCATAAAATACAAGACTGTTGGTCGTTTTTCTCATTTTAAATATTGAAGTGGATTGGATTATTAGTAATGTAGCTAGAATAGAATAGTACCCAAAGATCATCTTCGTCTTCATATCGGTTACCAGTTGCAGTTTTTGGAATCTCTCCAGCTTCATCATTGCGCGCAAACCTGCCTCGTATCCTCGGTCGATTGTCGGCTAGCGTCTTACGGCATGCATACTAATTTATTTTATTTTTTTTATTATCCACATTTAGATTAATAAATACTTGATAAATATATTTATTTTACAAATTAAAAAACAACACAAGTGGTTGTCTTTATTTAATTTAATAAAAGTATTACCTTAATTGTTTTGTTGAAATTTCTCTGGGCACGCTTGGCTCTGTACCTTTGAATCCTCTCTTTCCTTTCTTCAGCACTGTACTTTCCCACTTTCGAATTTGCTTCTTCCATGAATGAGCTCTCTGTTGCTAGTGGACTAGACGACAGCCTATGCCTCATTTGACTTGTTTTGATACTCTGGACCGACCAAATAAATAAAATATTATATATTTTACAATATTTTATATATAAAAATTATAATATTTCTTTTTTCTTTAGTAAAAAAATCGAGATAATTTAATAATCATTTTTTTAATTTATTTTCGACTATTAAGCAATCCAAAGTTTCTAACATGCCAGTTTTTTATTTAGTTTAGTGTGGTTGAATACTTTCATCCCGCCAGAATTGCGATTCTTTTAAAAATTTATCTATAATTTTGAAATTAATAGATTGTAGTTTAGATTTGACCAAAAGTAAAAAATAAAAAACTGATATTTTCATGTGTATTTTTGATATTTTTACATGGTCTTCACTTATATAAATGTATAGTGGGTCTCACCTCCATGTGAGAATGAATAATGTGAAAATATAAAAATGCTTGCAATCAACATAAATAAAGTTAGAATTTTGGAAAAAGAACCGACATGTAAATCTCCAGTACTGCAAACCCTTCTCATTTGGCCAGAAGAGGAGCTCAAGACTTGGTTATGGAAATTAGGAGACTCCATAAGACTATCAAGCCAAGGTTGGAACAAGAAACTGGGCTTCCCATCAAAACTGTTGCTGCTAAAACTCCTCTGCATCATCTTCACTGCATTTTCACACCCACCACCATAACTAGGAACAAAGGAATTGTTGTAATCAAAAGCAGAGCAAATGGGAATTTGAGATTCCTCTGTTTTCACCTCAAGAACGGACAAATTTCCATACCCATTTGGAGAATTTGATGCAGTTTCCAAATGGGTATTTTGGCAAAGTGAAAGATTTTCCATTTGGTGACTTGGAGGAGAAGAGGAAAAAAGGGAATATGCAATTTGTTCTATTTCATTTTCATGGCTGAAATTGTCTGGAATTGACCGGAGAATATTATCAATGGAAACAGAGGAGTCATTGAAAGGAGAAAATGGATCGGAAAAGAAAGACCCATCAAATACAAAGAGATCAGAAGACATTGAAAACTAAATATGAATAATTCTGATACTATTTTTTTAATTTAGCTCTTCTGTGTTTGTGTGAAGAATACATATAGATTATATGTAATGGGTTATGAAGAAAGACAAAAACAAAAGAGAAGACACTTGGCTGGCTAGTTTGTTTAATCACAACACCTGACAATAGAGGAGGATGCCACCAAAACCATTTTTCTCCTCTCTCTCTTTCACTCTGTATTAAGAAGCAAAGTTTAAATTGGCCTCTTTTCTTCAAATGCTCGAACAACTCAAACAACTGGATACTTGTCCACTACTACTATAAAAAGAGCAAAGTTTGCTTGGAAACCCCTGCGCTTTACTTTATTTTTGAAATGTTCCCCAATGAGGTCCAAATGTCCAATAGTACCGTAAACTTACCACAAACTTGAAAATTATAAAGAATTTATATTTTCATAAGTAAATTTTGATATTTTCATAATATCTGGAGGTTCATTTACTATGTGAGAGAGATTTTATATTGTGCAACTTAAATTAATTTGATGAATTATAGTAGTTAAATTAAATGAATTCATATTATTTTGAATTTAAAAATATTTTACGTTAATTTCAAAAGATCAAAATAGCTCTTATATGTTGAAAAATTTATTATTATCTTATATTTAAATATTATTTAATAAGTAAAGTTGAAAGTCGTGTGTGTGTACATATATATAATGTAAATATTAATCCTTTATTATTTTTTAAAAACAATAAATATCATTATCATAGACTCATAGGTGAACAATATTTCTGGATCCGCCCTTGCTTTACACTACAAGCAAAAAGCTTATCAGCGATCGCTTATTCGCGATCGTATAAGGTCGCAAATATCTATCAGCGATCGATTTCGGTCGTTGATAATAGTCGCATGTAATTTATGTTAGAATTTGAGCAAAAATTAAAGTGGGTTTAATTAATTCTTTAAATTGAATTCACATTTCAATGTGTTCTACTCTATGAGTAGATTAAATTAAGTATTTAGAAGTTCAAATCCATGAAGTAATAAATGAGATATTAACTCCAAAAGATCACCATTGAAAATGATAAATGATAATAAATACATGTGGTAAGTCAAGTCCCACATCGGTTACGAACTAAAGAATTATTGAGTTTATATACTAAAAAATTGCTCTTGGATTTGGGCCCCAAGGGGCACCCCACTTTTGTAGAAGAGAGAAGACTTAGCCAAGATTTGGTTCGAACCCAAACGCGCGTCGCTGCCGACCGGCCTGGCCTAGCTCGTGGCTCGAGACTCATGGCCTTCGTTATTGTATATAACTTTTTAGACAAAATTTATTTAAATTTTTAATTAAAAATTTATTTAAATTTAATTTATCAGTTTTGATAAATATTATTATTTATTATGAATACTATGTCGTTTCGGGAAAGGCTATCTGCCTGAATAGGCGCTGCAAAATTACGTTGTTTTTGCCTGAACGGGCTCGCCTTTTCTGTTAAACCTTAAACTATGTCGTTTTTGTTCTGGTCAAACTAAAACTACGTCGTTTTGTGGCCCGAATGGACGCGCCCATTCTGCAAAGGATCAAAACTACGTCGCTTTGACCAAAGAATGTCATATCATGCCTTTTCAAGGGTTAATACCACATCCGAAGGGTCACCAACCCCTCCTATAAATAGATAGGGGGTAGCCTATTCATAGCATTCATTCACAAGCTTTCAAGCATTACAAAGTTCATTTGTTCATCAGTGTTTCATAGTTAGTTTGAGAGAGAGTTCTGAACTTTCATTTGGTTCATTAAGTATACTATTTGGAGTGCTACTATAGTATATTTTGTCATTGTATCCTGGGAGACAAGTGTTATCAACTCTGAGCATCGTACGGAGGGTATAATTGTCTTAAGGACATAGTACCAAGTACTAGCCTTGACAAATTATATTCTGTTGTTTGAGATAAGTCAATATATATATAGTTTCCATTTTGTTTTTACTAACATTCTTAAGACAATTATTATCTATATATATATATATATATGCAAGAAATATGGCTACTAATTCTATTATTATAATCGGTTCTTCTTCTACACCAATAATTCAAAATGTACCTGTGAACCATGGTGAAAAATCAGAAAGGTTCAATGGTACACAATTCAAAAGGTGGCAACAAAAGATGTTATTTTATTTTACTAATCTGAACTTGGCAAGGTTTCTTCACGAAGATCCCACTTTTCTTAAAGAAGATGAAACAGACAAGCAAGTTGTTGCCACTATTGATGCATGAAAACATTCTTATTTCTTATGCCGAAACTATATCATCAATGGATTAGACAACACATTATATAATGTGTATAGTTCTCTCAAAACAGCAAGAGAACTATGGGATTTCTTGGATAAGAAATATAAAACAGAAAATGATGGCACAAAGAAGTTCGTAGTTGGCAGGTTTTTAAACTATAAGATGGTTTTTGATAAATATTATTATTTATTATCAATACTGTGTCGTTTTGGGAAAGGCTATCTGCCTGAACAAGCGTTGCAAAACTACGTTGTTTTTACCTGAACGGACGTGTCTTTTCTATTAAGCTTTAAACTACGTCATTTTTGTTCTGGTCAAACTAAAACTACGTCGTTTTGTGGCCCGAATGGACACGCTCATTCTGCAAATTAAGGACTAAAACTACATCGTTTTGACCAAAGGATGCCATATTGTGACGCCCCCAAAATAGGTATACAACACCCATTCTGAGTCGCCAAATACATGGAATAGAAACAACTACAACTTTATTAATACAATTGTCGTGCAAAATACAACAACACATAAACTGTGAGTTTAAAAACAAATATTATCTTCTAGACAATATCAACACTCAAATAAGTCCTCATTACAATTATTGATACACTATTTTACAAAATAGTGAGGACTACTAAAACGACATTCTAGAACCTTCATTCCATACCCTGACTAGTACTCGCTACATTCTCGCCTCTTGAGAAGAAAAATGGAACAAAAAGGAAAAGGGTGAGCTCAACTAGCCCAGTAAAGAATATTATGACTAAGATAATATAGAACAAATTATCATTAGTCCTCAACAGGGAAAAAATCTGATAGAATATAATAGACAAGAAGTTTCAGATCAATATTCACAGCGAAAATAATAATTCATAGAAGAGTTACGTAGAGAATGAAATCTAATATTATCTATGAATTTAAAAGTCCATCATCAATATTTTATCCATGTAACATCAATCAATAAACATCTTGAATCAAATATTCATCTTTGCACTACAGGCCAAAGATATTCAACAGTTGGTCATGTTCATCTTAACACCTGTACATCTTTGCATTACGGGCCAAAGATATTTATCAGAAAATCATTAATCTTTGCACTACAGGCCAAAGATATTCAGTAATATCATCATTTAGGACTGAGGATGTTGAAAAATATTTTAAAGAAAATGAATCCATGAAACAAAAGAACAAATATTAAGGATTCATACTTTAAACAATTCAAGTTCAAAAATACTTCGTAAATAATCACAGTGAAGTAAAATTCAAGAATGAACAAAACATGGATACAATCAAAGCTAGTATCCATAATAGATATTTTGGACAAAAAAACAAAAATTTAATTTTTTTGTGAATAGTGACGTATTCGTGAATAGTGTCGTATACGTGAATAGTCTTTGTATCACGTGAATAGTAACTCCTATTACACTAAAAGACAAGAATTTCACAAGAAAAATCTTACCAATATTCTGGTATAATGATATTAGAAGAAATAATATCATTTATAAAAAAAATAACATCCCTTACCTCGAAAAGACAGTACTTCTAACTAGAATACTGTATATAGTACTGAAGGGAACTTGCACCGTATAACAACACTCAAAGTATCAAAATACTCACAAGAATACGCTCGATAATATAGAGAAAGAAGATTTCAGTTTCTGATGTGATTTTCAATTCTAACTTAAGCACCCTATTTTATAGGAAATTGCTTAGAACACCAAAGCAGAAAATTTAATAAAATATTAATATAATTATATAAATTTCTTACGCACACCAAGAAAACTAAATTCAACATGTTTACCACTCATGTGGGGCCAACCCAAGTGTAAAAAACGTTTTTTTTAAAAAGAATTTAAAACTTTAAAAAAATAATTATTCCGGAACTTCAGAACTTCAATAATTCATAATAAATAGCTCTTTTATCAGAAAAAATCAATTCAAATCTTATGTCCATTCCATAGGAAATTTAATTCTATACAACTTTGCAGAAGAAAGTTTTTTCAAATTCCAAACAAAAATTGACCGAAATCCACATACGGACGATTTTGCAGGCTATAATCAAATTTCAATCAAGAAATGGGGTCCACCGACATGTTTAACATGTTTTTAACATTTATTGTAACAAAAATACTCTTCCTCCTCATTTATTCATATATCCCACATTCATTGTAAAGATATCATCATTATTATATTATTATAATATAATAATATATTTAAATGAATTATTTTATCGAAAAAAGATAAAATATTTATTTTCAACAATTGTGACATTAAAAAATTTCTCCATCTATATCCACATAAAATGAATATTTTCCTCATCATATAAATTAATAATTAATTATTCACAAATAATATTACAGAATCACAATATCGATAACCGAGGCGGTTCAGGAAAGAGCGGGCTTTCAATAAGGAGGATTCTCCTTCTTTGGCCTTGCAATTAGGTGACCAAACCTCTACTTAGACAGAACTTTCTAGACATTGCCAATAATGCTATCTAATAATATTATTCAAATAATATGAATTATTAATTTGATAAAGAAAAATATTGTGCAGTGACAATTATTGAAAAAACAATACTATAAAATATCAACATAGCAATTATTGAATCAATAAAATAAAATATTGAACAGTAATTACTGTAACAATTATTGAGTAGTGCCTTCTTACGTCAATAATTGGTGCAATACCGTGTGCTACTGTGCTTTAACCACCGAGTATTTCAACAATATTAACGATAACAACTACGTCGTTATTTATAAACAACTTATACTTGTCGTTTTCTTCATCCAATCGCTTTTCGTTATGGGGAAACAGTCCATTTGCCTAAACGGTAACAACAGTCCGTTTGCCTAAACGGACTCTCCTTTTCTATTAAGCCTTAAACTACGTCGTTTTTGTTCTTGTCAAACTAAAACTACATCATTTTGTGGC
Organism: Panax ginseng; assembly: GCA_020205605.1. Taxonomy (NCBI): domain Eukaryota; kingdom Viridiplantae; phylum Streptophyta; class Magnoliopsida; order Apiales; family Araliaceae; genus Panax; species Panax ginseng. The sequence continues at coordinate 43,432,236 of CM035131.1, forward strand.
ATGAATAAACGCGCCCATTCTGCAAAGGATCAAAACTACGTCGTTTTGACCAAAGGATGCCATATCATGCCTTTTCAGAAGCATTTCATGCCTTTTCAAGGGTTAATACCCCATCCGAAGGGTCACTAACCCCTCCTATAAATAGATAGAGGGCAGTCCATTCAAATCATTCATTCACAAGCTTTCAAGCATTACAAAGTTCATTTGTTCATCAGTTTTTTATAGTTAGTTTGAGAGAGAGTTCTGAAGTTTTATATGGTTCATTAAGTATACTATTTGGAGTGCTACTATAGTATATTTTGTCATTGTATCCCGGGAGACAAGTGTTATAAACTCTGAGCATCGTACGGGGGGTATAATTGTCTTAAGAACATAGTACCAAGTACTAGCCTTGACAAATTATTTTCTGCTATTTGAGATAAGTCAATATATATATATAGTTTCCATTCTGTTTTTTCTAATATTCTTAAGACAATTATTATCTATATATATATATATATATTTGAAGGAAATATGGCTACTGATTCTGTTACTATAATCGGTTCTTCTTCTACACCAATAATTCCAAATGTACTTGTGAACCTTGGTGAAAAATCAGAAAGGTTTAATGGTACAGAATTCAAAAGGTGGCAACAAAAGATGTTTTTTTATCTTACTACTCTGAACTTGGAAAGGTTTCTTCACGAAGATCCCCCTGTTCTCAAAGAAGATGAAATAGACAGGCAAGTTGTTGCCGTTATTGATGCATGGAAACATGATGATTTCTTATGCCGAAACTATATCCTCAATGGATTAGACAACACATTATATAATGTGTATAGTTCTCTCAAAACTGCAAGAGAACTATGGGACTCCTTGTATAAGAAAATAAAATAGAAGATGTTGGCACGAAGAAGTTCGTAGTTGGAAGATTTTTGGACTACAAGATGCTACATTCCAAGGCTATCATCAACCAAGTCCAAGAATTACAAGTAATCCTGCATAAAATACTTGCAGAAAGTATGTCTTTAAGTGAATCTTTCCAAGTTGTTGTAATTGTTGAAAAATTACCACCAATGTGAAAAGACTTTAAGAATTATCTCAAGCATAAACGCAAATAGATGAAACTTGAAGACTTAATCGTAAGATTAAGAATAGAAGAGGGAAACCGTGTCTCTGAAAAGAAAACAGGAAGGACCTTTGTAGAATATAAAGCCAACGTGGTGGAACAATGTCCAAAGTCTAAAAAGAGGAAGTACTCCGATAATTGGCCTCAACAAAGAACAAATAAGAAGTTCCAAGGCAAATTTTATATATGTGACAAGCCCGGACATAGGGCAAAGGATTGTCAAAAACGCAAAGACCAGAACAAGAAGTCCGCACAAGCCAATGTAACGGAAGTGGATGATCTTCTTCAAGAAGTTTCTGAAATGAACCTTTCGGCGGTTGTTTCAAAAGTGAATATGGTTGAGAATCCAAGGGAATGGTGGGTAGATACTGGAGCAGCCCGCCATGTGTGTTCTGGCAAGAAGATGTTCTTCATATATCAAGAAATTGATAATGGAGAACAATTGTACATGGGAAATTCTTCTTCATCCAAGATTGCTGGACAAGGAAAGGTAGTTCTGAAGATTACATCTGTCAAGGAACTCACCCTTAACAACGTACTCCATGTGCATGATATTAGGAAGAATTTAGTGTCAAGATCCCTTCTTAGTCAAAATGAATTTAAATTGGTCTTTGTATCGGACAAGTTTGTCCTAACTAAAAATGGCATGTATGTGGGAAAGGGATATATCAGCAATGGGCTCTTCAAAATGAATGTAATGACTATTGTATCTTCCAATATTAATAAAATTACATCTTCTGCTTATATGATCGAGTCATCTAATTTATGGCATGGCAGATTAGGACATGTTAATTATAACACTATACGTAGATTAATTAATATTGAATGTTTGCCAAAATATGAGATTAACTCTAATCATAAATGTGAAGTTTGTGTGGAGGCAAAACTTCGAAAATCTTCTTTAAAATCATTGAAAGAAGTACGGAACCTCTTGAATTAATACATACTGATATTTTTGATTTAAAGTATATATAAACAAGAGGAGGTAAGAAATACTTTATCACTTTTATAGATGATTATACAAGATATTGTTATGTTTACTTATTGAGAAGTAAAGATGAGGCTTTGGAAATGTTTATACATTACAAAAATGAGGTTAAAAACTAACTTGATAAAAAGATCAAGATAGTTAAAAGTGATAGAGGTAGGGAATATGAATTTCCATTTGTTGATATTTGTTCACAAAATGGTATAATACACCAAACAACTGCACCTTATTCACCACAATAAAATGGTGTTGCAGAAAGAAAGAATAAAACATTGAAAGAAATGATGAATGCATTATTATTAAATCCTGGACTACCTCAGAATTTGTGGGGGAAAGCAATTCTTTCAGTAAATTATATTCTCAACTGGATACCTCAAAAGAAGTCTAATGCTTCACCCAATGAATTATGGAAATGACGTAAGCCTTCTTATAAACATTTAAAAGGTGAGGGTGTTTAACAAAAGTAATGATTCCTCCACCCAAAAAGGTGAAAATAGGACCAAAAATAATAGATTGTATATTCATTGGTTATGTTAATAATAGCAGTGCATATAGATTTTTGGTTAATAAATCAAAAATAGAGGAAATACATGAAAATAGTATTATTGAGTCAAAAGATGCTGAATTCTTCGAAACAATATTTCCTAATAAAAAGGAACAAAAGCCAAGTTCTAATGAACAAGAAACAAGTTCAAACAAAAGAACTTATGCCATTATTAGTGACAGATAGATTAGAAGATATTGATGAACCTAGACGTAGTAAACGTGTTAGAACATTAAAATCTTATGGTCCAGATTTTCTAACTTATTTGTTAGAAAATGAGCCTCAAACTTATAGAGAAGCGGTGTCGAGTTCTGAAGCTCCATATTGGAAAGAGACTATAAATAGTGAGATAGAATCCATTCTACACAATCATACGTGGGAATTGGTAGATCTCCCACTAGGATCTAAACCTCTTAGATATAAGTGGATATTCAAGAAGAAAATAAAAGAAGATGGATCTATAGACAAATATAAAGCAAGACTTGTAATCAAAGGATACAGGCAAAAGGAGGGTTTGAATTATTTTGATACTTATTTTCCGGTGACAAGAATATCCTCAATTAGGATGTTAATAGCCATTACAGCGATATATAATTTAGAGATACACCAAATGGATGTGAAAACATCTTTCTTGAATGGAGATTTAGAAGAAGAAATCTACATGGAACAACCAGAAGGGTTTATTGTTCCAAGACAAGATTTATGGATTAAAACAAGCACCTAAACAATGGCATGAAAAAATTGATAATGCAATGTTGTCAAATGGTTTCAAAATAAATGAGTGTGACAAATGTGTGTATGTCAAGGACATTGAGAAAGGATATGTCATTATTTATTTTTATGTAGATGATATGCCCATTATGGGTAGTAATAATGAAATCATTAAAAATACTAAAAAAATGTTAAATAATTTATTTGACATGAAAGACATGAGTGTTGCCGATGTAATATTATGAATTAAAATTTCTAAAACATCGGATGGGTTAGTATTATCACAATCACACAATATTTAGAAAATACTCAGGAAATTCAATCAATACGATTGTAATCTTGTGGGAACACCAGTAGATATAAATTTACACTTGTCTAAAAATAAAGGAGAGAGCTCACAACCTGAGTATGCACAAATAATTAGAAGCCTTACGTACTTAATGAATTATACACGTCTTGACATAGCATAAACTGTCAATAAATTATGTAGATTTACAAGTAATCCAGGACAAGATCATTGGAAAGCGATTATAAGAGTTTTAAGGTATTTAAAATACACTCAAAACTTTGAATTATGCTACTCAAGATATCGAACAGTACTTGAAGGATACTGTGATGCGAACTGGATATCGGATACAAAAGACTCTAAATCCACAAATGATTTTGTGTTTACACTAGGTGGAGGAGCAGTATGATGGAAATTTTCTAAACAAACATGCATTGCTCGATCAACGATGGAATATGAGTTTATTGCATTAGATAAAACTAGAGAAGAAGCTGAGTGACTTCGTCAATTTTTAAAAGATATTTCTATGTGGCCTAAACTTGTGCCTCCTATTTGTATCCATTGTGATAGTCAATAAACAATTGGAAGGGACAAAGTCACATGTATAACGGTAAGTCTAGAATTATTCGTAGTAGACACTATTCCATAAAACAATTGCTCTCTAATGACATTATATCTATTGAATACATAAAGGCTAAAGAAAATATAGCGGATCCATTGACTAAAGGTCTGACTAGAGAGCAAGTAAAAATAACTTCGAGGAAAATGAGTTTAAAGCCTATAAACAAGGATAGTCGTGATGGAAACCTAACCTAGTTGACTGGAGATCTCAAGATCTAGGTTCAAAGGGAAAACTAAATTGTGAATGATTTAACCAAATCACTATGAAAAAAATTAGTTTCTTCTGCTCATTCCTGTGATACGAGATAGTGATACCTGCAGCAGTTTCAGGATAAGTTATGCTTTTAATGATTCTTAAATCTTGAAAACAAGTGGGGTATGGCAGGATAATCTTATTAAGAATCACCTATATGAGTGTGAACTGGGTCAATTCTATGAGAAGGATAAGGCTATACTTCTCTAAAGCACTCGTAAATCCGAAATTGTTCGAGGCCGAAATGAACAAAATTATGATAACCAAATAATGTCTGGAAAGATTTTGTGTGAATTATTATTGTCTCGATTTACAAAAATGGTTGGACAGTTCAAGACATCTTCTCGAAGTACGTGCACTCGTGCAACGCGCTGTACGCTCGAACCTTCATAACTTTCAATCCGGGCATCCGATGGAGGCGTGCTATACCTTTCTGGAATGCTTTTGTCGAGAGCTACATAATGACATGGGATAAGAGGTTGTAAGAAGCTAGGAAGATGGGTCCATAACCAGATCTTCAAGTCTTCAAATTCTATCCGGTGTGATGTCTTGTGTAGTAGTCACTCGGGAGTTTGAGCTATGGTTCTTGTGGGACACTTCTGTGTGAAGTGTGGGATGAAATAATGCTGAGACGATGTGAATGTAGTATCAAGGTGGCAAAATGATGATTTTTTCCCTCACCGGGTTATCTCCAGCTCTATGCAGATGTAGCAGTCGTTACTCAGGGTTATCTCTGAGATTTGGATGCTGTGAGTACTGAATGTCCTCAGGGTTATCTCTAAGGTGCGTTTGACCTCCCGAGGTTATCTCCGAGGTTGGAACTGAGTGCCTCGGGGATGTCTCCAAGGTTAAAACTGACTATTCTGGGGTTATCTCCGGAACTGGAACTGCTTCCCTCAGGGTTGTCTCCGAGGTTTAAAAATGAGCATCCAGGGGTTGTCTCTGAGATTGAAATTGAGTATCTCGATGTTGTTTCTGAGATTAAAAACTGAGTATCCCGAGGTTTTCTCCGGGATTGAGCTGACTTGACTTCTAGGGTCATCTTTGGAAGACTATTTTGCCCTCCTGCAGGGTTAGTAACAGGAATGCAAAATTTTGAATGTCTACAGATGCATGTAGTAAATGTGTCATAGAGTTAAGGGTTGCCAACTGAGATATTTTTTACCCATATATAGTCTTATTTGACTCAAGGTATGCATGTAGTAAATGTGTAGTATAAATTGTACCCAAGGTATCATTGATTAGAAGGCTTATCAACAAAGAACTTTTAAATTTACTGTAAAATCAGACTTATTGGGAAATAAGAGAACAAAAGGAGAATTGCAGGAAATTCAGTAGTTCCCAATATAAGTGGTTCACCATACTATACTTCCTCTTGAATTCATAAACAAAGTGGTTCACCATTGAACCACTTTGTTCAGGAATTCAAGAGAAAGTACATTATGTATGGGAAAACACTTAGTGTCATTCTATACTGTTGAATTTCCTGCAACTCTATTTGTCTCTCATATTTCCCAATGTCTGATTTTACAAGAAAATAATAAGTTATTTATTGATTAATTAGCTGATCAATGATACCTAGGGTACAATCTCTACTACATATTTAGTACATGCAGATCTTGAGTCAAATAAAATTACGAGTAAAAAATATCTTGAATTAGCAACCCTTCACTCTATGGCAGTTGATTTTGTAAAAACAGAAGTAACAATTAAAAGGCTTAAGGCTTTAAAACTGAGGATGTTTCTCGATTTCATGGAGAGGTGAGTCAAATTAGATTTTACACTTCTCAAGGAGTATTGGGGGGAAATTTTATCGTGCTATATAGTCTTGAATCTATAGTGCATGAGAAGTCGTAATCTGTTTGTTCAAAAAATATAATATCATCAAGACGTTTATAAAAAATACTGAAAGATATATATGTTAATATACCAAAATGACAATGATTTAATTAAAAAAAATAGAATGACAATGATTAAATTAAAATAAATAAAAGAGAGAACATACTCTATCAATAACTCAACTGCAGCATCCTTAAACCGACTTTTTTCGAATGTTTTGTAACCAAATATTAGCATTTTCTTGGCAAATAGTTTCTATCACAATATCTATCATGAAAGTATACTATGAATCTGCCATCAACTAGCCTCGTCTTGAATTTGAATCCACAAAGTAGTATCCTCGATATATACAACAAATTGGAGAAAGATGAAAGTGTGCACTTACCGAAAGATAACTTGTCACAATTAGATGGAAACTTCATGTTATAATGTAAAACAAATACTTTCATCATCGCCCATGAGTAATGACTACTAAGAGAAGAGTCAAGGATTGCCTTGTATGCAAGATTCGACATAGAAATTGCAGCTAATACTCCAACTGGTTCTTCTCGCGCCAGTAAAAAAAAGTATGGGTAGTAGTTCCTGTTTGTGTCCCATACTCGAATTGAATAATTGAATTACTGCAGACATTTCTCACTGTTCCATCATAACAGATGACAACATCTTAATGACCCTCCTTCGGGATGTTGTCATCTGTTATGATTAGAAAGGTAATGACAGGTGGCGGGCGGCCGTGCTGGCGTAAATTTAAATAAAATCTTAAGTTTTTGGCAGTCTTAATGTGAGGCAAGTGGTAAATAGGTTATTTGGGAGTCCGGCCTACCATGTGAGCTTCTTCCTCTATTTTTTTTTTTGCAAAATCTTGTTACACCAAAAATAATAATAATAATAAATATTAAAAATAATAAAATAATTTATAATAAACAATAATTCTAATTACCTACATTAACTACATATCTCAATCAATTAAAATTATGATTTCAATATCTTGTGAGGTTATCAGGGGATTAGAAGCCCAAATGTAAATAGGGCATAATACTGAAATTACGAAGGATATGCTGACACAATATTTAAATTTGGAGACTCTTGATATACACTAAATATTTAAATTTCGGGACTCTGGATATACACAATATTCGTTTAGCTCATTTAACATTCTATTTATACCTTTTTCTAAAATTTGCATTCTATTGTTTCTCATCACAATTATAGTTAGCATAAAAAAAGGTGTATATTAACGACATCCAAGGTTTGTTGATTACGCTTTATTAAGTGGACAAGGATATTTTGACATGATATTATAATTTGGATACTGTGGGCATACATAAAACATTAAATTTTTTCTATGTATATGAATTATATGCTCATAATTAATGATTATTCTTGTACCATGTGTATGACTTGTAACAATCATCTAGTACCCCATGCATATTCCTTCAGTAAATTGAGTTCATCATTCTTTACTTTCAAGTAACTATTATAGTTTTGCATCAGAAAAAAACAATTATAGATTAAATTTCAAGTGCTATCACGGAACCTCCATATGCTATCACGGAGTCGACCACTGCTCTAAATTTGAGATAAATATATAATAATAAAAAATTGCATTAAAAATAAATTGTTGTTGTAGCTTAATTGGTTTAAACTCTTATTTATTTACTTACAAGTCTTGTGTTTAAGCCTCATAACCCATAAGTAGAAACATTTTTTTTTAAAAAGTCTTGCCACGGCCGAGTGAAAATTCAAGGCGGGCCAAAAGGCGGATTTTTGTGGGCTAAAAAATGCATTTAAAGCCCGGCCCGTGGCGGCAGCAGAGCCCAGTTTCATGGGTCTGGGCCATCTTTACCTGGTCTAGTTATGATCGAACAGTGAGGAATGTATGCAATAATTCAATTATTCAATTCGAGTATGGGACATAAACAGGAACTACGACCCATACTTTTTTTACTGCTACACAAGGAACCAGTTGGAGTATTAGCTGCAATTGTTATGTCGAATCCTGCATACAAGGCAGTCATTGACTCTTCTCTCAGTAGTCATTACTCATGGGCGATGATGAAGGTATTTGTTTTACATTATAACATAAAGTTTCCATCTAATTGTAACAAGTTATCTTTTAGTAAGTGCACACTTTCATCTTTCTCCAATTTGTTGTATATATTTTTAGGATACTGCTTTGTGGATTCAAATTCAAGACGAGACTGGTTGATGGCAAATTCATAGTATAGTTTAATGATAGAGATTGTGACAAAAACTATTTGCCAAAAAAATGCTGATATTTGGTTACAAAAAATTCGAAAAAAGTTGGTCTTAAGGATGCTGTAGTTGAGTTATTGATAGAGTATGTTCTCACTTTTATTTATTTTAATTAATTCATTGTCATTCTATTTTTTCTTAATTAAATCTATTTTATTTATTTATTTATTTATTTATTTTGTAATATATTATATGATATTATATTATTTAAATTAATAAATTTAAGGAATGTAATTAATTTAATTAACTTATTTCATTTTATGTTATGTCATGAATTTTGTTATGTTATTGTAAGACCCCGAATTTTATGAAATAAAAGTATTTAATTTTTTTATAATTATTATTATTCAATAAATGGTTAAATTGATAAAAAGTTAAAGTTAAGTGTGATATATGTAAAGTTTACAAACTACATGAGTGGTTATAAAATACTCATTGTTGTCAAGGAATATTCGTTTGGTCGTAGAATATTTTTTTTTTCATCGGAGAATATTAAATGCGACAGTATGCAACCATTTAATGGGCCCATAATGAGAATAACTATCGATGATGAAAAAGCGACAAGTATGAGTTTTTTTATAAATAATAACAGCGTAGTTATTCTGAATTAAAAGCTGTTGGAATACCCCGGTGGGTAAAGTAAAATAACGGCGTTGTTGCCTGCGATAGCTTTACGGTATTACATGTATTGTTAGATTATTGATTCTTACGCAAAGAAGGCACTACTCAATAATTTTTTACAATAATTCTTATTCAATATTTTATTTTATTGATTCAATAATTGCTACGTTGATATTTTATGTTATTATTGTTTTAATAATTGTCACGCATGATGATTTCCCATTATCGGATCAATAATTCATATTAATTGAATAATATTATTAGATATCATTATTGGCAATGTCTAAGGAAGTTACATGCAGGAAAGGGGTTTGGTCATCTAATTGCGGCACAAGAGGAGAAATTCTTATCGGAAAGCCCCTTCTTTCACGGAGAAGCAGTCAGTTGTCATTATTGTGATTACGTAATATTATTTGTGAATAATTAATTATTGATAAAGAAATATTTATTTTATGTGGATATAAATGAAGGAATTAATGCTGAGGTGTTTTATCAGTATTTTGTCGGAATGAATGTATTAAAAATCAAATGAAAAATGAAATTTGGAAATTTTCAAAAAATTAGTTTATTACTTGATTTTGTAAAATCCATAACTCTTTGTGTATAATGAGTTAGGAGATGAGCCATATGTCAAAAGAAATCCCTGGAAGTACGCTAAACGCAAAAATTTGAATCACCCAAAAATTCTTTTTGGATTTTTCGTGGTGACTGTTTGAATGAAACTGGTCCAAAGGACTCATAGTCCGAAAAATCAGTGTTCTTAAGCTATATTGTGTGAGTTATAAATTTTAATTCGACCGTTGGATTGTTCTAATTTTCAGATATGTTATACATATATAAGTTGAGTATATGTCCACAAATTTTGAACCGTTAAAAATTAACGTATGATTTGTTATGAATTTTAAGAGGTGATTGATTCAGAAATTATTTTTATAAATAATTTTGATGGAGATTTCTAGAAGGTGGGACCCACTTATCCTTTTATCTCTTGAATTTTCTGAATTTCAAAGTTTGATTTCAAGTATGGCATGCGTGAGAATTGGTAATAAAAAAATTAATATTTTATTAATTTAGTCTGCTTTGGCGTTCTAGCATTTTTCTATAAATAGGGTGCTTAGTTAGAAATGAAAATCACACCAGAAACATAAGTTTTCTCTCTCTATATTATCAAGCGTATTCTTACGAGTATTTAGATACTTTGAGAGTTCTTTATTCAAGGTCAAGTTTCTTTCAAAGATTACATCCGATATTCAATCGAGAAATCTTTGTTCTTTTTGAGGTAAGGGATGTTATTTTCTTCGTAAATGATATTATTTCTTTTGATATCATTATCTTTGAAATATTGATATGAATTTTATTACTGAAATTTTACCTTTTTTGTGTCGGGGTTATTATTCACGATATCGATAATTATTCACGATATCTGAGACAATTCATGTATATGACACTATTTATGTATATGACATTATTTACGTATACGGTACTATGTACGAATACGGAGTACTATTCACGAGTTACTATTCATGAGTTACTATTCACGAGTTATTATTCATGAGTTACTATTCACGAATTACTATTCACAAGTTACTATTCATGGGGTACTATTCACGACAAAATTAGTTTCTTTTTCTGACCAAATTATCGTTGATTTATGAATATTGCTCTTAAAATTATATCCATGTTTTAATCATATTGTTTTTATTATCATATATAACATTTTTATAACCTTGGTGATGGAATTTGTCTTTCACTTGAGTGTAAAGATGGGTAGATTACTGGTATGATCGTGACTATGGGTTCTCTTTGGCCAGTAGGGCAAAGATGAATTATTGACTGATATGATCATGACCATTGAATTTATAAACGAGTATCTTTAGCTTAAGTGCAAAGGTGAATTGATCAACATAGTTATAATTATTGTTTATATAAATTCTGAAATGATTATATATTTCTTTGAGATATTAATATCTTTGACCCGTAGTGCAAAGATGACCTATTATTGAATATCTTTGCCCTGTAGTGCAAAAATGAACTGTTGATGAATATCTTTGGCCCGTAGTGCAAAGATGATATGTTGTTGAATATCTTTGGCCCGTAGTGCAAAGATGACCTGTTGTTGAATATCTTTGGCATGTGGTGCAAAGATGAACTGTTGATGAATATCTTTGGCCCGTAGTGCAAAGATGAATTTATTAATATGATTATGGACAGGAACTGTGATTTGGTATAACCATGATATTTGATGTTTCAGGTAAAGACAGGTGATGAAAATTATCTTCGTCCTGGATGAGAAGAGGAATTTAGAACTACAATTATGATTATGAGTTATACATGTGATTGTGGACAGAAACTGTTGATTGATGTTACATGGATAAAACATTGTTGGTGGACTTTTAACATGGAGAAGATAATAGACCTTATGGTCTATTTGACTCTTCTAATGGATTGCTCGTTCCGCTGCAACTATAATTGAAAAGTTTTATCATCTACCATATGTTCTAAATCTCTGATTTATTAATGATGAAGGCTATTGATAATTTAATTATCTTTAGTCATGGTATTCTTTACTGGGCTAGTTGTGTTCACCCTTTTGTTTCACAATTCCTTTCAGATAATAAGAGTGTGCCATTTGGGTTCGGCGGGGTAACAGGGGAATAGAAGCGGTGGTCTATAGCTATTGAGGTTCTCCTAAACAATGTATGAAAATAATTTTATTAAGAAGTTGAGATAAGTGTGTCGTATTTTATACGTCATTTAACCGTTGATTTTGGTGAACCGAATAGGGTGAGGTGAACCCAACTTTGGAAGGGTGTTTTTCCACTATCATACAAGATGTCTAATGACCTACGACTTCGTGTTATCATAAGACAGGGTTGTGCACATCCACTTGCTGATTATATCTACGAGCACTACCTATATAATCTTGGAGTTTGGTTGAAATATAATTCTCAATTGGAGACAATGGAGATAATTATATGTCAAGAGAAGACTCACAATTGGAAAGAACATGATAACAATCTTCTCGTTTTTCTTTGGGGTCTATTGGGTCAACCAAGGATAATTCTCGAGTCATATGATTTTTATTATAACTTAGATGCATGGCCTCCCATGTACGAAAGTTTCCTTGAGCATTTTTCAAAGATTTTAATTTCTAAAATAGTTATTGACTGTACCTTTATGTAATGTATCAGTGTGAGGTGTTATCCAAGTAAAGGGATGAGAGTCACAATTGGTATTAAAACTCACATTATATGTGTTGTCGTATTTAAAGACGACAATTATAATAATGAAGTTGTAGTTATTTTTACACTTTATGTATTTGGCGACTCGAGAATGGGTTGAGTGGAGTATACCTATTTTGGGGCGTCACATTATACTTTCTAGTATATATATATATATATATATATATATATATATATATATATATATATATATATATATATATATATACACACACACACACACACACACACACATACACTATATTACAATGAAAATATAATGAGCAATAATATATAGTATATATACAATTATATTGACTCATAATAGATTTTTTTAATCACAACTGTTCATAAGTAAGTAATTCATTATTTATCTTTAAAAATAATATAAATTAGATTATTATTTACTTTAAAATATTATAGAGAGATACATATATTATATGGATATGAGTTATATGTGGTTAAAATTTGATTGACAAAGTTATAAATTTTCAATTTGACCCTGTATAATAGAAAATTTATAAAATTTTAATGTGGTCAATTTATATATAATATTTAAATTTTTTAAAATTTACCTTACATTATAAAGTATTTTTTTTTTTGTGTCGTTTGATTTCATTAAAGTTCTATTAATATTCGCCACTATATGTAAAAAAATTATGCAATTAGATAATAATTTAAATATGGATAATTTTGTCATTTAACTTTCTTTCTTAATAAGCACAAAAAATAATTAGAAATTTGTTGAAAATAAAAATATAATTAAGAAAAAAAAAAATTAATTACAAAAGTCCTCGTTATTCGAGTATTCAATGTCCAGTTCCTTTGAAGTCGCGTCGTCCTTTCGTCTAAAAGATTCCCAATCCCAATAGACTTATTACTTCCATTTTCAGCGTAGTTTCTCAAAATTGATCTATAAAACTCTGTGAGCTGAGATTGATTAATTAGTCTTTGATCGAAAAAGCTTAGTCTTCATCGAAAATTACAGGAGATTTCTCTTGAGGGGAGGTGAAGAACAATGGCGTCGCAGGCTCACATTGACAAAATGCAGCTCCGCCAGAATTATCGGAATCTCTGGCACTCCGATCTCGTGTCCACCATGAAGACTGATACTCCTTGTAATTTTCTTTCTCTCTATTCAAATTACATATAAAGATATATATACTTGTGTATATGTTTTATTGATCGGTTATTAGTTTATGTATTTATATAGCATTTATTGATTGCCTTTTTTTCTGAATGATTGTGCAGATTGTTGCTTGGCCTTGTGGTGGTAAGTACTTTCGAATATATCTAGATCTATGATCTAATTGCTGTTATTATTATTATTTGAAATTTCGTTATGAATAGATTCATAAACTGTGTTGCCTGGCCTTGAATCGTTTAAGATCTGTAGTTCTTTTTGAAAAAATTGATATTGTGGACTTAATAGTTACTAGGGTTGACTTTTGGTTTACTGATCTATTGCCTATTTATTAGAACTTGTTATTGTAATTTTTTATATATAGGATTAGAGTAATTCATATGAATTTACTGATCTATTGCCTATATATATATATATATCTATTTAATGTTAACCTTGAGTTTGATTCTATAAGTTATTGTTGATTTGCATCAGCCCTATATTAAGATCTACCTCGGTGTTTTCCTGGCTTTGTGTCATTTGAATTTGACATTTTTAGCACTACAATACAAAAAGGAAATTATTTTTTTTGGTATTTATGGAATGTTGTTTGCATTTTTTATTTTTAACTTAGTGTGTGCTCTCCACTATAATTTTGTTATATAAAATAACAATAATTTTACTAGATAGGACTTAACAACTAATTTGTGGATTAACAGTCCACTTATTTAGCATTACAAGTCCATATGCCAAATATTGGGAACATTAATAATACTCAGTACCAATTTTTGAAAGAATGAAGATATTTTACACGGACTCAAGTATGGGAATCGAGTGTTGGTAGTGTCTGTGTCAAACTTGTCGATTCTTGAAATGATAATGTTGGATTTTGGGTATCCAAATGGGGAGCCCATGGTGGGTCCGACCCATTTGTTTTTCTCAGTTAACTTGTCCAATTGACCAAGTCAGTAAGACGTTTAAATATTAAACGTTACGTGATTGGAAGTTGGAGGATTTGCAGGGAAGTGGTTCAACCACTTAGACCTTTAATACCCACGTCTCCTTCTCAACGCAACATAATTACATCAGTTGGCCAAAATTATCAGAGAATTCTCCTAATACAGACCTAACCTAATTGTTACGAACTGTGAGATTGGGCTTTGTTCTCATATCGTAGTTCGGAGACGCCGTTGGGTGAACGATCAATTACATGAGGTTTTTCTCATCAGAGGCTTTCACGCTACAAGATGTATGCCTTTGATTCCCCTGTTACGTGTAAATATGAAATAGCATGCATATAAAATTCCTACATTGGTATCATAGCATGATTTAACGATCTAATGTATGCTATGTATGATATATTTAAACATTATGCCATGATTGCATGTTTAAAAGCTTGAAAAACATCATTAATGGCAACCTTAAGTACACTAAATGTTAGTTGCTAATATTGCAATATGTTGTAGCCCAAACACAGTGTATATGATCTGCATAATTTGGGTTTAATTGGACATGTAATTTAAAAATAATTTGGAACTCTAGTTTGTAAACAACCTAATTTGACCAGCCATAACTTTTTATGTGATTATCCGTTTCGAATGATTTTGGAATGTATGCGTAGTACATGTTGTAAGCTTTCCAACGATATATTATACGCATGAATCACACTTATATAAGCTGAGATATGGCTTCTCAAAGTATGGGTCGCGAAATGGATTTTCTGAAAATCCATGTTGCTGAAGGTTAAAGGTGAAATGCAAGTTTCAGTCTCGGACATAACTATGTGCATTACACCTTTCTCATGATAGCTCCCAAAATGGTGGTTGAGCACACCATACAAATTAGTGGACCAAATCGATTAGAAAGGTGCAAGTTGCGTCGCGAAAAAGTGCTTAAAAGGTGGCGCGTGAGGCTCGCGCGCGCCAGAGAGCGGCGCTACTCACGCGCGACCACGTGATGCGCTACTCACGATTTATTAATTATTTTAAACATGAAAATTAATTTTAAAATAGTTATAGTGATTATTAAATTTTGAAAATTTTACATAAATTAATTATTAGCATATAATTAATGTTTCCACTGGATTTTTTGGAATATTTATATATTTGGTTAATTTTCAATTAATTATGCAATGGTTTATTAATTGTGATAATTAGCAAATTTATCAGAGAAAGTCCAGGAAAATTGCAGTGACCTTTATAGGATGCTAAGTTATTGTTGTAAATTTTTTTGGAAGAAATTAACAGATATGGATATATTTGGTTAATTTCCAATTAATTATGCAATGGTTTAATTTATTATGATAATTAGCATGATTATTAGAAAATTCCAGTAATCTTTTTATGATGTTAAGCTATCGTTATAAATTTTTTTGGAAGAAATTAACATATTTGAGTATTTTTAGTTAATTTCCAATTATTTATGCAATGATTAATTAATTGTGATAATTAGCAAGTTTATCAAGAAAAATTCTAGAAAATTACAGTAACCTTTTGTGATTATAAGCTACTGTTGAATTTTTTTTGAAAGTATTTTAATGTGTTTATAACATGCTCGGTATATTAATTGAGTAATATTGCCTATTATTTAATTCCCTTTGTTATTTTTTTAAAATATTAATCGTTGGTGCTTGGAATTAAATTACTATGCTATAATTACACATGTACCCTTGTTCCTAGTGGGAGTGATTTAGGTTGTAGTAATTTAATTACATTATTCCCTAAATTACATGTCCTGTGCGCTGAAAAAGTAAATTTTAATAATTAGGCATTTATATGGATTTTGATTCCTAGGCTTGGCGAAGTCTCTCTTTTGTATTTATTTCCTATTATTTTTATGTTAATTTCATTAATGCTATAAAGATTCTTTTATACTGTGGTGGACTAATTGAATATCTCTAATATGATTTTTCCTTTCTTTTTCCAAAAGAAAATGGACATGGCTAGGTTGCATCTCTTAACTACAAAGTTCGACAGTTATAAAAAGATAGCTGAACACACCTTTAGAACATCTTCAGGTCATGTCGAATATGATTGAAATATTAGGAGCTGCTGACAACCCTTTGTCAGATGAACAACAAATTCGAGCAGTGATACGTTCATTTCCTGACAATTGGAATATTCTCAAGACTAACATAGCTCAAGATGATAATATTAAATCTTTGGAAGATCTTTTTCATTACCTTGAGCGCTTAGAAGCTGAGCAGCTGGAGGTTGAGCATTTAAGGACTAAACAACTAGAGGATGAATGCCTAAAGGCTCAACAAATAGAGATTGCCAATGCTAATGCGCCTCAAAAGGTTGCAGAGGCTGATGCTTCCAAGAGGAAGAGAAGTAAACGTAGTTCTGGCAAGAAGGACAAGGCTAAGTTGATTTGTTACAACTGTAGCACAGCAGGATACTTCGCTCGTGACTGCACTGAGCCGAAGCAAGTACTCACTTGTCTTGATCAAGCTATGTGTTTAGTGTCTTCCACGTATTTGTTGCTCATTCTCTCCATTTGTGGATTGTACTCTAGAGCAACGGACCACATAGCGCGTGATCGAACCGGGTTTGTGGAGTATCGTCGAGTTCTAGCTGGCAGAAAAGTACTAATGGGGAATGACTCCAGTATAGACGTGCTAAGAATTTGCTCTTGCAAATTGGAGATGTGAGGATGCTTTGCATTGATTCTTCACGATGTACTTTATGCACCATATGTCCGACAAAATTTATTCTCTGTTCTTGCAGTAAGTTTAGGCTACTCTATTCGTTTTGAGAATAATGGTGTAACAATTTCACATGGGGCGAATGTTTTTTGATATGGTTTTATAATGAATGGTTTTATGGTTTTGGATACTATTGATTCTAGCATTAATAGTAATGATTTTTATTCCTTGTTGAAAATGATCATGATGATTCAATTCAATGGTATGCTAGATTAGGCCATATTGGACAAGATAGAATGGTCATGTTAGCTCGTGCATGGACGATTCCTACTTTCTCACAATGTTAGACATGGTTAGGTCTATGATGGCGCAGGCTAATTTGCCCATCTCCTGTTGGGGTAATACATTATTGGCTGCGACATATATACTTAATCGTGTGCTTTCGAAATCAGTTCAGTCCATCCTATATGAAATGTGGACCGACAGAAAGTTTGAATTGGGTGGAATGCGGCCTTGGGGATCAGCAGCTTACGTAAACAACACTTCTCATCAACATGGGAAGCTAGGCCCGAGGGGTAAGAAGTGTATCTTTGTAAGATATTCTGAACACTCCAAAGGCTACGTGGATGGGACTGTATCCGAGATAGAGTCATGAGATGTGGATTTCCTTGAGATGGATTTCCCTAACAGAGGTAATGAGAGCAAGGAGATGAACTTTTATGAGATGGAGGAAGATTTGGGTGCCCCAACTCGTACAGTAGAGACCGAAGAGGCTATTCCTCAGGCTCTTGTAGATAGTGGGAGTGACATGCCTTCGAGCAGTTCTCTTCCATTGAATGAGGAGTCTCTTGATCCTCAAATGCGTAGAAGTCAAAGGTTACATTCCGCGTCTCTTTGAGATTAAGGTTGATGCCTTTGTGGCTGATGAGTGATGCGCAAAAAGATGAGGAACCTCGATGTTATCGAGATGCCATCTGCTACAAGCGATAAGTGGATTATTGCAATGGAAGAAGAGATGGAGTCCATGAGGACTAATCAAGTCTGAGACTTGGTTGACCTTCCACCAAGGCGAAAGGCTATTGGGAACAAGTGGCTATTGGGAACAAGTGAGTTCTTAAAGTCAAACGCAAGGTGGATGGTTCCATTGAAAGGTACAAAGCTCGTCTAGTAGCCAAGGGCTACACCCAGCAAAAAGGAATTAATTATGAGTAAATCTTTTCACTAGTTGTGAGGTTTGGCTCAATTCGCATCCTAGCGATTGTCGCGCATTTGGATATGGAGTTGTATTAAATGGGCGTTAAGCCAACTTTTCTCAATAGAGATTTAGGGGGTGTTTGTTTAGAGCTGAATAGAGCTGAATCTGAATGGCTGAATCGGTAAGTGCGTTTGTTTTGGTCTGAATGGTTGAATCGGTAAGATGAACGAGCTGAATGGCCAAGTCAGATTTTTTTAGCTGAATGGCTGAATGAGCAGCTGAATGAAGTAAAAAAAAATAAAAAAAATAAAAAAATATTAACTATTATATTAAGTAATATTAAATAAATTTACAACAATTTTGAATTTTTTCAGAGAGGTAAAATAATAAGTTTTGTCATTCGTTTTTTGTATACGTCAATTATCGAACAACTTTTTCATTGATTGATTCAACTCATTTGATTGATTGATTCATTCAGTTTTATCAAACACTCCCTTAGCTGAGGAAATATACATGGATCAGCCAGAGGGGATCAGCCAGAGGGTTTCATCATAGAAGGACAAGAGCGCAAAGTATTCAAGATCAAATGTTTTATTTATGGTTTGAAACAGGCGTCCAAACAATGGTATTTGAGATTCTATCGAGCCGTCATTAGTGATAGGTTTACAATGATCGAGGAAGACTATTGTGTATATGTCAAATGGTTCAAAGATAAATTCCTTATCTTATCTATGTACGTCGATGACATTCTGCTAGCTGGGAACAAGAAGGAGATGATCGTCGCCATCAAATAGTGACTGTCCTCTAACTTTGAGATGAAGGACATGGGGATGCATCTTATGTTTTTGGGGTTAAGATCTATAGAGATAGCTCAAGGAAGCTTCTTGGTTTGTCTCAATAGACTTACCTTAAGAAGGTTCCTGAGCAATTCCAAATGAGCAACTGCAAATCCGTAGACACTCTTATCGCTAAAAGCAATGCGATTGGACCTGAGCAATGCCCTACTTCTCCCGAGGGAATTAAGAAAATGACCCATTACCCATATGACAATGTTATAGGAAAGCTAATGTATGCAGTTGTGTGTACTCGACCTGATATAGCATATGTAATCGGTTATCTCGGTCGGTATTAGTCAAACCCTGAGATTTCTCATTGGAGGACAATCAAGAGGATCTTGTGATATTTGAAAGGTACTTTGGACTACATGTTGTGTTATGGAGGATCGTACCTGCGTTTGATTGGTTACTCCGATGTCAGTTAGGGAGGTAACCAGGGGATGCACAAGTTGACCTCAAAATATGCATTCTTGCTACATGGTTGTGCCATTACTTGGTGTAGCAAAAAACAGACTTGCGTTGCTCTTTCGACGATGGAGTCGGAGTTTGTAGCATGTACACCAGTTGTTCAGGAAGCCATGTGGCTGAGGAGATTCTTTGAGGATCTTGGAGTTGTCTCTCAGGCTTCGAATCATGTGACTCTTTTCTGTGATAGCACAACGACTCTAGATTACACTAAGGACGCTAAGTGTCACAGCAGGACGAAACACATTGACTTGAAGATGAACTTCATCAGAGAGAACATAACAAATAATGAGGTGATATTGGAGTACATGCTCATTGGACTTATGGTGGCGGATCCCTTGATGAAGCCGATTACTAAAGATGCTTTTTGTAGGCATGTTAGTTCTTTAAGGCTTTGCAGGGTTTGATGTTCTTTTTTATTTTCTTGTATATCACTCATCATTTGGCTTGTATTAGAGATATTCATTATTATTTCGAGATATTTATCATTTATGTAAGATTCATTTGTTCCCACTTATGATTGTGTTCTTTTAGCGCATATGATAAATATTAGTAGTTCACACAGTTATTATGCATATTGGATATGCACACTAAATATATGTTAACTTGGCGCTTTGAAAAGCGATCAAGGTTGAGACAGTTCATTTATTGGCGCTTTGAGTATCGAGTTGTTGATGTTTTAGATAGCAATCAATTGGAGCTTAGTAGCGAGGAAAATGAAACATGATGTCGCCTTGGCATGAGCCAAGATGAGGTTAACTTGGATTAACTAAATATAGTATGCCCCACCATCTATATTAACTTGTACTGATAGCCGGATGCGAAGTCTCAGGTTTGACGCTTGGGAAAGCGAGCAATCTAGAAATTCGAGTTAGGCGCTTATGAAGCGACTGAACTAAGATCCGTACGACATAACCATATGTCATATGCTCATGTAGATGAGATTGTCTGTCGTGACATGATAATCGAACGTGAAATTTCAAATGTGGCGCTTTGATAAGCTTGAATTTGAAATATTCGAGTTAAGCACTCTGGGAGTTATTATACTAAGGTCCGCACAACAATACTATAGAATAGTATGTTGTGAGGGTTAAATGTGCTTAGCGACCATATAAAGGAGGTGAGAGAATGAATCCTTGTTTTCTCACCGTTTGAGTCCTGTAGGACAAGTTTTTTGTTCCTAAATCAAGTGCTCTTTGTGATCTTTGACTATACTGCAAAGACATGGATTAATGTTGCTACTTTGGTTTTGATTCCTAAGGTCAGGATTGATGAGACTATAAGGACCAATTCTGGAAAAGCAGTAGATTCATTTACGAGTAGTATTAGGGCGAAGGGAAGACAATTTGATTTTACCTCGTTCTGTACTTATTGTCGACAACTATAGTGTTTTGATAGCGATATAGTAATAAGTGAGATACGAAATGAACTTGGGCCCAAAGGTGGCTAAGCAAGGCTATCTGAGGGATTAAAGATACTTAACCTAATGAAAATTCAAATGTGTCTGGGGTACTCTGATTTTATGGGTTGTAGCCTCTACGCGAACTAATTGAGTTTGACATGAGAGCTCCCACATTGTTTTCTTTTAGAAGGCTAGATGTCTCTATGTTCTATGTTGGCCCTAACAGCTCCCGCATTGCAGGTGAACTCAGCAGTCGCGCAGTTCGGCAGTTAGACGTTTACATATTTTGGTTTGAGCTAGTTTTGGCAAATATGAGGATTACGTCGTCCCCGCCATAGGTGAGTTGAGATGTTGGATTTTGGGTATCCAAATGGGGCGCCCATAGAGGGTCTGACCCATTTGTTTTTATCAGTTAACTTATCTAATTGACCAAGTCAGCAAGACGTTTAAATATTAAACGTTACGTGATTGGGAGTTAGAGGATTTGCAGGGAAGTGGTTCAACCACTTAGACCTTTAATACCCACGTCTCCTTCTCAACGCAACATAATTACATCAGTTGGCCAAAATTATCAGAGAGTTCTCCTACAGACTTAACCTAATTGTTATGAACCGTGAGATTGGGCTTCGTTCTCATATTGTAGTTCGGAGACGTCGTTGGGTTTCAGGGGAACAATCAATTACATGAGGTTTTTCGCATCAGAGGCTTTCACGCTACAAGAGGTATGCCTTTGATTCTCCTGTTACGTGTAAATATAAAATAGCATGCGTATAAAATTCCTACAGATAAGATACGGAGACATGACGTAGAAAGATCCAAAATTTAGATATTAGTGTGTGGACATGACAAAAAATGGTTATTATATCATGTACACAAGTTTTTACAAATGTAATGTGAGAGGAGGGGCTGTTTATACCAAAGAAAATCTCTTTGGTTATTGTTTAGCATCAGTTTCATGGAACTACTCCATTGTCTCCTAATATTAATATTTTAGTTTGTTACGAGTCAATCTCCTTCATTAATGACATAGGGTGTTCGGCTGAGTGAGTGAAGGATCTGACAAATATCTCACACTGATAAATCTAGTTTATAAACTTCTTCTATGTGGAGGCAATAAATTAAGTGTCTAGAGTCACAATTAAATGTTGTAAAAAAATGTAATTGATACACTCTCAGTACCCCAAAGCATGACGAAAGTACAATGACACAAATTAAAAAAAAGTTGAAGTAGAGGATAGACTATAAAACATGTTCCAATTATACCCATAGTCGACCATGCGAGTAGACAAATGAAACTGTCTTTTTGAAACTGGTGGACCCCACTTATACTTGTGTGGGTAAATTAGAGCTTGTTTGTTAACTCGAGGCTTAAAATTTGAGGTATTAAGTGATTTGACTAATTAATCTTGTTTGATAAGTTTTAGCCAAATCACTTGGAAAATTTAGCTCCTCTTAAAACCTGAAATAAAAATAACTAAAAATTTCAATTTTAAATCGAAGTACAAGGGTTAATGACTAAATGTTGAACAAAGTTAGGACCTATTTGGTAGAACTAAATATAACAAACAAACTTATAGTTAGTCTAATTTTATTATTTATAGTTTGTGGGCGTCCTTAAAACAATAGTGCGGGCCTAATCTTAGGTCATTCAAATGTATTTTAGACGGTCTAAGTTGGGTTGAAATGCTATAGGTCTCCATCCAACTTTTGAAATGCATCACTTCCCATATATATGTATGTGTGTGTGTGTGAAAATGAAATATAAGGCATACCTTAGTCAAACTTGGCTATAAAGCACACAAAATGATTCTCCATTTTTTAACCTTTGTCTTTCAAATCGGACCGTAAAGATGATGAAAACATGAAAAATAAGGGGGTCTATCAGTTATTATGTAATTCTACGAAGTGAAACCCGTTAATCTATGTATTAATGTAATTTCAATGGTATAGATTTATTATATTTTTAATATTTTAAATAAGAGGGTCTTACATTCCTCGCTTTTGTTCAGCGATAAATAAATAACCACTTTAATGGAGATTTGTAGCATCATTCAAGTAAATACAGATTGAGATCGCAGAAATATGAGCCTGCGAGAGAGGTAGGCACGCTAGCGCACGTACTCTTCCTCGAACTCAAGTAATGCTACCTTCCTGAGCTGTAAGTGTGATCAAGGGTTTCAACTATTTTATCCCTTGGAGTGAACTATATTGCTGTAAGCTCAGCCTAGAAATATCCATCAACGTTTTGGGTTAGGAAAGACTAACTCCCCTAACTAGGTTCGACTTTACTGGAGAAAGAAGCTCATCGAAATCTTTTCCTTTCCTTGGGCAGTACCTCCCAACAAGATTGATCTGTTTGGGTCTTGATCCAGAATGGCCTTTTTATTGATTTTGACGATTGACTGAACACAGAAAACCTTCCACTGGCAGGCGATCGTGTTTTTCATTTTCTTCATAAAATAAAGAGTTTAATCTGTGAAACATATTGGTGGATGGAATAAGAATATGTTATATTTTTTACTGTTCCTGAAAACAAAAAATAAAAAATTCTACTCTTGCTAGTATTATTAGTACGAAATGTTTGAAGATGTAAAGTCCATCTGTTAACCATTCTGTGAGTTATTGACCTTTGATATTCTTACATCTCGGTACCTTTCTTCACGACTATTTAAGTATTAAAGTTCTCATCTTCTTTATGCTGCATCTAAATACACTTTTAATTCAAATGGCAGTGGACCATGTGTATCTTACTTACTTCGCAAGCGAGCTCTTTACAATGATATGTCAAGGTAACTGAACTTCTCTACTCCTATTAATGCTGCTATGGAGTGACCTGTTGGTAATTAATTTACTTCTTGTTTGCCGTAGGTATGTGTGTTGTGCTGGTTATATGCCCTGCAGTGGTCGCTGTGGAGAAAGTCGATGCCCTGAGTTTTGCCTTTGCACTGAGGTAATTAGATTGCCTTATCAACTTTTGCTTGGGAAATATCTTTCCGTGTTTTCCTGTCCTAACTTTGGATCGTTCTAAAGGAACATGTTCTTTGATGGTAGATCTTTGACTCCTTGAACCCAGCTCCCCCTTAATTTCAAATAATATATCCGCATATATTCAAATCTATTTTCAGTAGTGTCCTCTAGAGCATCTCTCTCAAGCCTCTGATTGAGAACATTAGTTTAAACTTTAGTATATACCAATAGATGGAAAGGAAAGGGGAAAAAGTGATGTTGTTTCAGGATCTGTGGTCTAGAAAATATTTTTAAACTACCATGATGATTGGTACTCTTTGATTTAATTCCTTGCTTCATATCACGGGACGGGAGCAGTATATAATTAATTAGTTTATGCATCACAAGGGTGAATGGCTATCTGCTATCATGTATCAGCTAAAGAAGACTGTTCTCTTCTTATACCATTCCTTAGCTCATCCCCTTGTCGTATCAGCAGAAATTTTACTCAAGCAAGCTCCTGTAGAAGCAGTCTCTGAATTTTACAATGCATCCTATCCAAATGGATTTTTAAGTGTTAGACAGGTGGTATAGCAGGCTAACCTCTGTAAAGTAAGGTTAAGGTGGGGTGTAATTTGACTTGGATTTCTGTTTCTTTAGGGAGGACTTCTTTGCCACCAAATGCATTTTAACCTCTTTCTCTCATCCTTAATAAAATTTATTCTTTCATCTAAACGTAAAGAAGAAAAACCCTTATGTTCTGTTAATTGGGCTCACGTGAAAAAAAAGAAGAAAAGAAAGAAGTAATACTATCTCCGCCTCTTATGTTTCGTACATGCAAATCAAGGAAACAAGATTTATGTTTACCAAAAGTGTTTTCCTTGCACAATGGTCCCATTCTAGTTACGCAACGTGCTTTACTTACACAATGGACTTAATTAGTTGCTCAATGTGCTTTACTTACACGTTGGATCCCATTTTACCCCAAGTTTTGTTGACTTTTGAATGAAGTTACTTATTTCAAAACGAAAGAAAACCCTTATTGTGTGTTTGTGAGTTTATTTTGGGGGAGAGATAGCAGAGCTAAAGCTCTAGCATGAATTGAGCTACTTTTTTCTCCATCGTGATCATAGTTGTCACGAAGATCGCCTAAGCGGCGCCTAGGCATCCCGACGATGGAAGGAATGGCATGGCGTGAGTCGACTTGAGACAGAGCTACCAAGCTACCAAGGCGTGTGCCTTGGTAGATCGACGTCTTCCCAAGACTTTAAAACATGCATTTTACTTGCCCAATACTTTAAACATGGTTTGGACTTGAAAACATAATGATCCATGGGTGTCCCATGGATTAAAAACAAATGATAAATCCCTAAAACGAAAAATTGAGTACTCTGTTTCTTCTCGTCGCGAGTACTTCGAATCTTCTTCTCGACTTCTCGACACTTCGCAATCCATCACAGCTCCACACAATTCCATCACAGTCTCATAGCAGCGACTGCGACTCGCAGCAACCTTGAATCGACTCAGCCCTTAGTTTCTCTTTTTCTCTCCTTCAGTTGCAGTGACCCAACTCTCCGACCCTCTCTCACACAGCCACATGTTTGTTTCTCTCCTTGATTTTCTGTTTAGATTAAGTGACAATTTTATTGTCTTTTCAAGTCTCTTAGTATATCTTTGTGGGGTACCTGATTTAAAAGTGGATAAATAGCCCATTAACTGTTTCTTTAAGTTATTGACTCAAGTTTTTGTTTATTATTAGGAAAATGCTATATTTTTCAAGTTTTAGTTTTGGATTAAGTGACAATTTTGTTGTTTTGAACTCTGTGGGTATTGTTTATCTTTAAAGTGGCTATTCCTTGTTTATCTTTAAAGTGGCTATTCCTTGTTTATCTTTAAAAGTGGCAAAGTTGGTATTGTTTATCTTTAATTGGTTATGTTTTGGGTTTTAATGTATATGATATTTATTGTTTAATATACTTGTGAAGTAAAATAAATAATATATAAATTGCACATTGTAAATAACTCGTCGCTATACGGAAGCCATGGCGGTCGCCTACCGCCGTGATGCCGTGACAATTATGATTGTGATGTCTCCTTGGTATGTTGGTGACACATACGAGTTGTTACTTAGTTGCGCAGCCACATGGAATGTTTGTATTAATGATATTAATCCTAATTTCTCAATTTTCCAGGTTGTCCTCTGCTTTGGAAATTCGGTAGCCTCAACTCGCTTTCTTTTGCAAGATGAGTTCAACATACAGACAACGCGATGTGATAATTGCATCATTGTACCTCTCTCTCTCTCTCTCTCTCTCTCTCTATCTCTCTCTCTCTTTCTCTCTCTCGTGCACACAGACATTTCTTTGTTTAGTAAACATGCTTATTTGTAAAATGTAGGGTTTCATGTTCTGCCTTCAACAAGTTGCATGCATATTTTCCATTGTTGCAATGATAGTTGGAAGTGATGAAATTTCAGAGGCATCTCAGTTGCTATCTTGTTTGGCCGATATGGTCTATTGCACGTAAGTATCCCTTCCTCACTTTTTAGTTCTTACGGTATACATTCATCAACAGTAATAAGAACTACCAAGTACTAACTACTCGTTACATTTCTCTTTTTGGTAGGGTTTGCGCATGTATGCAGGTATGATTCATTGACTATCTTGATTATTTCTAAAAGCTTTACAATCAATTTTGTCCAAAAAATTTCAATCTTGCTCTGCTTGGAAAACTCTTCTGAAACAAGGGAAACGCCGCACTCTTTTAAATAATTGAAATGACGATTTCAATACATAAAAAGACTTCCATAGCATTTCTACTTCTGATTAGAAAAATTCATGGCTAATTTATGATCGTTTGGTGTATTGCAGACACAACACAAGATCGAAATGGACAAGCGAGATGGTGTGTTTGGTCCACAGCCAATGGCAGTGCCTCCTGCCCAGCAGATGTCACGTCTCGATCAACCATATCCTCCCACTGTTGGATATCCTCCTCCGCAACCATATGGGCAACAACCTCAAGGCTACCCACCTGTTGGGTATCCTCAACAGGGTTATCCATCTTCTGGGTACCAGAGGTGATCTTTCAACCGTGTACAATTTGAAAGTAAATTCACATCATATTTATAAATTAGAACTGGCAGTCTTCGCCTTAGATTGGACCAATATTCATGTGTTCTGAGGATTTTTGTGTGTATATTACAATTTCGAGTTGCTATAAAAATTATTATGGCTTATTTGTGGTCACTTTTATATCTCATTTAATCTTTAGTTTTAGTTAGTACTAGAGGTTGAATTTCTAGTTTCTGTTTGTGGTGATTTAGTTCGATGCTCATAAAAACTGTAGGATATTCCTGGCTTCATTAAAAACCGAAGTTTGTGCTATGCATTTTGTAGGTGGTGTAAACCAGCAATATTCATTTTTTCCTTTTCTTTCCCAACTTTAATGGGTTTATCAAAATTAAGGCCACGTTTGTTTGCAAAATGATAAGGAATACATGTACAATTTATTATCACTCAAGATTATTTTATCTCATAATTGTTCTGTTATTTAATCTTATTAGCCATGTTTGTTTGAATGATTATAATCTTGAGATTATAATTCATGGAATTATAATTTCTGGACTAATTATGAATTAATACTCTTAAGTCCAATTTATTTTTTTTAAAAATAACACACTTGAGCTATGTTTATTTGCAAGGATTATAATCTTGGAATTATAATCAATGAGATTAAAATTCCAAGACTAATAATCCTCAAATTATAATCTCGGGATTATAATTATAATGCAAAGACTATTAAGTCATTTTATAATCTCTAGACTAATGGTCCTAAATTTAAATTTGAAAACAAACAAGACACTTGGAATTAATATTTTTATCTCAAGTATAATATTTGTAAACAAAACATAGTCATATACTATGTATAAATTATAATCGGAAGTTAAAAATTAGTATTATATAATTTCTTTTGAGATATCAAATCACCTTATAATTCCATTTAAAAAGCAGGCCAAACCCAAGTTGGGTAGTTACTAGTAAAGCTAATTTGGCTGACTTTCCGTTCGTTTTGTTGTATTCTTCATTTTATTTTTGATTTGGAGTTTGAGCATATGAGTTGGATACTCATCAAGCCGGCCGGAAGTCAAATTATTACATGGAATGGAAGCTAAAGAGTCAATTCCATGCATGCGAACCCTATATATTACTACTACTTACAAAACCAACATTGACTTTATAGCTTGGGAATGAGCCTCCACAAACCTCGCTATTAAAATATTTCTTCATTTTTTGCTGAATTTCCACATTAAATCCAAAATAGATAACATCATAAGACCAAATGCTTTATGAAACTCCGCCCTCTCCGGGATAAGAGGATATTTCGAATAGACAATCAGGTCCCTTTTCCCTCCCCCCTCAAATGGCACTGGATTTCGTATTACTGTCAATAAGATGTCTTTTTCATAGAGAAAAAATAAATACTACTATTACTATTATTTCAATTTAAAAAGTTTAAATTTGGCTGTGATATATATATATATATATATATATATATATATATATATATATATATATATATATCCTATTCCACACTATAAGTTAGTTGGGGCACTATTTCAGTTAATAGATCTGTGGCCGTCCATTCAATTAATGGAACGTTCATATTAAATTTGGTCTGGGTCTGGCCGCACCTCCTAGATGCGATCAGTATAACTCCTCCTGTCGCCAATTTGAAAAGCCAAACTATTACGCCGAAGATGGAACAAATGAGTAATATATTTAACGTACTCCAATATCTTAACATTATAATAATAAAAGTAAAAAAATATCAAACTTAAAAATATTTTTTTTTCAGTGTAAGAAAAAAAATATCAAACTTAAATATTTTTTTAAAATTTTAAAAAAATTCAAACTTAAAAGGTTTGATAACAAAATATCAAAAAATCAAATTTAGTGTACTTCAATAACAATATTTTTTTTAAGTTTAAGAAAAAAATATCAAACTTGAAAAGTTTGATATCAAAATATCAAATTTAGTGTACTCTAATATTTTTAAGTTTGATATATTTTTATTTTTCTTATTATTATGTTGAGATATTGGAGTACATTAAATATATTACTCATCCGTTCTAACTTCAGCTCTTTTCAAATTAGCTGCAGGTAAGACTTGTGGCTAGTTTGAAAAATTAAAATGAGAGCATAATTGTAAGACCCCAGCTTATTATAAATGAAATTGAATTTCCTCTATTTATTATTTTGAAATAGTAAGGGTTGATTTGATTAATGTGATTAGTTATGGGTAAAATGCATAAATATTTTAAATAAGCAAGTGGTTATAAAATATTCATTGTTATTTGGGAATATTCGTTTGGTCGTGGAATATTCTTTGCGTCGGGGAATATTTGTGCTGACGGCAAGTGACCTTGTGTGGGCCCCATAACGGAAAACGATTGGATGATGAAAACGACAAATATAGGTTGTTTATAAATAACGGCGTAGTTGTTACCGTTAATACTATTGAAATACTCGGTGATTAAAACACAGTAGCACGCGGTATTTGATTCTTACGTAAGAAGGCAATACTCAATAATTGTTACAGTAATTACTATTTAATATTTTATTGATTCAATAATTGCTACGTTGATATTTTATAATATTGTTGTTTCAATAATTGTCACTACATAGTATTTTCCATTATCAGATCAATAATTCATATTATTGAATAATATTATTAGATAGCATTATTGACAATGTCTAGAAAGTTCTGTCTAAGGAGAGGTTTGGTCACCTAATTACGCGCCAGTAAGGAGAAATCCTTATTGGAAAGCCCTCTCTTTTCTCAGGAGCTACACGGTTCATTTCGATATTGTGATTCGTAATATTATTTGTGAATAATTAATTATTGATTTATATGATAAGAAAAATATTCATTTTATGTGGATATAGATGGAGAAAATTTTTAATGTGACAATTGTTGAAAATTGTTATTTTATCTTTTTCTGATAAAATAATTCATTTAAATATATTATTATATTACAATAATATAATAATGGTGATATTTTTACAATGAATGTGGGATATATGAATAAATGAGGAGGAAGAATATTTTTATTACTTAAAATATTTAAAACATGTTTTGTGTGTTGGTGGACCCCATTTCTTGTTTAAAATTTAATTATAGCCTGTAAAATCGTCCGTATGTGGATTTCGGTCAACTTCTGCTTGAAATTTGGAAAAACTTTCTTCTGCAAAGTTGTAGAGAATTAAATTTTCTATGGAATGGACATAAAATTTGAATTTTTCTGATAAAAGGGCTATTTATTATGAATTATTGAAGTTCCAAATTTTCGGAATAATTAATTTTTGAAGTTTAAAATATTTTAATTAAGAAAAACGTTTTTGTTATTTTTGTGGGGTGGATGGCTGATGATTTTGGTCTGGTGTGGTGTGCGTAGGAATATAATTTGAAAATATTAATATTTTATTAAATTTTCTGCTTTGGTGTTCTAAGCATTTTCATATAAATAAGGTGCTTAGGTTAGAATTGAAAATCACACCAGAAACAAGTTTTCTCTCTCTTTCTCTCTCTATACTATCGATCGTATTCTTGTGAGTATTTTGATACTTTGAGTGTTGCTATACGGTGTAAGATCCCTTCAGCACTATATCCAGTATTCTAATCAGAAGTACTGTCTTTTCGAGGTAAGGGATGTTATTTTTTTTAAAATGGTATTATTTCTTCTAATATCATTATGCCGGAATATTGGTAAGATTTTTCTTGTGAAATTCTTGTCTTTTAGTGTCGGGGTTACTATTCACGATATCGACATTATTTATGTATCTGACACTATTCACGAATACTAAGTCTTATTCACAAAAAATTAAATTTTTATTTTTTGTCCAAGATATCTATTATGGATACTAGCTTTGATTGTATCCATGTTTTGATCATTCTTGAATTTTACTCCACTATGGTTATTTATGAAGTATTTTTGAACTTGGACTGTTTAAAATACGAATCCTTAATATTTGCTCTTTTGTTTCACTAGATTCGTTTTCTTTAAAATATTTTTATCATCCTCAGTCCTAAATGATGATATTACTAAATATCTTTGGCATGTAGTGCAAAGATGATTGATTTTCTTATGAATATCTTTGGCCCGTAGTACAAAGATGTACAAGTATTGAGATGAACATGACCAACTGATGAATATATCTTTGGCCTGTAGTGCAAAGATGAATATTTGATTCAAGATGTATATTGATTGATGTTGCAGGGATAAAATATTGATGATGGACTTTTAAATTCATAGATAATAGTAGATTTCATTATCTACGTTACTCTTCTATGAATTATTATTTCACATCGCGAATATTGATCCGAAACTTGTTATCTCATTATACTCATCGATTTTTCCCTGTTGAAGACTAACGATAATTTGTTCTATATTATCTTAGTCATAATATTCTTTACGAGGCTAGTTGAGCTCACCCTTTTTTTTATTTCATTTTTCTTCTCAGGAAGTGAGAATGTAACGAGTACTAGTCGGGGAGTGGAATGATGGTTCTAGAAGTTATTTTAGTAGTCCTCACTATTTTATAAAAGAGTGTATCAATAATTGTAATGATGAGTTATTTGAGTGTGGATATTGTCTAGAAGACAATATTTGTATTTAAACTCACAGTTTAAGTATTGTCGTATTTTGCACGACAATTGTTTTAATAAAGTTATAGTTGTTTCTGTACCATGTGTTTGGAGACTCAGAATGGGTGATGTATACCTATTTTGGGGGCGTCACAATAATAGTCATTAGTCTGATAGTAAGAAAGAGTTGCATTAGCCACATCTACGAGGTGCGGTCAGGCCCATGCTAAATTTAATCTCAGCGTTCCGTTAATTGAATGGACGGTCACAGATCTATTAGGTGAAATAGATTCGTTAATTTAATACATGTTATGAATCATTTCCATATATATATATATAATATGTATTTGCTATGGATGAAATATGAGCAAATAGCATCATAACCATTCATTACATAAATTAAGGGATTAGATTTAAAACACAATTTCGTCATCCGCTAGTTGAACTAGCGGACACATAAAAAAATTTAGGCCCAAATTACCCCCATATAAAGCTATTTACGCCTTTGTTGGTATTTATCCGCTAGTTGAACTAGCGGAAGAAGAATTGGCTTAATCTTTTGGATTATCATGCTATCCCAAATATTTTAGATAGAAAATATTAGATCTGCTATTATTAAGCCATCCCAAATATTACGCCTATCAGATCTGTCAATCAAGCCAAAAAGAATATTACGCCTTTGGATTACCATGTCGATTACACGAGTGCACATACCCTGCCCGCCCCAATTCGAGATTTATGTGTTGGAGTTCTGTCTGCTAGTTCAACTAGGGGACGAGGTTTAAAAAATAGATCTTAATGGCTTGATATGGGGGTAATTTGGGCCTAATTTTTTTTTATGTGTCCGCTAGTTGAACTGGCCGATGACGAAATTGTGTTTTAAATCTGAACCCTTAATTCATGTAATAGATGGTTATGATGCTATTTGTTCATTTTTCATTCATAGCAAATACATGTTATAGATCATTTTCTATATAGGGTAATGATTCATAGCATGTATTTGCAATGAATAAAAAACAAATATCATCCTAAGCGTCCATTGAGAAGAACAATGGTTGGGATTTAAATTTTGGAAACCGCGTTCGCTAGAACTTTTAGCGGACGGAATAAAGATGATATTTGCTCATTTTTGATCCATAATAAATACATGTTATATATCATTGTCCATATATATATATATATATATATATATATATATATATATATAGACTCTAAACACAAGTTTGATCCAGCCAATGATGCTTTTTCAAACATCAAAATCTAAAATTGTAAGATCCAGGTCGGCTCAATCTAGTATCCAGAATTCATGCACACAATTGAAAGTGGCCCAAATTTTGGATTATATTTAGCCATAGTCATCAATCACATCTACCGTTAACCGGATATTATTTCTAAA
This sequence comes from Panax ginseng, assembly GCA_020205605.1. NCBI lineage: Eukaryota > Viridiplantae > Streptophyta > Magnoliopsida > Apiales > Araliaceae > Panax > Panax ginseng. The sequence goes on from CM035131.1 coordinate 43,465,340, forward strand.
CTCAACTATGTTTAACAAATATATACTGACCTAATATATACTTACCATTCAAAAATTAAAATGAATTGTATAAATATTTTCTAGAAGAACCGCATTGTAATTTATGCAGTGTAATAGACTTGATTATTTAGCATAATCGTAGTTATGTTTTAATTAGCCGTGTGACGGTGAAAGTGCAATAGGTATTAATTTAATTAAATGTAAACACATAACAATTACGTTTTACACGTGGTGCCAATGAACGTATACCACGTAAGGAATTGAAGATTTGTCCCACGGCATCTATATTTCGCTTTCATCTTATTGAATCACCCACGAAGGAACAAATTAAATAATTTTTAGAATCTTGATTAATTAATATATCACGTAATCAAGTGTTTTTATGATTGCGTGTTATATGTTTCATACAATGCGGTTGGGCGGCAGTGGGTAAATATATATATATACAGCCGATCAGGTCCGAACTTTCGGACGTGATCAAATTCGAACTCTAAATTTTTTTTTTTTTTTTGTTTTTTTTTAAATAACTAAAAAAAATATTAATATTTTATGGAACTAAATTTTTTTCATAATACAATGTTTTGGGTGTGATTTGAATACCTATACCAAAAATATATATACGATGCATTGCATCGTATATATTGCTTTTTTTGTTATACGTATCCAAATCACATCCAAAATATTGTATTATATAAAATTCGATTTCATAAAATATTAAATTTTTTTTTAGTTGTTTTAAAAAAAAAGAGTCCGTATTTTAAGAAAAATAAGTCCTGGGACAGAGGACTCTCTCTCTCTCTCTCTCTCTCTCTCTATATATATATATATATATACACACACACACACACACACACACACACATAGCGGACCAGGTCCGGACTCCCGGATCTGATCAAATTCGGACCCTGTATTTTTTTTTTTTGCTTTTTTTTAAAACAACTAATTTTTTTTTAATATTTTATGGAACAGAATTTTTTTCATAATACAATATTTTGGGCGTGATTTGGATACCTATACCAAAAAATGTATGTACAGTCTGCACAGACTGTATAGACCTGTTTTGTTATACGTGTAAGACTGCAACTTTTATGAATAAAAATGATTTTTCTATAAATATCATTTTTGAATATTATAGAATGAATTTGATATAATGTTATAGTTGGGGATAATATTTATAAATTTTACAAAGTACGCAAGTTGTTATATAATATTCGATTGGTCGGGGAATATTCGTTTTAGTAGGGAATATTCGTGCAACGGCACAATCATTGGTGGACCCCGCAATGAAATTATTGTCGGATTGAGAAAACGATAAAATGTAAGACCCCAACTTATTATTAATGAAATTGAATTTCCTCTATTTATTATTTTGAAATAGTAAGGGTTGATTTGATTAATGTGGTTAGTTATGGGTAAAATGCGCAAATATTTTAAATAAGCAAGTGGTTATAAAATATTCATTGTTGTCGGAGAATATTCGTTTGGTCGTGGAATATTCTTACTATCGGGGAATATTCGTACGATGGCGCAGCCTTGTGTGGGCCCTATAACGGAAATCGTTTGGATGAAGAAAATGACAAGTATAAGTTGTTTATAAATAACGACGTAGTTGTTACCGTTAATACTGTTGGAATACCCGATGGTTAAAACACAGTAGCACACTGTATTGCACCAATTATTGATTCTTACGTAAGAAGGCACTACTCAATAATTGTTACAGTAATTACTGTTCAATATTTTATTTTATTCATTCAATAATTGCTACGTTGATATTTTATATTCACTACAAAAATAAAGATCATTGCCGACGGCCACTGCCGTCGCCAATGACTCTCTTGCCGTCGGCAATGAGGTCATTGGAGACGGACCTCATTGCCGACGGCAGTGTCGGTCGCCCCTCCCATCGCCAGGAGGTCGTCGCCCCTGGCTCCGGTCGCTCACCGTCGGAAAATTGGTCATTGCCGACGGGGGCATTGCCGACGGCACGCCGTCATCAATGGGTCATTGTCGACGGCCATAACGACGGATATGCTGTCGCTACTAAACATTATTGAGTTTTAATTTAACAGTCATTGCCGACGGGCTGCCGTCGCCAATGAGTGTCTAGTCCCGTCGCCAATGACCTTCAGGTCATTGCCAACGGCCCCCCGTCACCAATGACTTGCTGAAAAAAATAATAAAAAATTAAAAAATTCCCCTGTTCATTTACATATATATAATTGTACCTGTTAAAAATTAAAGAAAAATAAATAATGGCAATGCACGCATATCAATAATAATCATATCTTTTACCATCAATAATCAATATAGTTAGATACAAAAGTCTAGTCTGTACAACTCAAAAGTATATAAATACATGCATAAAAGTCAAAATATAAACATAAACTAACTACAGCCCAAGATCAGGAATGTCAGGGTCACCATCACCGCCATCTATCGTACGATCATCGGTCCCATCGCCTGTCCCACCTCCGGTCCCACCTTCTATAGTCTCATTAGCTCAGCGGTCATCACCATCTCCGCCACGGGCATCGCTTGTGCCGCAGCCTCCACCCCCATGAGTCTCCTCAACAAGACCCTACAAAAGTAAAATATTAAAAATGAAGTCAAAAACTAAGCATATTTAAATTATTTTAGTTTGTGTTCTACAAGTGTGGCAAACATGCAGATAACTCGGCATATGTATATCGGAATCTAGTCCCGTAAGTTGAAACACGTGCCTAATACCTATGCGGTGCTACGTGTGTGTTTGCGTGTCATTCGGACGACCGAGGCGAGTTTTGGTCTCTTTTTCGGCTTTTTGCCTAACTGTTTGCGAGTTTTGCAATTTGGGCGATAACTCGATCTCCGTATATCGGAATCGAGTTCCGTAAGTTGCAACACGTGCCTAATGCCTATGCGGTGCTACATGTGTGTTTGCGTGTTGTTCGGATGACTGAGGCTGGTTTTGGTCTCTTTTTCGACTTTTTGTCTAACTGTTGGCGAGTTTTGCAATTTGGACGATAACTTGATCTCCGTATGTCAGAATCGATTCCCGTAAGTTGCAACATGTGCCTAATGCCTATGCGGTGCTATGTGTGTGTTTGCGTGTCATTCGGACGACCGAGGCGGGTTTTGGTTTCTTTTTTGGCTTTTTGCCTAACTGTTGGTTCATCGGGCAAACGGGCTGATAACTTGGCATCCGTATATCAGAATCGAGTCCCGTAAGTTGCAACACGTGTCTAATGCCTATGCGGTACTACGTTTGTGTTTGCGTGTCGTTCGGACGACCGAGGCGGGTTTTGGTCTACTTTTCAGCTTTTTGCCTAACTGTTGGCGAGTTTTGCAATTTGGGCGATAACTCGATCTCCGTATGTCGGAATCGAGTCCCGTAAGTTGCAACACATGCCTAATGCCTATGCGGTGCTATGTTTCTATTTACGTGTCATTCGGACGACCGAGGCGGATTTTGGTCTCTTTTTCGATTTTTTGCCTAATTGTTGGTTCATCGAGCAAACGGGCTGATAACTCGGCATCCGTATATCGGAATCGAGTCTTGTAAGTTGCAATACGTGCCTAATGCCTATGCGGTGCTATGTGTGTGTTTGCGTGTCGTTCGGATGACCGAGGTGGGTTTTGGTATCTTTTTCGGCTTTTTGCCTAACTATTAGCGAGTTTTATAATTTGGGCGATAACTCGATCTCCGTATGTCAGAATCGAGTTTCATAAGTTGCAACACGTGCCTAATGCCTATGCGGTTCTACGTGTGTGTTTGCGTGTCGTTCGAACGACCGAGGCGGGTTTTGGTCTCTTTTTTGGCTTTTGCCTAACTATTGGCGAGTTTTGCAATTTGGGCGATAACTCGATCTCCGTATGTCGGAATCGAGTCCCGTAAGTTGCAACATGTGCCTAATGCCTATGCGGTGCTATGTGTCTATTTGCGTGTCGTTCGGACGACCGAGGCGGGTTTTGGTCTCTTTTTTGGCTTTTTGCCTAACTGTTGGTTCATCGGATAAATGGGCTGATAACTCGGCATCCGTATATCATAATCGAGTCCCGTAAGTTGCAACACATGCCTAATGCCTATGCGGTGCTACGTGTGTGTTTACGTGTCGTTCGGACAACCGAGGCGGGTTTTGGTCTCTTTTTCGGCTTTTTGCCTAACTGTTGGCGAGTTTTGCAATTTGGGCGATAACTTGATCTCCGTATGTTGGAATCGAGTCCCGTAAGTTGAAACACGTGCCTAATGCCTATGCGGTGCTACGTGTGTGTTTGCATGTCGTTCGGACGACCGAGATGGGGTTTGGTCTCTTTTTTGGCTTTTTGCCTAACTGTTGGCGAGTTTTGTAATTTGGGCGATAACTCGATCTCCGTATATCAGAATCGAGTCCTGTAAGTTGTAACACGTGCCTAATACCTATGCGGTGCTATGTGTGTGTTTGCGTGTCATTGGGGTTTTATCTTAAGTTTATCTAAGCAATACAATTACAAATTACATAAATTAAATAAGGAAATATAGAATTTAATTGTTTTTACCTGTCGAATATGTGGTGGGAAGATGTTGGCCAAGACTACTGCACACACGCAGATGGCCTCCTCCCATACTACACCCATGAGGTCGTCAACGGCAGCTGTAGGATCGATAGAGCCGTGGACAACCTCCTGAGCCAGCTGATAGATCTGCTCATATGATGGTGCGCCTGACTGCACAACACCGCTCCCCATGTACCCCTCTATGATCCGCCGGAAGAAGTCGTCGGATAATGAAGGGCCGACGCCCGATCCACTCGTATTACTACCTCCAGTGGGTGGGTGTCGCCGAGATCTCTCAGCAGGGACTAGGGTGTAAGCTGGGACATGGGGAATGCCCATAACTCTACCCTTCTTCGGTCCCCCACAGTACCTCAGAGGCAGGTCCTCTATCTCCTCGTCAAGACGCAGCGTGGGCTAAATCTCTTTGGAGTGTCACCTCTCTAGCTGCTCCGGGCCACTGCAAGATCCTCGAACCCTAGCTGAAAAAAACACATTAGTAGATGATATGCAAAGTATAAAATGAAATAATACAAAAGAATATCCGAATTTTAAATACATACTAAATAAGAGAATTAAATAACTTACAGCAATGCGTTCTGCCTCAGGTGAGATATAACCACCGTCACCTTTCTTTTGGTGGGCGTGCCACCAAAACTCCAAGCGGGAGGGTGCATGCTTTAAACTCACCTCAAGTCTCTCCCGGTACAGGTCGTACGACTGAGACCCAGTGCAGTGTGGGAGACGATCACTGTCGGGTAGTGAACGTCAGGTCGACATCTTCTTGAAGGCCTCGCCGTCCCAAATGCTGCACATCTGGTCCCACACCGCAGAAGATATGAAATCTGGCCGGACATCCATAAGTGTCTGTCCATCAGCCATCTTCGTCTGGGCCTTCTTCTTCCAGTCGTAGACCCACTTGTGCCAATTCATCTCTAAGTATCTGTGTAGAACAGTCATGCCATGGGCTTCCTGCCGTCCTCAAAATGATAATATCTCTACACATTACACATTAAGAAGCTTAATAAACAACATAAATCAAAGAGGTAACATAAATCAAAGAGGTAACAGTATATTCAAATGGAATATAAAACTAACATATGAATGATTGACATCCTACCCTAAACTCAGCAATAATCAACTGACGTGAGCGTCATCCATATCCGCCCACCTCATCCACGGGTTTGAGAATCGGTTGCGGACGATCCCAATCAACGTGTTCCTTGGTGTGGCGTCAAGGATACTACAATTGAAATTAATACATTGCAAATTACAAAGAATATATAATTAAGAACTAAATACTTATATTATAGTAATACTATATAGGATTATGAAATTACCTATGAGTCCCAACACGACATATAAGCTGCGCACTGGGGATTCCCTATGAAGCCACGTCTTTAGTCCTCATGAGGCCTACATCGATCACCTATGTAGTGAAATACATCAATATTTATATAAATGAATATAATGACAATACAATAAAAAATAAAAAATAATAAGATGTATCCCAATAAAATATGTAATTATACCTAATGATCCGGCCTGATCATCACGCGTAGAATCGCCACGGCCCCCACGACCTGCAAGCCCACCACGATCGCCATGTGGTGCGCGCGCTATATGTATGTATACCACCAAAACTAAAAAAAAAAATACTATATTAATACAACTAAAAGAATGCAACATATAGTAAAAGAGGGATAACATAGCGGATAACATACAGATACAGATAAAAGAAGATAACATATACTGTCAAATCATATGTATGTATACATACGTAAATACTATATTTGTGAACATTAACAAAGAGGATAATATAGAGTATGCTGACGTAATAAACCAAAACTTTCAAGCAGTCACAGAAAATTATACAATTACTTTTGTTTGTAAAAAATGATAGATGTAATAAAATTATACATTAAGTGCGACAGTAATGGTTTAAACGATACAGTGGGCAAATTTTATTTATTTGTACCTCAATTCTTTCTATATATATCAATTCCAGTAGGTTTACTTATATGGAAGTTTCATAAATAGTAAACTCTGACTTTCTCACAATGTTTTTTGTTGAGTCCGATTGCAAACACAAGAATTTTCCCAATACCTCAAACACATTTCTTCTTACAAAATGATTTACCACGTAAATTACTACCTCAATTAATCATAGGTGGGAATAGGGATGGATCCACGACCGACAATCAAAGATTTGCTAGCTTTCTTTCTTCATGAACAGAGACAAATATATATATAGTTGGATCTAACTCACAGCAGGAGCAGGAGGATCCTTAGCTTCTTTATATGATTTTAGTGTAAATTTTTGTAAAATAAGGCAACTTAGGTTCCAAACCTCCTTTAAGAGCCAAGACAAATATTACTTACCATTTCCATTTGGTTGAACCTGTAAAACACCGAATTTTATGAAATAAAAGTATTCAATTTTTCTTATAATTACAATTCAGTAAATGGTTAAATTGATAAAAAGTTAAAGTTAAGGGTGATATATGAAATTTTTTCAAAAATACGCAAGTGGTTATAAAATATTCATTGTTGTCGGGGAATATTAGTTGGGTCGTGGAATATTCTTTTCATTGGGAATATTCGTATGATGGCCAGCAGACCATTTGTGGGCCCCATATGAGAATAACCGCTCCGGATGAAGAAAAAGACAAATTAAAGTTTTTATAAATAATAGCAGTAGTAGTTATTTTATTAACATCTTGTTGGAATACCCGGTGGGTAAAGTAAAATGTCTGGCGTTGTTGTTGCGATGAGATTACAGTATTGCACCAATTATTGATTCTTACATAAGAAGGCACTACTCAATAATTGTTACAGTAATTCTCGCTCAATATTTTATTTTTGATTCAATAATTGCCAGCGTTGATATTTTATAATTGTCACTACACAAAGATTTTTTCATTAATTATCAGATCAATAATTTATATTATTTGAATAATATTATTAGATAGCATTATTGGCAATGTCTAGAAAGTTCTGTCTAAGGAGAGGTTTGGTCACCTAATTGCGCCAGTAAGGAGAAATTCTTATTGGAAAATCCCCTCTTTCTTGGGCTGCACTGGTCATCAATAATGTGTTTCTGTAATATTATTTGTGAATAATTAATTATTGATTTATATGATGAGGAAAATATTGATTTTATGAGGATATAGATGGAGAAAAATTTTAATGTGACAATTGTTGAAAATTAATATTTTATCTTTTTCTGATAAAATAATTTAATTAAATATATTATTTTAATAATATATTAATGATGATATTTTTACGATGAATGTGGGATATATGAGTATATGTGGAGGAGGAGTATTTTGTTACCAAAAATATTTAAAGCATGTTTTATGTGTCGGTGGACCCCATTTCTTGACTGAAATTTGATTATAGTCTGTAAAATCGCTCATTTGTGGATTTCGGTCAATTTTTGTTTTGAATTTGGGAAAACTTTCTTCTGTAAAGTTGTAGAGAATTGAATTTCCTATAAAAACACGCGAGATTCGAATTTTCGGAAAAAGGGCTATTTATTATGAATTATTGAAGTTCCAAAGCTCCGAAATAATTGATTTTTGGAAGTTTAAAATAATTTAAATAACAAAAACGTTTTTTTACATTTTGTTTCCCTCATTTAACATGTGTTAGGGGCTGAGTTCTGATGTTGAGAGCATACGTATGAAGTCTTGGAAAAAAAATATAATATTATTATTTTAATAAATTTTTCGCTTTTTTGTTGTTAAGCAATTTCCTATAAATAGGTGCTTAGGTTATAATTGAAAATCACACGTAAATGAAATTTTCTCTCTCTATATTATCAAGCGTATTCTTGTGAGTATTTTGAGTATACTTTGAGTATTGCTGCTATACGGTGCAAGTTCGATTCAGCAATTATTCCAATGTAAATCTTCGCTTTCTTTTGAGGTAAAGGGATAATAAGGGATTTTAAGGGTTATTATTTCAAAATTCTTTTGAACCTTCAAAATTCTGGAAAAATTTGAAATGATATTTTGATGAGTTTTTAGATTGTGTCCAAAATGGCAATTTTTGGATGTATAGATTAAGAGTTATGAATTTTATGAGGAAAGACTATTTTAAAAGAAAACCCTTATAACTCCTTGTGATTAACTCCAAAATTGATGAAATTTTTATTAGGAGTACATCTGTATAATATCAGTATACCGTGTAAATTTCAGAAATTTTGGATAAAAGTACAATTTATGATAAATGTTTAAATATTCGGTGGTTTTGGCCATGTGAAAAATAGTAAATGACTTTTAAAAATTCTGAGAAAAATATATGTTCAATATAGGACTATATTCTGCTAAATCCCAGAAAAGAAATATTTTTGGAACTGATTTGTTATTTTTCATGAAAATGGACTAGTTATGAGTAAATGAATTAAATATGTTATGTGAAGTAAAAAAATTAGAAAATAGGATTTTATGGCTTGAGAATCCTACATGAGGTATATGAATATTTTTTATGAGAATTTTGGTTATTGGTGATGAAATCTTATGAGTTTGTGGCATTTTAGAATGATTAAATGCATTATTTAGTAAAGTGTAAGCAATTAAAATAAATTGTTTATAAGCTTAAAAAAAAATATTATTCTTTCAATATCATTATACCGGAATATTGGTATGGATTTTATTGTGGAATTTCTACCTTTTTGAGTCGGGTTTACTATTCATGAGATACTATTCACGAGTTACTATTCATGAGTTACTATTCACGAAGTTACTATTCATGAGTTACTATTTATGACAAAATTGGTTTCTTTTTCTAACCAAATTATAGTTGATTTATGAATATTACTCTGGAGATTAAAACTATATATTGATTATATTGATTTTATTATCATATATAACATTTTTATAACCACGATGTTGAAATTCTCTTTCACTTTGGAGTGTAAAGATGGGTAGATTATTAGTATGATCATGACTAGGGTTCTCTTTGGCGATGAGTGAAAAATTGAATTGTGGATTTGGTATGATCATGACCATTGAATTTATAATTGAATATCTTTAGCTTAAGTGCAAAGGTGAATTGATCAACATGGTTATAATTATTGTTTATATAAATTCTGAAATGATTATATATTTCTTTGAGATATTAATATATTTGGCCTGTAATGCAAATATGAACTGTTGAGGAATATCTTTGGCCTGTAGTGCAAAGATGAATTGTTGATGAATATCTTTGGGTCGTAGTGCAAAGATAACCTGTTGTTGAATATCTTTGGCCTGTAGTGCAAAGATGAACTGTTGATGAATATCTTTGGCCCGTAGTGCAAAGATGAATTTATTAGTATGATTATGAACAGGAACTGTGATTTGGTATAACCATGATCTTTGATATTTCAGGTAAAGACAAGTGATGAAAATTATCTTCGTTCCGAATGAGAAAAGGAATTTAGAACAACAATTACGATTATGAAGTTATACATGTGATTGTGGGATGAGAATTGTTGATTGATGTTCTGAGGATAAAACATTGTTGATGGACTTTTAACATGGAGAAGATAATAGACTTTATGGTCTATTTGACTCTTCTAATGGATTGCTCGTTCCGCTGCAACTATGGTTGAAATTTTTTATCATCTACCATATGTTCTAAATCTCTGATTTATTATTGATGAAGGCTATTGATAATTTAATTATCTTTAGTCATGATATTTTTTTTACGAGCTAGTTGTGCTCACCCCTTTTGCTTCACAATTCCTTTCAGGTAATAAGAGTGTAGCTGGGTCGAGCGGGGGAATAACAAGGGAATAGAACGGTGGTCTATAGAGGTTGAGGGTGAGGAGAATTTAACTTGGAAGGGTGTTTTGCCACTATCATACAAGATGTCTAATGACATACAACCTCGTGTCATCATAAGATGTGGTTGTGCTAATCCACTTCTGTGAGAGTATATTTACAAGCACTACCTATATAATCTTGGTGTTTGTTTGGAGTATAATACCCAATTAGAGACAGTGGAGATAATGATATGTCAAGAGAAGACTCACCATTGGGAAGAATATGATAGTAATCTTCTCATTTTTCTTTGGGGTCTATTGGGTCAACCAAGGATAATTCTGTGGCCATATGATATCTATCATAACCTATACGCATGGCCTCTCATGTACGAAGGTTTCCTTGAGCACTTCCCAAAGATTCTAATTTCTAAAATTGTTTTTGACTATACCTTTATGTAAGGTGTCACTGTGAGGTGTTGTCCACGGTTGGGACATGTGTCACATTTGGTATATATTTGTATCCAAACTCACAGTATATGTGTTGTTGTATTTTGCACGACAATTGTTGTAATAAAGTTGTAGTTATTTTTTGTACCATGTATTTGGCGACTCAGAATGGGTTGGATGGAATGGACCTATTTTGGGGTCGTTACAGAACCACTATATTTTGATTGATGTTGCTCCGCGTACTTGTTATTTAGATATATTTTTCATAACATCTATTGATTTGCTCTTGATTATTATGATTAGATATTAATATCATTCATACGTAATTAGTCTAACAACATGTTGAGGTTGGACTTCATATGATTAGATTGAATGTTAAGCTTCTTTATTATTAAAAAAACTCATATTTTAATAGCTCAAGTACACATAATGTCTCATATACTAATGATAACACAAAACTTAACCCCCAAAGAATAAAAAATAGAAATAAATGAAAGATTCGTTTAAACAAGACATCGAGCACGCACAGTATGACACTGAATATACAACAACAAAAGGTGCGAATAGCTTACAACACAACGAGAGATTAGTGCATTTATTCATATTTTAGAAACTAAAATAGTAATGGCATACATAATTGACCTGGGACACAAATATTCTCAACATAAGATGGTAGCACACAGAAATTAACCATTACACACACATAGAAATATATATATACTATGTACATAACAATACGCTACAGAATGGTACGTAGATTTATCTCTACGTACATAACAATAATACAAATATGTACAAAATATAAAACAATAAGCAAAATGAAAAGGCAAGATTTTTTTTTTACAAATCCTACAAAACTGAAAACAGAATGCAAGACCAACCCGGGATTCAGGCTCCAAAACCCACTTGACAATCTCAAATTTTTAATTTGAAGAATAACACAATGCCCAAAAGTTTTCATACTTTGATTTAAAGAAGCTAAACACAAGCCTCTGACTTTGATTTTGGCGAAAAAAATTGGGAAATTTACCAAACTAGCTTAATACAAGCCTTTGTCAATACCAAAGATAAATCAAATAATATAGACCTTAAATCAAATCTTATTATACATTGAGATGATAACAAAACTATTATAATGGTTCCATAAGTTAATTAAGGAAAAAGTTGAATTGGAAAAACTTATCGAGCTCGAGGCAGGACCGCGTCGACAGTGAGGACAGAGAGGTAGGCGATTTACCGGGACTCGACGGCGAGGTAGTATGTGGTAATTAGAAGCTGGGCGACGGCATAATCGGAAGATGGACGACGGTGAGCTACTTAGGGCGACGGCAGGAGGAAGAGGGAAAGAAGATTCGCGCGGGGGGTGGGGGGAAGAAAAGGATAAAAAAAAAATTAAAAGCGATTCATTATATAGGACTCATTCTCGACGGCATAGCCGTCGTTATTACTCTATGCCGCTAATGACTTAATACCGCAGTGCGATTCCGTCACCAATGTTAAAGCCCGTCGCCTTAAAACCTTTCGCTTGGCGGGTAAGTGGGAAAAGATGGCGCCATATGAGTGAAAATAAGTCATTGCCGACGACATACATTAACGACGGCTTGGCCGTCGCTAGTGAGGTCATTCCCGACGGCTATTCTCCCGTCGCCATTACTCCCGTCGCCTATGACCCAGTTTTTTGTAGTGATTGTTGTTGTTTCAATAATTATCGCTACACAGTATTTTCCATTATCAGATCAATAATTCATATTATTTGAATAATATTATTAGATAACATTATTGGCAATGTCTAGAAAGTTTTGTCTTAGGAGAGGTTTGGTCACCTAATTGCGCGCCAGTAAGGAAAAATCCTTATTGGAAAACCCCCTCTTTCTTGGGAACGGCCTGGTTGTCAGTATTGTGATTCAATAAAATTATTTGTGAATAATTAATTATTAATTTATATGATAAGGAAAATATTCATTTTATGTGGATATAGATGGAGAAATTTTTAAAGTGACAATTGTTGAAAAATTGATATTTTATCTTTTCTAATAAATAATTCATTTAAATATATTATTATATTTTAATAATTTAATAATGGTGATATTTTTACAACGAATATGGGATATATGATTATATGAGGATGAAGAGTATTTTTCTTACTAAAAATATTTAAAACATGTTTTTCATGTTTGTGGACCCCATTTTTTGACTGAAATTTGATTATAGCTTGTAAAATCATCCGTATGTGGATTTCGGTCAATTTCTGTTTGGAATTTAGAAAAACTTAAACTTACAAAGTTGTAGATAATGGAATTTCCTATGGAAAAGACATAAGGTTTGAATTTTTCTGATAAAAGGGCTATTTATTATGAATTATTGAAGTTCCGAAGTTCTAGAATAATTAATTTTTGAAGTTTAAAATATTTTAATTAAGAAAAATGTTTTTGTTGCTTTGGCACATGTGTGGCTGATGTTTTGCCCAAATAAGTGGGCGTAGGAAGTTTAACAAAATTATAATATTATTATATTAAATTTTCTGCTTTGGTGTTCTAAGCATTTTCCTATAAATAGGGTGCTTAGGTTAGAATTGAAAATCACAATTTAAATCAAGTTTTCTCTCTATATTATCGAGCGTATTCTTTTGAGTATTTTTATACTTTGAGTGTTGCTATACGGTGCAAGTTCCTTCAACGTTATATCTGATATTCCAGCCAGAAGTACTATTCTTTTTGAGGTAAGGGATGTTATTTTTTTTAAAATGATATTATTTCTTCTAATATCATTATGCCGGATTATTGATAAGATTTTTCTTGTGAAATTCTTGTCTTTTAGTGTCGAGGTTACTATTCACATATACGACACTATTCACGAATACGACACTATTCATAGAAAAAAATTAAATTTTTGTTTTTTTTCCAAAATACCGATTATGGATACTAGCTTTGATTGTATCTATGTTTTGATCATTCTTGAATTTTAGTTCACTATGGTTATTTATGAAGTATTTTTGAACTTGGACTGTTTAAAGTACGAATCTTTAATATTTATTCATTTGTTTCACTGGATTTGTTTTCTTTAAAATATTTTTCATCATCCTCAGTCCTAAATGATGATATTACTGAATATCTTTGGCCTGTAATGCAAAGATGGTTGATTTTCTTATGAATATCTTTGGCCTGTAGTGCAAAGATGTACAGGTGTTGAGATGAACATGACTGACTGATGAATATCTTTGGCCTGTAGTGCAAAGATGAATATTTGATTCAAGATGTATATTGATTGATGTTACAGGGATAAAATATTATTGATGGACTTTTAAATTCATAGATAATAGTAGATTTCATTATCTACATAACTCTTCTATGAATTATTATTTCCGCTGCGAATATTGATCTGAAACTTGTTGTCTATTGTATTTTATCAGATTTTTCCCCTTTTGAAGACTAACGATAATTTGTTCTATTTTATATTAGTCATAATATTCTTTACTGGGCTAGTTGAGCTCACCCTTTTCTTTTTTGTTCTATTTTTCTTCTCAGGAGGCGAGAATATAGCGAGTACTAGTCGGGGTATGGCATGAAGGTCTTAGAAAGTTATTTTAGTAGTCCTCACCATTTTTATAAAATAATATATCAATAATTGTAATGAGGACTTATTTGAGTGTTGATATTGTCTAGAAGACACTATTTGTATTTAAACTCACAGTTTTTATGTTGTATTAATAAAGTTATACTCTTTAAGTTGTCGGGAGGTATAGGCTATGACTTTCCCACGTTGCATAAGAACACATCCTAACCCTTTGCCTGAAGCATCGCTGTAGATAACAAATCCATCCGAACCAGATGGTATTGTCAAAACAGGTGCCGAAATGAGTCTCCTATTAAGCTCTTGGAAACTCTATTCGCATTCCTCGCTCCATACGAATGAGTAGGTTAAATCCCAGGTTCTAAAAACCTTATAGCTTTTCTCATTACAAATAATGATAATTACATTATTCTTTACATCTTGCACGAGTGACTTTTATCCGCCACCAAGGATACATAATCGTTCATTAAACTATTCTATAGTTTAATTCTCATATTTCTACATTACAAGTCTTCACTTGATCTTTTTTCTCATTCACATTCTGAATGGCACTTCATCTGGATACCGACAGCTTGATCTATATGGGATCCTAAAGTTCTTCTAACATCGTTCGCTGAAAATGTTTTTCATTTAAATCAAGTGTGAGCATTCAATTGCCTAGCAAGTCATAACAGTTGAAAAAACAACTTCAAGAATTTAAACATTCTTTTTAGACTTCAATAACCGAACAAAGGTTATGAAGTAGCTTGAATAATAGGAATAATCTCGATTCCTATCATTTTAAAACATTTGTCATATTTACTTTGATACTTTCTTTCTCTACTCTCTTTCATACACATTCTGTCTGGCTAGAATCAATAGCACAGACTTATCAATAACGGTTCATGTATAAACAGAACATGCTCATATTGAACAGTTCAATCAAAGAACAGTTCATATCATAGAAACACCAAAGTGTTCACATTGTGGCACAAGGCCTCATACATTCTACCACCTTGTACAAATATCGCATATTCGCACATAGACAGAACTTCTCAAGTTCAACATCTGAGAAGTTTTAGAAACTCGCATTCATTTAAAATATGAATGAAGTTAGGAAACTTGCCTTACACACAGCTACAGCTTACGCTGAACTGCTGATTCCATTCCCTATAACACATAAGGAAATAACACATACACCAATTAGTCATATACTTGACTTACGCATTGGTTTACTTAACTTTACTTCTTAACTAAGTTTACGCGACCAACTTTCATTACCATTCTACGGCTTCATGACATACGGAGATGTCTTACTCAAAACGTTCTTCATCTTTGATGATTTACATTCTTATCTTCTTCTAATAACTTCTCTAGGACTCAGCACACATCGCTTCTCTGCTGGTAGTCCATATGGTACTCTGAGTGGTTTCCCACAAACAACCAACAAACAAGTTCCCGTCTTGTCTACACTGTCCACACAGTGAGTTAGATCGATTGCCAGTTTCGTATATACCTTCGCTCTCTGAAGGAATTGTTTAGCTCAACTCCCATATGTCAACCATCAAAGGTTACGATTGTACCACAACCTAACTTATCTTAACTTATATGAACTATTAAATATAATGTTCGTGAAGTCAATTTCTTATTCCTTATGGCTTTCTGACAATTAAATGTCATACCTCAGGATTCATTCTTATCCGACTCACATTCGGCTTTCATTAATCTTATTACCATTCGATACGGCCTTCTTGATACCATTCGTATCTTACTTACTACTTTCATCAACGTCTAAGTCATACAACTAGGGTATACTTAGAACGTTCGTCCAACGCGAATACGATTCACAAGGATCGTTTACGTATTCAACGTTCACATTGCTCGTCTCTTAATCTCTCATTCAACCTTTACTCAAGGTTTTAATCACTTTCGACCGTTATCCATCCCATGAACCCCATGTTCATTATTCTTTCCTAATGTCGAAGCCATACTGATCGTTGTATGCTAAGACCGATTGTTCATTACAACAACGTTGCGTTCACAACGTCTGTACACTTTACATTTATCTCTCATTACCATGTCATAACATCGAAATGTTATACATTACTATCGTCCATCAACGTCTAAGGAATCACCATCATAGCAATCCCTCACGTTCGATTCATTGCGACTACGGTCCCCGGCTATTGGTCCCGTAACCCGTAATTACATTCTTTTAATCTCGTTTAATCTTTCCGTTCAACCTTCATTAAAGGTTTAAAACACTCTATTAAGTGTTACATTAGTTGAACTACATGTTCATATCTCTTTCTTGCACATCCCCTAGAAATTGAGCAGTTAAAAATCACATTTCTGGCATTGCTCTGATCTTGGCCATGCATGGCATCACTCTCAAAGACTAAGACTTCATACTGTGGCATGAGTTAGCGAGACGTGACCCTCGGCTGGCGATAATGCAGCCGCCACAATTCTAGGCATGATGAAGCGCAGCATGCCAAGACCTTCTTCCCGAAAATTTTTCTAAGTCTTTGGTCGTTCTGAGACGCGTACTTCGAAATCTCATAACTTCTTCGTTATAACTCAGAACGAGATTGTTCCAAAGCCATTTTCTTCATTAGCTAACGTACTTCGATTACCCCCAGACAGAACTTTGTTCTGAATCCGTTAACATGCAATTCAATTGGCTTAATCTTCACCCTTTTTTTCATTTTAACATTTTTAACGTTCTTCGTTCGTTCGTCTATAATTCGGTCATCCGAACTCGGAACTCATTCGTTTTTGAGTCTACGACTCATGTTTTATACATTCTCTTACATTCTTATGAAACCCTACACGTTCGGGTTCATTTACTAACTTTCAAATTCTCAATTTTCTTTTACGAAATTTTCACCATAACTTCGTTATAGCTCAATTCTAATCCGTTCTTCAAGAATGTTTCCAACCTTCCTAACCAAGCAATAAGCATCTAACTTATACACGATGGTTTTAAACTTGTCCATCAACAACAATTACACTACGATGGTTTTAAATTTGTCCATCAACAACGTTCTTCGCGTTCTTCGTGTTCTTCGTTTGTTCTTCATTTTTAATCGATATTTTGGATTACATTTTCACTTTTTCTTAGAATTTGATGTTATAGAACATCATTCCTTACTTATTTGACCTACTCATTCGTAAGATTCATTCGGATCGCTCAAAATCCTTACTTAATCTTATATTTCCTTAAGAAATTTATAAACTAAATTTCTAATTCTTATTTCTTCGTTTTCTCATGAATTCAACTATATGAATTCATTATTAACATTATCTACTTCTTATCTTCATTAAGTTATGTATTGAACATATTAAACTTAAAGAAAATTAGAAGAAACTAGGATTCGGATTACCGTTCATCCTTAAATTCTTTCCGTCGGACAAAGTTTGCTCACGAGCCAACTTTTCCTCTTTCTTCTCCCTTTCATCTTCCATCCGAACTCTCTCTCTTTCTCTCTCAAATGATAGGATTTTTAAAATCCCATTCAAATGAGATTAAACTTCCTATTTATAGATTTTCAAGGCTAGGGGCATTTTGGTCTTTTCATACCCTAACCTCCTTACTATTCATTACTTAAGGACTAAGTTAACTTAGCCCTCAAATTTGCTTAGCCCTTAAGTTTCGTAGTTCCGTCTTTCGGGTTTCGTTTTACAGTTTTAAAAAAACTGCGATTCTCGGAATCCAAATATTTTTGAATATTTCGTCTCTCCTTTACCGATTAACTTTTACGTATTCTTCGGATTTCTGAAAAACTGAAAAACACTTTTTGACGTTAAGTGTTTTTCTTCACGTTTTCCCCTAACGTAGCTAAATAAGTGAAAAGTACATAACAGTACTTTTCGTCGTTTTTATTTTATCCGATTTCTGCACGTTTTTTGAGAAAAACTTTTATTGGCTTACTTAACTTTTCACGATATATTATCGACTAATCTTTCGACGGAATGTCATTTCGCCATACCGAACTCTCGGAAAGGCTTAGGTTATTCAAACCCTAACCCTTAGGTTTCGTCGAGTGAATAGTGCCTATTTCGTCTTTTTCCCCGAAAATATTTTGTCTCCGGAAAATTTTTATTTTCGTCTTGAAAATTCCTACTCGTTCAGTCTAGCTCGTAGCCAGAATCCTCCCGATTAATAATCATTCTAGGTTATAGAACGATTAATAAATACATAGCACATAATAGTATTAATAAAAATTCATTTTATTAATAACTAATTCTTTAAATCTTAATTTCTGGACAATCAGGATTTTCGAGTTGTTACATCCTTTCTCCCTTATAAAAATTCCGTCCTCAAAATTTCTTCAAACCATACCCATACCCGGGTCATCACATTCACCCCTTCTTCACAGAATTTCGTCATTGAAATTTTAACTTACTCTTCTTTTCAACTTCTCTTCAAAGAAGTTCTTATCTTTCTTACATTCCCTACCCTTCATAACTTATCAAGAATCATGAAGTGAAAGGAATAACGAGGAATATAAAGATTCCTTTAAAATATTTCATTCTTTTGCTTTGAGGGGTCAAATTGACCATGAACTCTTACTAAGTTAAATGACCTTTTCGTCAGTAAACCTTTTTCTTACGGTAAGTTTACAATCACAAAGAAGGTAAACTACCTCTCCCATACGTAGGTGATCAGCCTATCGTATAACCCCATTTCAGGGTATGTTCACCTCAGACTTACTCATCAGATTCCACACCAAAACAATTTGGTTTGGCATAACTTTTCAAAGAAAGCTCGATTTTCTTTTAATCATAACATACCATTCGTCTTAGCCAAATCAAGTAGCTTAGACCATACCAATAAATTGGACATCAACTTGAAACATTCGTCTAGCCAACTCAATTGACATCAACTACTTATTTAAATTCTTTTGCAATACATCAAAATGTTTCATGACGTCATGATACCGCACTCTTAATAGTAAGTTGAGGACTTCGTCAGTTTATGACTTCATCATTATGCATCATACCATAGCAGGTTGTTGATCCTCTGATCAAATTCCACACCAGGTTTAATTGCATTAATAACTCCATCCTTTTACCATCCTTGCATCAAATGCACTGATGATATAAAATTCATTTTGATATTTCAAATCAATTTCTGTCTAGCCGAATCCACTAGCATGGACATATCAAGAATAGTTCTTTTAAAATCCATTGATTTCAAAAATTGAACCAATTCATTCATTTTCAAAACGCGCACATCAACACGATTTCAAGAAACTTCGAAATCTAGCATAGCTAGATGACTTGGAATATCCTATTCTCCATCTTCCTTCATTGTCTTACTTGCGACAATACTTAATCTTCTCTAGCACCTTCAATGCTAAATCTACTGAAAATACTTACTTTCAGTCTAAACAACCCTATACCTCAGTATAGTTCATCAACTTACCACACTTTATGTGTTTAAGAACTTTCCACAACCATATGTGTTTAAGAACTTATCTTCGCAGTATGTAATCCAAGAACAAATCAAGGACTATCCATATGCTTAGGGCTTAGAAATATAGCATATAACTATGAGTCACAAACTTTTCATAAGTATGAGTTTCAAGAACCCGCACCTATCTTATCATTCTCTACCTATCAATTATATACATGAGAAAAGATTCACCTTCTCGTCATATACATATTGATAGCACGACATACTATTCCAATAATTATCACTGTAATAACTAAGTAATCACAAACCCCTCCCATTCAAGGTTTGTACTACTCTAACTATCACATGAGTCCTCAATCGAAATCTTAGAACTTCTAACTTTCTCTTTACTTAATACAAATTTTCTTTAATTCGTATACTATCCTTTACAACTCAATTAGAGTTCTTCTTCCCGTACTACTTCGTAGTACCATTCATTCATAGCATTAGCTATGAATCATTCATCGTTTAACAGATCATCTGTTACTACGATTTACTATGATCACGTGGTGATCTTCTTATCCTTCACTTTATGATTATAATCTTAGGTACTCATACCTTAGATATATAACCTATCAGCTTTGATACCAACCTGTAACGTCCCGAAATCCGGTCTATCTTCACACCCGGATTCCGTACGTCACTAGTACATCATTCATCCAACATACATCATTATACACTGAAATATAACAACATACACTCTCAAATCCCAAGTTCTAAAAACCTTATAGCTTTTCTCATTACAAATAATGATAATTACATTATTCTTTACATCTTGCACGAGTGACTTTTATCCGCCACCAAGGATACATAATCATTCATTAAACTATTCTATAGTTTAATTCTCATATTTCTACATTACAAGTCTTCACTTGATCTTCTCGCTCATTCACATTCTGAATAGCACTTCATCTGGATACCGACAACTTGATCTATACGGGATCCTTAAGTTCTTCTAACATCGTTCGCTGAAAATATTTTTAATTTAAAGCAAGTGTGAGCATTCAATTGCCCAGCAAGTCATAACAGTTGAACAAACAACTTCAAGAATTTAAACATTCTTTTCAGACTTCAATAACCGAACAAAGGTTATGAAGTAGCTTGAATAATAGGAATAATCTCGATTCCTATCATTTTAAAACATTAGTCATATTTACTTTGAAATACTTTCTTTCTCTACTCTCTTTCATACACATTCCGTCTGGAATCAATAGCACAGACTTATCAATAACGATTCATGTATAAACAGAACATGCTCATATTGAACAGTTCAATCAAAGAACAGTTCATATCATAGAAACACCGAAGTGTTCACATTGTGGCACAAGGCCTCATACATTCTACCACCTTGTACAAATATCGCATATTCGCACATAGACAGAACTTCTCAAGTTCAACATCTGAGAAGTTTTAGAAACTCGCATTCATTTAAAATATAAATGAAGTTAGGAAACTTGCCTTACACACAGCTACAGCTTATGCTGAACTGCTTATTCCATTCCCTATAACACATAAGGAAATAACACATACACCAATTAGTCATATACTTGACTTACGCATTAGTTTACTTAACTTTACTTCTTAAGGTTCGCATTCTTGCAATCTAAGTTTACGCGACCAACTTTCATTACCATTCTACGGCTTCATGACATACGGAGATGTCTTACTCAAAACGTTCTTCATCTTTGATGATTTACATTCTTATCTTCTTCTAATAACTTCTCTAGGACTCAGCACATATCGCTTCTCTGTTGGTAGTCCATATGGTACTCTGAGTGGTTTCCCACAAACAACTAACAAACAAGTTCCCGTTTCGTCTACAATGCCCACACAGTGAGTTAGATCGGTTGCCAGTTTCGTATATACCTTCTCTCTCTGAAGGAATTGTTTAGCTCAGCTCCCATATGTCAACCATCAAAGGTTACGATTGTACCACAACCTAACTTATCTTAACTTATACGAACTATTAAATATAATGTTCGTTAAGTCAATTTCTTATTCCTTATGGCTTTTTGACAATTAAATGTCATACCTCAGGATTCATTCTTATCCGACTCACATTCGGCTTTCATTAATCTTATTACCATTCGATACGGCTTTCTTGATACCATTGGTATCTTACTTACTACTTTCATCAACGTCTAAGTCATACAACTAGGGTATACTTAGAACGTTCATCCAACGCAAATACGATTCACAAGGATCGTTTACGTATTCAACGTTTACGTTGTTCGTCTCTTAATCTCTCATTCAACCTTTACTCAAGGTTTTAATCACTTTCGATCGCTATCCATCCCATGAACCCCATGTTCATTATTCTTTCTTAATGTCGAAGCCATACCGATCGTTTTATGCTAAGATCGATTGTTCATTGCAACAACATTGCGTTTACAGCGTCTATATGCTTTACATTAATCTCTCATTACCATGTCATAACATCGAAATGTTATACATTACGTCTAAGGAATCACCATCATAGCAATCCCTCACGTTCGATTCATTGCGACTACGGTCCCCGACTATTGGTCCCGTAACCCGTAATTACATTCTTTTAATCTCATTTAATCTTTCCGTTCAACCTTCATTAAAGGTTTAAAACACTCGATTAAGTGTTACATTAGTTGAACTACATGTTCGTATCTCTTTCTTGCACATCCCCGTAAATTGAAAGCGCTTAAAATCTCATTTCGGCATTGCTCTCAGACCTGGTACTTGGCCACTATCAACACCAAGACTCATGTTGTGGCGTGAGTTAGCGAGACATGACCTTCCTACCAAGTGTTGTAGCGCCACCATTCTAGGCATGACTGGCTCCGCGGCGCCAAGACCTTCTTCCCGAAATTTTTTTCTAAGTCTTTGGTCGTTCTGAGACCCGTACTTTGAAATCTCATAACTTCTTCGTTATAACTCGGAACGAGATCGTTCCAAAGCCATTTTATTCGTTAGCTAACGTACTTCGATTACCCCCAGACAGAACTTTGTTCTGAATCCATTAACATGCCATTCAATTGGCTTAATCTTCACCCTTTTTTCATTTTAACGTTTTTAACGTTCTTCGTTCGTTCATCCGTAATTCGGTCATCCGAACTCGGAACTCATTCTTTCTTGAGTCTACGACTCACGTTTTATACGTTCTCTTACATTCTTATGAGACCCTACACGTTCGGGTTCATTTACTAACTTTCAAATTCTCGATCTTCTTTTACGAAATTTTCTCCATAACTTCGTTATAGCTCAATTCTAATCCGTTCTTCAAGAATGTTTCCAACGTTCCTAACCAAGAAATAAACATCTAACTTATACACGATGGTTTTAAACTTGTCCATCAACAACAATTACACTACGATGGTTTTAAATTTGTCCATCAACAACGTTATTCGCGTTTTTCGCGTGTTCTTCGCGTTCTTCGTTTGTTCTTCATTTTAATCGATATTTTGGATTATGTTTTCACTTTTTCTTAGAATTTGATGTTATAGAACATCATTCCTTATTTATTTGACCTACTCATTCGTAAGATTCATTCGGATCGCTCAAAATCCTTACGAATCTTATACTTCCTTAAGAAATTTATAAACTAAATTTCTAATTCTTATTTCTTCGTTTTCTCATGAATTCAACTATACAAATTCATTATTAACATTATCTACTTCTTATCTTCATTAAGTTATGTATTGAACATATTAAACTTAAAGAAAATTAGAAGAAACTAGGATTCGGATTACCGTTTATCCTTAAATTCTTTCCGTCGGACAAATTTTGCTCACGAGCCAACTTTTCCTCTTTCTTCTCCCTTTCATCTTCCATCCGAACTCTCTCTCTTTCTCTCTCAAATGATAGGATTTTTTAAAATCCCATTCAAATGAGATTAAACTTCCTATTTATAGATTTTCAAGGCTAGGGGCATTTTGGTCTTTTCATACCCTAACCTCCTTACTATTCATTACTTAAGGACTAAGTTAACTTAGCCCTCAAATTTGCTTAGCCCTTAAGTTTCGTAGTTCCGTCTTTCGGGTTTCGTTTTACAGTTTTAAAAAAACTGCGATTCTCGGAATCCAAATATTTTTGAATATTTCGTCTCTCCTTTACCGATTAACTTTTACGTATTCTTCGGATTTCTGAAAAACTGAAAAACACTTTTTGACGTTAAGCGTTTTTCTTCACGTTTTCCTCTAACGTAGCTAAACAAGTGAAAAGTACATAACAATACTTTTCGTCGTTTTTATTTTATTCGATTTCTGCACGTTTTTTGAGAAAAACTTTTATTGGCTTACTTAACTTTTCACGATATATTATCGTCTAATCTTTCGACGGAATGTCATTTCGCCATACCGAATTCTCGGAAAGGCTTAGGTTATTCAAACCCTAACCCTTAGGTTTCGTCGGGTGAATAGTGCCTATTTCGTCTTTTTCCCTGAAAATATTTTGTCTCCGGAAAAATTTTATTTTCGTCTTGAAAATTCCTACTCGTTTAGTCTAGCTCGTAGCCAGAATCCTCCCGATTAATAATCATTCTAGATTATAGAACGATTAATAAACACATAGCACAGAATAGTATTAATAAAAATTTATTTTATTAATAACTAATTCTTTAAATCTTAATTTCTGGACAATCCGGATTTTCGGGTTGTCACAAATTATCCTACTCATGATCTAGAGTTGGCAGCAGTCGTTTTTGCGCTAAAGATCTGGAGGCACTAGAGAGAAAGTGGAGATATATTCAGACCATAAAAGCCTCAAATATTTATCCACCCAAAAGGAACTCAACATGCGGCAACGACGTTGGCTCGAGCTGTTGAAAGATTACGACCACACTATTCAATACCCTCCTGGAAAAGTGAACGTGGTAGCTGACGCATTGAGTAGAAGATCATATGCAGGAACGAGTGCGATGATGTCAAGTATACGCATAGAACCAACTTTAATCGATAAAGTTAAAGTTGCTCAAGCCACAGACCCGGAGCTGATGCGTATGAAGAAGAAAGTACAAGAAGGTATTATCCAAGAGGCAAGAATCGATGAAGAATGAATACTTCGAGTCCACTCCAGACTTTGTGTTCCTAACGATTCTGATTTGAAGAACAAGATCATGATGGAGGCACACAATACACCGTTTGCAATCCATCCTGGAAGTACCAAAATGTATCGTGATCTTCGACCTACATTTTGGTGGAACAATATGAAGAGAGAGATTGCAAAGTTTATCTCGAGGTGTTTAACTTGTCAACGTGTAAAGGTGAAACATCAAGTACCTTAGGGTCCGTAGCAACCACTTGAGATTCCAAAATGGAAGTGGGAACACATTACCATGAATTTAGTTACGGGTCTTCCCACGGTTTCTCAAGGAATAGATGCGATTTGGGTTATTGTTGATAGATTAACTAAGTCTGCTCATTTCTTGCCGATACAGGAGACTTATTCCCTTGAACGTCTTGCTTTTATGTACGTAAATGAGATTGTGAGATTTCATGACATGCCAGTATCCATAGTTTTGGATCGTGACCCAAGATTCACTTCACGATTTTGGGTTAGTTTGCAAAAAGCTATGGGCACAGATTTACAATTCAGTTCGGCATACCATCCTCAAACGGACGGACAATCAGAGAGGACTATTCAAACTCTTGAAGTTCTATTAAGACTCTGTGTCCTAGACTTCAAAGGGAGTTGGGATAAGTATTTACCATTGGTGGAATTCTCCTACAACAACAGTTATCAGGAAAGTATAGGGGTAGCTCCATTCGAAGCATTGCATGGAAGAAAGTGTCACTCTCCAGTATGTTGGGATGAGGTGGGTGAAGTAACATTGTTGGAACCAGAGTTGGTACGTATTAATACAGAAAAGATCCAAATGATTCGATAACGTATACAAATGGCACAAGATCGACAAAAGAGTTATGCGAATCTTCATCGAAAGGACGTGGAATTTAGTATTGGGGATCATGTATTGTTGCGTGTTGCCCCATGGAAGGGAGTTACAAGATTCGGGAAGAGAGGAAAGCTCAATCCACGATTTATTGGTCCATTTCAAATTCTTGACCGAGTAGGAAATGTAGCCTATAGACTCGCGTTACCTCCAAGTATGTCTCGTGTTCATAATGTTTTTCATATATCTGTGCTTCGTAAATATGTGAAAGACCCGAACCACGTTATTGAGTTAGAACCGGATGAAATAGCCGAAGATTTAACGTATGAAGAGGTACCTGTCAAGATCTTGGATAGGAAGGAGCATGTCCTGCGCACAAAGGTCATACCACAAGTCAAAGTTTTGTGGAGAAACCATACTATTGAGGAAATGACCTGGGAGTTGGAAACGGAAATAAAAGCGAGGTATCCTCACCTTTTCGAAACACCAGGTACGTACGTCAATTTCGAGGATGAAATTTCATAAGGAGGGGAGGTTGTAAGACCCTAACTTATTATTAATGAAATTGAATTTCCTCTATTTATTATTTTGAAATAGTAAGGGTTGATTTGATTAATGTGGTTAGTTATGGGTAAAATGCGTAAATATTTTCAATAAGCAAGTGGTTATAAATATTCATTGTTGTTGGGGAATATTCGTTTGGTCGTGGAATATTCTTACTGTCGAGAAATATTCGTACTTCGGCGCAGCCTTGTGTGGGCCCCATAACGAAAAGCGATTGGATGAAGAAAATGACAAGTATAAGTTGTTTATAAATAACGGCATAGTTGTTACCGTTAATACCGTTGGAATACCCGGTGGTTAAAATACAGTAGCACACGGTATTGCACCAATTATTGATTTTTACGTAAGAAGGCACTACTCAATAATTATTACAGTAATTAGTGTTCAATATTTTATTTTATTGATTTAATAATTGCTACGTTGATATTTTATATTGTTGTTGTTTCAATAATTGTCGCCATACAAGATTATTTTCCATTATCGGATCAATAATTCATATTATTTGAATAATATTATTAGATAACATTATTGGCAATGTCTAGAAAGTTACATCTAAGGAGAGGTTTGGTCACCTAATTCAAGGCGCCAAAGAGAGAAATCCTTATTAGAAAGCCCGCTTCTTTCACAGGAACTACTGGTTGCGAGATTGTGATTCTATAATATTATTTGTGAATAATTAATTATTGATTTATATGATAAAGAAAATATTCATTTTATGTGGATATAGATGGAGAAATTTTAAAGTGACAATTGTTGAAAATTGATATTTTATCTTTTCGATAAATAATTTATTTAAATATATTATTATATTTTAATAATATAATAATGGTGATATTTTTACAATGAATGTGGGATATATGATTATATGAGGAGGAAGAGTATTTTTGTTACTAAAAATATTTAAAACATGTTTTTCATGTTTGTGGACCCCATTTCTTGACTGAAATTTGATTATAGCCTGTAAAATCATCCGTATGTGGATTTCGGTCAATTTCTGTTTGGAATTTGGAAAAACATAAACTTACAAAGTTATAGAGAATGGAATTTCCTATGAAAAAGACACAAGGTTTGAATTTTTCTGATAAAAGGGCTATTTATTATGAATTATTGAAGTTCCGAAGTTCCAGAATAATTAATTTTTGAAGTTTAAAATATTTTAATTAAGAAAAACGTTTTTGTTGCTTTGGCACATGTGTGGCTGATGTTTTGGTCAAATAAGTGGGCGTAGGAAGTTTAACAAAATTATAATATTATTATATTAAATTTTACGCTTTGTGTTGTTAAGCATTTTCCTATAAATAGGGTGCTTAGGTTAGAATTGAAAATCACACCGTAAACTCAAGTTTTCTCTCTATATTATCGGCGTATTCTTGTGAGTATTTTTATACTTTGAGTGTTGCTATTCTACAAGTTCCTTATACGTTATATATCCGATATTCCGGCCGTAAGTATTATTCTTTTCGAGGTAAAGGATGTTATTTTTTTAAAATGATATCATTTCTTCTAATATCATTATCTTTGGATTATTGATAAGATTTTTCTTGTGAAATTCTTGTCTTTTAGTGCCTGGTGTTACTATTCACGTATTACGACACATTATTCACTTAATCGACATTATTCACGTAAAAATTAAATTTTCATTTTTTTTCCAAAATATCGATTATGGATACTAGCTTTGATTGTATCCATGTTTTGATCATTCTTGAATTTTACTTCACTATGGTTATTTATGAAGTATTTTTGAACTTGGACTATTTAAAGTACGAATCCTTAATATTTGTTTTTTTGTTTCACTAGATTCATTTTTTTTAAAATATTTTTCATCATACTCAGTCCTAAATGATGATATTACTGAATATCTTTGGCCTGTAGTGCAAAGATGTACAGGTGTTGAGATGAATATGACTGACTGATGAATATCTTTGGCCTGTAGTGCAAAGATGAATATTTGATTCAAGATGTATATTGATTGATGTTACATGGATAAAATATTAATAATGGACTTTTAAATTCATAGATAATAGTAGATTTCATTCTCTACATAACTCTTCTATGAATTATTATTTCCGCTGCGAATATTGATCTGAAACTTGTTGTCTATTGTATTTTATCAGATTTTTTTCCCTGTTGAAGACTAACGATAATTTGTTATATATTATCTTAGTCATAATATTCTTTACTGGGCTAGTTGAGCTCACCCTTTTCCTTTTTGTTGCATTTTTCTTCTCAGGAGGTGAGAATGTAGCGAGTACTAGTCGGGGTATGGAATGAAGGTCTTAGAAAGTTGTTTTAGTAGTCGTCACCATTTTTGTAAAATAATATATCAATAATTTTAATGAGGACTTATTTGAGTGTTGATATTGTTTAGAAGATAATATTTGTATTTAAACTCACAGTTTTTATGTTGTATTAATAAAGTTGTAATTATTTTTGTACCATGTTATTGACGACTTAGAATGGGTGTTGTATACCTATTTTGGGGGCGTCACACAAAAAATATTTTATGAAAATAACGACGGAAGTTGTACCGTTAACTGTTGAAATACCCGGTGTTAAAAGTACAGTAATACTCGGTGTTGCATAGTAGCACACGGTATTGATTATTGATGCTTACGTGAGAAGTCACTCAGTTTTGTTCAATTAATGCTACAGTAATTGTTGCATAGTATCTCACGTTATTTGATTCAATTATTGTCGATATTTTATATATTATTAAATCAATAATTGAGATGACAAAGTTATTAATATTATTATTTGTAATATTAACGATGTCTAGAAGTTCTGCCAAGGAGAGGTTTTGTCACCTAATTGTGCATGCCAATAGGGAGAAATCCTTATTGAAAAGCCCCTCTTTCTCAGGAACGACACGGTCGATTAATATTGTGAATTATAATAATGATGATAAATGTTGTTAAATATATTGAGGTGTCTTTTTATGAAGTTACGGAAGTTTATATATATATATATATATATATATATATATATTATATATATAAATTTTGTTTTATTAGTATTATTAATGTAATAAAACAGAAAAGCTTTTTATATAAAAATGTAATACTCTTATAAAGTTATTCGTTTTATTAGATTATAAATAGAATATATTATATTTTATTTAAAAGATTTTGTTCTATTAGAATATTTTATTTATCTTTGCATAGTAAATCAATATGGATCGTCTGGTTTAAAAGTAAATCAATACGGACCGTTCATGAATTAGTTACTATTCAGGTCCATTCTCCTATAAATAGAAGCTCATTCCTTCATTATTTCTTACAAATTCTTTGAAACTCTAGAGAGAGAAACTATAGAGAGAAAGAAGAAAAGTATTCGCTACTTCACTACTCCTATATCCAGTTTCTTCTAAGGTAAGAGGTATTATTTCTTCAGTATTCATGAAGAGAACTTACATTATTCCATTCTTTATTATTAGTTGGAATAACTTGTATCTGTGAGCCACACTATACTTGGTGAAATTCTTCTGTTATTCCATTATTTATCATTATGTTGGAATGACCTGTCTATGCGAAGTACCGCATACATGGTGAAATTCTTCTGTTGTTCCATTCTTTATCATTATGTTGGAATAACCTGTCTATGGGAAGTAACGCATACATGGTGAAATTCTTCTGTTGGAACATCCTGTCTGTGCGTTTACGCATGACCTGGTTTCGTTATTTATTATTCTGTTGGAATATCCTGTCTGTGTGTTTACGCATGACCTGGTTACATTATTTATTATTCGGTTGGAATATCCTATCTGTGCGTTTATGCATTACCTGGTTCCATTATTTATTCTTATGTTGGAATATCCTGTCTGTGCGTTTACGCATGACCTGGTTCCGTTATTTATTATTCTGTTGGAATAACACATCATGCTTGATTCTATCGCATGCTTGGTGATTTCTTTTGTTATTCCATTCTTTATTATACTCAGTTGGTTAAAGTTTTGACTTCTATAGTCCATGCAATTAGTGGAATATCCTTGATATTTGCGCTTCATCCAGTATCTTTTCATGGAAATATTCTTCTGAGCATTCTTGAATTTTACTCTACAAAGAAGTATCATGTTGACAATTTGGACGTTATTAGTTCCTGGATAAATTAATTCTTGAACTTGTTTTATTGAATTCTTATATCATTGTCATCATCCTCATGTTTATATTATGTTGAAAGTCATCTGTGGTCTATAGTGCATAGATGGACTTGGTATGATTATGACCAGGGATTAATCGGTATAATCATGACTGTAATGTTACAAATGATGTGGTAAAAGTCCTCATTGGCCCGTAGTGTATTGATGGACAGTTGTTGGCATGATCATGACCATTGATGAATATACGAATATCCTTGGCCCGTAGTGCATGGATAATTTGTGGTTGTAATACTAATGAATATCCTTGGTAGTAGAAGGGGGATGATGTGGATTATTTATTAAAAGTCGAGTCCCGAGTGATAAAAGTGATGAAAAACTTTTTAAATCATAAAAATAGTAGATTTTATTCTCTACTTGACTCTTTTAATGGATTGTTTGATCCGCTGTAGTTAAACTTGATGTTTGTTTTATTGTATCGGTTTATCTTTGTTGAAGACTAACGATAATTTATTTTGCATTATCTTAGTCATAATATTTCTTCTTGGGCTAGTTGAGCTCACCCTTTTTTCTTTGTTTTCTTCGTGAAATGAGAGCGTAGCAGTGACTAGTCGGGAAGCGAGTAACTGGTCCGGATGATAGCATTAGTAGTCCTCAATATTACATTAAATAGTGTGACAATAAATGTAATGAGGACTCCATTGAGTGTGGATATTGTCTAGATGACAATATTCTTATTAAAACTCTTAGATTATGTTATGTCGTATTTTATACGACTGTTGTATAATTAAGTTGTATTTGTATTCTGTACCATGTATTTGGCGACTCAGAATAGGTGATGTATACCTATTTTGGGGGCGTCACAATACGTATCCAAATCACGCTTAAAACACTGTATTATGAAAAAAATTCAGTTTCATAAAATATTAATTTTTTTTTAGTTGTTTTAAAAAAAAAGCAAAAAAAAAAAGTTCGTATTTTAAGAAAATTTTGGAGTCCGGATAGGATCCGGACTCTCTCTCTCTCTCTATATATATATATATAAATACAAACTTTTTTTTTACTTTTTTTTTAAAATAACTAAAAAAAAAGTTTAAAATTTTATGAAACTGAAATTTTTCCATAATACAGTGTTTTGGGTGTGATTTGAATACATATAACAAAACAGGTCTGTATAGTAGAAAAATTCCAGTTCCATAAAATATTATTTATTTATTTTTAGTTGTTTTAAAAAAAAGCAAAAAAAAATTCGTATTTTAATCAGGTCCGGGCGGTCGAACCTTATCCCCATTCTCTCTCTCTCTCTCTCTATATATATATATATATATATATATATACGGTCCGGATCTTAAGATCAGCCCTTATCTAGCTCACCTTGCTCACTCCCCTTTAGCGACGGACTGTGCGATGATTCGTTCTGTCGCTATATATAGAACCGTCGTCTATATGTTATCCGTCGCTAAAAGCTAAGACGACGGTTCTATATATAGCGACGAACTGAATCGTCGCCCGGTCCATCGCTAAAGGAGGGTGAGCAAGGTGAGCTAGATAAGGGGTGAGTTTAAGATCCGGACCAGTATATATAGTTTCACTTTGCTCCCCCCTTTTGCGATGGGCCAGGCGGCGATTGATGCAGTCGCTATATATATGTCCGTCACTACTAAAAGCTAGGACGACGGTTCTATATATAGCGACGGACCGAATTGTCGCCCAGTCGGTCGCTAAAAGGGGGTGAGCAAGGTATGTTAGATAAAAGGTGGCACAATATTGTCCCATTTGATGTGTGTAATTATAAAAAGTTTTTATTATGGTTATGTTTTTTTGTTTGTAAGGATTATATGTAAGACCCCGAATTTTATGAAATGAAAGTATTCAATTTTCTTATAATTATTATTTTATTTCGTAAATGGTTAAATTGATAAAAAGTTAAAGTTAAGGGTGATATGTCAACTCAACGAGCTTGTCCAAGGAGTAACTCGCCTTTCAGAGGATATTCGAACCCTTGATGCTGACATAAATGGGGAGAATAAAGGGAAAGGAGCTCAAGGCAAGGGCAAAGGTCAATCCCAAATTCAATCTTCAAGGAATCCTCCTGCAAGGCAATTCCACCAACAGACTCCACGATCCAGCCATCAGACTCAACGATCTGATCAGTAGGAAGTTTTAATGGCTCAACCATTAAGAAGTCAAAGGCCTTCTCCCAGCTCTCATGAGGTGACAACAACAGGCCTAAGAATGCCAATTGGAGATCCTGCATTCATGAATAGGCATGATCACAATCCAAGACTAAGCCCAAGTGAGCTGGAAGATCTAGCCAGGGAGAGGCAAAGCAGCGAAAAAAGGAGAGGCGAGGAATATGCAAATCCTCCAAGAAGCAAAAAGGTCAAGAGGCAGAGATAAGTTGAATTTTTAATTCTTATTGATGTAGTCAAACTTAAATGTAATATCTATCTTCATACATCAATAAATTCATGCTTATTCTCTAGAAATTTCAGCTGCTCACTAAAATATTATGTCATATTTACTTTGCTGCAACTGCATATAGAATTTGATAACCATGAAAACAAATCTCCTTGGTCATGTCAACATCAAATAGGGGGAGATTATTGGAAGAATGCATATTTTGATTTGAAGTTTAAAGTAAATGCCCATGATTATATGTAAAGTCCTTCAAGGAATATATGTACAAGGACTTAGTGATAGATCAAAATTGTTAGGTTGATCTTAGCTTTTAATGTTCATCATTCTATTAACGAATGTATAGATAAAGAGATCAAAGATGTTAGGTTGATTTATGACTTGAAAGAAATATATAGGACTTGAAAATAATTGCAGTCTATCAAGCTGATCAACAGAATGCAGAAGCTAAGGCAGGATCGTAGAGCTTAGAAGATTGTAGTGTATCTGCCTTGAAGGGCCTCTCCAGAAATCGTAGAGTGGTCCAGACGTTTGCCGAAGCTAACTCAGAGATCGTAGTGTGCTTTCGGAAACGTAGAGTCTGCAGAACGAGCAAGTGAAGATCGTAGTGTGCAAATCCTTGAAAGAAATCGTA
This sequence comes from Panax ginseng, assembly GCA_020205605.1. Taxonomy (NCBI): domain Eukaryota; kingdom Viridiplantae; phylum Streptophyta; class Magnoliopsida; order Apiales; family Araliaceae; genus Panax; species Panax ginseng. Next base: position 43,498,627 of record CM035131.1, read on the forward strand.
GTGTTCTCTTCAGACCAAGCACCAATGTGACAAGACACCACGATATGAATCGTAGAGTATCATCTGCTTTATGTCAGAAGCATCGAGCCCTACTTTTATTTAAAGAAAAATTCCAACAAAAGTGGAATAGGTTTGAAACGTTGAAGTCCTCTCCAGTCCCAACGGTACAAAAGATATCCTTATTATTCAACAAAAGAAACGTATTCAAGAAGCTAAGGAAAGGACCATAAGACAGAGGAAAAACACCTTTTCAGGTGTTAGGTGAGAAAGCAGGCTGCTGTGTCAGTGGGCCAGAATGCAATTCAGAAGGTGTGTAGAAAAGTCTCCATCAAAGTTCAAAAATGTCAAACGCATTTAATTCTTCAACAAAAGGCTTCAACGGATAAATTTCAAGAATCACATATATGTAGAACATATGCAGATGAGAAATACTAAGCAAGCAGTGAACAAAAACGCACAAGAACACTCAACGCTCAACTCTACGATCTGAGAAAAAGAGGAAGCTTGCTCAGCTACTTAGTTTTTTCGAACAAGTGCTTAATTGCAACTGAGTAGCATCAATCACGAACTCAACAACTACCAACCAACTGAAGTAAGAGTTCCAAGTCAGAAGGACTTGAAGAGTTCTAAGTGAACTGTGAAGAACCAAGTCTGCTGGACTTGAAGAGTTCAATAGTGAACTAAGAAGTGCCTAGATTGCTGGTCTAGAAGGAATCTGTGAGATTCAGGAAGTGTAACAGACATCCTTAGTGGATTTCCTACTCGAGAAATAGAAGAGTGGATTAGGAGCTTTAAGTGCTTTGAACCACTTAAAACTGTTTTGTCTATTATATTTGTGTTATAACTGCCATAACTGCCTAACTCTCATTAATTAGAGATATTTAAAAGGAGATTAAACAAATACTTATTCCGCTGTGTTTTAATCACTATCAAAACTAACTAGTTAAAACGAAAAGTTTTTTTAAAATATCTATCAACCCCCCTTCTAGATAACTATTGTGCCTCTGGGAACTAACAATTGGTATCAAAACAAGTTCTATAATATAGCCTACAAAGCTTGAGTAGATCCAATGGCACACTTACCAAGCGAATCAAAGACTGGAGGAGGCAGCAAGCCACCTATGTGCAACAAAGATAAATTTGCTAACTGGAAGGTTAGGATGCAAGCTTACATGGATTCAATAGATGAAGATCTATTTAAAACTGTTCAGAATGGGCCCTATATTCCTACAAAGCTTACACCAACTACAGATGACCTAAACAGGATACAGATCAAGGTCAAAGGAGAATGGACAGAAAACAAGAAGAGAGATGTCCAGCTCGACAAAAAGGCTAAGAACATCTTATTCCAATCCTTAGAAGATGATCTGTTTGAAAACGTGGTCAACAACAAAACAACAAAGGAGGTTTGGGAAGCATTACTCATTATGCATGAAGGAACAAAAGAAGTCAGAGAAAATAAACAATCTCTGTTGACTCAGCAATATGAGATGTTTGCTTACGTTCAAGGAGAGAACGTCACTGCCACCTACGAGAGATTTAATGTTCTGCTCAACTCTCTACGAGCCTATGGAAAGATCTAATCATAAAGTTCATAAGAGCCTTACCAAGCAAGTGGGATGCCAAAACCATTGCCATTAGAGAGTCAAAGAATCTACATGAATTGACTGTTCAACAGTTATATGGCAACCTTCTCACATACGAACTGGAGCTGACTCAACGAGAAGAAACCTTGTCTGAAGGAAGAAAGAAGGATAAAGGTGTTGCTCTCAAAGCAACTGAAAACACCTCCAAAGTCAACTCTAAAGTTAATTCTGACTACAATGAAGATGATGATGAGGACTTTGCAATGCTGGTGAAAAGACTAAGAAGGTTCACGCGACAAGGCAAAACCAATAAGCCAAGGAAAGTCAGCAACTACAGCAGCCACGAGCAATTGAATGATCTATGCTACAATTGCAAGAAACCTGGCCACTTCATTTCCAACTGCAACAGACCTCTCAGAGAAGAACTAAAGAAGAAATCACAGTCAAAGAAGGAATACAAAGGCAATAAGAGGCCTCAGAAGAAAGACAAAGGCCTTGTAGCTGGAGGATCATGGAGTGACTCAGACAATGACTCAACTCCAGAATCTGGAGATGATGAAGATCCTCAAATGGCAAATCTTTGCCTAATGGCCAAAAATGCAAGGGACAAACAGAACTCCAACATACATGAAGTAAGTATGGATGAGGTATTTGACTTCAACTCTCCTGATGTACATATTGATGACCTAAGAACTGCACTACATGGCATAACATCTGATCTGCATCAATACATGAAGTGGTTTAGAGTTCTATCTAAAGACTATTCACTTCTTCAAAAGGAGAAAGAAAAAGTTCAAGAAGAACTGGAAACATCCCTTCTCAGTACTGACTCTCTCTCCAAATTTGAAGCTGAGAATAAGCTCTTGAAACAAACAAATGAGCTCAATGCAAAAAGAGAGTCAAGTCTAAACTCTAAAATTGAGGATCTAGAAAAGACAATCTCTACATGGAATAAATCCTCTTCATCCATGGACTCCCTAATCACTAGCAAGAGAAGTGTCTCTGACAGAACAGGGTTAGGCTTTGAGGAATCTACCTCAGAGCCATGTGTGAAAAAAATAAAGGAAACTAACACTAGTAATGCCTTAGGCTTTAGTAGAGGCATTATATTTGTGAAATCCTCACAGAAGGATGAGCCTGTCAAACCCTGCTAAGCTGATTCAATTCATATTCCCAAGAGTAAGGGATCTCATGCCGGTCTGGGTTTTAGAAAAGAGAAGAGTAACCTAGCCACTACTCACCAACCTCGAAGGATCGTAGAGTCCAATAAGATCAACTCTACGAACCAACTGGGAATGTACAGTAGAAGTAAGATATACTCCTCACAAATCATGAAACACGAGGACACATGGAAGAAGGAATATCAGCTTAACAAGAGGATGACCAATAACCCACAAAAGTCCAAAGGGAGGAAGAACTTTCACACACACACAAACATGCATCATATCAAATGTTTTGTGTGCTACAGAGTTGGCCACAAGGTTGAAAAATGTCATTATAATTCCATGCATGTGAGACCCAAAATCAAGCAGATTTGGGTCCCCAAGGGCACTAACAAAGTAGGACCCATACAAGTATGGGTACCAAAATGAAGGTTTAATGTTACTACAGGAAAAGAGCTCCACGATCACAACCTGATATCTGAAAAGTGGATGCTCAAGGCACATGACAGGGAACAAAGCCCTTCTGTCTAACTACATAGAGAAGGAGGGTCCCTCGGTCATCTTTGGAGACAACGACTCTGGTAAGACAAAAGGCTATGGCTCAGCTGGAAATGATGCAGTATCCTTCAACAAACTGGCCTATGTGGAAGGACTACAACACAATCTTCTAAGCATTAGCCAACTCTGCGACAAGGGTCATCAAGTAACATTCCTCAACAATCAATGACAAGTCTGAGACCTGAAGACATCTGCTGTAAAGTTAACCGGAACAAGAGAAGGAAATGTCTATATAGTAAACCTTGGACAACTAAGCTCAGACGAGACTATAAGCTTTCTGGCTAAATCATCTGAAGAAATGAGCTGGCTATGGCATCGAAGATTATCTCATCTCAACTTCAAAAGCATATCCAAATTAGCTTCAAAAGATCTAGTTGTAGGCTTACCCAAGTTCAACTTCATTAAAGAAAGGTCGTGCAATGTCTGTCAACTTGGAAAGTAGACCAGAAGCTCATTCAAGAGCAAAACTGCCAACTCAATTGACAAGCCTCTGCAGTTGCTACACATGGATCTGTTTGGGCCAATTCCAAAGACGAGCCTTGGGGGAAAGAGATACTCTCTGGTCGTAGTCGACGACTACACCAGATTTACATGGGTGTTCTTTCTAACCTCAAAGGATGAAATAAGCCCACAATTGATCAAGATGTTCAAGCTTGTGATGAACGAGAAAGGAGAGAAAATCAAGGCTATAAGGAGTGATCATGGCAGAGAATTCGAGTTCTCAAAAATGGACCAGTTCTACACAGATAATGGCATTAGTCACAACTTCTCAGCTCCACAAACTCCCCAACAAAATGGAGTAGTTGAGAGAAAGAACAGGACACTGATAGAAGCTGGAAGAACTCTACTAACAGCAGCCCATCTGCCTGAATACTTCTGGGCAGAAGCTATCAACACTGCATGCTACACTCAAAACAGATCACTCATACACTCTACCATTAAAAAGACTCCTTATGAACTGTGGAAAGGAAAAAAGCCAAGTGTCAGCTACTTTCATATTTTCGGCTGTGCATGCTACATTCTCAACAATGGAAAACAGTACTTGACAAAGTTTAAACCAAAGTCAGACGAAGGAATCTTTCTTGGATATGCCACAGACAATAAGGCCTACAGAGTGTTTAACAAGAAAACACTGAGTGTTGAAGTCTCGATTCACATCATCTTTGATGAGACAGACTTTAGACAAAATTGTGCTTCAAGACACTACGACCAATAGTTCAGACACTACGAAAGAGGTCGTCGAGCTCAACACTATGATCGTAGTACCAGATAGTGAAATCATTGAGCAAGGAAATGAGATCGTAGAGAGCCTATGACAGACAACGAACCTCCACACCAAGAAGAAGAAATAGATCTTGAAGATCTAAGACAAGAAGGCATAAGAACAGATGTCCCAACAGGAAGCAGATGGGCAAGAGATCACACTCAAGATCTAATCATTGGAGATCCGAGTGCAAGAGTCAAAACAAGAGCTGCCACCCAAAATGAATGCTTTTATCTAAGCTTCCTGTCACAAATGGAACCTAAAAAGATAGAGGATGATATCAAAGACTCCAGCTGGATAGAAACCATGCAGGAAGAACTTAATCAGTTTGAAAGAAGTAAAGTATGGAGATTGGTGCCAAGACCAAAGAATCATCCTATTATTGGAACCAAGTGGGTCTTTAGGAACAAGATGGATGAAGATGGAGTAATAACCAGGAATAAGGCAAGACTAGTGGCCAAGGGCTACTCTTAAAAAGAAGGCATTGACTACGATGAGACATTTGCACCTGTTGCCAGACTAGAAGCCATCAGAATATTCCTTGCCTTTGTTGCTCACATGAAATTCAAGGTCTTTCAGATGGATGTCAAAAGTGCATTCTTGAATGGTGAACTTCAAGAAGAAGTCTATGTAGAGCAACCTTCAGGTTTCATCAATCCATCTCCTTCTAATTATGTCTTTAGATTAGACAAAGCCTTATATGGTCTTAAACAAGCACCTAGAGCATGGTATGATACACTAACTAACTTTCTTATTGAAAATGGGTTCACTAGAGGTAGAGTAGATACCACACTATTTCTTAGAAAGCATAAAGATAAAGTCCAACTGTGACACCCCCAAAATAGGTATACATCACCTAGTCTGTGTAAGATCCCAAATAATTAATAAATGAAATTTAATTTCCTCTAATTATTATTTTAAAATAGTAAGGGTTGATGTGATTAATGTGGATAGTTACGGGTAAAATATGCAAATATTTCAAAATAAGCAAGTGGTTATAAAATATTCATTGTTGTTGGGAATATTCGTTTGGGTCGTGGAATATTAAATCTTTGTCGGGGAATATTAAATGCGACAGTAGCATGACCATGTGTGGGCCCCATGTAAAAAGCGATTGGAGGAAGAAAATGACAAATATAAGTTGTTTAAAAATAACGGCGTAGTTGTTACTCGATTTATAATTGTTGGAATACCGTTGGTTAAAAAACACGATGTCTGGCGTTGTTGAAGCAGTAGACACAGTATTGCACCAATTATTGACTCTTACGTAAGAAGGCACTAATCAATAATGGTTCTGATAATTACCGTTCGGTGTTTTATTTTATTGATTCAATAATTCTTTGCGTTGATATTTTATATTGTTGTTGTTTTAATAATTGTCATTACACGGTATTTTTCATTGTCGAAACAATAATTCATATTATCCGAATAATATTATTAGATAACATTATTGGCAATGTCTAGAAAGTTTACATAAGGAGAGGTTTGGTCACCTAATTCGCGCCAAGAAGGAGAAATTCTTATTGGAAAGCCCTGCTTTCCAGGGAACCGCACGGTTGTCAATATTGTGATTCTCGTAATATTATTTGTGAATAATTAATTATTGATTCATATGATGAGGAAAATATTGATTTTATGTGGATATAGATGGAGAAAATTTGTAATGTGACAATTGTTGAAAATTGAAATTTTATCTTTTACGATAAAATAATTCATTTAAATATATATTATTATATTTTAATAATATAATAATGGTGATATTTTTACAACGAATGTGGGATATATGAGTATCTGAGGAGGAAGAGTATTTTTGTTGCAATAAATGTTTAAAACATGTTAAACAAGTCGGTGGACCCCATTTATCGATCGAAATTTGAGTATAGCCTCCAAAATCACCCGTTTGTGGATTTTGGTCAATTTCGTTGGAAATTTGGAAAAACTTTCTTACGCAAAGTTGTAGAGAATTGAATTTCCTATAAAAACTCACGAGATTCAATTTTCTGATAAAAGGGCTATTTATTATGAATTATTGAAGTTCAAGCTCAAATAATTGATTTTTGGAAGTTTAAATTATTTTAAATTTAAAAACGTTTTTTTATTTTTTCTAGAAGGTTGGCATGTGTGAATTGCTTGAGATTAAGATTTCAAGGAATACGTATAATATTTTTATATATATTAATATTATATTAAATTTTTCTGCTTTGGTGTTCTAAGCAATTTCTATAAATAGTGCTTAGGTTAGAATTGAAAATCACACTTAAAATCAAGTTTTCTCTCTATATTATCGAAGCGTATTCTTGTGAGTATTTTGAGTATACTTTGAGTATTGCTATACGGTGAAAGTTCAAGATATAGTCTATATCCAAAGATTCCGGTTAAATCTTGATCTTTCGAGGTAAGGGATGTTATTTTATTCGAAAATGATATTATTTCTTCAATATCATTATGCCGAAATATTGGTTGGAAGTTTTATCAAATTTGGAACTTTTGGTGTCGGTTACTATTCACGATACTTGACTATTCACGATACGACACTTTATTCACGAATATTTAAGACTATTCATCGAAAAATGAAAATTTTTCTTTTCGTTCAAAATATCTATTGTGGATACTATCTTTGATTGTATCCATGTTTTGATCATTCTTGAATTTTACGCCACTATAATTATTTTTGAGGTATTTTTGGACGTGGATAAAACAAAGTACGAATCCTTAATCCTTAATCCTTGTCATTTTGATTCCTTTGGATTCGTTTTTTAAAAAATATTTTCATCATCCTCGTCTTAAATGATGATATTATTGAATATCTTTGGCCCGTAGTAAAGATGAATGATTTCGATGAATATCTTTGGCCCAGTAGTGCAAAGATGAGCAGTGTTTAGATGAACATGACTCATTGGTGAATGTCCTTGGCACAGTAGTGCAAGGATGAATATTTGATCCCAGATATATATTGATTGATGTTACGAGGATAAAAATAGGCGATGAACTTTAAAATTCATACATAGAAGATAGTAGTTTGCATTCTCTACTTAACTCTTCTAATGAATTATTATTTCACTGCGAATATTGATTTAAAACTTGTTGTCTATTGTATTCTATTATATTTTTCCTGTTGAAGACTAACGATAATTTTGTTGTATATTATCTTAGTCATAATATTCTTTCTTTGGGCTAGTCGAGCTCACCCTTTTCCTTTTGTTCCATTTTTCTTCTCGGGAGGCGAGAATATAGCAAAGTGCGAATTGGGGTATGGAATGAAAGTTCTAGGAGAGTTGTTTAGTAGTCCTCACCATTGTTGTAAAATAATGTATCAATAATTATGATGAGGATTTATTTGTATGTGGATATTGTCTAGATGGCAATATCTCGTATTTAAACTCACGGTTTTACTATTGTAATAATAAAGTTGTAGTTGTTTTTACATGCACTGTGTATTGACAACTCGTAATGGGGGATGTAGACCTATTTTGGGGGTGTCGCGGTTGGTATCGAGCTTAGGGATATGATCTCTGGCGGAGATCGGGGAATAGAACTAGGAGGGAGAGACGAGTAAATTCTTCGCTAAGTGTGTCCTACCTAAGCTTATTTGATAGTTGGTCGATTATATAGGGATATTATGTGATATATTGATTTCCTTAATTAACCCTTGTTTTATGACGATGATTTGAGAATGTCGATCGAGAATATTAACAATGGAAATGAGACCGTGGAGCGCGCTGTACTCACCAATGAGAGAGCGTCGCAACAGAGTTGGCAATGTTCCTCCCGTGAACAACACCACCGAAGCGAGATGATGAACGAGGGGATATTTAGAAGCTTTTTGCGGTTCATGCAAAAATCAGACGAGGAGACTCGTGTTCAAAACATAGGAGGAAATGATAGCAATTCACGGGTTGTCACAAATGAAGCGGTTCAAAGAGTTGGGACCACCGAATTTAAGGAAAGCGAGATCCGATCATGGCGAAACATGGGTCAAGCAAATTACCAAGATATTCGATGTCTTGGGATGCACAGAGAAGAATGAAGGTTCCATTCGCCACCTTTTATGTTACGTGGTGAAGGAGACTCATTTGGTGGAGAGTCGTGAAGCGTATCCATCCGGCCCTGGCCAAAGATGTCTTGGGAGACGTTTGAGAAACTATTTAATGACAAATACTTTCCGAAAGTGTTCGTCATATGAAGGAAGTGGAGTTTATTAGGCTGGAGCGAGAACAACATGGCGGTGTCTCAAAGACGAGGCGAAATTTGCGAGTTATCCGTGTTTGCACCTCATTTGGTGGAGAATGAGGAACGATGATGCGCGGATGTTTCGAGAGGTTTGAAACCCAAGATACGTCAAGATCTCATCTCTCATAAATTTTCTCTCTATTAGGATGTTGTTAATGAGGCTCAATTGTTAGAGCGAGATAACGAGTACGGCCAACCGAGGTACCACAATCGAGGATCATCTAGGAGATAGCGATCAACAAAACAACAATAATCAATGGAGAAAGAAAAAGGCGGACAAAAATGGTAACCACTCTGGTGGTAATCATGGCCATGAAAATAGAAGAAGCGAGTCGGAGGAGATTTTAAAAAGGAGATTCAACAATGACCATGTGAAGACGACAAAGGTACCAAGAAAGAATCGGTTCCAAGGGAGGAGAGAACGACCACCGGTCATATATGCTATAAATGTGGAAAAGAGGGACATATCACCAAAGCGCCCACAAAGTAGTTGTGTATGCTATAATTGTGGAAAGGAAGGACATATCGCTTCGAGATTGCACAGTAGCGAAACCTAGTTCAATGGGGACGGTGACTCAAAAGATCGTCCCCGTAAAAGTCAAAGTCAACGGTTCTCGGAAGAAGCGTTTGTTGTGGATGGTCAAAATGCGAGGAACCCAAACGAGGTGATCACGGGTAAGCTATTTATAAATTCTTGTGAAGTTTATACTTTACTAGATAAGTGCATACCCATTCATTTATCTCTCCCGCTTGTGCTCAACGTTTAAACTTGACTCCGGAGAAATTAGACTTTGACCTATCTCGTGGAAACTCCGTTAGGAGAAACTTTCATCACATCCATCGTTTATAAATCTTGTCTAATCCATGTTGGCACCCTTATCTTACTGTTGACCTTATCTCTTTAAAGATACTTGCTTTTGATGTGATTTTAGGGATTGATTGGTTAACTACTCATCATGCCAAAATTGATTATTTTTCGTAAGGTTGTTAGCTTTCATATTCCTAAACAACCCGTTGTTCAATTCAAGCAACTAAACCATTAAAATCAATCACATCATATCTAATCATAAAGCTATTCGTTTATTAAAAAACGGATGTCAAGCTTTCTTAGCCCATGTTATGGATTTGAATAAAGACACGTCAAAATTGAATAATATTCTGTTGTTATTAACTTTTCCGACGTATTTTCGAAGAACTTCCCGGTCTACCCCGTAACGTGAAGTTGAATTCTTTATTGACCTTGAACTCGTACAAAGCCCATTTCTAAAACCCCATATCGAATGGCTCCTATTGAACTTCAGGAGTTAAAGGTCCAACTCCGGGAGTTGTTGGACATTGGTTTCATTCGTCCCCAAGTACATCTCCTTGGGGTGCTCCCTGTTTTATTTGTAAAGAAGAAAGACGGAGTATGCGACTTTGTATTGACTATCGGGAATTGAACCATGTCACTATCAAGAATAGGTATCCTCTACCTCGTATTGATGACTTATTTGACCGATTGCAAGGAAGGAGCACAATTCTTTTCAAAAATCGATCTTCGATTCGGATATCATCACCAAGATTAGAACCGAGGATATTCCAAAGAGGCGCCTTTAGAACTCTAAGACGGGCATTATGAATTCTTAGTTATGTCTTTCGGATTGACTAATGCTCCTGCGGCTTTCATGGATATGATGAACCGAGTATTCAAAGAGTATTTGGATCGGTTCGTTGTTGTCTTTATTGATGACATCCTCATATATTCCAAAAGCCGTGAAGATCATGAGCACCATTTGAAGTCGGTACTCCAAAGGCTTCGTGAAAACAAGCTTTATGCCAAGTTAAAGAAATGCGAGTTTCGGCTTGAGGAAGTAGCATTTCTTGGGCATGTGGTGTCAAAACATGGAGAGTCATCTGTTGACGGTGAAGATTGAAGCAATACAAAGTTGGGAGCAAACAAGTCGGATCAAGAAACGTAGTAGCTTTTGGGCTTAATTTGGTTATTATCGGAGATTCGTGGAAGGGTTTTCTCGAATCGCTACTCGTTAACTCATCTAACTCGGAAGGATACAAAATTCGTTTGGAGCGAAGAGTGCGAGAAGAGTTTCAAGAGCTTAAAAGGAGACTTATTTTTAAGCACTGTTTCTAACAATACCATCTGGTTCGGATGGATTTGTTATCTCTGACGATGCTTGGGCAAAGGGTTAGGATGTGTTCTCATGCAACGTGGGAAAGTCATAGCCTATGCCTCGCGACAACTTAAAGAATATGAGAGGAATTATCCTACTCATGATCTAGAGTTAGCGGCAGTGATCGTTCAGCGCTTAAAGATCCTGGAGGCACTATCTATATGGAGAGAAAGTGGAGATATATTCGGACCATAAAAGCCTTAAATATTTCTTCACTCAAAAGAACTTAACATGCGGCAATGACGTTGGCTCGAGCTATTGAAAGACTACGACCACACTATTCAATACCATCCCGAAAAGCGAACGTGGTAGGCGACGCGTTGAGTAGAAGATCATATGCGAGAACGAAAGTGCGATGATGTCAAATATACGCATAGAGCCAACTTTAATAGAAAAAGTTAAGGTTGCTCAAGCCACCGAATCTTGAAATGATGCATATGAAGAAGAAAGTACAAGAAGGAGCTATTCCTAAGCGAGAATTGATGAAGAAGGAATACTTGAGTCCACTCTGGACTTTGTGTTCCTAACGATTACGATTTGAAGTACAAGATTATGATGGAGGCACACAATACACCATTTGCAATCCATCCGGGAAGTACTAAAATGTATCGTGATCTTCGACATATATTTTGGTGGAACAATATGAAGAGAGAGATTGCAAAGTTTATCTCAACATGTTTAACTTGTCAACGTGTAAAGGCAGAGCATCAAGTGCCTAAGGGACCATTGCAACCACTTGAGATTCCGAAATGGAAGTGGGAACACATTACCATGGATTTAGTTACGGGACTTCCCACGGTTTCTTAAGGCATAAATGCTATTTGGGTTATTGTTGATAGATTAACCAAGTCTGCTCATTTCTTGCCAATACGGGAGACTTATTCCCTTGAACGTCTTGCTCAAATGTACGTAAATGAGATTGTGAGATTGCATGGCATGCCAATATCCATAGTTTGGATCGTGACCCAAGATTCACTTCAAGATTTTGGGTTAGCTTGCAAAAGCTAGGGTAGATGGATTTAAGATTGATTCGCATACCATCCTCAAACGGACGGACAATCAGAGAGGACTATTCAAACTCTTGAAGATTTATTAAGACTCTGTGTACTAGACTTCAAGGGCAGTTGGGATAAGTATTTACCATTGGTGGAAATCTCCTACAACAACAGTTATCAGGCAAGTATAGGTGTGGCCCCATTCGAAGCATTATATGGACGAAAGTGTCGCTCTCCAATATGTTGGGATGAGGTGGGTGAAGCAACATTGTTGGGACCCGAAAGTTAAGACGTATGACTCACCGAAAAGATCCAAATGATTCGACAACGTATACAAACGGCACAAGATCGACAAAAGAGTTATGCGGATCTTCATCGAAAGGATGTGAAATTTAGTATAGGGGATCATGTATTGTTGCGTGTTGCCCCATGGAAGGGAGTTACAAGATTCGGGAAGAGAGGAAAGCTCAATCCACGATTTATTGGTCCATTTCAAATTCTTGACCGAGTAGGAAATGTAGCCTATAGACTCGCGTTACCTCCAAGTATGTCTCGTGTTCATAATGTGTTTCACATATCTGTACTTCGTAAATATGTGAAAGACCCGAATCACGTTATTGAGTTAGAACCAGGACGAGATAGTCAAGACTTAACGTATGAGGAAGTACTGTCAAGATCTTGGATAGGAAGGAGCATGTCCCTACGACGAAGGTCATACCACAAGTTAAAGTCTTGTGGAGAAACCATGCTATAGAGGAAATGACCTGGGAGTTGGAAACGGAAATGAAAGCGAGGTATCCTCATCTTTTCAAACACCAGTATCGTCACGTCAATTTCGAGGACGAAATTTCATAAGGAGGGAGGTTGTAAGATCCCAAATAATTAATAAATGAAATTTAATTTCCTCTAATTATTATTTTGAAATAGTAAGGGTTGATGTGATTAATGTGGATAGTTACGGGTAAAATATGCAAATATTTCAAAATAAGCAAGTGGTTATAAAATATTCATTGTTGTCGGGGAATATTCGTTTGGTCGTGGAATATTCGTACTGTCGGGGAATATTCGTACAACGGCGCAGCCATGTGTGGGCCCCATAACGAAAAGCGATTGGAGGAAGAAAATGACAAATATAAGTTGTTTAAAAATAACGGCGTAGTTGTTACCGATTTATAATTGTTGGAATACCCGGTGGTTAAAACACGATGTCTGGCGTTGTTGAAGCAGTAGCACGGTATTGCACCAATTATTGACTCTTACGTAAGAAGGCACTACTCAATAATGGTTACGATAATTCTTTGCTCAGGTGTTTTATTTTATTGATTCAATAATTATTGCGTTGATATTTTATATCTTTGTTGTTTTAATAATTGTCATTACACAAGATATTTTTCATTGTCGAAACAATAATTCATATTATCTCGAATAATATTATTAGATAACATTATTGGCAATGTCTAGAAAGTTCATCTAAGGAGAGGTTTGGTCACCTAATTGCTTGGCAAGAAGGAGAAATTCTTATTGAAAGCCCCTCTTTCCTGGGAAGCACTGGTTATCAATATTGTGATTCTCGTAATATTATTTGTGAATAATTAATTATTGATTCATATGATGAGGAAAATATTGATTTTATGTGGATATAGATGGAGAAAATTTGTAATGTGACAATTGTTGAAAATTAAAATTTTATCTTTTTTCGATAAAATAATTCATTTAAATATATATTATTATATTTTAATAATATAATAATGGTGATATTTTTACAACGAATGTGGGATATATGAGTATACGAGGAGGAAGAGTATTTTTGTTGCAATAAATGTTTAAAACATGTTAAACAAGTCAATTGGACCCCATTTATTGGTGAAATTTGAGTATAGCCTCCAAAATCACCCGTTTGTGGATTTGGTCAATTTACATTGGAAATTTGGAAAAACTTTCTTACGCAAAGTTGTAGAGAATTGAATTTCCTATAAAAACCCACGAGATTGAATTTTTCGATAAAAGGGCTATTTATTATGAATTATTGAAGTTCAAGCTCAAAATAATTGATTTTGGAAGTTTAAATTATTTTAAATTAGAAAAAGCGTTTTTTATTTTTTCTAGAAGGTTGGCATGTGTGAATTCTGAGAGATTAAGATTTCAAGGAATACGTATAATATTTTATATATATTAATATTATATTAAATTTTACGCTTTTGGTGTTCTAAGCAATTTCTATAAATAGGTGCTTAGGTTAGAATTGAAAATCACAATTTAAGCTGAAGTTTTCTCTCTCTATATTATCGAGCGTATTCTTGTGAGTATTTTGAGTATACTTTGAGTATTGCTATACGGTGAAAGTTCAAGATATAGTCTATATCCAGTATTCCAGTTAGAAGTACTGATCTTTCGAGGTAAGGGATGTTATTTTATTCGAAAATGATATTATTTCTTCAATATCATTATGCCGAAATATTGGTTGGAAGTTTTTATCAAATTTGGAACTTTTGGTGTCGAAGTTACTATTCACGTATACGGCACTATTCACGTATACGGCACTATTCACGAATACGACACTATTCATCGAAAAATGAAAATTTTTCTTTTCGTCCAAAATATCTATTGTGGATACTAGCTTTGATTGTATCCATGTTTTGATCATTCTTGAATTTTACGCCACTATGATTATTTTTGAGGTATTTTTGGACGTGGATAAAACAAAGTACGAATCCTTAATCCTTAATCCTTGTCATTTTGATTCACTGGATTCGTTTTTTTAAAAAATATTTTTCATCATCCTCAGTCTTAAATGATGATATTATTGAATATCTTTGGCCTGTAGTGCAAAGATGAATGATTTATGATGAATATCTTTGGCCGGTAGTGCAAAGATGAATGATTTCGATGAATATCTTTGGCCCGTAGTGCAAAGATGAGCAGTGTTTAGATGAACATGACCTAATGGTGAATGTCCTTGGCTGTAGTGCAAGGATGAATATTTGATCCAGATATATATTGATTGATGTTACGAGGATAAAAATAGGCGATGAACTTTAAAATTCATACATAGAAGATAGTAGTTTGCATTCTCTACTTAACTCTTCTAATGAATTATTATTTCGGCTGCGAATATTGATTTAAAACTTGTTGTCTATTGTATTCTATTATATTTTCCTGTTGAAGACTAACGATAATTTTGTTGTATATTATCTTAGTCATAATATTCTTTCTTGGGCTAGTCGAGCTCACCCTTTTCCTTTTGTTCCATTTTTCTTCTCGTGAGGCGAGAATATAGCAAATACTGCCTGGGGTATGGAATGAAAGTTCTAGGAGAGTTGTTTAGTAGTCCTCACCATTGTTGTAAAATAATGTATCAATAATTATGATGAGGATTTATTTGTATGTGGATATTGTCTAGATGGCAATATCTGTATTTAAACTCACAGTTTTACTATTGTAATAATAAAGTTGTAGTTGTTTCTGTACCGTGTATTGACAACTCAGAATGGGGGATGTAGACCTATTTTGGGGGTGTCACAGTCTGAGTTGCCAAAAACATGGTACAAAATACAAATATAATCTTTAATATACAACAAGAGAGCTGTGAGTTTTAAAATAAATATTATCTTCTAAACAATATTCACTCTCAGAATAAGTCCTTATTACATTTATTTTCACACTATTTAACAGAATAGTGAGGACTACTAATACAATCATCTGGACCGTCACTCCATTCCCCGACTAGTCCCAACTACGTTCTCATTTCCTGAAGAGAACAGTGAAAGAAAGGGTGAGCTCAACTAGCCCAGTAAGAAATATTATGACTAAGATAATGCAGAATAAATTATCATTATTCTTCAACAATGTTAAATTGATAAAATATAATAGACATCAAGTTTAACTGCAGCGGAACAAGCAATTAAACTTGATGGTGACATGATTCAATTCTCGATAATCAATACAAAGTCGCATACTCCCATCTTTCTTCTTCACGAATAGAATAGGAGCACCCCAAGGAGAAATATTAGGACGAATAAAGCCAATGTCTAACAATTCCTGCAGTTGGGTCTTTAACTCCTGAAGTTCAATAGGAGCCATTCGATATGGGGCTTTGAAAATGGGTTTTGTACTGGGTTCAAGCTCGATACAAAATTTAATTTCACGCTCTGGGGGTAGGCCAGGAAGTTCTTCAGGGAATACGTCAGGAAATTCATTAACAATAGAAATATCTTTCAAAACTGACGTATTTTTGTTTAGATCCGTGACATGAGCTAAGAAAGCTTGACATCCATTTTTTAATAAACGAATAGCTTTATGGCTTGAGATGACAGTGATTGATTTTAATGGTTTGGTTGCTTGAATTCGCATAATAGGTTGGTTAGGAATATGAAAGCTAACAACCTTACGAAAATAATCAATTTTGGCATGATGAGTAGTTAACCAATCAATCCCTAAAATCACATCAAAAGCAAGTATCTTTAAAGAGATAAGGTCAACAGGTAATATGAGGGTACCGATTTGAACCAAACAAGACTTATAAACAGTGGATGTAATGAAGGTTTCTCCCAATAGAGTTTCAACAGATAAGTCAAAGTCTAATTTCTCCGTAGTCAAATTTAAACGTTAAGCGCAAGTAGGAGCAATAAAAGAATGGGTAGAACCGGTATCAAATAAGGTATAAACTTTGCTAGAGTTTATGATAAGCTTACCCGTGATGACCTCGTTTGGGTTCCTTGCTTTCTAGGAGGTCACGACAAACGCTCTCCCTTGCACTACTGGCTTTTACTTTTCTGGGACGTCCTTTGGTGCCTCCATCCTAGCTGAACTTGTCTTTGGTGAATGACAAAATTGGGCTAGGTGACCTTCTCTTCCATAATTATAACATGCTTTAGACGGCAACGCGCAGTTTGGACTGATGTGTCCCTCCCCTCCGCATTTGAAGCATATGATAGGTGGTCGTTCTCCTTCCTCAATAATGGGTGCTGGTGCTGACGTCTTTCCATCATTATTGAATCTCCTCTTCTTGAAATGTCCATTCTTATTGTTTTGGCCATGATTACCACCGAAGTGGTTACCATTTCTGGCATGTTGATTCCCTCCACGCTTATTGTCACCGCTTCGATGACTGCTATCACTAGTATTATCATTCTGCCGGCTGCTCTTTTTTGGTTGGGTTGAGTCATTATCGCGCTCCAATAACTGAGCTCTATTAACAACATCTGAATACAAACACAGTTTATGAGAGATAAGATATTGAAGTATCTCGGGTTTCAAACCTCTTAGAAACATTCGCGTCATTCTCTCCTCATTATCAACCAAATGGGACGAACCGGGACAACTCGGTGAACTTGGTTTCACGTCTTTGCGACTGGCCATCTTTGTTTTGCTCCAGCTTGATGAACTCTACCTCTTTCATGTGACGAATACTTTTAGGAAAGTACTTGTCATTGAATAATTCTTGGAACTTCTCCCAAGTCATCTTCAGTGCGGCAGGTTGAGTATGTTTTACAGATTCCCACCAGTAATCTGCCTCTGTACGCAATATGAAGGTGGCAAAGAGAACCTTTTGCTCCTCGGAGCATCCCAAGACTGATATCTTGCAGATCTGATTTATCCACGTCTCCGCCTTAAGTGGTTTTGGCTCTCCAAAAAACTTCGGTGGTCCCAGTTCCTTGAACTGCTTAGCGGTGACCGTCCGAGAGTTGCCAGTGTTTCCACCTGCATTTTGGACAAGAGCCACTCTTGCCTGATGTTGGATGAATTGTATAAAGCCTCTGAACATTCCATCGTTCATCATCTGGTCAGTGTTATTGTTTGCCTGAGGATTGTCGCCTTTCTGATGCACATTATCTTGATTATTGATCTATGGAGACTCAACGGTCTCCTGTGCTCCATTGATGTTCTCAACATTCTCAGATGCCATTTTCAAACATTGCCACAAAACAAGGGTTAATTAACATATCACATATTATCCCTATATTCTGACCGACCAATTAAATACCAAAAAAACTTAGGTAGGTCATACTAGCGAAGGAATTCCCCGTCTCTCCCCTCTTAGTTCTTGTCTCATATCTCAGCCTGGGATCATATCCCTAAGCTTTGATACCAACTGTGACGACCCCAAAAATAGGTATACGAGTTGCCAAATACATGGTACAGAATACAAATACAATCTTTAATATACAACAAGAGAGCTGTGAGTTTTAAAACAAATATTGTCTTCTAGACAATATCCACTCTCAGAATAAGTCCTCATTACATTTATTTTCACACTATTTAACAGAATAGTGAGGACTACTAATACTATCATCTGGACCGTCACTCCATTCCCCGACTAGTCCCGGCTACGTTCTCATTTCCTGAAGAGAACAGTGAAAGAAAGGGTGAGCTCAACTAGCCCAAGAAGAAATATTATGACTAAGATAATGCGAATAAATTCTCATTAGTCTTCAACAATGTTAAACCGATAAAATATAATAGACATCAAGTTTAAGCTGCAGTAATGAACAAGCAATCCATTAACTGAGTCAAGTAGAGAATAAAATCTACTATCTTTTATGATTTAAAAGGTTTTTCATTACTTTTATCGCTGGGACTCAGCTCAATAAATAAACCACATCATCCCTGCACTACGGCCAAGGATATTCATTAGTATCACAACCACAAATTATCCATGCACTACGGGCCAAGGATATTCATGTATTCATCAATGGTCATGATCATGCCAACAACTGTCCATCAATGCACTACAGGCCAATGAGGACTTTTACCACATCATTTGTAACATTACGGTCATGATTATACCGATTAATCCCTGGTCATAATCATACCAAGTCTATCAGAAGAATTTTTCCATGAAAAGATAGTGGATGAAGAGCAAATATCAAGGATATTCCACTAATTTCATGGAGTATAGAAGTCAAAACTTTAACCAACTGAGTATAATAAAGAATGTAATAACAAAAGAAATCACCATGCATGCGGTACTTCGCATAGACAGGTTATTCCAACTGAATAATAAATAACAAAACCAGGTCCAGCGTAAAACGCACATACATGATATTCCAATAGAATAATAAAGACGGAACCAGGTCCGACGTAAAACGCACAGACAGGATATTCCAACAGAATAATAAAGACGGAACCAGGTCTGGCGTAAAACGCACAGACATGATATTCCAACAGAATAATAAAGATGGAATAACAGAAGTTCTCTTCATGAATATGAAAAAAAATAATACCCCTTACCGTAAAAGAAGAGTATTCCGACTGGTAGGGTGAGGATATTCTTGAAGAAAACTTGCACTACGCTCAAAGTTTCTTAAAACTCTAAAGAAATACGCTCAAGATTATAGAAGAGAATTTCTCTGAATTTCTTGTGTGATTTCAATTCTAACTAAGCATCCTATTTATAGGAGAATGGAAAGGGTACTATTTGGAAAAGAATCACGGACACAATAGTAGGAAACTCACGGCTAAACTTTGTTGCTCAGCAGACGCTCACTTTTCAAAGGTTAACATAAAAGTCAAAGAAAAACAAAATTTAATAATAATTATATATATATAAACACATGCTGCTTTTCTTTTTCAATGGTAACTTATATTATCTCTACACCAACTTAGTCCTTCCGTGAGTAACAATATTATTCTCCCACCTCTCAATGTCATTTTCATCATATATATATATATATATATATAATATTTGTACATCACTACCACCATTTTCTTCCAATTCCTTATCCCTCACAAATACGTAACACACTCCCCACCCACCATTCCCACCATCACTATCCTTATATATACATATATATATATATATATAATAAAACGAAACTGAGATAACTTTCTCCGACTATTTTGAAAAATGGGTAAATGGGAGGTCCATAAATACTTCATAAAAAATCCCTTCAATATTTTTTAACAACATTTATCATCATTATTATAATTCATAATATTAATTGACCAGGTCGTTCCCAAGAAAGAGGGGGATTTCCAATAAGGATTTCTCCCTATTGGCGCGTAATTAGGTGACCAAACCTCTCCTTGGCAGAACTTCTAGATATCGTTAATATTGCAAATAATAATATTAATAACTTCGTCATCTTAATTATAAAATATCAACAATAATTGAATCAATTAATGTGAGATACTATGCAACAATTACTGAAGCAATAATTGAACAAAACTGAGTGACTTCTCACGTAAGCATCAATAATCAATACCGTGTGCTACTATGCAACCACGCGTATTCCTGTACTTTTAACACCGGGTGTTTCAACAGTATTAACGGTAAAACTTTCGCCGTTATTTTCATAAAAAATATTTTTCTCGTTTTCTCAATCCGACAATAATTCCGTTGTGGGGTCCACCAATGATTATTAATAGTCGTCACGAATATTCCTGTTAAAACGAATATTCACGACCAATCGAATATTATATAACAACTTGCGTACTTTGCAAAATTTATAAATATTACCCACAACTATAACATTATATCAAATTTATTCCATAATATTCAAAAATGATATTTATAGAAGATTCATTTTTATTCATAAAAATTGGGGTCTTACACTTACTAGTTCAAATATACGTTGATGACATTATTTTTGGATCTACTGATGAAAAGTTATGCAAGAGATTCTCCAAGCTTATGCAGAGCAAGTTTGAAATGAGCATGATGGGAGAGCTGAACTTCTTCCTTGGACTGCAAGTAAAGAAAACTGATAAAGGAATCTTCATAAACCAAGCCAAGTACATTAAAGACTTACCTAAGAAGTATGGCATGGAATCAGCCTCACCCATGAAAACTCCAATTGCTCCTGCTACTAAACTTGACAAAGATGAAAAAGGTAAAAGTATTGATATAACTCAATACAGAGGTATGATAGGCTCTTTGTTATATCTAATTGCCAGTAGACCTGATATAATATTTGCAACATGCATTTGTGCTAGATTTCAGGCTAATCCTAAAGAATCTCATTTAACTGCTGTAAAGAGGATTTTCAGGTATCTCAAGGGTACACCTCACTTGGGGCTTTGGTATCCCAAGGAGTCCTCATTTGAACTAACAGGATACACAGATGCTGATTTTGCAGGCTGTAAAATTGATAGAAAGAGTACCAGTGGCACATGTCAATTTCTAGGAAACAGACTTGTGTTCTGGTTTAGCAAGAAACAAAATTCAGTATCTCTAGAAATTTCAGCTGCTCACTAAAATATTATGTCATATTTACTTTGCTGCAACAGCATATAGAATTTGATAACCATGAAAACAAATCTCCTTGGTTATGTCAACATCAAATAGGGGGAGATTGTTGGAAGAATGCATATTTTGATTTGATGTTTAAAGTAAATGCTCATGATTATATGTAAAGTCCTTCAAGGAATATATGTACAAGGACTTAGTGATAGATCAAAATTGTTAGGTTGATCTTAGCTTTTAATGTTCATCATTCTATAAACGAATGTATAGATAAAGAGATCAAAGATGTTAGGTTGATCTATGACTTAAAAGAAATAGATAGGACTTGAAAAGAATTGCAGTCTATCAAGCTGATCAACAGAATGCAGAAGCTAAGCCAGGATCGTAGAGCTTAGAAGATCGTAGTGTATCTGCCTTGAAGGGCCTCTCCAAAAATCGTAGAGTGGTTCAGACGTTTGCCGAAGCTAACTCAGAGATCGTAGTGTGCTTTCGGAAATGTAGAGTCTGCAGAACGAGCAAATGAAGATCGTAGTGTGCAAATCCTTGAAAGAAATTGTAGTGTTCTCTTCAGACCAAGCACCAATGTGACAAGACACCACGATATGAATCGTAGAGTATCATCTTCCTGTCAGAAGCATCGAGCCCTACTTTTATTTAAAGACAAATTCCAACAAAAGTGGAATAGGTTTGAAACTTTGAAGTCCTCTCCAGTCCCAACGGTACAAAAGATATCCTTATTATTCAACAAAAGAAACGTATTCAAGAAGCTAAGGAAAGGACCATAGGACGGAGGAAAAACACCTTTTCGGTGTTAGGTGAAAGCAGTTCTTTGTGTCGATTGGGCGAGAATGCAATTCGAGGAAGGTGTGCAGAAAAGTCTCCATCAAAGTTCAAAAATGTCAAACGCATTTAATGCTTCAACAAAAGGCTTCAACGGATAAATTTCAAGAATCACATATATGCAGAACATATGCAGATGAGAAATACTAAGCAAGCATTGAACAAAAACGCACAAGAACACTCAACGCTCAACTCTACGATCTGAGAAAAAGAGGAAGCTTGCTCAGCTACTTAGTTCTTTCAAACAAGTGCTTAACTGCAACTGAGTAGCATCAATCACGAACTCAATAACTACCAACCAACTGAAGTAAGAGTTCCAAGTCAGAAGGACTTGAAGAGTTCTAAGTGAACTATGAAGAACCAAGTCTGCTGGACTTGAAGAGTTCAAGAGTGAACTAAGAAGTGCCTAGACTGCTGGTCTAGAAGGAATCTGTGAGATTCAGAAAGTGTAACAGACATCCTTAGTGGATTTCCTACTCGAGGAGTAGAAGAGTGGATTAGGAGCTTTAAGTGCTCTGAACCACTTAAAACTGCTGTTTCTATTATATTTGTGCTATAACTGCTATAACTGCCATAACTGCCTAACTCTCATTAATTTGAGATATTTAAAGGGAGATTAAACAAATACTCATTCCATTGTGTTTTAATCAATATCAAAACTAACTAGTTAAAACAAAAAGTTTTTTTTTAAATATCTATTCAACCCCCCCTTCTAGATAAATATTGTGCCTCCGGGAACTAACACAATATGACCGTGTCGCAATACGAGGCTAAATTTGCGGAGTTATCCTGGTTTACATCCCATTTGGTCGATAACGAGGAGCGAATGACGCGAATGTTTCTAAGAGGCTTAAAACCCGAAATACGTGAATACCTCATTTCTCACAAATTATGTTTGTATTCAGATGTAGTGAATAGGGCTCAGTTATTGGAGCGCGATAATGAGCCAACCCAACCAAAGGATAACGAGCAACAACACGATAATAATCGCATGCAGGGTGGCAGCTGACATCTGAACAATGATAACCATCGGGGAAATTATCATGCCAAGAATGGTAACCACTTAGGTGGTAATCATGACCAAGATAATAGGAGTGGAAATTTCAAGAAGAGAAGGTTCAACAACGATGGAAAGACAGCAACACCAACACCCGTTTTCAAGGAAGGAGAACGACCACCAATTATATGCTTTAAATGTAGAGGGGAGGGACATATCAGTCCAAACTGCGTGATGCAGTCCAAAGCATGTTACAATTGTAGAAAAGAAGGTCACCTAGCCCAATTTTGTCGTGCACCAAAGTCAAGTCCAGCTGGGACGGTGGAACCAAAGGCGGATACGGACAAAACAAAGTCGGTGGTTTCAGGAAGAGCATTTTTCGTGACTTCTCAAAAAGCGAGTAACCCGAACGAATTTAGCACAGATTAGTTAATTATAAATTCTTGCAAAGTCTATACCTTATTAGATACCGGTTCTACCCATTCTTTTATCTCTCTTGCTTGTGTTCAACGTTTAAATTTAACTCCAGAGAAATTAGACTTTGACTTATCGGTTGAAACTCTGTTAGGAGAAACCTTCGTTACCTCTACTGTTTATAAATCTTATTTGATTCAAATCGATACTCTCACATTACCTGTCGATCTTATCTCTTTGAAAATACTTGTCTTTGATGTGATTTTAGGGATTGATTGGTTAACTACTCATCAAGCTTTTCGTAAGGTTGTTAGCTTTCATATTCCTAACCAACCTGTTATGCGAATTCAAGCAACCAAACCACTAAAGTCAATAACTGTCATATTAAGCCATAAGTAAAGAGCCCCGAGCCTTTATCTGGTGACTTCCAAGTCTTGGAATACACCGAAGCCAGACTATTCATAGGGGATGCCGTGAATAACGGTGGCAAGTTGATAGGTATCAATGTGACGTGCTATCCAAGTCTTGGATGAGAGTCACAGTTTTGAATGATATTTCTATTGTTAATAAATTTCATGACGTATTCTCGAAGAACTTCTTAGCCTACCCTAGAGCGTGAAATTGAATTTTGTATTGACCCCATTACAAAACCCATTTCTAAAACCCTTAAATATATTTCTTCACCCAAAACGAATGTAACATACGCCAAAGATGTTGGCACGAGCTGTTGAAGATTACGACTATACCATTCAATATCATTGTGGAAGAGCGAACGTGGTAGCTGACGCATTGAATAGAAGATCGTATGCGTTTATAAGTGCAATGTTGTTAACACAAAAACCCATTTCGTATAACTTACAAATGATGAAGATAGAGTTAAAGACTCTAGGGACCCACGTGAAGATAACAAATATACAATTAGAATGGGCTTTAATCGATAAAGTTAAAGCCGCTCAAACTACACACCTGGAGCTGATGAATATGAAGAAGAAGGTTCAAGAAGGCATTATTCTAGAAGCAAGAGTCGATGAATAGAGGAAATCTCAACCCTCGATTTAATTGGCACATTTGAAATCCTCGATCGAGTAGGAACTGTGGCCTATAGACTCGTTTTACCGCCAAGTATGTCGCGTGTTCATAACATTTTTCACGTATCGATGTTACATAATTATGTGGACGACCCGAACCACATTATTGAATTAGAACCAGACGAGATGGTAGAAGATTTAACGTATGATGAGATACGTGTTAAAATCTTGGATAAGAAGGATTATATTCGACACTCAAAGGTTATACCTCAAGAGTTAGAATCTGAAATAAAGTCAAGGTATCCTCACCTCTTCGGCATACTAGGTACGTACGTAAATTTCGAGGGTGAAATTTCATAAGAAGGGGAGATTGTAAGACCCCAAATTTTATGAAATGAAAGTATTCAATTTTTTTATAATTATTATTTTATTTCATAAATAGTTAAATTGATAAAAGGTTAAAGGTAAGGGTGATATGTTAAATTTTGCAAAGTATGAAAGTTATTATAAAATATTCGTTTGGTCGGGGAATATTCTTTTTGTCGGGGAATATCCATACGACGATTAACAATCATTAGTGGACCCCCTAATCGAAAGTATTGTCGAGTAGTAAGAAAAGCCATGTAATTATCTTTTTATAAAAATAACGGCGAAAGTGTTACCGTTAAAGCTGTTGAACTACCGGTAGTAAAAAAAATACGATGTCTGGCGTGGTTGCATAAGTAGCACACTATATTGATTATTGATGCTTACGTAAGAAGTCACTCAGTTATACTCAATTATTGCTACAGTATTGCTGCATCATATCTCTCATATTATTGATTCAATTATTGTCACAGTATCATCTGTATAATTGAGACGACAAAGTTATTCATATTATTATTTGCAATATTGACAATGTCTAGAAGTTCTGTCAAGGAGAGGTTAGATAATCTAATTGCGCGCCAATATGAAGAAATCCTTATTGGAAAACCCCCTCTTTCCTGGGAACGACCTGGTTGTTAAATATTGAGAGTTATAATATTAATGATGAATAAGTTCGTGTTGATTAAAGATGAAATTGATAGTTCCATTGTATGGGAATTATTAGTGTTAGTGGAAATCGACATTTATTTCGATAATAATTGATGTCTAGAGGTTATATTGACCAATCGGGAAATTCACCGGATAAATGAGCAATTAATTGCTATTAATTCATATGCTTATAACTATGTGCTCACATGTGTGTACTATTGATTCACATGATTTACTATTAGGGGAGTTGGTGCAAGATTGATAATACTTGCATGACTAAATTAAAAATGGAGGTATAGATGAAGGTACTATACTGTAATTATTTTTTTTCACATGTATAGAACTATTGAGTCACATGATTTACTATTAGGGGAGGTGGTGCAAGTTTGATAATACTTGCAGGACTAAATTAAAAACGAAGAAAAAGAGGAAGGTATTATACTGTAATATTTTGAGCCCCAAAACGTGCAATTATCGAAACTATATTTTTTTATAAATAGAAGCTCATTCTTCTTTCATTATCATCAATTCACTAAGTCTCACAAGAGCAATTATTATTGAGAGAAATTATAGAGAGCAAGAAGAAGAGAAGTCTGCTACCTCACTATTCCAGTATCCAGTTTTCTTCTAAGGTAAGGGGTATTATTTCTTTCGTATTCATGAAGAGAGTTATTTTTTTCAATACTCGTAAGGGTTGTTATTCCATTCTTTATTATTCTGTTGGAATAACCTGTCTACGCGAACTATCGCATGCATGGTGAATTCTTCTGTTATTCCATTCTTTATTATTCTGATGGAATAACCTATCTACGCGGATTATCGCATGCATGGTGAATTCTTCTTTTATTCCATTCTTTATTATTCTATTGGAATAACTTGTCTACGCGGATTACCGCATGCATAGTGAATTCTTCTGTTATTCCATTCTTTATTATTCTGTTGGAATAACATGTCTACGCGGACTACCGCATACATGGTGAATTCTTCTGTTATTCCATTCTTTATTATTCTGTTGGAATAACCTGTCTACGCGGATTACCGCATGCATGGTGAATTCTTTTATTATTCCATTCTTTATTATTCTGTTAGAATAACCTATCTACGCGGACTACCGCATGCATGGTGAATGACTCTTCGTATTCATTCCTTATTAAATAGAAATGATCTGTCTACGTGGATTACCGCATGGCGGGTGAAAATCCATTTGCAGTTTCATATATTCTATTATACTCATTTGGTTAACGTTGTGGCTTCTATACTCCATGAAATTAGTAGAATATCCTTGATATTTGCGCTTCATCCAGTATCTTTTCATGGAAATATTCTTTTGAGCATTCTTGAATTTTACTCCACAAAGTAGTATCATGTTGACCATTTGAGCGTTATTGAATTCTGGATAAATTAAATCATAAATCTTTAAAATTTATCCTTGAACTTGTTTTATTAAATTATTATGTCATGGTCAACATCCTCATGCTTATATTGTGGTGAAAGTCATCTTTGGTTTTCGTGCATAGATGGACTTGGTATGATTATGACCAGGGATTATTTGGTATAATCATGACCATAATGTAACGAATGATGTGGTAAAAGTCCTCATTGGTCTGTAGTTCATTGATGGAAAGTTGTTGGTATGATTATGACCAGGGCTTATTCGGTATAATCATGACCATTGATGATTACATGAATATCCTTGGTCGTGGTGCATGGATGATTCGATGATGTAGTTTATTTATTAAGCTGAGTCTCAGCGATAAAGTTGATGAAAATCTTTTTAAATCATAGAAGATAGTAGATTTTATGCTCTACTTAACTCTTCTATTGGATTGCTTATTCCGCTGCAATTGTTGATTTAAAACTTGTTGTCTATTGTATCCTATTAGTTGTTATACTGTTGAAGGCTAAGGATAATTTATTCTGCATTATCTTAGTCATAATATTTCTTACTGGGCTAGTTGAGCTCACCCTTTTGTTTTCATTATTCTCTTTAGGAAATGGGAACGTAGCCGGGACTAGTCGGGGAATGGAGTGATGGTCTGAGATGATAGCATTATTAGTCCTCACTATTCTGTTAAATAGTGTGACAATAAATGTAATGAGGACTCCATTGAGTGTGGATATTGTCTAGATAACAATATTCTTATTAAAACTCTTAGATTATGTTTTATCGTATTTTACACGACTATTGTATAATTAAGTTGTATTTGAATTTTGTACCATGTTTTTGGCGACTTAAGATGGGTGATGTATACCTATTTTGGGGGCGTCACATTATAATTCTGTGATTATAATCAATGAGTATCAATATTATTAATTTTAAAATTATAATTTTGGGATTATAATTATAATGTCAAGACTATTAAGTCATTTTATAATCTCAAGACTAAGGTTATATTTATTTGCAAAATTATAATCTCGGGATTATAATTCCAAGACGAATAATCGTAGGATTATAATCCCGAGATTATAATTATAATCCCAAGACTATTAAACCATTTTATAATCCTTAGACTAATAATCTCAAATCTAAATTTGAAAACAAACAAGACACTTGTGATTAATATTCTTATCCCAAGTATAATCCTTGCAAACAAACATAGCCTAATAGTCCCAAGTCTAGATTTGAAAACAAACAAGATACTTTTGATTAATATTTTCTATTCCAAATATAATCATTGCAAACAATAATAGCCTATGTATTTTAAAAACTAACACTAACTCACATGGAATCATGGAAGGAAATTCGACTTCTCTAAGGTAGAAAAGTTTTGTGAAGACAATAACATACATCACAATTTCTCAGCTCCAAGAATTCCACAACAAAATGGAGTAGTTGAAAGGAATAACATAACTCCCATAGAGGCAGGAAAGGACACTTCATGTAATTGTTCGTCTCCCTGAATATTTATGGGCTGAAGTTGTCAACACTGTCTGTTATACTCAAAATAGATTGCTCATTCACTTTGTATTCAAGAACACGCCCTACGAGTTGTGGAGAGGAAGAAAGCCCAATATTAGTGATTTCCATGTCTTTTAGTTGTGCGTGCTACAACCTCAACAATGGCAAGAGATATCTAACCAATTTTCAGACGAAGGGATATTTCTTGGATACTCTGTAGATAGCAATGCTTACATAGTGTTCAACAAGTAATTGTTAAGTGTTGAAGTATCTATCCATGTCACCTTCGACGAATCTGACTTATGAGAACCAAGGAAAGTTGTATAATTCGACGGGTTCGTAGAGCAAGACCCACTAATTATAGATGAGGAGAACCCTACGTTCATAGACTCTAAAATTGTAAAGCCAGACCCGACGATCATAGTGTCGGAGCAATAGTTCGTAGAGTCCATAGTGCCAAAGATGGAGACTACCAATTGAAGAATCTACCAAACATGAACAAGAGCTTGAAGAACTCAGACATAAAGTCATAAAGAACGATGCTCCGATTGGAAGCAGATGGGCAAGAGATCACAACCAAGGCCTGATCATTAGGGATCCCAATGTAAGGATTAGAACAAGGTCAATAACTCAGAACGAATGCTTCTTCCTAAGCTTTCTATCTTAGATGGAGCCTAAATAGATAGAAGAAGCCTCAAAAGATTCAAGTTGGATCAAAGCTATGCAAGAAGAGCTGAATCAGTTTTAAAGAAGCAAAGTTTGGAGGTTAGTTCCAAGACTAAAAGATCATCTAGTCGTCGACATCAAATGGGTATTCAGAAACAAGATGGATGAAGATGGGGTGATCACAAGGCAAGGTTGGTGGCCAAGGAATATTCATAAGAAAAAGGAATCGACTATGATGAGACCTTTGCTCTTGTTGCTAGGTTGTTGGCCAAGGAATATTCATTGGAAAAAGGTATGGATTGGAAGGCTACGTCAACACAAGAGGCGACTAATTTTCTAAGTACCAAGCTTAATCGATATGGAAAAGCATGATATGGATTCATATGTGCTAAATTAATGCCAACTCGGCATAAAACGAATGTGAAAAAGGAACGTGCAACCATTTTATACTGTATTACGATAGGAAAAACAATGGATGTGGGTGAAATTATACATACATCTATAATAAAAGTTCTTAAAGGTGGCACGTCTAGTGGCTTGCCTCATCCCTTGTTAATTTCTGATATGTGCAAACGAGAAGGAGTGAAATGGGATAAAAAAGAAGTTCTAGAGGCTCCGGTTGCACCGGTAAACCATTTTTTGATAGCAAGATTTAAGGTATGGGTTGGTGGAGTGTCACATCTGAAGGGGTTGAAATATATTAATATATCAGACAAGCTTGAAGTTGCGGGTTCGAATGAGCTTGAGATTCCTGTGCCACCATCAGCCATCATTGATGAGCTATGTCGTGATTCAAGGCATCATTCTAGGAGGATTGATTTGGTTGCGTGACAAGTGGATCATGTTATTTACCAGATGGATCGCTAAAACCATCACATTGCTAAACGACAAGCTGTGATGTATAAGTATAATGTTAATTTTAATACAGTGTTGGTAGAAATGTTTGCCAAGTTGAATCTAACTGTAGCGCCTGTCTAGTTCCTAATGCTAGAGGCTCGCCTGATGTACCCGCCTATAGACTTAGACGATGAAAACAGTGAGGAGGGAGATGACGGAGACAACTAAGTCATCTATCGGGGAAGTCCTTGAATTTTCAATTCTTTACATTTTGCACAATGAGGACATTGTGATATTCAAGTTTGGGGGTGTGGGTGTGTGTTATGTTAATATATAATATTATGTGCATATAGAATATGTTCATGCATGTATTCTAAAATCATATTTAATTATGTTTCATTGAATTATGCTAGGTTGTTAGTATATAGTTTGCATTTTATCTGTTTAGGTTGTGTGATGCATGTAGTTGCATGAATTAAGCAAGGAATTGATATAGTTGTCTAACTCGGCCAATGATAATAATGGAATGATGGTTTTAACTCAAGTAGTATTGAAAACTAGTGCTTAGTGATGGCTTTAACTGTGAAGTTAGTGTGAACTTGTCTGAAACTCATGTTAACTTGTAAAACATATAATCAGTTGTATATTTTGGTCAATTTAATTCAAATTGTTGCATAATTTGATTCTGGTGGGAAAACTTTAGTTAGAACATAATAAAATCTGTGAAACGACCGTAAGGGCAAAAGTAAGTAGGAAACTAAGTTGGGGGGGGTCTTGGGGCCTATAGTTTTGAATTTTTTTAAGAAAAATATGATATAAATAAGCAAACTTGACTATTCTAGTTTTTTGGCCTTTGTTGTAGAGCCTAAATTTTCAGAAATTATTAAAATAAGAATTTAGTATATAAGATTCTTAAGGCATGAGAAGGGTTCGAATAAGAATATATATATATATGTGTGTGTGTGTGTGTGTGCATTGTGAGGTATGTGGTATTGTGTTGCATGGGGTAATATAAACTATGCAATAAGTAATTTATGTATTTAATAAATATTTTATTATTATATATTTATTATTTATTGAAGAGGCAAGTTATTTGAAGTAAAGAAGATGGATAGAAATTTATCTATCGACATTAAGTAATTTATGTGAAATTATTTTATCATAGTAAGTTGGTGACATTAAATATCTTTGATAATCGCCAATTTCTTGAGTATATGTACGAGTATGTATCAAGTCTAAGGCAGTGCAACCTTACCCTTTAATAGTGGATGTATAGGAGCTGGGATAAACGATTCCTTCAGAGAGCGGAGGTATATACGAATTAGTAACCGATCTAACTAATTGTGAAAATAGTGTAGACGAGATGGAAACTAATTTGTTGGTTGTTTGTGGAAAATCACTCAGTGTACTATATTGAACACTACTAAAGACTCGATGTGTGATAGGTTTAGACTTGTATATATGTACGTTGTTGACGAGAGAAGAAAATAGATATATCTTTAGATAAATATTGGTTAGAGATTTATTGATTAATATTAAGATATGGTTAAATGTATAGATTAAAGAAATTGTGTTGAGGCAATCTATAGAAATGAAAGAGAAATAATTATAGTATATTTCTAATAAAGGATATTAAAATAAATTCTAGCATTTGATTATTTTAATAAAAGGGGGGGAATATTATTTTGATATTACCTTATATAGCTTTGTACGAGGTAATGTGTGTGATTAAGTAATATGGTAAATATATTAAAACATATTTGCTATATAAGTTGATGGAAACAATTTATCATAATAGGAAATAAACTTATTTTCTATATATAATGTGTACATGTGTTGTGCATGTAAATATTTTAATAATACATAGATATTATATTAAGAATAATATCTTGAGAAAATGAGTAAATTGTTTTATTATGAGTAGTTCCTATATTTGGATAAAACATGATAAAAACATCTTATGTTATGTTATGGCGAAATACATTGCACTATCCTTTTTAACCTTAACATTATTAATCTGATTTTCCTTTTGGGCTA
This sequence comes from Panax ginseng, assembly GCA_020205605.1. Taxonomy (NCBI): domain Eukaryota; kingdom Viridiplantae; phylum Streptophyta; class Magnoliopsida; order Apiales; family Araliaceae; genus Panax; species Panax ginseng. The sequence goes on from CM035131.1 coordinate 43,530,507, forward strand.
CACAAGTCACATTTGATAACTTAATATTATAACCTTATGATAAGTTAGGGTTACCTATACTCATAATCATATAATTCATGTACATTTGGTTAACCCAAATAATATTTTAATTGAGTAGTGTCACACCACATTATCATGAACTTTATTATTTCAATAATACTTAATTCTTGAAATAATTATTAACAATAGTTATTTATTTAGTTTAATTTAATATCCTTCATAAAGTACACATTAATGTACCACACATAACACATTGTCACAGAGGTCCATTTATGTAAGTCATGCGACTCATTCCACTTTGCCATATAGTTTCCTATATTATATAGTTACCATTGAAGTGTCACACTTCATTTCGCATCATATAGATGTAGCTACTATATAATATATAATCATTGCACATACAAATTAATTCCTTCAAATATTCATTCATTAAATTATTTAATGAATGCTTATTCCATCACTTTGCCACACTAGGCATATCTCACAAGCTAGAAGATGGTGATGATGTCTATGGGAATGGCGGGGAGGGAGTGGTTAGCCACTTTCCACCAACTCCTTCTTGTCTAATGGATTCTTCTTTCTTCTACTAGTTTGATTTCTAAGGCAAAGACCAAAGTTGGACAATGGTTGGGCTATATATAGAGAGAGCTTCCCTTCTCAATTTCCATTTGCTAGATTTCTGTTAGTTCAATATATGGAGTGAAATTACTGGATAGGGAGAGAGCCAGTGAGTTAAGAAGAATTCTAAGAAAGCTCTTGCATTATGATCTTATAGTAAGGAGAATGAAATTACTTCCCAGAGTATGGCAAGCATGCAATTTGAAACCTTGCTAGATGGTCTTGGCTATTTGGAATGGTGAAGAAAATGGATGCGGCCGCGCCCATAGTGTGTCTGGTGTGATGGTTTTGACCTATTTTGGTAAAACGGCCATAACATTTTCATACGTACTCCGATTGAGGCGATTCAAGATGATCCGGAACGAGAACGAATAGACCTACAACTTTTGTTATTTAAGTTTTTCAATTTGAGATCGTTAGAAGGGGTTAAAATGGTCATCGTTAGGACTGATGTGTATTAGGAGGCAATCGGAAGGCGTCGGGCATGCACATATGCAAGTGTAGTGTTGGCGACGATAAAATATGTTATTCTAAGTGATAAAACATAAATATGCATGATAATAGACATGTCATATAACTAAGATTACTTTACTCATAATAGAATGCTTTAACATGATTTTTTAAAAGAAAAAAAGTTTTTGAGAAACGGAAGTTGATGAATTTGGTGTCATTTGAGTTCTGACCTTGGACCCTATGTACGCATATCAACATGTATGAAATGTAGTTTTAAAGTTACCTTGCATATAATAGATTGATATAGCTTGGTTTAAAATGTTTTGAAAGAAAACTCAAAAGTTTTGGAGAACTAATAGTTTCAAATATTGTGTAAAGTATACTCTGACCTTTCTAGCATGCATACCGTGATGCCCCCAAAATAGGTATACATCACCCATCTTGGGTCGCCAAAAAATACACTACTGACAACTTTATTTATACAACTTTCGTGCAAAATACGACGACAAGTATACTGTGAGTTTTAATACAAATGTATGTAACTCTCATGGTGCCTCGACCACAACCTTACAATGGTACGCTACATAAAAGTATAGTCAAAAACTGTTTTAGAAATTCAAATCTTTGGGAAGTGCTCAAGGAAACCTTCGTACATAGGAGGCCATGAATCTAAGTTATGATAGATATCATATGTCCAGAGAATTATCCTTGGTTGACCCAATAGACCCCAAAGAAAAATGAGAAGAATACTATCATGTTCCTTCCAATGGTGAGTCTTCTCTTGACATATAACTATCTTCACTGTCTCCAAGTGAAAATTATATTTCAAATAAACTCCAAGATCATATAGGTAGTGCTCGTAGATATACTCAGCAAGTGGATGTGCACAATCCTGTCTTATGATAACACGAGGTTGTATGTCATTAGACAACTTGTATGATAGTGACAAAATACCCTTCCAAAGTTGGGTTCGCCTCACCCTATTCGGTTCACCAAAATTAAATATCAAATGACGTATACAATAACGACACACTTATCTAAAGTTCTCAATAAAATTATTTCCATACTATTTTAGGAGAACCTCAATGCCTATAGACCACCGTTCTATTCCTGTTATCCCCTGGCCAAACCCAAACTACACTCTTATTACCCGAAAGGAATTGTGAAACAAAAGGGTGAGCACAACTAGCCCAAAGAAAGAATATCATAACTAAAGATAATTAAATTATCAATAGCTTTTGTCAATAATAAATCAGAGATTTAGAACATATGGTAGATGATAAAACTTTTCAACCATAGTTGCAGCAGAACGAGAAATCTATTAAAAGAGTCAAATAGACCATCAGGTCTATTATCTTCTCCAGTTAAAAGTCCACCAATAATGTTTTATCCCTGTAACATCAATCAACAATTCATGTCCACAATCATATGAAGAACTCATAATCATCATTGTGATTCTGAATTTCTTTTCGCACCAAGGACGAAGATAATTTTCATCATCTATCTTCACTTGAAACATCAAAAATCATGGTTATACCAAATCACAATCCCTGCTCATAATCATACTAATAAATTCATCTTTGCACTACGGCCAAAGATATTCATTAATAATTCATCTTTGCACTATAGGCCAAAGACATACAACTGTATTTTAGAAGAGTCAAGTAGAGCATGATATCTACTATCTTCTACGAATTTAAAAGTTTATTATCAATATTTTACCGATGAGACTCAGCTTAATAAATAATCCACATCATCGAATCACCCCTGCACTACGGCCAAGGATATTTGTTGATATCACATCCATGAATTATCTATGCACTATGGCCAAGGATATTCATTATTATCACATCCATGAACTAATATTTCATTGCTGAGACTCAGCTCAATAATTAATCCACATCATCAATTCATCCATGCACTATAGGCCAAGGACATTCTTTTAGTATCACGACCACAAATTATCCATGCACTACGGGCTAAAGATAATCGTGTTTTTATCAACAGTTCTGATCATGCCATAAAAGAATTCATCTTTGCACCCTTGGCCGAAGAGAATCCATAGCCATAATCATACCAAAAATTGTCCATCAATGCACTACGGCCAATGAGGACTTTTTCCACATCATTTGTAACATTACGGTCATGATTATACCGAATAATTCCTGGTCATACTCATACCAATTCCATCTATGCACTACATGCCACAGATGACTTTCAACATAATATATACATGAGGATCATGACAACGATATAAAGAATCAATCAAATGAGATAAAGGATAAATATTAAACATTTATAATATAAATTATCTAGGGTTTAAGAATATCTCAATGTTATCAATCACTTAATAATATCATAATCTAATATCATTAATATTATAACAATATTTTAATTATTTCTTAAACTTATAAATAATTTATTTTAATTGTTTACACTTTACCAAATAATGAATTTAATCATTCAAAAATGTCATACTAATAAGATTTCATCACCAATGATCAAATCTCTTATCAAAAATCTGCATATACCCTATACAGGATTCCCAAGCCATAAAATTCTATTTATAAATTTTCAACTTCACATAACATAGTTAACTCATATACTCATAACTAGTGTATTTTCATGAAAAATACCAAATCAGTCCCAAAAATATTTCTTTTCTGGGATTTAGCAGAATATAGTCCCATAATAAACATATATTTTTCTCGGAATTTTTGAAATTCATTTACTATTTTTCAAAAATTAATTTCTAATTAATTCCTTAAGAAATTAGCTACCTCAAGTTTAACTCCAAAAATTCCCAAATCTTGGCAGGATCTTACACATGTTAACGTGAACTTCTAGTATAAATTTCATGGTCATCGGAGTAATAGAACTCCGGTTATAGCGTTTTTCGTCGGAAAAACCTAAATATTGAAATAGTCATAACTTGTTCATTTTAACTCAGAATGAGCTCATTTTTGGACAGGAGGTACTTTATACCATATATTTTCATGTCCCAGAAGGCCAGAATTTTTCTCACAAAATAAGTGGCCAAAACAGCCCTTTTAAACTTATGGACAGTAGCCTTTTTGGTGTTTTAAAGTTTTTGACTCCTTTGCTAAAATTAGTCCACACGAAAATATACAATACCTTTTCCAGTGATTCCACTTGGATAAGTTAGAAAACTCATAGATCTAACTCTAGAACTTGACCACACTCAAAAATTCGAAATATAATAGGAGATATGGTTAATTAAATTTCATGTTCCATTTTCTACCAAAATCTGATTTTCCACCCTTTGTGATTTCTAAGAAACTTTCATATTTTCACATCATAACCAACATAACTCCTCATAACACTTACTAATACAACATATACCCATGATTTTCATCAGTCCAATGCTTTTATTATGACTTTCATCATAATCCACGTAAACAGATCATTTTCACAATTTAATAAGGAATAAATACAAAGGATCATTCACCATGCATGTGGTAATCTACATAGACAGGTTATTCCAACAGAATAATAAAGAATGTAATAACTGAAGAATTCACCATGCATGCGATAGATCGCACAGACAGGTTATTCTCAATAGAATAATAAAGAACGGAACCAGGTCAGGCATAAATTTTAACAAGCTGGGATATTTCGACGAGTAATAATAAAGAATCTAAACCGAGTCGAAGCGAAATTGCACCAAGCGAGGATGTTCCAACAGAATAATAAAGAATGGAATAACAACAGAAATCACTATGCATGCGGTACTTCGCATAGACAAGTTATTCCAACAGAATAATAAGGAATAGAATAGAAGAATTTTATCAAGTATAGGGTAGTCCGCGTATACAGATTATTCCAACAGAATAATAAAGAATGGAACAATAGAAGTTCTCTTCATGAATACAAAAGAAATAATACCCCTTACCTTATAAAGAAGAGTACTCCAATGGTAGGGCGGGGATATACTTGAAGAAACTTGCACTACGCTCAAAACTTTCTTAAACGCTAAAGAAATACGCTCAAGATTATAGAAGAAGAATTTCTCTACAAGAAACTCTCTCTAGAGTTTTGGTGAATTCGTAAGAAATAATGAAGGAATGAGCTTCTATTTATAGAAGAATGGATGAATAGTAACCAATCCATAAACCGGTCAGATTGATTTACTTTTAAGCAGACGGTCAGATTGGTTTACAATAAAATATAATATATTCTATTTATAATCTAATAAAATGAATAACTTTATAAAAGTATTCTGCATTTTATATAAAAGATTTTACTATACAAATACTATGCAGTACTATGCAAACACTATGCATAATAAAATATAATATATTCTAATTATTGTCTAATAAAAGCAGATAAATTTATAAAAGTATTATGTTTTATATAAAAAAATTACTATTAGCCTAATAAAACTAATAACTTTATAAAAGTATTACATTTTTTATATAAAAGCTTTTCTCATTTTATTACATTAATAATACTAATAAAACAAAACTTCATCATCACTTACTTTGAAAAAATTTTCAAATGTCACCCTTAACTTTAAATTTTTATCAATTTAACTATTCACCAAAATTTTCAATTTAACATTATTATTATAAATAGAACAACAATTGTTCTTAATTATAATACCAAAAATTTTATTGTCCAACAATAAAATAGAAATAATGTTTCTAACAAGAACTGTAATACAATAACAACTTATTGACTTAATAGATTTTCCCGTAGGCATTGCTAAACTATAAGTTTCTATGGCTAATGTGGTAACATTTGCTTCATTTCTCACACATAGGATTACTTATATTTGTTTAGCTTTCTACTTCTGCTTGGTCCCTTCATAAATCTATATTTATGATAACCAAAGTCGGTATCCAATACCCAAGTAGAACCTTGACTTAAAGAAAAATTTATTTTAAATCATGAACAAAATTATATTTGTAACCAGAAACTTCACTAAGCTTCTCTCGGTTAGCTCTCGCAAGATGCTTCTCGCATTTCTTTTCAAAGGTGTCACGGCTTATTGCGCAGTGGAAGCAAACTCCTTTGCTATCCATATCAGTTTTGTTCTTATTATCCTTTGTTTTTGCCTTTCTATTTACCTTCTTTGAATCGTTCTTCTTTTCAGAAGATCCTTTGGCCCCTACCAGTAAGACTTGGTCTTTCTTGGTTGGAAAGTGACTCTCAACATTTTTTAACATGTTAAGCAAATCAGCAAAGCTGATATCTAGCTTGTTCATATGAAAAATTCACAACAATTGTGAAAGGAGTCCGGGAGTGAGTGCAAAATCAAATCTTGGCTCAACTCTCCATTCATGACAAAACTCGTTGTCCTAATTATTCAATCAAATTGATCATGTTAAGGACTTTTATTTGTACTATAGTGTCATCGGTCATTCTAGATTGGAAGAGCTCCTTAGATATCTGATATCTATTAGTCCTATTTTCCTCATCATCAACTACTTGATGTGCATGAATATAGTAGGAGCATCCATAGTTTCATGCTGACGCTGAAGCTCGTTACTCATAGATGCGAGCATGATGCATTGAGCCAACTATGCATCATCTTGTCACTTTCTAAAAGTAGCAATCTCTTCCTCAGAGGCATTGTCTACAACCATTGCAGGAAAGACGTATTAAGGACATAAGATAGCTTTTCAGCCATGAGAACTATTCTCAAATTCCTTAACCAATCCAAGTAATTCAGTCCGGTTAATTAACATCTAATATGTTTCGCAGTGATAGTAATTTAGACATTATAAAATTTTGTAAATTAATTTGTAATTAACAACATTTTAGCATACATTCTTTTATTAATTACCAAAATAAATTGGGTCTTGTTTTAAATTGGTATCTCTCACTATTTTCTTCAAACTATATTACCCTCAATTTATATAGTTCGGCAATATCTAATTAAAGATATGCTAGTGAAAATAAGGATCCCATTTCAAATGTATATAGCCTTCTGGTGACACAAAAAACTATATATAAATAAATAGGTAGACAACTCTTGTCAATTACATCAACTATGCAACTCCTTGTATTTTGCCTCTTAGATTATTTTGATCAAGTGGTGGCACATCCGAATCAAAATTATCTAAGTTAAGTCCAACCTAGCACTCCATATATTCAAAAAAGAAAAACATTGTCCTTGTGGTGACACAACAAAACAATATTGTTCAATTTTCTTTATAAGCATCAAATGTGATAAAATTAACATCTCAAAGAATTAAGATAAGCCTTGTGGTGACACAACAAACTTATAATAATTAATTGATACTCTATTATTTTTTATCATGCTAGAAGGCGACGTTCGATATTTCAAATATCTTTGAACGCTTAGGACTTAATATAAAATATTTGAGGGGTTTGTTATTAATTTGTTTCATCTTGTTTAGCGCGCATACATATATATATATATATATATATAAAATACGCGTCATATTAATTAACATACGAAGCATGTTTGCATAATATATATATATATATATATATATATATATATAGTATAAGCATGCACATATAGAATACTATATTCTACCTGGATTGATTATAGATTTTTATTCTAGTTTGGTTCACTAGAGCCACCAAGTGAACCAAAAAGGTCAAACCTTAGGGGTGCAAGAATTAATATTTAAATATAACTATTACATTTAAACCCGGGCTCCATTACAAACGGGTCTTCAAGCGCTCCTTGCTCCTTGATCTCCAATTTTTCAAAATTAATTCTGACTATTCTTGTTACAAAACTATTTAAAATAAATAGAAACTTTGATCGTGATAAGGGAAAGTACATAGGAGGAGATAGAATTTACATTAAGAAAAAATTAGAGAACATTTAGGCATGCAGTAATTCCCCATTTAATAAAACTCATACATTCAAGCATCCAACTAAAATAAAATCGAATCACATTGGTCAATAGTCCATAATCAATCCCATTTATTATCATACACATCACCATATGCATCAATAAATAACATTCATCTCATGAATAATAACCATTCAATATATATTGATATCATTTAATGGGCAAATTTAGTTAGCATAAAATTTAATTTTGAATCAAAATAAACTCCTTTATTTTTAATCCAAATTTAAATCAAAATAAAACTATTTTATTTTAATTTATCCAATTTTTAATAAAATAAACTATTTTATTTTAATCAAAATAAACTCTTTTATTTTAATTAATTATGGAATCCAATTCCAAGTAAAAAAAAAAAACTTCTTTATTAAAAGAAACACGGATTCTCTTTCCTATTCACAAATAAACACCTTTATTTTGAATAATATGAAATCTTATTTCATATCTAAAATAAACTCCTTTATTTAAGGAAATACGGATTCTCTTTCCTATTCACAAATAAACTCCTTTATTTTGAATAATATGAAATCTTATTTCATATCTAAATAAACTCCTTTATTTAAGGAAAGATGGATTCACTTTCCTATTCACAAATAAACTCATTTATTTTAAAAAATATGGAATCTAATTTCAACTCTAATTAGTTATCATGGAATTCAATTCCAACTCTAATTAGTTAACATGAAATCTAATTTTAAAATTAAAATAAACCTTTTATTTTAAAATTAAAATAAACTTTTATTTTAATTATAAAATTATTATATATATATATATATATATATATATATATATATATATATATATATATATATATATATATATATATATATATTTGAATCATGTTAATCCTTTGAAATCCTGGGCAATTGGGCATAACACCTGACAAGCTCCCTTTTTCGCGAAAATGAATAACAAACATGCAAGAATACGAAAAATATATAATATACACTGAAGCAAGATTGCAGAAGTATTATATATATAAAAAATAGAAACCGTGCCAACTGTTATCCTGCCCTTGTGAATCACGAAAACAGTTAACGTTTTTTTCAAAAAAAACTTGTTTCGCGATTTTTTTTATTTTATTTAAATTTTATACAATAAAATTATGCCTAATTAAATTATTCTAAACACATATCAATATACATATCAAATTAAAACAATTAATAATTTGCATAAAAGTTTGGCTCTGATACTACTGTTAGGTTTGTAATATTCATGAACTCAATCAAATTGCACAAAATATGCGAAAACGTGGAAAATCAGAGTTTTAAAAATTTTATAAACCACATATCCGGATCACCCTTTATGCACAATTATTAATTAACCGAAAAAGAAAGAACAAGAATCATACCCTTGAAGATCGGAGCTTCCTCAGGTACAAATTCACCTCCAATCTTTTCGCGTTCAACTTGAATCCACCAGGTTTGGTTCCTTCCTTTGATCAACGTTAGCCACCCAAGTATTTGGCCTCTAGAGGTGATCCACCAAGGAAGAAGAAGGATTCAAGAAGATGAGTATTTGGCAAAACCCTAATTTTTCTATCTCTCATAGAAAAGAGCATACTCTCCCAACTATTGGAATTACGTATGTTGTGAAAAGTCAACAACAACTACACCCATAATAAGACTCATCTTATTTATAGATGTAGGCAACCCTCCTTAACAATTAAGGAATTGGGTTTTATTTAATTAATTAAATTCTTTTAATTAATTAAGCTCCCTAATCTTATTAAGGATAATTAATTAAATTCTTTTAATTAATTTTTCTCCTAATCCTATTAGGATATTTGAGAGTACTTTTATTAATTAATTCTCAAACTTCTTTAGGAATTAAATATAATAATAATAATAATAATAAGACTCCTCTTATTAATTTATATTTAATATTTCTAAAATATTAAATAATAAATATTAAGTTATTTAATTTATTCTATCACCATAGATTAAATTAAATATACTTAACTTATTATTACAATTATGTCATTAACTTCTTAAATAATTATTCTTCCTTTTATGGTGTGACTTTTAGGTTCTCCATATTAAACCAGGTTGTGAATAAATCAATTAGAATAATTCTAATCTTATTTAAATAAATAAATTAAACTAATAATTTATTTAAATAAATAATATTTATTCTACAATGAGGATAAGCCTCCCTAGCGATCAACGACTCTCCGAGATAATATAGATTTCAACATTAATCATAAAAGAACCTTTGAGTAAATAGTTCTGCAGACAATTCAATCCTTCCACCATACAATGTCCCAATTAAATATAAGACATGGAATTACTGTCAAGTCTTATTTTATTTAATCATATGTATTTCGACTCTTAAATGCACAACTCCAAATAATGCAAATTAGAAACTCCTTTCTAATTTCATTACTCGCCGCCAAGGACTCTTTGGGTTGTCATTTATCGAATCACATAGGACATTTCTCTTCTTTTACTAGAAGTGGTAGATTCTTTATTGATTATACATTATCTCCATGTACAACTTATTATACCCAAGCATACCCTTTGATATACCCTAAGGGTCTTAAGGAATAAGTCAATGTATAACTCATCACACACAAGATACTATGATGATCTCAAGTCCAAGGATCACTTGTACTACTATCACTACAGAAATTCCTATTGACAAGCAAGTAAAACTCCATTAGGTATTCCTTAGCGAGCCACGTTCAGTGAACTTATTCTCTAATAAGCACCTACATACTTGCTTTAGTGTCTCCACATAAATGATCATGAGATCAATCATCCTCATCCAATGAGCAAGCAATGTATGTACCAATCTATCCGGATTCACTAATCCCCAATTTAGTAATCCAACGATTGAGAACTATTTTAGTTTTAAGCTTTCTAAGAATTTAGATCTCATTAGAATGATCATCATCATTATTCTAAAAGCATTGCTTAAAACTATGGGTTTATCACATATTATAAAACAGCATCATGTAGATAATTAAAAGCCTTTAATAAATTAATACTTTTTATTAATAAATGAATAAGATTGTTACAAGGTATATGCTTTATCATCAAACATGATTGGCTTGTGTGCATACTACTTTCAGTATGATAGTGACAAAACACCCTTCCAAAGTTGGGTTCGCCTCACCCTATTTGGTTCACCAAAATTAAATATCAAATGACGTATACAATACGACACACTTATCTAAAGTTCTCAATAAAATTATTTCCATACTATTTAGGAGAACCTCAACGATTATAGATCGCCGCTCTATTCCCTGTTATCCCCGCCGACTCAAACCTACACTCTTATTACCTGAAAGGAATTGTGAAGTAAAAGGGTGAGCACAACTAGCCCAGTAAAGAATATCATAACTAAAGATAATTAAATTATCAATAGCTTTTGTCAATAATAAATCAAAGATTTAGAACATATGGTAGATGATAAAATTTTTCAACCATAGTTGCAGCGGAACGAGCAATCTATTAAAAGAGTCAAATAGACCATCAGGTCTATTATCTTCTCCATGTTAAAAGTCCACCAATAATATTTTATCCTTGTAACATCAATCAACAATTCCTGTCCACAATCATATGAATAACTCATAATCATAATTGTGATTCGAATTTCTTTTTCGCACCCGGTGACGTAAGATAATTTTCATCACCTATCTTCACCGAAATATCAAAAATCATGGTTATACCAAATCACAATCCTCGCTTTCATAATCATACTAATAAATTCATCTTTTGCATACCAAAGATATTCATTAACAATTCATCTTTGCACTACTGAAGCAAAAAGACATACAATCAGTATTTTAGAAGAGTCAAGTAGAGCATGATATCTACTATCTTCTACAAATTTAAAAGTTTATTATCAATATTTTATCGCTGAGACTCAACTTAATAAATAATCCACATCATCGAATCACCCCTGCACTACGGCCAAAGATATTCGTTGATATCACATCCATGAATTATCCATGCACTACGACCAAGGATATTCATTATTATCACATCCATGAATTAATATTTCATTGCTGAGACTCAGCTCAATAATTAATCCACATCATCAATTCATCCCTGCACTATAGACCAATGACATTCTTTAGTATCACGACCACGAATTATCCATGCACTATGGGCCAAAGATAATCAGTCCAATGCTTTTATTATGACTTTCATCATAATCCACGTAAACAGATCATTTCCACAATTTAATAAGGAATGAATACAAAGGATCATTCACCATGCATGTGGTAATCCACATAGACAAAGTTATTCCAATGAATAATAAAGAATGTAATAATCGAAGAATTCACCATGCATGCGATAGATCGCATGCGATGTGTAATTCTCAATAGAATAATAAAGAAACGAAACCAGTCAGGCGTAATTCAGCACCGGATGTGATATTTCGACGAGAATAATAAAGAACGAAACCGTGTCAAAGTAAATTGCATGCAAGCTGGGATGTTCCAATGTAATAATAAAGAATGGAATAACAATGTAAATCACTATGCATGTGGTATTTCAGATGTAGAGACAAAGTTATTCTAATGAATAATAAGGAATGGAATAGAAGAATTTTACCAAGTAAAGGGTAGTCCGCGTATGAGTTATTCCAATGTAATAATAAAGAATGGAACAATGAAGTTCTCTTCATGAATACAAAAGAAATAATACCCCTTACCTTATAAAAAGAGTACTCACCGAGAGAAGTGGATATACTTGAAGAAACTTGCACTATGCTCAAAGCTTTCTTAAACGCTAAAAAATACGCCAAGATTATAGAAGAAGAATTCTCTCTACAGTTTCTCTCTCTAGAGCTTCAGTGAATTCGTAAGAAATAATGAAGGAATGAGCTTCTATTTACAGAAAAATGGACTGAATAATAACCAATCCATGAACGGTCCAGATTGATTTACTTTTAAATGGATGGTCCAGATTGGTTTACAATAAAATATAATATATTCTATTTATAATCTAATAAATAGAATAACTTTATAAAAGTATTCTATTTTATATAAAATGATTTTACTATACAAACACTAAGCAGGCACTATGCAAACACTATGCATAATAAAATATAATATATTCTAATTATTGTCCAATAAAATAGATAACTTTATAAAAGTATTCTGTTTTATATAGAAAGATTTTACTATTAGCCTAATAAAACGAATAACTTTATAAAAGTATTCTGTTTTATATAAAAAGCTTTTCTGTTTTATTACATTAATAATACTAATAAAACAAAATTTCATCATCACTTACTTTGAAAAATTTTCAAATGTCACCCTTAACTTTAAACTTTTATCAATTTAACTATTCACCAAAATAGAAAAATTGAATACTTTTATTTCATAAAAATCGGGGTCTCACACATACTATGACGCCTTATGCCTCTAGACATGACGAATATGTTCATCATCTAGCTAAGCATGAATTGGACCTTTCAAGTGTGGTTTAAAATAAGTTTTCAAATAATGAACTATGTTATGTCTATGTAAATAAGATATATACATATGAGTATGCTATTAGAGGCTTACTAGTACCAATACATGGTTTAAAAGCTTATAACATCGAATCTTGTTAAAGAAAAATGTTAAGCCTTATTGATTGAAATAAATCATTATGGAGCTAAGTAGTTTGAATATGAACTTGAAAATAGATCACAACCTACTTGATGTAAGTTTACAGTACATATCAGAATACATGTTATGCTAGAAATTATATTGGGCAATAAAAAGCCTAAGTCTGGTTCTGGCAGGGAGTAGCGCGGTCGCGCCACTCCCAAGCTTAAATGCAACGCGGCCGCACAGTTCTGCAGAGTGACCAAGAGTAGTTCGTTAATGGCATGATCTTAAGTTATGGTTATATGTTGTCCTTAAGGACTAAAAGATATGAAACAAGATTATTTAGATAAATATGATAGTAGAATGAGCTAGTCTCATGGTTATCCTAAGTTCAAGCAAAAATGAACCCAAGTTAAGAAATAATATTTGTTCTTATATTCAGAGCGTATGAAATGTATGACTAATGGGTATGAATCCATGATTATATAACTGTGTAGGAACACACGTAATGCAGATAAGCTTTAAGCAGTTAAGTCGTAGTTGATAAACTATGAATCAGGCAAGTCTTTTAGTTCCTATTTGCTATATGAATTCGATAACTGTTAGTTGAGCTATATTATGTTATGAGAATGTTGATGTATATATATGAAATGCATATGAGATATGTATGAAATTTGAAAGTTGATCTTTTATGATATACTTGTGAAGTAAATCTCTATGCCTGTTATGTGAGAAGTAACATGCATAGTAAATATTAATTGATTTTGAATGCATGAACTGAGTATGTTATTATATGCTATGTGATGTATGAAAATTGTTAGAATTGCTGGGCTGTCGAGCTCACTTTTGTAAATAACCACTTTTGCAGGTTAAGGACTCACGGTAAAGATTATGTGCTACTTGATTGATAGAGTTCAATAGTATCAAAGAAAATTGATTGATTTATTTAAATATATGCTCTTGAACCATGTTTAGGTTCTAGGATATGTACATGATAGTAGTTTACGATGTGTTATACATGTTGAGTTGAAAAGTTGTACTATGTGATGCATAGAGGAATTCGAATCGAGATGTAAAAATTTATATAGTAATTTAAATAGAATGAATCATAACATAATTTGATTCAAGGATATGTAATTAATTCAAGTTAAGAAATCAAAAAAAAAGATTTTTTTCCAAAGGAGATTGAAAAAGTTTAAATTATTCCGCATATTTTTATAACATCAAATATGATGTAAGACAGGAATGATAAATGACCAAGATTTGAAACTTATAAAAATTTGGGGTCATTATACAGATCCTGGAAATGGAAAGAATTTATATTCTAAATTGTAATAAAGAAAGTAATATTCATTAAGTTATGAATAAAAGATATAAATAATTTGACGATAGTAGTATCGTGGCGGACTGGATCCGAGGTTTAAAAGGACCCGAATTTGGGGGCGTCACATTTGTTACTCGGGTTATTAGATCCATAGGGGTGTCTTAATACCTAGTGCCCTAAAACCAACTAGTTTAGGAGTTGCTGGTTGAAACTTCGTTACAAGGGTAACTTTGAAACCTAAGAAAACTAGACATTGCATAAATCAAGTTTAAAAACGAGATGGAGCGTAAGACGCACTGTAACGCCCCGGAAAATCGAACATTTTGTAATTACCTTTAATAATGAATAAAATAATATTATTTATTATTATTACGTGTTGAGAAGATGAAGGTCGTTCTATAACCTAGAAACGTCGGAACGTCGTAGTATTTTCACTACGTGGGAGAATTAAAGTGTTTGAATTTCTAAAACGAAAATAAAAGTTTTTTCCGAGAAATTTTCCGAAAAATACTATTCATCGATTTCTGCTCGGGAACTATTTTTGAACTTCCGAGAAATATGTAACGTTATAATATTGAGGTGATATTGATTATGTAATAATAATCTAAGTATGGAAAACGTAATATTTCGCATGCGGACTTAATTTGGGGAAGCGTTAGGTTATTAAGCGTTAAGGAAGAGAGTTGTGATTATATAATGTGTATACATTATATGAAGTAATGGATGTAAGTATAATACGACATATATTGTACTATTATGTATGAAGAATGAGATAACGATATTAAGAATTAATATACTAGTTAGCATCTGAAGATTATCGTGGGGTATAAATGTTAAGTTATTGAATTAAAGGTAATGGACTTGTAGGATTGCTAGCTTATTGGTAGAAATCCAATAGAATGTGTTTCTCAAGCCAAGTGTTTGTTAATCATGAGTCCAAACAATGGTAGTGTAAGCCCGATAAGAAAACTAGCTAGATTAAACTAGCAAGCCCAATGATTTAGCCATGATCCATGGAGCGATCCAAGTGTAAGTGGGTAGACTTGATGGGCAAGGTTAATGTGTGGTGACCAAGTGATGTGATGAGCAAGTGTTGTGGCTAGCAAGTTTACTTAGTGGCTAGATAATGAATAGTAAGGAGGTGGTGTATGAGGAGGTGGAATGAGGACGTGGAAATGAGGAGGTGGGATGTGTTAATGACCATTCTACCCTAGCTTTTGATATCCTATAAATACCAAGCTCATTTTAATTTTGTTGGTTGTTATTTCATCCAAATTTCCTCTCAATATAAAGCTACTTATTGGTTAGGAAGAATAAGCCACTTAAGCACTTATAAGCCACTTCAACCTTTGCTAGTTTTCCAAAGTGAATTGAAGTCTTAGTCTTCAAGGGTAAGACTCATCTCTTTTATCTACATCTTTTCTATGATAGGATTGATAGAGAAGGGAGATGGTTTGAGGATAACATGTAATAATTTATTAAAGAATGAACTTAAGCCGAATAAGTTGAATAAGCAACTTGAACATTAATAAGTTGCTAAGACATTGAAGAACCTATCATATGTTGTCATATGATGTTTAGTATGTTGAATATAGCATGAGAACTTTGATTGAAGGACTTAAGTTATTAATAAGTCATGTGCATGAAGATTTCTAGTTCATAAGCTAAATAAGTTAATGACTTATGAAAATAAGTCAAAACCTACCTTGTTTATAAGATGGGTTAATAAGTAATTTGTAATGATCATATGTTGATTAAAATCCATTAAGAACGCTTAGTAATGAATATTTGCCGGACTTCACACGATTAGACGATTATCGTCGAATTCGTGAAATTCTTGGAATGGAAGTCGTATTTTGTGTTTGAAGTCGGAAACGTTGGTTTTCGATGGAGACAAGTCATTTTAGTCATTATAGAGTTTCGGACTCAAAAATGACCGGATTCCGACTTAAAACGAAGAAACAAGCGTTGAACGTTCACGAACGTTTATCGTTTTCGTTAAAAATTAACTCATAGGTGAATTTTTAGCAAATGAAGTCAAATAGATAAAATTCTTGCATGAACGCGTAGATTATGAAATTTTTGAACCGTAGGCTTTTGAACGGACCAATTCGGACTTAAAACGAAGAAGTTATGCGTCCAGGAAGTTAAGTAAAATGTCAGCGAAAAATTTTACGAGACCAGAGTCATGGTAGCGACTCTAAGCCTAGAATGGCCACGCCGCTTGCCACGAGGTCGGAGGCTTGTGCTGCTCGCTAACTAACTTGCATTGTCACGAGTCGAGTCTGAAGAAATCCTTGGCCATGCATTTGATCCAAAAAAATGATAGTGAAGAATGATTTCAAGTGTAGAAGGAAAGAGAACTTGTTAGTAATGAATTAAGATGTAATCATAATATGGTTAAGACATTGTAAGATACTTGTAAGACACTATTGCATGTTGATTAAGAATTTTTAATCAATCGAAGATGAGCGGAATGAGAATGACGTAACGAAAGCGAAAACCCTAATAACGAATCTAAGTTAGGAATTACGTTGAGATGAAGGGTAAGATATAATAGTAATCATACTTGATGGTGTATGACTTAATGTGGTACTTTATGTGATTATGTATTGTAGAATCATAAAGACTTAAAGTACTGTACGGATATTAATCAGTAATCAGACGTCAAAGGCAAGTATTCTAACCCTTATTCCAGTTCAGTCTGGACAAGCTTTGTAATTCATGTATTCTTTCACATGAAGTTTTGAATGATGAAGTCTTAAGCCATTTCTTTTGGCTAGACTTATATTATGAATCTATCAAGCATGATTAATGTTTACCGAGTTATATTGGTATGGTTTTCAATCGAAGACCAAGTATACTAAAATGTTTTTGTCGTTTAACGACAGGCACGTGAGGTTGCCACAACTTAAACGTATACACGTTTAATGAATGTAGTGTTGATCAACATAGAGTACTATGAGCTGATCACTCAGAAGTGCTCGTAAGCTATGACGGACTTACGGACTTAGTGTCGGGTTGTCCTTTTCAAAAGACCTTATGAATGCTCATATACTTGAGCCATAATTGTTATTCCACTAAGTATGGTTGTGTAAAACGTTTTGAAGGAAAAGAAGTGCTATTTTGAATTATCGATAGTACTTCGTAACTATTATTCAGTTATTGAAGATATATGAGTTCTATGTTTCAAGCATGTTGTTTATTAGAATTGTAGTACTTTTACGAGCTAGTCATGCTCACTCTTGCTTGAACCATATGAACACGACTAAAATCGAAGCGGACGAAGAAGGCTCTCCGTGAGGATAAAAGCGAGGCAAAAGACGAACCCGTAGTATACTTATGTAATAGTATAGGATGAATGTTTGTAATATATTGATATTATGACAAGAACAACTGAAAGGGTTACAAAGAACCTGGGGAATGTAATATTATTTTGAATATATATAAGTTATATTAGTCCTTTTGAGACTATTCAATGGGATGTATGAATGAATGGTAGTACCGTGTAGCACCATCTGTCGGGTTGGAAGAGACCCGGATTTGGGTGCGTCACACGCACTCATGCAATAATAAGATATATGATATTCAGAATAAACCTCGTTAGGGACCCCTAAGCTTAGTGATAACTTGAATTAGCCATATTGGTTATATTCACAAATATTGAGTTAAAACTAAAAGTTTCTTTCTAAGAAGTTAATTATGTGATTGAGTTTGAGTTGTGATTGGTTAAAATGGTTGATGTACACAGACGCACAACATGGGCGATGACAGGTGTAACTTGACTAATTGGTTAAAGTTAGAAACTTTACATTGGTTGGATTTTCTGTTTAAAAATTATATGGTATCTTTGAGGCATGGTGTTGGATACTATATTAGTTGGTTATTTAATTCTTAGACATGATAGTTAACTAGATTGGATTGTGTCTTGCATTGCTTGAGTACACACAATTGTGTAAGTTTGGGGGTATTTGATGAGTGAGTTTTATACCTACGAATCATGTATTTTGAGCTTAATTATTTCTATCTTTAATGTTTTCAGGATCATTTTATTCATTTTTGTGTTTATTTATTGCAGGACGGAGCAGGAAGAGCATATATGTCATTTTGGAGAAGAAAAGAATTAAAAAACATTAAAAATTAGCATAAAGGCATTTTTTGTGAATATGATGACACTGGGCGGCATATATAGGCCCAGATTTGCACTATGGGCGGTGTATATACACGCACATGCTCAGATTTTGCTAGCAAGGAAGTTCGAAAATTATTTTTGGAAAAAGGAATTCTAAGCCAAAAAGGAATCTGAAGGAGGGTTTTCTACTACTAATTGGAGAGGAATTAAAGAGATGTAACGTAATAAGAGAATTGCAGAGACAAGGAAGAACACAAAGGAGAATTACAGAGCTTGAAGATCAAGATAGAGATTGGGAGCAACTTTACAGTTTCTTCTATTCCCTTCTTTTATCCTTAATTCTTGTAATCTTTAGGATGTTTTTATTTATTATTTGGATGATGTTTTTGTTAGTCATTATGAACTAACCTTTTAATTAAGATTTCAACAGAACTTAGTATGTAATTTAAACTGATTGCTTCTTGTTTAATTAAAGTTAGTTATTTTTGAATCGTTTATCATATCTTGCGCTTATTGATTAATTGTCTAGCCAACAATTATGATAATATATACAACATTGGAAAATATAGTATATGTTGAGATATGGATATGATAGCATCTTTTCATATAATCTAGTAAGACTAATATGATTAGCATGTAGGATAGGAATATACCTATGTGTCTTTTGTAATCATTGAAAAAAAATGTGCTTAAAATCCTAATTGATATAATTCACATAGGGATATAGTGAGTTAATTAATTGGGGTGTTTCTTGTAATTATGTTCCTTATGGGTCAGATTTAAGAAAATTTGTTCACATGTCTATCAGAAGAAGTGTATGAATATTATGAAGAATTCTTGGTTAGCGATTCATGTTAATTAACAAATTAAATGTGAAGTAAATTGGTTTAAATGAAACACTAAGGGAAGTTGTGATCTTAAGCTATCAATTCTGCATTTACTCTTGTGATCAATTTATTTAGTAGTTAATTTTGTTAAATTTCAAATTTCAAATTTGCAACCATTATTCGTAGTTTAAATAAGATTAATTGAATTAAAGATTAGTAATTGATAAATATTAATTTATTTCCTCGTGGGAACGATATCCTTATTTGCTCAATATTACAAATAAATGCATATACTTGCGTGTTAAGTGCTAGTAAAAAAATTAGGCAACACTTTAACGTGGTGTCAAACATCTGACCGACCCTTAGTCGCATCTGAATGCTCGTAGTAATACATAATACGTTCATATATGTGAGTATGATTGTAGGAGTTGCATGTGCCATTATACGTCTCTAGAAGGGGTATCTTTTTAGTCAAATCATCTCAAACCTAATCAATTTATGGTGTAAATGGCAACTTCGGGTCGATCGGTAACTGGTTCATTTGAGTCGCTGCTTATATCTTCTGTTCTAACTCTGTAAAATTCTGCATAATGGAATCAGGTATCCCTTTTAGGGAAGTCCCTTTATGCCGATCCCTTATATCATTTAGCGAAGCGACGCTCAGACCATACTTGTCTCTCCTCCGAGTCCCAAGAGTGGTCTGTGTTTTTTCCTTCCTACTAGAGAGCCTCCTAATCGGTGAGTTTTAGACCAACTCTATGATGCAAACTCTCGACGTCCACACTGACCCGAGAAAACCTCTCATTCCCCTTCCAATTTAGCTAATTGTGCATCTAACTCTTTCCGTTGGAGGCATAAGGTCTCCAAAGTCTCCTTTGCCTGTTGGATCTTGCACATTTGAATTAATTTCCTCATGTCTTTCCCTTCGTCCCGATCTTGGTGAGTATGGGTTCGGGACTGGTTGTTTATCCCGTGGTTATAAGGATCAAGAGCCTTCTAACTTGTAGAAAATAACTGTAGTCCAGCCAAAGCTGACTGAGATTATGTTGGGACCAATGTGGGATCATTGGATCTGAGCCTGTCTTTGACCGACCTACGAACCTGTTGTGTTGTCGAATTGATCGAGGACCTCTCCTGGTCAAGTACTTTTTTTTGTTTACCCACCATCTGTTTGGCTTAAAAGTAAGTTGGTGATTTCGATTAAACACAAGAACTAGACCATCCTTCTAGCGTTAATATTAACGCCAATATCTTTTCGCTCGCCAAATCACCAAACAACGAACTTAAATCTACACAATGAACAAACAAACAAACACACCAAAAAGCTTGACGGTCGGGGCCACCGGGGGATAGCTCCGGTGTGAGAATTAGTACATGCTATAAACGTTTACAATAGAAGTATGTAATTGCTCTAGTGAGTACGTAAGAGTAATAAAATGTGTGTACCTTGAACTTGGATTATGGTTGTACTTATAGCTTGATCACACTGCCCTAATTCACCACGTCCGTCCCTGAATTGGAATAAGAGTCCTATGTAGAAATTCCTTATAATTGTAAGTCTCATAATTAAATATGATTTGACTTCCTCAGAAATAGGAAGCCAATTAGAATAAGAGAATTATATGTCACTTTAAATTGTGACCCTTTTACAACGTTAAACTCTTTATTATTAATGTATTATCCAACCACGTGGCATGGGTCCCCCGAATCTCTCGGACCCATCCAACAATTCTCAAGATTAATAAAATTTCACCTCGGACACTTGTTTGAGAATGGTTAGTATAAAATTAATTTTAGTCAATTGATCAATACAGTGTCGATATGTAAATCAAGATGTGATCTCTTTCCTTATATGTTAGTACTATATTAATCAATTAACTAACTTACTATAAAATTAATTTTATGATAAGGGATTCCTCAAAATTTGTAGGCTATGTAGACCGCCTTTCATTGAGGAAGGGAGTATAGTGATTGAAACAAAGAAATGAAAAGAAAAGTAGTAATTCCACCATGCCGGCGGGAAGTTTCCTTAAATTGTTAAATTATTCCAAACATCAGAAACCCAATCATTAGAGTACAGCTAAACAAAAAACCCCACATTTAGATAAAAAAAATTGTGCTGGTCTTCTTTAATTTCTACTAGGGCTGCACAACGGTCAATTTTGTATCTAAAAAACATAAGCAAATTATTTACCATGGTTATAAAAGGTTATAGTCGGTTATGGAAAGTGAATTTCATAATAAGTTTATTTCATGATCAATGTAATGTTGACACAGTTAAAGAGATCACCCTTTCATTTGTTGTTTGTATATCAATATTGTATTGAACATAAAGTTCATTTCATGCTAATTAGATCTGTCGGTTATCGACTTATTCGATTATCGGTTTAAACGGTTTGAACCAAGAACTAATAAAAAATTAATTATAAAATTAAATCATCAAATTACAACCAAATACAAAATACTAGTTCTACTCCTCGAATTTTGACAAATACTTATGGTCATTAGAAATAAGACTTTAATTTTTTTCTCAAAATAACTTAAGACCAAAGTATTAATAAAGAACTCAAAAGGAGATTAAGCAAACATGAATAACATCCATCAAGCCTAAAATTTCTAGCATGGTAAATAAAACATTATATCATATACTAAAAAAACTGAGTATTATTATATATAAGTAAAAGTATATTCTATGTATAATTATAAATTTAAATATAACTATATAAATATATCTTGACTTTATATGTTTTTCCGGTTTGGTCAACTTCAGCCTTTTCATATATATATATATATATATATATATATATATATATATATATATATATATGGGGTTAATTAAGCCAAGGATTCACTCTACGTTTTTTCAGTAATAAAGTGATTACTCTATTATCAACTGTGTAAATTTGAAACTTATATAAATGTGCACCTCTATTTTTATATACCTCACTGAAAATATGACGAATTGAATTGACACTCGCCTATCATTATATTATTACCAGACTTTAATTATAATTTCATTTTAACTAGATAATATTTTTTGAGCCTCTCTTCTATATAATATTTATTTATGTATAATTGGTTATAAATTAAAAATTGATAAACAACTGTTTCTGTATAAAATTACTCAAAAGAGAATCATTATGAGCAAAACAAAAGCAATGAAAAACTCTATGCTATTGTAAAAATTAGACATGAGTGTTTTATAATTTTATCTATTTATATTTTTACCACGAAATGCAATCATGATCTATGAACGAGATCCGGTTAACCCGGATAGATATAAGCACAACCCAACAAAATTCACACTTACTAGTTTTTTATTTATAGGATCAACAACTGTTACTACATTCCCCCAGCTTCCCCCAGATAATCTTGAGACTTGAAATCAAATAAGAAAGGAAAATCTTACAAACAAGATCTGCAAACAGCAAGAGAAAATAAGTCTCAAGTTGAATTGCACCAGTTTTCCATTAAAATACCCAAGAGTATTTCTTCCAAATGACAAGAAATCACTTACTCTGCTCAAAATATTCTTTTTATTTTTTGCTAAAACTCTGCTCAAAATAATTAGTATCCCTTAAAGTACTTAGGGTCGCTATAATAATTATAAAAATATCTTTAAACACATATTTACTCTGATAAAATAATTAATATTCATTATGAATTCTAACACCTATTTTTTTAATGCCCAAATACTGAGTTGAATGTTAATAAAAAAAATGCAAAAATAAAATAAAATCTTATTTTAAAAATAAAAAAAAAGTTAAAAATTAAAAAATTAAATAGGAGACAAGAGTCCTCAATTATCAAAAGGAAAAATCAATAACTCCAGATAGTCTGTAGTCTGTACAGCATGATGTTATTTCTCTTTCAGACATTTTAGGGCTGTTTGTTTAAAGTTGAATAGAGCTAAATTTGAATGGCTAAATCGGTGAGTGTGTTTGTTTTAGTCTAAATGGTTGAATCGATAAGATGGACGAACTGAATGGTTAAGTCAGATTTTTTTAGCTGAATGGCTGAATGAGCAGCTGAATGAAGTAAAAAAAAATTTTAAAAATTTAAAAAAATATATTAACTATTATATTACGTAATATTAAATAAATTTATAATAATTTTAAATTTTTTTAGAGGGATAAAATAATAAAATTTTGTCATTAAAATATTTTAGACATGTCAATTATCAAATAATTTTTTTAATTCAAATTCAGATTCAACTCATTCAGATTCAAATTCAGCTCATTAAGATTCAGATTCATTAAATTTTTATAAAACAGTCCCTTTAGTTTTCCAAACTTATTTTTTCCTTTTTCGTACTATATACAATTTAACTAGTTCATTAATAAAGAACTAAAAACTGGTACTTTACTAAAAAGCAGTACTGATCGGCGAGTACTCGCCGTAGTAATCAGAGATCCCGGAAGCAGCCCAAAGCCTCTCATTAAACGCGTCTTGCATTTCATCGGGAATAAACGGCGTCCTACAAAGCGGACACGTATTCTGATCGTGGTCCATCCAACGGTCCACACAGCTCCGGTGAAATATGTGTCGGCAATTCGTCAGCCGTCGGATCTCATCACACCCATCGAACTCGTACAAGCACACCGCACAGCTCTCCGGCGGGTCCACCAGCTCCGAGAAGTTGACAACCGGCAGGAGCTCCCGCATCAGGGCGGCGGAAACGCAGGAGAACTCGTTTGTGCATTCGGGTCGGGTCGACCAGGAGAGCTCGGTTTCGAGGAATTCGCCGAGGCCCAGAGATCGGAAAAGGTTGGAAATGAACTTTCTGATAAAACCCAGAAGGGTGAGTGTGTGAATTAGTAGTTTTGGGAAGAAAAGGTCTGTGTAAACTACTGGAAATCCCATTTTGGGTGGCTATTTTTTCCTCTTTAATTTCTGGTGTATATGTATATATATATATGTATATATAATGAACGTGCTTGGTAGATTTATGTATAAACGTGTATATAGTAGCTCTGAGGATAGAATGATGAATGGGAGAGGTGGTTTTTATAGGGAAAAAGAGGAGAGAGATTTAGCAACAAAAAAAAAGGAAAGAGAGGAGAATGAGTGCCGTGTTGGCCGATGGTTTTGGTTATATAGACTATATAGAGTAGGGGCCAGATTATAGAGTTGGGCTGATATGATTGTTTGTTTACTTGTACGGAAAAATATACTCCCTCCGTATCCGTATCATAGTTATAGACTAATTTTTTATTTTGAGATGTTGTAATATATAGGCTATTTATTATTTATATAATTTAGTTGGTTCATTATTTTATTTTTATGTTCTTATAATAAATATTCAACTATTACTTTTTTTTTTTGAAGAAACAACCTTTAATGTCATTATTTTTATCACCACATTTAATGTTGTTGTATTCTCAATAAAAGAATTCAACTTTTTAGGCTTTACTAGTTTAGCATATTTTGTGTATAAAAGACAATTGTACCAGTAATCAATGAAATTAAAAGTTTTAATGTGATAAGTAAGGAATAATTAATTTATTCATTAATTCTCTATTAAGGGGAATATGTGAAAAATTTCTGATAAAAAATAATTTAAACTGATTTTCTTAAATTATGTGTCAAAAAAAATCAGCCTATAACTATGGGACGGAGGGAGTAATTATTTTTGGGGTCTTTATTTTATAAACAATAAGTCTAGGGGGATATTTTTCTAGTAACATTCTAGTGATTTTTTTTTTTTTGGTTTTTATTTTTTGTAGTATCTTTTAAAAAATGTATAGTATTTATTCTAACTGGAATTTTTATAAAAAATAATATTTTAAGTATAATTTGGATACATAAGAAAAGAAATGGGTATGTATGCATCGCATATACCCTTTTTTCAGATGTATCCAAATTATACTTAAAATATTATTTTTATACGTACATACCCCTGCTTTCTTGTATGTATCCAAATTATACTTAAAATATTATTTTTTATAAAATTCCAGTTAGAATAAATACTATACATTTTTTAAAAGATACTACAAAAAAAAAAAAACCAAAAAAAAAAAAACCACTAAAATATCACTAAAAAAATATCTCCCTAAAAAAACTCTTATAAAAGAATAAATAATGAATGATAGCGAAAGTTTGTGACGCCTAAAAATTGGAGTAACACATTAATTTTCATCTTCTTTTGTATAAAAAAAGGGCTAACGATAAAATTATCCCCCAAGTTAGGTCAAAAATTAATTTATTTTTTAAAGTTTGGAAATCGATAATTAATACCTTAAAGTATTTTAAAGTAACAATTGTATTCTTTTTAATTAGTTCTGGTCAATTTGATACAAAAAAAATACCTATTGAATTTAAACTTGAGTAGAGTACTACTTACATAAATTTGACTCGTTTTCAACTTTAAACGTAAGGTTAATTAACTAGTTAGAGGAACATTAGTATGTTTTTCCCTTACTTCCTCAAAAAGAAGAAAAGAGAAAAAATAAATTAACAACCAAGCAAAAATACATGAATTAATGTTTATAGACAATATTTTTTTTGGGGGGGAGGGGGGTGAGGGGGTGAGGGGGAGGAGGAGGGGGGGGGGGGGTTTGATTAGGTACATGTCGGATACATTTTCTATTAGTACCTACTTTACAAGCAATTTAACTTTTCTTTAATTGCATTATGTGTATGCATGTATTTTTGTTAGAAACAAGAAAATGTATGCGTCGGTGCATGTTCCCTCCAATATGCATTCACCTTTGTACAGATATGTATGCCATTTTCTTTCTCATAAAGTTTTTATAAATTTGAGTCAATAACAAAAGTAGTAAGAATAATTTAATAAGGGCAAAAAGAAATTAATAGAGTAGTAATAAAATCTATTAATATGTTATATTATATTTGTCTTTATTTGCTTTCATCATATAAGGTTTTATACAAAGTTGCAAGCATATCCCGACAAGGAGATATCTTGTGGAGTACTATATTAAGCAAATCCGTCAAGAAAAATAGTACTCATAAATGTCATCGTTAAGTAACCCAACGAAAATTATCAATAAGCATTTAGTTAATAAGAATAGTTAATATGAAATTAATTTTGGTCAATTAATTAATACAGTATTGATATATTGGAAGTGATTAGAATGAAGTTAATTTTGGTCAATTGACTAATACAATGTCGACACGTAGGCGGGAGATGATCTTTTCCTCTGCGTGTCAGCATTGTATTGGTCTATTGAACAACTTATCATGAAGTTAACTTTATGGTAACTAGATCCTGATACGTAGGTCAGGAGGTGATATCTTTCTCTGCGTGTCAATACTGTATTGTTCAATTAATTGATCAACTTATCATGAAGTTAACTTCATGATAACTAGATCCATATTTAATACCTAGTCTTCAAATGAGTCCAGCTATGTATTACGATAAATTTAAATCAAATTACAATTATAAATATTATTAATATATGAGATTGATAAGAATTATAAAGGAACCCCACTTATTACACATCTCTCAATTTTTTTTACCATTAATACTAATTCACGTAACTCATAATCAAAGATAACTGTTGAGGTATAAAGAACTGTTGAGAAAATGTTCACACCATGAATTACCCAAGTGGATGAAGATGAATACATTTTACAATGGTTTAGACAGTAACACTCGGACAAGCATCAACACAGCTGCAGAAGTATAAGGATGCATATGAATTATAAGAAGTATAAGTATACATATGAATTGATTGAAACCATGACAGCTAATAACTATCAGTGGCCGACTGTGACGCCCCCAAAATAGGTATATAACACCCATTCCGAGTAGCCAATACATACATACGTATGTAAAGCAAACTACAACTTCAATAATACAATTAATAAGTAAAATACGACAACACATAATTGTGAGTTTAAATACAAATATTATATTCTAGACAATATCAACACTCAAATAAGTCCTCATTACAATTATTCATACACTATTTTATAGAAATAGAGAGGACTGCTAAAACATCTTTCTAGAACCATCACTCCATATCCCGACTCGATCCTGCTATGTTCTCACCTCCTAAGAAGAAAAATGGAACAAAAAAGAAAAGGATGAGCTCAACTAGTCCAGTAAAGAATATTATGACTAAGATAATATACAACAAATTATCATTAGTCTTCAACAGGAAAAAATCTGATAGAATATAATAGACAACAAGTTTTAGATCAACAAATGCAGCGAAAATAACAATCCATTAGAAGAGTCACGTAGAGAATGAATTCTACTATCTTCTAAGATTTAAAAGTCCATCATCAATATTTTATCCTCAGTAACATCAATCAATATACATCTTTAATCAAATATTCATCTTTGCACTTCTGAGCCAAAGATATTCATTTATATCACCACCGATTGGTATGTTCATCTCAACACTGTTCATCTTTTCAGACTACGGCCAAAGATATTCATCGATTAATCATTCATTTTTGCACTATGTGCCAAAGATATTCAATAATATCATCATTTAAGACCGAGGATGATGAAAATATTTTTAAAAAAAACAAATCCGGTGAGATGAAGAAGGACAAATATTAGGGATTCAGTATAACAGTTTATCCAAGATCAATAATAATTCATAATAACCAATTGTGAAGCGTAATTCAAAATAACGATCAAAACATGGATACAATCAAAGATAGTAGCCAAAATAGACATCTTGGACAAAAAGAAAATTTTTATATTTTCTATTGAATAATTGTCGATCACGTGAATGGTAATCCCGACACAAAAAGTTTTAAATTTGATTAAAAAGCTCACCAATATTTTGGTATAATGATATTGAAGAAAATAATATCATTTAAGAAGAAAATAACATCCCTTACCTCAAAATAACGGTACTTCTGATCGGAATATCGGATATAAAGCCGAAGGAAGCTTGTACCGAACAACAACTCTCAAAGTATATAAATACTCACAAAAATACGCTCGATAATCTAGAGAGAAAGAAAACTTGTTTCTGGTGTGATTTTCAATTCTAACCTAAGCGCCTATTTATAGGAAAATGCTAGAACGCTATAGGAGACTAAAATAATAAAATATTATTTTCTTTTTCTTCTTCCACGCCAACCTTCACCAACCAAGCCACCAGCACCCATCTAGGAAGAAAAGTCAGCAGCCCACATGTTTATAACATAAGTGGGTCCCACCCATAATTTAATAAAAATTATTTTATTTTCTAAAACTTCAATAATTCATAGAAAATAGCCCGTTTATCAGAAAAATACGAATTTTATGTCCATTCCACACGAAATCGAATTCTCTACAACTTTGCAGAAGAAAGTTTTTTCAAATTCCCAATAGAAAATATCAGAAATTCACAAACGGATGATTTTTAATACATCCACTCTAACAAAATACTGATAAAACACATCAGCATTAATTCCTTCATTTATAACTACATAAATAAATCTATCATTTATATCCACATCAAATAAATATTTTTTTATCATATAAATCAATAATTAATTATTCACAAATAATATTACAGAATCACAATTATGACAACCGGCCGTTCCCATTAAAAGAGGGGCTTTCCAATAAGGATTTCTCCTCATCTTGGCGGCGCAATTAGGTGACCAAACCTCTCCTTGATGTAACTTTCTAGACATTGCCAATAATACTATCTAATAATATTATTCAAATAATATGAATTATTGATCCGATAATGGGAAATCTTGTGCGTTGAAAATTATTGAAATAACAATAATATAAACTATCAACGCAAAGAATTATTGAATGAATAAAATAAAATATTGAGCGGTAACTCATCGTAACAATTATTGAGTAGTGCCTTCTTACCTACTTAATCAATAATTCAACAATACTGCATGCTGATCACCGTAATCATCGTGCCACCACGCCAGACATCGTATTTTAACCACCAGTAACCCAACGGTGTTAATTGGTAACAACTACGCCGTTATTTATAAAAACTCAAACTTTGTCGTTTTCTTCATCAAGCGCTAGTTATTACATTATAGAGCCCACAATCGATCTGTGGCAACGTGCATGACGGATATTCTTAAAAAAAAAGAATATTCCACGACCAAGCTAATATATTCCTTACCAGAATGAATATGTTATAACCACTTGCTTATTTTGTAAAATTTGCACATTTCACCCATAAATAAAGCATTATATCAAATTAACACCTTATTAATTTAGAATAATGAATAGAGGAAAATTCAATTTTATTTATAATAAGTTGGGGTCTTACAACCTCCCCTCCTTATAAAATTTCGTCCTCGAAATTAACGTACGTATCTGGTGTTTGAGCACGGTGAGGGTACCTCGCTTTCATTTTCGATTCCAACTCCCGTGTCATTTCCTCAATAGTATGGTTCCTCCACAAAACCTTAACTTGTGGTATAACCTTGGTGCGTAGGACATGCTCTTTCCTATCCAAGATCTTAACAGTACCTCCTCGTGACGTTAAATCTTCTTGACTATCTTGTCCGGTTCTAACTCAATAATGTGGTTCGGGTCTTTCACATATTTCTGAAGCATAGATATATAAAAATATTATGAACACGAGACATGTTTGGAGGTAATGCGAGTCTATAGGCTACATTTCCGTTGGTCAAGAATCTCAAATGGACCAACAAATCTTGGATTGAGCTTTCCTCTCTTTCCAAATCTTGTAACTCCTTCCATGGAGCAACGCGTGTGATACATGATCTCCAATATTAAACTCCACGTCCTTTCTATGAAGATCAGCATAACTCTTTTTTTGATCTTGTGAGGTTTGAATACGTTTTCGAATCATTTGGATCTTTTCTGTAGTCATGCGTACTAATTCTGGTTCCAACAACGTTGCTTCACCCACCTCGTCCCAGCATACTGGAGAACGACACTTTCGTCCATACAATGCCTCGAATGGAGTCATGCCTATACTTGCTTGATAACTGTTGTTGTAGGAGAATTCCTCCAATGGTAAATACTTATCCCAACTCCCTTGAAAGTCTAGGACACAGAGTCTTAATAGATCTTCAAGAGTTTGAATAGTCCTCTCTGATTGTCCGTCTGTTTGAGGATGGTATGCCGAACTGAATTGTAAATCCGTGCCCATAGCTTTCTGCAAGCTAACCCAAAATCGTGAAGTGAATCTTGGGTCACGATCCGAAACTATGGATACTGGCATGCCATGCAATCTCACAATCTCATTCATGTACATATGAGCAAGACGTTCCAGGGAATAAGTTTCTTGTATAGGTAAGAAATGAGCAGACTTGGTTAATCTATCAACAATAACCCAAATCGCATCTATGCCTTGAGAAACTTTGGGAAGACCTATAACGAAATCCATGGTAATGTGTTCCCACTTCCATTTCGGAATCTCAAGTGGTTGCAATGGACCCTTTGGAACTTAATGCTCTGCCTTTACACGTTGACAGGTTAAACACCTCGAGATAAACTCCGCGATCTCTCTCTTCATATTGTTCCACCAAAATGTATGTCAAAGATCATGATACATTTTGGTACTCCCATGATGGATTGCAAACGGTGTATTGTATGCCTCCATCATGATTCTATGTTTTAAGTCAGAATCGTTAGGAACGCAAAGTCTAGAGTTGACTCGAAGTATTCCTTCTTCATCGATTCTTGCTTCTGGAATAGCTCCTTCTTGCACTTTCTTCTTCATACGCATCGCCCCCTGTGTCCGTAGCTCGAGCAGCTTTAACTTTATCGATTAAAGTCGGTTCTACTCGTATATTCGCTATCATCACGTGGGTCCCTGGAGTCTTTAACTCAATCTTCATCCTTTGTAAATCGTACAAAATGGGTCTTTGTGTTAACAACATACTTTTCAGATTCAAGATACGATCTTCTACTCAATGCATCAGCTACTACGTTTGCTTTTCCAGGATGATATTGAATAGTGTGATCGTAATCTTTCAACATCTCAAGTCAACGTCGTTGCCGCATGTTGAGTTCTTTTTGGGTGAAGAAATATTTGAGGCTTTTATGGTCCGTATAAATCTCCACTTTCTCCCCATACAGGTAGTGTCTCCAGATTTTCAACGCGAAAACGACTGCTGCCGACTCTAGATCATGAGTAGGATAATTCCTCTCATATTCTTTGAGTTGTCGTGAGGCATAGGCTATGACTTTCCCATGTTGCATGAGAACACATCCTAACCCTTTGCACAAGCATCATCAGAGATAACAAATCCATCCGTATTTAGATGGTATTGCCAGAATAGGTGCCAAAATGAGTCTCCTCTTAAGCTCTTAGAAACTCTTCTCGCATTCTTCGCTCCATACGAATTTTGTATCTTTTCGAGTCAGCTGAGTTAACAGAGTATCGATTTGAGAAAATCCTTCCACGAATCTCTGATAATAACCAGCTAAGCCTAGAAAGTCACAGACTTGATCCACCAATTTTGGTTGCTCCCAACTTTGTATTGCTTCAATCTTCGCCGGGTCAACAGATACTCCATGTTTTGACACCACGTGCCCAAGGAATGCTACTTCCTCAAGCCAGAACTCGCATTTCTTCAATTTGGCATATAGCTTATTTTCACGAAGCCTTTCAAGTATCAGCTTCAAATGGTGCTCATGATCTTCACGGCTTTTGGAATAGATGAGGATGTCATCAATAAAGACAACAACGAAATGATCCAAATATTCCTTGAATACTCGGTTCATCATATCCATAAAAACAGCAGGAGCATTAGTCAATCCAAAAGACATGACTAAGAATTCATAATGCCCATACCGAAGTTCCTCAAGGCGATCTTTGGAATATCTTCGATTTTAATCTTCAAATTGATGATATCGTAAGCTAAGATCGATCTTTGAAAAGAATTGTGCTCCTTGCAGAATCGGGTCAAACGAAGTCATCAATGCGAGGTAACGGATACCTATTCTTGATGGTGACATGGTTTAATTTCGATTAGTCAATATAAAGTCGCATACTCCCGTCTTTCTTCTTTCTGAATAAAGCAGAGCACCCCAAGGAGATGTACTAGACAGAATGAAACCGATGTCTAATAACTCCTGTAGTTGGACTTTTAACTCCTCGAAGTTCAATAGGAGCCATTCGATATGGGATTTTAGAAATGGGCTTTATACGGTTCAAGGTCAATAAAGAATTCAACATCACGTTCGGGGTAGACCGGAAGTTCTTCAGAAATACATCGGGAAATTCTCTAACAATGTAAATATTATCCAAATCGACTTGTCTTTATTCAAATCCATAAAATGGGCTAAGAAAGCTTGGCATCCAGTTTTTCAATAAACGAATAGCTTTGTGGCTTGATATAACAGTGACTAATTTTAGTGGTTTAGTTGTTTGAATTGTATGACACGGGTTGGTTAGGAATATAAAACTAACAACCTTACGAAAACAATCAATTTTGGCATGATGAGTGGTTAACCAATCAATTCCTAAAATCACATCAAAAGCAAGTATCTTTAAAGAGATAAGATCAGCGGGTAATGTGATAGTGCCAACTTGGATCAAGCAAGATTTATAAAGCGTAGATGTAACGAAGGTTTTACCCAACGGAGTTTCAACAGATACGTTAAAGTCCAATTTCTCCGGAGTCAAGTTTAAACGTTGAGCACAAGCAGGAGAGATAAAAGAATAGGTAGAACCGGTGTAAGACCCAGAATTTTATGAAATAAAAGTATTCAATTTTTCTTATAATTATTATTCAGTAAATGGTTAAATTGATAAAAGTTTAAAGTTAAGGGTGATATATGTAAAATTTTCAAAATACGCAAGTGGTTATAAAATACTCATTTCTATTGGAGAATATTCGTTTGGTCGTGGAATATTCTTGTTGTCGGAGAATATTCGTACGACGGCGCAACCATTTGTGGGCCCCATAACAGAATAACTGTCTGATGAAGAAAACGACAAGTTTGAGTTTTTATAAATAACGGCGTAATTGTTACCGTTAATACTGTTAGAATACCCAGTGGTTAAAACACAGTAGCACACGGTATTGCACCAATTATTGATTCTTACGTAAGAAGGCACTACTCAATAATTGTTACGATTGGTTCTTATTTAATATTTTATTTTATTGATTCAATAATTACTGCGTTGATATTTTATATTATTGTTGTTTCAATAATTGTCACTGCACAGTATTTCCCATTATCAGATCAATAATTCATATTATTTGAATAATATTATTAGATAGCATTATTGGCAATGTCTAGAAAGTTCTGTCAAGGAGATGTTTGGGCACCTAATTGCGCGCCAGTAAGGAGAAATCCTTATTGGAAAGCCCCCTCTTTCCTGGGAACTGCCTGGTTGTCATTTTTGTGATTCTGTAATATTATTTATGAAAAATTACTTATTGATTTATATGATAAGAAAATATTTATTTGATGTGGATGTAATGATGAATTTATTTATGTGGTTATAAATGAAGGAATTAATGCTGAAGTGTTTTATTAGTATTTTGTCGAAATGAAGAACAAAATATGGGATTTTCAGAACAATTAGTTTATTACTTGATTTTGTAAAATATATAACTCTTTGTGTATAATGAGTTAGGAGATGAGCTATATATCAAAAGAAAACCCTGGAAGTAATTTAAATGTAGAAATTTGAATCACCCAAAATCCTTTGTAGATTTATCGTGGTGAATTTTTGAATGAAACTGGTCTGAAGGACTAATAATCCAAAAAATCAGTGTTCTTGAGATATATTGCATGAGTTATAATTTTTAATCCGACCGTTGGATCGTTGTGATTTTTTGATATGTTATACATATATGAGTTGAGTATATGTCCATAAATTTTGAACCGTTAAAATTTAACGTATGATTTGTTATGAATTTTAAGAGGTGACTGATTCAGAAATTGTTTTTATAAATGTTTTTAGTAAAAAATTCTAGAAGGCGGGCCCCACTTTTTGGTTGGTGATTGAATGCATGTGCTAAATTGGATTTTCAAAGGTGATGGCTGCCATTTTTTTCAAAATGGCATGGGTATAAAATAAATTAATATTTTATTAATTTAGTCTCCTTTGGCGTTCTAGCATTTTCCTATAAATAGGCGCTTAAGTTAAAATTGAAAATCACACCAGAAATATAAGTTTTCTCTCTATATATTATCAAGCGTATTTTTGTGAGTATTTAGATACTTTGAGAGTTTCTATTCAGTGAAAGTTTTCTTCGACTTTACATCCGATATTCCAGTCAGAAGTACTACTTTTTTGAGGTAAGGGATTTTAAGGGTTATTATTTTTTTCAGTTTCAAAATTTTTCCGACCTTCAAAAATTCTGGAAAAATTTGAAATTATAATTTGATGAGTTTTATAGATTGTGTCCAAAAATGGCGATTTTTGGATGTATAGATTAAGAGTTATGAATTTTATGAGAAAATACTATTTTAAAAGTAAACCCTTATAACTCCTTGTGGTTAACTCCAAAATTGTTAAAATTTTTATTGGGAGTACATATATATAACATCAGTATATTCTATAAATTTTGGAAGTTTTGGACAAAAGTACAATTTATGATAAATATCTAAATATTCGGCAGTTTTGACCATGTGAAAAATAGTAAATGAATTTTAAAAATTCCGAGAAAAATATATGTTCAATATGGGACTATATTATACTAAATCCCAGAAAAGAAATATTTTTGGAACTGATTTGATATTTTTCATGAAAATGGACTAGTTATGAATAAATAAATTAAATATGTTATGTGAAGTAACAAAATTGAAAAATAAGATTTTATGGCTTGGAAATCCTATATATGGTATATACAAATTTTTGATGAGGTTGTTGGTTATTGGTGATGAAATCTTATGAGTTTAGCATTTTAGTATGATTAAATGCATTAATTAGTAAAATATAAACAATTAAAATAAATTGTTTATAAATTTAAGAAATGATTAAAATATTGTGGTAGTATTAATAATATTAGATTATGAGATTATTAAGTGATTTATAATATTTGGATTAAGGTGTTATGAAATCATTGATTTATGAATCTTACTTTTGAAATTAAATGCAGTTGTTGATCGTATTGTTTTTTATTATCATATATAACATTTTTATAATCCCGGTGATGAAATTTCTCTTTGACTTAAGTGTAAAGATGAGTAGATTATTGGTATGATCGTGACTATGGGTTCTCTTTGGCCAGTAGTGTAAAGATGAATTGTTGACTGGTATGATCATGACCATTGAATTTACAATTGAATATTTTTAGCTTAAGTGCAAAGGTGAATTGATCAACATGGTTATAATTATTGTTTATATAAATTCTGAAATGATTATATATTTCTTTGAGATATGAATATCTTTCGCCTGTAGTGTAAAGATGAATCATTGATGAACATCTTTGGCCCGTAGTGCAAATATGACCTGTTGTTGAATATCTTTAGCATGTAGTGCAAAGATGAACTGTTAATGAATATCTTTGGCCCGTAGTGCAAAGATGAACTTATTAGTATGATTATGAACAGGAACTGTGAGTTGGTATAACCATGATCTTTGATGTTTGAGGTAAAAAGACATGTGATGAAAAATATCTTCGTCTTGGATGAGAAGAGAAAATTAGAACTACAATTATGATTATGAGTTATTCACATGATCGTGAATATGATCATTGATTAATGTTCTGTGGTTAAATCATTGTTGGTGGAATTTTAACATGGAGAAGATAATAGACTTTATGGCCTATTCGACTCTTCTAATGGATTCGCTCGTTCTACCGCAACTATGGTTGAAAAGTTTTATCATCTACCATATGTTCTAAATCTCGATTTATTCTTGATGAAGGCTATTGATAATTTAATTATCTTTAGTTATGATATTATTTTCGGCTAGTTGTGCTCACCCCTTTTGCTTCATAATTCCTTTTGTAATAAAAGTGTAGTTGGATTGACGGAGATAATGAGGGAATAGTGTGGTGGTCAAGAGACTATCAAAATTTCTCAACACATTATAAAAGCGGCATGACATACAATATATAATTGTATTGAGGACCTAAGATGTGTGTGTCGTATATTATACGTCACTTAATAATTGATTTTGGTGAACAAC
Organism: Panax ginseng; assembly: GCA_020205605.1. Classification (NCBI taxonomy): domain Eukaryota; kingdom Viridiplantae; phylum Streptophyta; class Magnoliopsida; order Apiales; family Araliaceae; genus Panax; species Panax ginseng. The sequence continues at coordinate 43,567,281 of CM035131.1, forward strand.
AATAGGTGAGGTGAACCCAACTTTGGAAGGGTGTTTTGCCACTATCATACAAGATGTCTAATGATATACAATATCCTGTTATCATAAGAAAAGGTTGTGCACATCCACTTGCTGAGTATATCTACGAGCACTACCTATATGATCTTGGAGTTGGGTTGAAACATAATGTTCAATCGCAGACGGTGGAGATAGTTATATGTCAAGAGAAGACTCACCATTGAAAAGAACATGATAGTAATCTTCTCGTTTTTCTTTGGGGTCTATTGGATCAACCAAGGATAATTCTCTGGACATATGATATCTATCATAACTTAGATTCATGGGCTCCTATATACGAAGGTTTCCTTAAGCACTTCCCAAAGATTTTAATTTCTAAAACAGTTTTAGATTGTACCTTTATGTAAGGTATCACTGTGAGGTGCTGTCCATAGTTGGGACATGAGTCACAGTTGGTATTAAAACTCACAGTATACGTGTTGTTGTATTTTGCACAACAATGGTAGTAATAAAGTTGTAGTTATTTTCTGTACCATATATTTGGCGGCTCAGAATAGGTTGAATGGATTGGACCTATTTTGGGGGATTCACAACCGGTATCTAGTAAGGTATAAACTTCGCAAGAATTCAAGATTAGCTTACCCGTGATCACCTCATTCGGGTTCCTCATGTTTTGGCTAGTCACAACAAACGCTCTTCCAGGAACCGTTGATTTCGACTTATCCGGGACAGCCCTTGGAGTCAGCATCCCCGCTAAACTTGGTTTTGCTACAGAATAATCCCGAGCTATGTGACCTTCTTTTCCACAGTTATAACATACCTTGGATTGTTGTGGACAGTTTGGGCTGATATGTCCCTCTTTCCCGCATTTGTAACATCTAACTGGCGATCGTTCTCCTCCCCTAGAATTTGTTGTTGGTCTTTGGTCTTTCTTCTTTGATGTCTTCCCGTCATTGTTGAATCTCCTCTTTTTGAAATTTCCACTAGACTCACCTCTTCTATTATCATGGCCACGATTACCACCCGAGTGGTTACCGCTTTTGTCCGTATTCTTCCCTCCTCGCTGGTTATCATTGCTCTGATGATTGCTGTCACCGGTATGACCCTGGTTGTGATCCCTCGGTTGAGTATACTTATTATCTCGCTCTAGTAATTGAGCCCTGTTGACAACATCTGAATACAGAAAAAATTTATGAGAGATAATGAATTAACGAATCTCGGGTTTTAGACCTCTCAGAAACATTCGCGTCATACGTTCCTCATTCTCCACCAAATACGATGCAAACCTGGATAACTCCGCGAACTTTGCCTAAAGATCGAGACACAAATCATGTTGTTCTCGTTCGATCTAATAAACTCTACCTCCTTCATATGACGAATACTTTCGGAAAGTACTTGTCATTGAACGATTCTGAAATCTTTCCCAAGACATGTTAAGCTGGTATTTGGTAGATGTACGCTTCACAAATTCCCACCAGTAATATGCCTCACCACGGAACATAAAGGTGGCGAATGGAACCTTCTGTTACTCCGTGCATCCCAAGACATCGAATATCTTGATAATTTGCTTGACCCATGTTTTTGCCTTAATTGGATCGGGTTTTCCCCAGAAATCTGGTGGTCCCAACTCCTTGAACTGCTTGGCTGTGACAGACCGCGCGTTGCCATCACTTCCACTCGTATTTTGTACACGAGTCTCCCTCGTCTGATTTTGCATGAACTGCAAAAAGCTCCTAAGCATTCCATCATTCATCGTTTGCTCGGTAGCATTGTTTACAGGAGGAATATTGCCTTCTCGTTGCACGTTCTCCTGATTTGTGACTAAAGGTTGTTCCACAGTCTCATACACTCCATTGTTAACGTTCTCAGCAGCCATTCTTAAATACTTTCATAAAACAAGGGTTAATTAAACAAATTAACATATCACATAATATCCCTATATTATGACCGACCAACAAATAAGCTTAGATAGGACACACTAGCGAATGATTTACTCATCTCTCCCCTCCTAGTTCTATTCCCCGATCTCCGCCAGAGACCATATCCCTAAGCTTTGATACCAATTATGATGCACCCAAAATAGGTATACAACACCCATTCTGAGTCGCCAAATACATGGTACAGAAAGCAAACTACAACTTCAATAATATAATTGTCGTGCAAAATACGACAACACATACTGTGAGTTTAAATACAAATATTGTCTTCTAGAAAATATCAACACTCAAATAAGTCCTCATTACAATTATTCATACACTATTTTATAGAAATAGAGAGGACTGCTAAAACATCTTTCTAGAACCATCACTCCATACCCTGACTCGATCCTGCTATGTTCTCACATTCTAAGAAGAAAAATGGAACAAAAAGGAAAAGGGTGAGCTCAACTAGCCCAGTAAAGAATATTATGACTAAGATAATATACAACAAATTATCATTAGTCTTCAATAGGGAAAAATCTGATAGAATATAATAGACAATAAGTTTTAGATCAATAAATGCAGCGAAAACAACAATCCATTAGAAGAGTCACGTAGAGAATGAATTCTACTATCTTCTAAGATTTAAAAGTCCATCATCAATATTTTATCCCTGTAACATCAATCAATATACATCTTTAATCAAATATTCATCTTTGCACCTTTCTGAGCCAAAGATATTCATTTATATCACCGGTCGGCCAGTGTTCATCTCAACACTGTTCATCTTTGCTACTACGGCCAAAGATATTCATCGATTAATCATTCATCTTTGCACTACAGGCCAAAGATATTCAATAATATCATCATTTAAGACTGAGGATGATGAACAATATTTTTTAAAAAAACAAATCCAGTGAGACAGAAGGACAAATATTATGGATTCGTATAACAGTTTATCCAAGATCAATAATAATTCATAATAACCAATTGTGAAGCAGAATTCTAAAATAATGATCAAAACATGGATACAATCAAAGATAGTAGCCAAAATAGATATCTTGGACAAAAAAGAAAATTTTTATTTTTAATTGAATAGTCTTAGTGATTAAGTGAATAGTCTCAGATATCGTGAATGGTAATCCCGACACAAAAAGTTCCAAATTTGATTAAAAAATTCACCAATATTTCGGCATAATGATATTGAAGAAAATAATATCATTTAAGAAGAAAATAACATCCCTTACCTCAAAATAACGGTACTTCTGATCGGAATATCGGATATAAAGCCGAAGGAAGCTTGTACCTAACAATAACTCTCAAAGTATATAAATACTCACAAAAATACGCTCGATAATCTAGAGATAAAGAAAACTTGTTTCTAGTGTGATTTTCAATTCTAACCTAAGCACCTATTTATAGGAAAATGCTAGAACGCCATAGGAGACTAAAATAATAAAATATTATTTTCTTTTTCTTCTTCCACGCCAACCTTCACCAACCAAGCCACCATCAGCCATCTAGGAAGAAAATTCAGCAGCCCACATGTTTATAACATAAGTGGGTCCCACCTATAATTTAATAAAAATTATTTTATTTTTTAAAACTTCAATAATTCATAGAAAATAGCCCGTTTATCAGAAAAATACGAATTTTATGTCCATTCCACACGAAATCGAATTCTCTACAACTTTACAGAAGAAAGTTTTTTCAAATTTCCAACAGAAAATATCCGAAATTCACAAACGGATGATTTTTAATACATCCACTCTAACAAAATACTGATAAAACACATCAGCATTAATTCCTTCATTTATAACCACATAAATAAATCTATCATTTATATCCACATCAAATAAATATTTTCTTATCATATAAATCAATAATTAATTATTCACAAATAATATTACAGAATCACAATTATGACAACCAGGCCGTTCCCACGAAAGAAGGGGCTTTCCAATAAGGATTTCTCCTTACTGACGCGTAATTAGGTGACAAAACCTTTCCTTGACAGAACTTTCTAGACATTGTCAATAATGCTATCTAATAATATTATTCAAATAATATGAATTATTGATCTGATAATGAAATATTGTAAATGATAATTATTGAAATAACAATAATATAAACTATCAACGCAGCAATTATTGAATCAATAAAATAAAATATTGAACAGTAACTATTGTAACAATTATTGAGTAGTGCCTTCTTACGCACGAATCAATAATTCAACAATACTGTGCAATAATACTGGTAAAGCTCTTTGTGCCACCACGCCAGACATCGTATTTTAACCACCGAGTAATCCAAGCGATTGTTAAGCGGTAATTACGGCAGAATTATTTATAAAAACTCAAACTTTGTCGTTTTCTTAATCAAGCGGTTATTACATTATGGAGCCCACAATTGATCATGCTACCGTAAATACGGATATTAAAACAAAAAAGAATATTCCACGACCAAACGAATATTCTCCGACAGAATGAATATTTTATAACCACTTGCTTATTTTGCAAAATTTGCACATTTCATCCATAACTAAAGCATTATATCAAATTAACACCTTATTAATTTAGAATAATGAATAGAGAAAAATTCAATTTTATTTATAATAAGTTGGGGTCTTACACCGACCACTAGAATGACATAGTTTAAAACAGCCGAAATTTTGGAAGTGGATGCGATTTTCGCTCTCACAGCTTAAATATCAGCGTTGTCAAAGAAAATGGATACTATAGCAGGTGTGAACACTCAGTAAATAACATTTGTATATGAGTTATGTGCGAAAGAGCATTCGACGAAACAGTGTAACTAACAATTAAAAATCAACATAAATATTCACAATATATATCATTATCCCCTTCAAAATTCTATCAATATCTACTATTAGTCTTACCATATCTAGTTGGGTTTTATCCATATAAATATATGGTTGTGGGTAGACAGATTTACCATACACATGTAGCAGTTACCTTGTAGTTTTTACTTTATAGCACTGTCAATTTAGACATTCTTATTTCCTTTTGTATTATATAAATTAAAGAGTCTTACTTGTAATATTTATAAATATTAAGGAGGTATTTTTTTTCTTATTTATACTTAAAAAATTGATAAACTATTAGTGTAACCATAGCAGCATCGTAATAAAGAGTATTATTTTATTTTATACTATTATCAGTAAAAAAATGACTTTTTTTTGTATAAAAAAATGACAAATGCAAGAAATCAATTATTTTTTATTATTTGAAATTCGAGTTCAATTTAAATGTCAAAATTTATAAAATGAATTTAATTTTGAAAGAATCTATTATAAAGATGGATACAATTTGATACGTTAATTTTCAATACGAAATTTCATTTTAGGCCGGATCAGTCAATAAATAAATAAATATTTTTTGACTTCCCTCCTCCCTCCTCCCTCCTGAATGCTCGTTTCCATATCCGAGGAGTCTCTAACGAGAGACTATAGCCCCACGAGTGTAACAGCGAAATCAACCTTAAAGGTACAAGCTGTAAAAAAAATAATAACATTGAAAGCAGGAATTATAAAAAAAATGATAAAATTCATAATGGTGGCAAACATTAATAAAATAATTCGGATTAAATTCTGAGTCCGGAATAAATTTGGGATCAAATCTTAAATCATCATATGTTCACTGAAAAAGTCATGACTGAAGGTTCTTAATTCCTTATATACTGATAATTTTTTTTTTTTTTTTTTGATGTGAGATTGAATTGTTACAATTAAAATTCTCCCATTATTTTGTGGTTGTGTATAGCAAGCTAGCTAACTGCTATCATTAAAGTATATTAAATAAAGGACTGATTAAAATGTTTCAACATTTTTTGTAGAATTATTTAATGGCAAAGACTATCAATGATCAATCATCAAAGTCATGGGGCCTAAAGAGAGAAAAAGAACCAAAGCTAAAGCCAACTTATTATCAGTAATATGACATCAAGACTATTAATTGGTTTTCCCATTAATATATTTTTCCAAGCAAAGGTTTATTAGAATATTATTCAACTTATAATCAATTAGTTACAAGTGTAGAGATTTGATCTTTATATAACGTGTTAACGTAAATATTCTTTTACGTCTCAATTATTAAAAACGAGTCCAATTTTATATAGAAACAAAATTATGTGTGAAACTTGACGGCTTGAGTTATTAGGGGATATCTCCGGTGTGAGAATAAATATAAGTTGAACACGATTTAACAATGGAAGTATTTAGTGTTGAAAAGTAATAATGAATTGTGTGTACTTGAGAACCAAAGTATAAACTTGTATTTATAGTGATCACACATTCTCTACACGTCATTCCCCGTATAGAAATAGTATTCCTCATTAGGTTAGGTTTTTTAATAGAAATGAACTGAATCTCCTTAAAGGAATGAATCAAGACCCATTGAATCATCCAGTCCGAATAATCATGCCCCAACATAATAAATTTTCAAGTTTAATGGAATCATTAATGTGAGACTTTACGTTAATACATACCATGGAATAAGGGAATGACCTTAATTAGCATTGGTTTATTTTTTTTAATGAAAGTTTATTTTCTCTGTAAAACTTTAATTAAAAGTCCCTATACCGACCCCATTTTTCATAGGGATTAAAATTTAATAACCATCTAAATCCCCAAGAGGATTAATCTTTAGTGAATTTTTTAAATAAAAAAATCTATTTTAATTATATTTACAGTAATACTTATACATAAAAATTAATCATCTTTTAAGACACATGATAAAATTATGAAAAATCAAATAATAATAATAATACACATACAATGACATATATATATATATATATATATATATATATATATATATATATATATATTAATGCAATATATAATAGTATAAATATTAACTTAATTAATACATAACTATTAGGGTCCCCATCGGGGCGAAACGTGGGAATTATAGTGGGTATAGGACAAATTGTCATTCTTAAATTTGATTGGTTATTGATATTGTAATAATGATTATGATATTATATTGCAATGTCGAAAATAGGGCTTCACAAAAAATAAAAAAATAATAGATGAGGAATCTACCCCAATATGCCCCATGCGTTTTTCACGTGATGATAGTTCTGATACCATACTGAAACATTTAATTTAAAACTAATTGATTTTAGATGGAGAGGTTTTTAATGAATAATTCGTGTCTATTTTAATTAATTTGGGATTTTAACTCAATAAAGAAAATAATATCTCTAAAACTGGAAACATCACTTCCAGCGCAAGTTATACATCATACAGTTGTACCATATATGTAAATTTGTAAATAGTGCAGAAAAAAAATTCGTATTAAATCAAGATCCAGTATTCGAAAAAAGCGGATATTATTTCGTATTCAAAAAAACGAATATATCCGTATTCGGTCTAAAGGTATTCAGTAAATAAGCGAATACGAATCTGAGATATAGGAGTATTCAGATTCGATTAACATCCGTAAAGTAAATATATCCATGGATACGGATATCCGAATTCGATATCTGGAATCAGTATCCGAATAACTTATATATATATATATATATATATATATATATATATATATATATATATATATATATGAAGGAGCCCTTCCATAAGTTCTTTGTGAGAGCTGTCTGATAACCCATTTTTGGATAGTTGATAAATTGATCGCATGTTTGAAATGAGTCTTAATATTTGATAATAATAAGCACAACTTGTCGACTTTTATTTTAATATAAACACCTACATGGTCAACATCTTGTCGATTACATTTAAAAGAAGCGAATTTTTATTATTAAAAAAACACCGGTAAATAAATTTGACATTGTCTTAAAATTTGTGTTTTTAACATAACAATAACTCTATATATATATTATTGTGCTTTATGGTACATTAAAAAAAAAAAAAAAAAATTCAACCGAGACAAGCTCTTACGGCTGTTAAAAAAAAAAAAATTCAAACCGGCACAACCTCTTACGGCTTGTACAAAAAAAAAAAAAATATCCAATCCAAACCGGCACAACCTCTTACGGCTTGCACAAAAGTTCTTTATTTGCTATTCCAAATAAAATATTTGTTATTTTTTATAACTCTTTCATTTAATAACAAATAAAGAATTATAATTCAAATAAAAATAATATCCTATTTTATAAAATATATTTTTATAATTTTTATTTGCTATTTTTATAAAAATATTTTATATTCTTTTTATTTGTTATAAAATATTTTTATAACAAATAGCAAATAAAAATAGCAAATATTTTATATTCTTTATTTGTTATAAAATATTTTGTATTCTTTATTTTTATAAAATATTTTTATAACAAATAGCAAATAAAAATAGCAAATATTTTATATTCTTTATTTGTTATAAAATATTTTATATTCTTTATTTGTTATAAAATATTTTTTTATAACAAATAGCAAAATAAAAATAGCAAATATTTTATATTCTTTATTTGTTATAAAATATTTGTATTCTTTATTTTTTATAAAATATTTTTATAAAAATAGCAAATAAAAATTATAAAAATATATTTTTATAAAATAGGATATTATTTTTTATTTGAATTATAATTCTTTATTTGTTATTAAATGAAAGAGTTATAAAATAACAAATATTTTATTTGGAATAGCAAATAAAGAACTTTTGTGCAAGTTTCGTAAGAGGTCATCTTGGGTTTGGATTGGATATATATTTTTTTTTTTTGTATGTCGTAAGAGGTTGTGCCGGTTTGAGTTTTTTTTTTTTTTTAACAATTGTAAAGCACAAAGAATATATATATAGGAGTTCTTGTTATGCGTTAAAAAAAAAATACTGTTTAGACAAGTTGTGTACAACGGTGGTGTTTTTTAATAATAAAAATTGTTTCTTTTAAATGTCTCGACAAGATGTTGACCATGTAGGTGTTTATATTAAAAAAAAAAGCCTGGTACAAGTCATGCTTAATTATCAAATATTAAGACTCATCTACCATGCGATCAATTTATCAACTATCCAAAAAGGGTTGTCAGACAGCCTCACAAAGAACTAATACATGGAATGGCTCCCATATATGAATAACTTATATATATATATACACACACACACACACTTAATATTTACATTAATTAAGTTATTAAATAATATAAATTATTAATTAATAATTTACCTATATAAGTTGTTAATAATTTAATATATATATATATATATATATATTAATATATATATATATATAATATATATGTATTTATTAATAACTTACATTCATTTATATAAGTTATTAATATATACGTGTGTATATATATATACTAATAAATCATAACTTAGATTCATTAATTAATCACTTTAACTTATATTCATTAATTAATAACTTACATATACATTTATATATATAAGTTATTATATATATACACACATATATATTAATAACTTGCATTAATTAATTAATAACTTACATATATATATATATATATATATAGTAACTTACATTTACATATATATATATATATATATATATATATATATATATATAAGTTATTATTTATATATATATACAATATACACACATATATATTAATAACTTACATTCATTAATTAATCACTTACATTCATTTATATAAGCTATTAATATATATTTATATATATATATATATATACACACACGTTTAAGGACAACGGTCAAGAGGCGGGAGCAATGGACAATATAATTTTATTGTTAAAATGTGTTAAGTCTGAATTAATTTAAAATTAATCTAGAAGGGAGAGTTAAATAAATTAATTCACGTTTATGAATTTCTGGGTGGAGAGAGTATTTATCACTTTCATTTGCCTAATTATTTAGAAACTAGAAGTCCAAATATGTAAAATAAGTTCAATGTCAATTTTGAATCAAGTTAGATTAACTAGTTGTCACACATACATTATAACTCGTACTCTCCATAAATATAATGAAATCAAATAATTTCTTATAACCATGTAATTTATTTATTGAGGATAAATAATAAATAAATCTCTCATAAATATTACTATTCATTTATTAAATATTAATTTATTTCTCTTTTTATTATTTAATAAAATTTGAAAGAATAATATTGAGATTTTAATTTCAATTTGATCCATCAAACAAAGTATCAGTTACATTATTGAATCTTTTTATTTTCACCCAAAATGTCAATTAACATGTTCCTCCCTTTATGATTAGGATGTTTAATTAATATGTATGGTTTAAATATTAAATTGTGTTTAATTAATATGTATGATTTAAACTTTAATTTTTTTTTTAAGTAAATATTTTGAATGAATTTTATATTAGGTTCTTGATAAGCGAATTCGGATATTCTGGATATCCAAGAATAATTTGTCTATTCGGATAAAATAAGCAGTAACGGATATTATCCGTATTCGAATATTTTTCCGAATATGGGATACGGATAATATTTTTAAAATTCATGCGGATCAATGGGACACGGATACGGATAGTGAATTAGTTTTCCGAATACGGATACGAATATACCTGTATCCGTATCCGTTTAATACCGTTTACACCCCTACATATATGCATGTTATACTTTGCAATAAAAATATCACGTCCAGCGTTTAAAATATCATTCCCGTTTAGACTAGAATGCCCCCACAAAACAAAAGCAACCCTATACATTAGGGCAAAACAAGGGAAATTGTAAAGCACATCAATCATTCCTCCCTTTTCTTTTTGGACTATCTATCATTCTTCGAGAACCCAACAAAAGTAGTAGCCAAGGCATATAAAGAAAACCAAATTAAAAAGGAAAAGGGAAAAGAAAAGGGTTAATTAAGGCATATCGATAATGAAGTATTTGGTGCTCATGGCCCATCAAGGTGCATCTCAATTTTGGGTTTAAATTTTGGTCGTCCACTAAAATATGAGTAATGATATACATTATAAAAAATTTCAATCGAATTATGATTGCGACATATATGCATATACGGGATATGTAGAAATTAAGAAGGGTCTCACTTTAATGCATATACGGGATATATAAAAATTAAAAAAAGTTTTATTTTAATTTATTTTATTAGTCGTAATTCAACTTTGTCAAATTTTTGTCGATATATATGTCATTTTTTCTAAAATATCCATTTGGATACACTCTTGGATATAGGATCAATGTGAGGTCTCTTTCACATTTATTATTAGCGTTATGTTATGATAATGAACATCATTAAGTTTTGAGTAGATTTATAGTTGGCTAAAGCAATGAGCCAAACTTGATGATTACTGTCCTATATCAATAAAAAAAAATAGTCTTTATTTGGAATTTTAGGGTTTGGGGCGAAGTGGTTTGTGCGTAGGGGGGAAGATTACTCATTCTTTTCCTAACCAATAAAATAAGAATGAAAAAGATTACAACATTAAAACATTCAAATAAACGCTTACCGATATATTAGTTCTTATTAGTCTTTTTCAAAAATTATGTTTTAATTTTTATTTTATTTTTTTGTGGAGAAACCGGCATTCACTACTCCACCACTCTCTTTTGTAAAAAAAGAGAGTCCGACGTACTCATTTATTTATTTTTCCAAATATAAAGGTTTATATTACACATGTGATTCCCTTACTTGCTCCTCCCGTGATCTCCCGCTTGCCAGCTTCTTCTCTCGTGACTCTTTGTTTTTCATTTCTTCTCTTCTCCCACTTTGCCTATAAAAAGAGGTAATATTGAAGGAAAAAGAAGTAGAGTTCATCTGAAAAATTTCTCTCTTTTCTCTTGCTTATTCTCTCTAAATTTATGCAGCAATTATAAGAGTATCTTTATACTTTTTGCTAAAGTTTTATAACACGTTATCAGCACGAAGCTCTAACCAACTGAGACGGTAAAATTAAATTCTTGCAATTTATTATTATATTACCGGTTTGGCTATGCCACCAATAATATAATTTTATTTATGTTTTATTGTCCATTTTAAATTATGTTATTTACAGAGGTACCATCTATCCTTGTTGATCTTACAAGACTTGGTGAGAACATTTTTATCATTAAATTCTGTTATTTACAATGGTACCATCTATCCTTGTTGATCTTAAAAGACTTGGTGGGAACCTTTTTACCACTTATTAAATTGTGGGAATAACTTTGTATATCACAATCTAGTATACATGGTGAAATTCTTCTGTTATTCCATTATTTATTATTCTGTTGAAATATCCTGTCTGTACGGATTACGCATGACCTGGTTCCATTGTATTACGCATGACCTAGTTTCATTATTTATTATTATGTTGGAATAACCTGTCTGTGTGGTCTACCGCATGCATGGTGAATAATCCTTTGTATTCCATTCTTTATTATTCGTTTAATAATAACATACATCGCGATCTCACCGTGCGTCTTAGGGTGAAGATCCATTTGCATTATAAATATAAGAATATTTATATTTGCATTTTATCACCACTTGAGGTCGTGACTTAGTTTATTTTCTCTATATCATATATGCAATTATTTATTATTTTAATAAATAATAAAATTGTGTTTTAACTTAGAATAGATGGCAAACTTGGCAAAAATAGATATTTCTATTTTGAAAATCTCTGGAGACAACTATTTGGCTTAGGCACTTGATGCAGAATTGCACCTTAGTGCAAATGAGTTAGAAAAGACCATTGAATCGTAAAATCTGACTACTTGAGCACAAAATGCAAAAGCCATAATTTTTTTTTGTCACCATATTGATGAAGGATTAAAGACTGAGTATTTAACAGTCAAAGATCCTTTGTCTTTATGGACACAACTGAAAGAAAGATTTGACCACCAAAAATTGGTTGTTTTCCGTAATGCCAAATTTGAGTGACTTAATTTAAGGCTACAAGATTATAAATCAATTACGGAATATAGTTCCAATGTTTATAGAATAACCTCTACTTTGGCTTTATGCGGAGATCCAGTTTTTGAAACTCAAATGTTAGAGAAAACACTCTCAACTTTTCATCCCACCAACATGATTCTGTCACAACAATGTAGACAGAGTAAGTTCACAAAATTCAGTGACTTGTTGTCTATCCTCCTTGTTGCAGAAAAGAATAATAAATTGTTTTGAAAAATCATCAAGTACGGCCAACGGGTGCCACCCCATTGTCAGATATTAACAGTACGTCATTCCAGCAGAATAAACGTGATAAGAGAAGGTCATATAATAAAAGGTCTTGGGGACGAAAGAACAAACGAGGCCATCATAACAACAAATTTCAGAACTGTGACAATTCAAGCCACCAGAAGTGGCAAGTGTCTGGGTCGGGTAAAAATAAAGAAAATGCAACACAGATAAAGAACAAACCAGATGTTTATTTTAGGTGTGGAGTGAATGGGCATTGGTCGCGTACCTGTTATACGCCGAGGCATCTGGTTAATTTATTCTAGGAGTCTCAAAAGAACAAAGTAATGGAGACAGAAACAAACTTTGTTAATCATCAATTGAATATTGTTGATGTTCCACCAATGGCCAACATTGAGGAAAAGGTTGTTGATATTACTGAACCTTCTAAAAGTATTTTTTGGGATATCGTTTAATTTCTTGTTTTAATTAAACACCCTGCATGTATAATATTATTAGTTTTCATTCTATATGTGGTATGTGTTTCTCATGAATAAAATTATATTTGAAATGTAACTTTTCTTATTTATGTTTTTATATGTGTCAGACCATTATTAATGGATATGGAGGATATATGTTTAGCAGACAGTGCAACAACTCATACAATCCTTTGAAATGAGAAATATTTTTCATAACTGATCAAAGCTAAGGGAAATGTAGGAACTATCTCTGGCACATCAAATTTAATCGAGGAATTTGGAAAAGCTAGTTTCTTGCTACCAAATGAGACACACGTTTTTATCAAAGATGCTCTATATTCTAGTAAATCAAGAAAAAATTTACTTAGTTTTAAAGATATTCGACTGAATGGTTTTCATATTGAAACAACTAATGAAAATAAAAATGAATATCTTCTCATCACTTCTATGTTTTTTGGAAAAAAGAATATCCTAGAAAAACTTTATTCAAATTCTTCTAGATTATATATTATGAAAATTAGAGTAATTGAGTCTCATAATGTTATGATTCCAAAAATCATAGATCCCAAATCCTTTATGCTTTGGCATGAAAGACTCGGTCATCCAGGTACTTCTATGATGCGTCGTATTATTAAAAATTCTATTGGTCATCCTCTCAAAGATAAGAAGGTTTTTCCTAGTAGTGAATTTCCTTGTGCTGCGTATTCTCGAGGAAAATTAATTGTTCGACCATCACCAATAAAAGTTTATAAAGAAGCCCCAAAATTCCTAGAGAGAATTCAAGGAGACATATGTGGACCTATTCACCCAGTGTCTGGCCCTTTTCGATATTTCATGGTTTTAATAGATGCTTCAACTAGATGGTCTCATGTTTGTCTTCTCTCTTCTCAAAATTTTGCCTTCTCAAAAATTCTTGCTCAAATAATCAAGTTACGGGCTCAGTTCTCGGATCATCCAATCAAGTCAATTCGACTTGATAACGCAACTGGATTTTCATCAATGACTTTTAATGATTTTTGTATGACTATTGGAATCTCTATTGAGCATTCTGTTCCTCATATTCATACACAAAATGGTTTAGTTGAATCTTTAATAAAAAGACTTCAACTAATTGCACAACCATTAATGTTAAGGGCTAACTTACCTACCTTAGTTTGGGGTCATTTAATTCTTCATGCTGCAGCCATCATTCGAGTAAGACCAACGGCTCTTCATAAATTTTCTCCTTTACAGTTAGTTCTTGGACAGATACCCAACATATCACACTTTCGAGTTTTTGGAAGTGCGGTATATGTTCCAATTGCACCTCCACAAAGAACTAAAATGGGAGCCCAACGAAGAATATGTATTTATGTTGGTTTTGATTCTCCTTCTATTATCAGATATCTTGAACCTTTAACTGGAGATGTTTTTACTGCACGTTATGTAGATTGTCATTTTGATGAATCTGTATTTCTAACATTAGGAGGAGGGAAATTTTTAAATAAAAAACTCTCTAAAATATCATGGAATGCATCAGATTTGAATTCACTCGATCCTCGTACAGGACAATATGAAATTGAAGTTCAAAGAATTATTCATTTACAAAATATTATAAATAAAATGCCAGATGCATTTAATGATGCTAGAAAAGTGATAAAGTCACATACACCTGCAGTGAATACTCCAACAAGGATAGAAATACCTATTGAAAAATTAATTCCTGGAGAATTGACGAATAAGGTAATAGAAGAATCTAAACCACGCCAGAAGCGTGGAAGACCGGTTGGTGCAAAAGACACTGTACCACGAAAATCAAAAACAAATAAGGGAATCCCAGAAGGAATACCCCCTCCAGAAGTAGCACTTATTCCAAGAGTGGGAATAGCCCCAGAAGAGGTTCAAAATCTCAGTGAAGGGATAAGAGATGAACACCAAGAGATCTCAATAAATTATGTACATAATGAGAAAATATAGGTTCGAAGCAAAGTCATGATTGACGATATATTTGCTTTCTCTATAGCATCAGATATTACTTTGATTCCTGACACGGATCCTGAACCACAAAACGTGGAAGAATGTCGGAAAAGAAAAGATTGGCCAAAATGGAAAGATGCTATTCAAACTGAGCTACAATCTCTATTGAAAATAGAAATATTTGGACCAATAGTCCAAATACCACTGGGTGTAATCCCGGTTGGAAACAAATGGGTATTTATACGAAAGCGAAATGAGAAAAACAAAATTGTGAGATACAAAGCCCGACTTGTAGCTCAAGGGTTTTCACAAAAACCTGGTATTGATTATCAGGATACATACTCTCCAGTAATGGATAGAGTTACTTTTCGCTTTCTGATAGGTATGACAACCATGGAAGGTTTGGAAACACGTCTGATGGATGTTGTAATAGCATACCTATATGGCTCACTTGATAGTGAGATTTACATGAGAATCCCTGAAGGATTAAAAATGGCTGAATCACAAAGGCCACGTCACATATATTCAATCAAGTTACAACGCTCATTGTATGGGTTGAAACAGTCTGGTCGTATGTGGTATAATCGACTTAGTGATTATTTAATAAAAGATGGATATATAAATGATCAAGTATGACTATGTGTTTTTATTAAGAAATCACAAAGTGGATTTTCCATTATTCTTTGATATGTGGATGATTTGAATCTTGTAGGTACTCTGAAGAACTCACAATAATCAAGCTACTTATTAAAAAGATGAATTTGAAATGAAAGATCTTGGAAAGACAAAATTACATTTGGGAATACAAGTGGAGCATTTAGCATCCGGAATTTTGTTCATCAATCCCACATATCTTTGAAAAGATTCTCGGTCATTTTCATATGGATAAAGCTCATCCTTTGACTAACCCAATGGTTGTTCGAGCTTTAGAGGTTGATAAAGATCCATTTTACCTCTAGAAAGTGGGGAAGAAGTTCTTGAACACGAAGTTCCATACCTAAGTGCAATAGGTGCTCTTATGTATCTTGCAAATCATACACCGACACGATATTACTTTTTAACATCAACTTGTCGATGAGATACAGTTCTTCTCCGACTAAGAGACATTAGGATGGGATCAAACACATTTTGAGATACCTCAAGTGGAAGTATAGATCTTGGGTTATTTTATCCAAGAAATTCAATGTCATGATTGGTTGGATATATCGATGCGGGATATTTGTCGAGATCCACATAATGGAAGATCACAAACAGGTTATGTATTTACATATTGTGACATGGCTATATCCTGGAAATCCACAAAACAAACCATGACAGCTACATCTTCAAATCACTCAGAGATTCTCGCTATACATGAAGCAAGTAGAGAGTGTGTTTGGTTGAGATCAATTATTCAGCATATTCAAAAGTCATGTGGATTACCATCAATCAAAGACATTCCTACAATTCTGTATGAGGATAACGCTGCATACATTGCTCAACTTAGAGGAGGGTACATCAAGGGAGATAGAACAAAGCATATTTCACCTAAATTCTTTTTCACACATGAGCTACAAAAGAAGGGTGATATAGATGTGCATCAAATTCGATTATGTGATAATCTAGCCGACTTATTCACAAAGTCGCTACTAAATGCAACGTTTGCAAAACTTTGAAAAAGGATTGGACATCAAGAAGTAATGAATTCTTTTTGAGGGGAAGATTGTACTCTTTTTCCTTAGTCACGATTTTTATCCCAATGGGTTTTTCCTGATAAGGTTTTAACGAGGCAGTCAATTAAGATATTTATGTAAAAGATATGTACTCTTTTTTCCTTCGTTAAGTTTTTCCCACTGGGTTTTCTTAACAAGGTTTTTAATGAGACATAATCTTATATTATAGGGAATCAGGGGAAGTATTACACATGTGATTCCCTTGCATGCTCATCCCGTGATCTCCCACTTGCCAACTTCTTCTCTTGTGACTCTTTGTTTTTCATTTCTTCTCTTCTACCACTTTTCCTATAAAATGAAGTAATATTGAAGGAAAAAGAAGTAGAGTTCCTCTGAAGAATTTCTCTCTCTTTTCTCTTGCTTATTCTCTTTAAATTTATGCAGCAATTATAAGAGTATCTTTATACTTTTTGCTAAAGTTTTATAACAGTTTATATATAGTTGACAAATTGCACTGATTTTTTATTTATAATAAATTATGAGAACTGATATTTTTACATAATTCTTCTCACATAAATAATAAATGAGTCTTGTATAGGAAAGACAATTTGCCTAGTCCCACGATGATTTTGACTCTAACTGGGATGCGACCAAGAATGAGAAATCACCGAATGTTATTTATGGGGATGGGGAGGGGATGCTATTTGTTTCTCCCGCCCCATATCCGCTCCCGAATAGTTATATACTAATTAAATTAATATTGTACTATTATATATTACATAATTAAAATATGTCCTTGTGTGTGTATATATATATATATATATATATTATTCTTATATATTATTTAATTATTCTTAATTTTATTTTATCTGCGCTAAAATAATTTTTATGTATGTATTATTGTAAATATAATTAAAATTAATTTTTATTTAAAATTTCACAAAATATTATATTATATAAATTTCCGTGAAGGTTTAAATTCCCCGTGAGGATGAGGATGGCTATTAAGTTTTAGTCCTGTGGGGAACGAAGCGATCGGTATGGAGAAAATTTATAAGATTGGGGATGGGGGTATGATATATAATTAATCCAGCCCCGCCCCCTTGCCATCCCTAATCTCACATCTTTGAGAGAGACTCATGTGAAAATATTATTTTTTATATAAAAATATAAGTTTCATATATTATAATTTTTGAAAGTTTAATATTAAAAGAAGAGTTATGTTACGGTGACAAAAGTTGACTATAAAAAAATGAATACAAAATGAAGAGTTTGATTATAATTAATTGATTAGTCCAATAATAATTATAATCAATCAATATAACTAAACATAATGATGACCATATCAGATCATCATTGTCACATCGACTTTTTTTTAAAAAAAACTTAGCAACTTGTGTGTATTTTCGTTTAAAGTCAAAGGAATTAATGGTTTTTCTAACGGTTTGTAAAAAAAGTAAAGTATAATTAATTGAATGTAAAAAAATGAGTTAGTTAACTGTAAGTTGACCTAAAGTAGAGTGATAAAAAAAATATTTATCCCATCAATACAATACACGTCATTTTGTATCCCCTTTTGTCATCAAAATATTATTGTTAAAAGAAAGGTTGTTGTTTCCCAAAGACACACTAGAGATCTAGAAGGGGGGCTGAATAGATATTTAAAACTTTTCGATTAATTAAAGATGTATGACCATGTAATCAGTTAATCAGTATTAATTATGCACAACGAACTATTCTTTGGAAAATCCCCCTTAAATATTAAGAAAATCACATATTTAAATTTAGTCTTTTAGATGTCACACAATAGGCAGATATAACATATATAAGAGATAGAATGTAAATGACTAATGAGTAGATTTTAAATCTATGAATTGAGTAGTTTTAAATGAATTATTTTGCTTAGTCCTAAGAATTTCAGTAGTATTTTATTGCATTTTAGTAGTTTGTGATAATAAAGGATTCCAGCCTGTTTTAGTGTAAATCTTGCAAAATATTGCTAGTCTTGACTTAGCTACAGGTGAATAAAGATCATTTTGGGTGGAGGAGTAATCATTCCAAATAAGGCATAAGTGCAAGAAATCTGTAAAAATCAAAGTTGAGACAAGATACATGGAGCAGCGACCGAAAACAAGGGGAAACCGCGATGCTTGAGGAAGCCTCTGCGTGCGTCAATTGAAGTTGCATCGCTCGACTTATGGAGACGCGCGTGAGTCCACACGTCCAAGAAGGAAAATGAGAGTTTTAATTTGATTTCTGATAATATCTGAGTTTTATTATTAAGTTTGGAGGTTTTTAAACTCCTAAAAAGACTGCATTTTATTGGTTTACACTCATTCATGCATGGTTGGACACTTTTGTTATTAAATATTGATGCATGGTTGGACACTTTTGTTATTAAATATTGATAGAAGATTAATAATAAAAGGAGGAGAATTATTATTGATTGTTCAGAATAGGGAGTAGAGAATAGGATGTAGATAAAAGGGTTTTCAGAGTATTTTTCAATAGCAGGAGGAAAGAGGTGAGAAAGAAGACAAATACTTTTACAAAGTTTCTTTTTTCTTCTTTAATTCTTAGTTTCTGTTTTGAGAATGGCTGAGAATGATTTATTATTGTTATTATTTTCAATTATGAACTAATTTCTTAATTAGGGAATCAATAGAACCCGATGATGATTTGGTTTAATTTTAATTTTTAATATTATTTATTGAATTGGTTTAATATATTGAGATTGTATATTATATGTTGTTGTGTTTGTTATATTAATTGACTGATCAACAATTATGAGATGGATTTAGATGAAATTTAACAAATGGAGTCTAAATTAAAGTCTGGATATAGTAACTTGTGATTAGTAGTTCTTCTTAGGAGTGAATGCTAATTTGTGGATATGATAGACATATACCTAGACACCACAAACAACAATTATAAAATGAATCTTAATGAATTTATTATTATTATTTCTCATAGGAAATAATGAAATAATAATAATAATAAATGTGCTATATAATTATTTAGACAATGATTATATTAATTATTAGTGATTTTTCGTTGACAGTTTCAATTAATCAATTCAATTCAATATTAATAAGATTAATTTTATGATTCATCGGGAGAAATTGAATTCCTTAATATTTCATTTTTATAATTTATATTCGTTAGTTCTTAGTGATTGTTTAGTAGATTTTAATTTATTTGCCTAAATAGAGTTAAGCAGATGCATAATTAGTAATTAGGATTTAGAAGTTATATTTACTCTTCGTGGGATCGATAATCTTCTTGCCCTATATTTCATAATCGTTTGCGTATACTTGCGTGAAATTGGTATTGCTGGGGAGTAATTTATAGTCTTAATTTCTAATATTAAGTTCCATCAGTTAGTTCTAATTTAGATTTTTATTTAAGTTTTTGGATTTTGTTTTCTGTTTCAGGTACTCTTTATTTGTGTATGCAAACACGGTCTCAACAACCTGATTTGCTACCGTTCGAGGACGACAATGATAAGTGATTTCATCATTTGGGTAAGTGGATTAAAGAAATGAAAGAGGAACTTAAAAAGCAAGACAAAATGGCTGACGAAGAACCGCCGAAATCTCTGAAGGACTATGTTATGACATTAGTGACGGAGATTTATTCAAGAATTCGAAGACTAACGATAAATGCAAATAATTTCGAAATCAAGTCAGGGACTATACAAATGATCCAGAATTATGTGTAATTCGGTGGCCTACCAAATGATGAGCTAAACGACCATCCTGTCAGTTTTTTAGAGATATGTGATACTTTTAAGTATAATGGAGTTTCAGATGATGCAGTAAGGTTGAGACTCTTCCCTTTCACACTTTGCGACATGGTGAAGAGTTGGTTGCATTCATTGTCAACAGGTTTAATCACAATATGGGATGAATTAGCACATAAGTTTTAGCAAAAAAAATTCCACTTGTAAAAATAGCAAAAATAAGAAATGATATCTGATCATTTAATTAGCTAGATTCAGAATCGCTGTATGCAACATTGATGCTTCAGTAGGAGGAGCCTTAATGAGTAAAAATGTCGATGAAGCCTATAATTTGTTAAAAACCATGGTTGTAAATAACTATCAGTGTCCTACAGCTAGGATGAATTCGCCAAAGGTCAGAGGAAAGCTAGAAGTAGATGCATTAACTGCTCAAGTGGCGTCATTAACAAAGAAATTTGATACATTAGGAACACGCCTACTCAACTGTTAGCCACATTATGTGAGTTATGTGCAGGAAATCATCAGACCAACCAATGTGCAATCGATACAGTGTCAGTGAATTTTGTTGGAAACAAACAAGGTATTTATTCTAATACATATAATCCAGGGTGGAGA
Organism: Panax ginseng; assembly: GCA_020205605.1. Classification (NCBI taxonomy): domain Eukaryota; kingdom Viridiplantae; phylum Streptophyta; class Magnoliopsida; order Apiales; family Araliaceae; genus Panax; species Panax ginseng. Next base: position 43,588,680 of record CM035131.1, read on the forward strand.
AAGCATCTAAATTTTTCATGGATCAACAACCAGGACCAAAATATAGCTCCAAGGCATTTTCCACCACTAGGTTTTCAAAATCAAGCTCAATACCCACAAGAAAGGAAACCAAATTTTGAAGAAATAATGAAAAAGTACATTGCTCAAAATGATACGAAGATCAACAACTTAGAAGGAGCGATTCGAAACTTGGAAAACTAAATTGGTCAGTTGGAAAATGCAGTGAATAACCGTCCACAAGGAGCACTCCCAAGTGACACCGAGGTGAACCCAAGGAAAGAAAATCATGAACAATGTAAATCGATTTCATTAAGGAGTGGTAAGAGTTTGAAAAACACAGATAGAAAACTTGAAGATAAAGTTAATATTGAAAAGGAAGAGATTAGATTAAACGTAAGCTAGAAAGTTGAAAAGAAGCAGAAAGAGGTGAATAAAGAGAAAAATGAAGTAGTTAAAGATACAATTACTGCTCATGTTCCACATCCTCAATGTTTGAAAAGCCACAAGTTAGATCACCAATTCTCGAAATTCTTAGAGGTTTTTAAGAAGATATAAATCAATATACCATTTGCAGAAGCATTAGAACAGATGTCGAGTGCTGAAATGTTAGTGTTGCACTATCGATATATACATATGGTGAGAATGTGATCTTTTTCTCATATTTATATTTGATAGTTAAAAAAGAATAAGATTAGGTGCGAGTTCTTGAAACTCATACTTATGGGAAGTTTGTGACTCATAATCATGTATGTTTTCAGCCCCTAAGCGTATGGACAATCCTTGATTTTTTATTGGACTACGTATTGCTAGGACAAGTTTCTAAACTTATATTGTTGTCGCAAGTTACTGAACTCATAATGTGTAGTATGTTTGATGAACTATACTGGGGTATAGGAAGATTGTAAATTGATATCTAAGAATTTTTAGTGTAGTGAGCATTAATGTTGCTAGAAATAGATAGAATGATTAAATAGTGGAGTATTGGAGAAAGTTTAATTTGATGAAGAAAAAATGATATTCCAAATCTCCTAGCTATGCTAAATTTCAAAATTTATTGACATAGTGCTGATATTTGCACTTTTGTGTTTTCGAAAAAAAAGTGATTAGATCAATTTTTGAACCAATAAGTTTTAAAAAGTTCTATTATTCTCATGTCTATGCTAAATTATTTCGGCTAGACAAAAATAATTTTAAAATATCAAAATGTGTTTTAAGCGATGGAGTCATTAATGCAGTCTAACCTAGTGTTGGATGTGATCATATGATCGTCAACCCACTATGGTCTGATGTAGTATGGCAAAGTAACAAAATGACGGAATCCTCAACGTATTGTCGAAATAGTACGGTATCATGACATCATAAAATGATCTTTTGGTTTTCTTTGAACTATGAAAAAAAGTATGCCACTTAAGTTGGCTAAAATATTTCGATTGATGTCCGAATTTTTGGTATACATCTAAGTTATTTGATTCGGCTAGACAAGTGATGAAATATGTTTATAAAATTCAAGCGTTCTTTGAGTATTTATGCCAAACCAGATTATCCTGGTGTGGAATTTGTATTAAGCCCGATGTAAGACCCCAACTTTTATGAATAAAGAATAATTTTCTCTAAATATCATTTTGAATATTATGGTGTGGATTTGATATAATGTTATAGTTGTGGGTAATATTTATAAACTTTGCAAAGTAAACAAGTTGTCATAAAATATTTGATTGGTCAGGGAATATTCGTACGACGATACAATCATTGGTGGACCCCACAACGAAATTATTGTCGGAGTTAGAAAATGACAAAAATATCTTTTAATAAAAATAACGGCGAAAGTTTTATCGTTAACTATTGAAATACCCGATGGTAAAAGTACAGTAATACGCGTGGTTGCATAGTAGCACACGGTATTGTACAATATGCTTAATTATTGATGCTTACGTGTGAAGTCACTCAGTTATACTCAATTATTGCCATAGTAATTGCTGCATAGTATCTCACGTTATTGATTCAATTGTTGTTACAATGTTTTATATTATTAAATCAATAATTGAGACGACACAATTATTCATATTATTATTTTCATTATTGATGATATCTAGAAAGTTTTGTCGAGGAAAGTGGTTTGGTCACCTAATTGCGTGCCATTAGGGATAAATCCTTATCGGAAAGCCCCCTCTTTCCTGGGAATGATATGGTTGTTAATATTGCAAGTTATATTATTGATGAATAAATGTTGTTAAAAATATTGAGGGGATTTTTTTTATGAAGTATTTGTTAAAAATTTTGCTTATTATTTGGACCCCCCTTACCCATTTTTCAAAACTGTTGGTAGAGAGTTATCTCAGTTTTGTTATATATATATATATATTTATATATATAAGTATTATATATATAGGGAAATGATCCATAGAATACGTTAGCCAGATGGACTATTTCAACTAACTCTCATTCAGCCGTCCAAAATTAGAGTGAATGGCTGAGATGAGGGCCCAGCCGCTATTCCCTCTAGCGGGTTAACCAATTTTTTTTGTTGTGCGCTACTCCCTCTAGTGGCCAAATCAAAATGATCGTGTTTTTTGACCGGTAGCTAGAGGGTAAATAGCCAACAAAAAAAAATTTGGCTTAATTACTGATTATCTTAATTATCCTCGTACATACTACTTATTAATCAGTAAAATAAAATAATAAAAAATTATAAGTATAATCAGTAATTATCCTTATACTTATTAATAAAATAAGTATGTATAAGGATAATTAATAATTATCGTCTTATAATTTTTAATTATAAATAGGAAATAGTGATTGAATTTATATTATATTCTTACTCAAATATATAAACTCAATCACTATTTCTTATTTATAATTAAAATCATAAGGCGATAATCGAGAATTATTCTTATACATACTTATTTTGTTAATAAGTATAAAGATAATTATCGATTATCCTTATAATTATCCTTATAATTTTTATTATTTTATTTTCTTGATTAATAAGTAATATATATAAGGATAATCTGTTAATAAGTATAAGGATAAGTATAAAGATAAATCATCGATTATCCTTATAATTATCCTTATGTACGAGGATAATCAATAATTTGTTAAAAATTTTTTGTCAAGTATTATTTTCCTCAGCGGCCAACAAAACACTGATCGTTTTATTTGGTAGCTAGAGGAGAAGAGGCCAACAAAAAAATTTGGTTGGCCGCTAGAGGGAGTATACTGGGCCCTCATCTCAAACCATTCATTCTAATTTTGACTACCGAACGAATGATGCTTAGTTGAAACAAATTCCTCCGCTAATGTATTCTATGGATCATTTCATATATATATATATATATATATATATATATATATATATATATATATGTCATAGAGGAATAGGGGGAAAATTTTGGATGGGAGGAGTGTATTATTTTTATTATAATAAGTTTTGTTTTATATAAAAAATAGAATATATTATATTTTATTATGCATAGTATTTTCATAGTGTCTGCATGGTGTTTGCATAGTAAAATCAAATTTTTTTTTTAAAAAGTTTCTGTAGAATTCGTTGCCCGTGACTTTCTTACTGTTGGTCCGTGAAATTTTTTTCTAAATAGTATCTTTCCATTCTCCTATAAATTGGATGCTTAGTTTAGAATTAAAAATTACCCTAGAATCAGAGAATTCTTCTTCTATAATATTGAGTGTATTTCTTTAGAATTTAAGGAAGCTTTGAGTGTAGAAAACAGTTCAAGTTTTCTTCAAAAATATCCCCGCCCTACCAGTCAGAAGTACTCTCTTTTTAAGGCAAGAGATATTATTTTTGTTCAATATTCGTAAGAAATAATATTTTCTTCCATACTCTGTAGTATGTAAGTAATATTATTTCATTTCAAATTCCGAATTCTACACTCATGTTGATAAGTTTTGCTTCTATACTCCGTGAAATTAGTAGAATATCCTTGAAATTTGCGCTTCATTTAGTATCTTTTCATGGAAATATTATTCTGAGCATTCTTGATAATTTTTAATCTTTTCATGCCGAGGTACTATTCATGGGGTACTATTCTTGAAGTACTATTCACGGGATACTATTCACTCAGGTACTATTCGTGACAAAAATTGATTTCTTTTCGGTCCAAATCATTTTTGATATAATATTATTCTTGAATTTTACTCCCCAAAGCAGTATCATTTTGACGATTTGGACATTATTGAATTCTGGATAAATTAAATTATAAATCTTTAAAATTTATCCTTGCTCTCATTTAATTGAATTCTTATATCATTGTCATCATCTTCATGCTTATACTATGATGAAAGTCATCTTTTGCCCGTAGTGCATTGATGGACTGTTGATTGGTATGATTATGACCAAGGATTATTCAGTATAATCATGACCTTTAATGTTATAAATGATATGGTAAAAGTCCTCATTTGCCTGTAGTGCATTGATGGACAATTGTTGGCATGATCATGACCATTGGTGATAACACGAATATCCTTAGCCCGTAGTGCATGGATAATTCGTGGACGTGATACTAATGAATATTCTTGGCCCGTAGTGCATGGATAATTCAGTGATGTGCATTATTTATTGAGCTGAGTCTTAGTGATAAAATTGATGATAAACTTTTGAAATCATAGAAGATAGTAGATATCATGCTCTACTTGACTCTGCTAATGGATCACTGTTAGATTTGCGATTAAACTTGTTGTTTATTATATTCTATCGGTTTTAATCTTTGTTGAAGGCTAACGATAATTTATTCTACATTATCTTAGTCATAATATTTCTTCTTGGGCTAGTTGAGCTCACCTTTTGCTTTCATTGTTTCTTCAGAAATGAGAACGAAAGTAGGGACTAGTCGGGGAATGGAGTGACGGTCCGAGATGGTGGCTGTAGTAATCCTCACTATTTTATAAAATAGTGTGATAATAATTGTAATGAGGACTTCATTTGAGTTTGGATATTGTCTAGAAGACAATATTCGTGTTAAAACTCTCTGCTCATGTTGTATAATTAAGTTTGTATTTAAATTATGTACCATGTATTTGGCGACTCAGAATGAGGGATGTATACCTATTTTGGGGGCATTACACCCGAGGTGAACCAACCTTGTAATTGGGGTCATGCTATTGGAGATTATAGTTTCGAGTTACGCTTATGAGTTAATATGTATGTGCACAATACATAGGTATAAAAAGCTGATCACCTTGTGTACGATGATGGTTGGTCCATTGTCTTTGACTATTAAAGGTTACAGTTGAAATATTTGTTAACCTAGGATAAGGTTCAAAGTCTCTACGACTCCTCAACATAATATCAAAAGTTTTTAAAGGGATCTTTTAAATTTTAGGGTTATTTATATCGCTTCCCAATTATTTAACAATTGTGGAAGATTCTTATTTTTCTGAAAGGTGAATATGAAAAGGAGGATGTTCCTTAGAAAAAGGTAAGTCGTAGAATACGACAATTCTAAATGAATTCTTGAAAAAGGATTAGTTAATTATTGAAGATGGATTGGTATTAATTATAATATTACTACAGATGTAATATTGTATTGAATATTAGATTGATGTATTAGTAAAGGTCTTCGTACCTGGGAGTAGAATGTAAGGCTATGTTGTAAGACCCCAACTTTTAGGAATAAAGATGAATTTTTCTATAAATATCATTTTTGAATATTAAAGTGTGAATTTGTTATAATGTTATAGTTATGGGTACTATTTATAAATTTTACAAAGTAAGCAAGTTGTTATATAATATTCGATTGGTCGGGGAATATTCTTTTTGTTGGGGAATATTCGTACGACGACATAATCATTGGTGGACCCCACAACAGAATTATTGTCGGAGTTAGAAAATGACAAAATTATCTTTTTATAAAAATAACGGCGAAAGTTTTACCGTTAACTATTGAAATACCCAGTGATAAAAGTACAGTAATACGCGTGGTTGCATAGTAGCACACGGTATTAATTATTGATGCTTACGTGAGAAGTAACTCAGTTTTTGTGACGCCCCCAAAATAGATCCACACGACCCATTCTGGGTCGCCAGATATCATACTATAAAAATCAAATACAAACTTCATTTATACAACTGTTGAACTGTCGTGCAGAATACGACCACAGTTAAACCGTGAGTTTTAATACAAATGTATGTAACTCTCATGGTGCCTTGACCACAACCTTACAATGGTACCTTACATAAAAGTACAGTCAATAACTATTTTAGAAATTAAAATCTTTGGGAAGTGCTCAAGGAAACCTTCGTACATGGGAGGCGATGCTTCTAGGTTATGATAGATATCATATGTCCACAAAATTATCCTTGGTTGACCCAATAGTCCCCAAAGAAAAACAAGAAGATTGCTATCATCTTCTTTCTAATGGTGAGTCTTCTCTTGACATATAATTATCTCCGTTGTCTCTGTGACTCCCCCGAATCCGGGTCCTCTGACCCCGGTTCGGTCATCACGATAAAATACAAACATCCACCGCTAAACAACATACGATAACTAAAATGCAGAATATAATAAACGTACGTCGTTCATTCAAAAGGTGTTACTAGTCCCAAGATACGATAACCTTAATATCATTCTACAAACATTGCCTAAAATAAACATTAGGGTTCATATTACATAATTGTAATTTAAACTAAGCATAAGATAAATTCTGCTTCTTGTAATAATCCTACATCTTTCCTTTACCCTTGTCCTTTCCTGAGGTCTCGGGCTTAGTTGCAATATAATTCATGATATAGCAAGGATGAGCATCAAGTTTGCTCAACAAGTTTAAGTACAACAATAAGGATATATCATGATGAATGGAAGAATGTCTGGCAATGGGTTCAACAGTATAATATCTTAAGGATTCAATAATATGAATATCATAAGCAAAGATAATGATTGCTTTTAGAATAACTGCTAGTCAAATAGACTTTGAACTATAACACTCCAATGGAATCAATAGCTAATTGACCCTTTGGTTACTGGCTATAGAATAAGTACTTGAGGGGATCAGCCTCATGTACTCTATGTATATGCATAACATTTAAATTTGTTCATTTCATCTTTATTAGATACCTGCAATCCCCTATCATAGAAAGGGGTGTTCTTTCAGTCTAAGAATCCTTACCATCAATTGGTTTGGATAGCTTTTATAAAACTTCATGAGGCTTGCGATTTGGACAAAGGTTTAAACTCTATTTCTTGCAACACAATAAATTCAGATACTTGCTCAATATAATTTAGAGTAAGTTTAGGGGAACTTGCTTAACAAAAGTAGGGTTCAAGGAACTTGCTTACAGTATCGTCGAATAAAGTAATGCAAGGGTTTAGGATACTTACAATCAAATGGTGAATTTAAGGAACTTCTGTTTGCTTAGCTACAATATAATACTAGCTTTAATTAACTTGCGTTGAAATGACCTAACATTAACAAGTCGGTCATTCAATTAGTATTTGTAAACTAATACTGAGTCTACACTTAAAAGAATCAAGTCATCACATAGCATGCTTCTCAACACATTATATAACATATTGGTCACACATCAAAAGTAAGTAATCATATAAGCATGCCTTAACTTTCGAACAAAAATAGATTCTATTTGGCAAGATCAGCAGGATGGCAGCAGATGCTCACACTGGTCTAGGCTTAGGGACTGCCAATTTACAATGCTTATATCCTTGGCCAAACCAAGGTTGAACTTTTGCTCTCCTGAATTCAGTCCAACTCTAACATACCAATTACACATATATTTTAACATACGTACATGCTAGTGTTTCACACATAACACATGACCATAATAAAATTTAGTACCACAAGTTTAACTTATGATTTATATGTCATTAAAATAAAAATCATGTAACCATCATGCTCAATACATATGTATCATGCTTAGGAGTATAATAGCCATAATATGACATCTTACTACTTTAGTATCTAAGTACTCACATAATATGCAACTTATGTTTGAAAACATGTCCAAGGTTGTCTTTGAAATCATTTTAGCTGAATGATGCAACATACACATAGAAGACAACTTTAGAACTCATATAATGCGTGATTAGGTTATGCTTAACATCTTTAAACACCAGAATCTACACCATGTAGTATTCATGTATATTACTTCAATATAACAACTTTTCCTTTAAAGCATTTTCTAACACAAAGCTAACAAGTTCGAATCATGATAAAGACATTATACATCATATCTCATGCTCTCTTAGGTTCCAAATTAGTCATGTATATGTTCTCAAAGTTCAGAACTCGTGAACACAAGTTTTCTACAAAGCTAGTTTTGAAAACTTTAAGTTTTTATAACTTTTACCAAACCAAGTTGATTACCTTACCACATCCAAGTTGATATACTTTATAGTCATGTATATAGGTCATAACATCAATTTAGTAACACATGTCATAAAAATAGGGCAATTGCATTGCAGACCCCTAGTATATGGTGGAGATGGAGACAAAGCGATTTTGGTTTCTGGTAGCAAGCTTACTGTATACACGCCATGCGCCATGCATCGTAGGCGATATAGGTTACTCTTTTTTGCAGAGTAACTAGCAACATGATTTCCAACAATTTAAACATGCTCCAAATCATTATTTGAGAGTTCAAACATGTAGACATATATCATAAACATATCATGGCATGATAATTCTCATTGATTAACAAGGATTTCAAGAAATTCCTAAGAATTTGACATTACCAAACTAAGAACACAATTAGAGTTTATACCTTGTTAGGCTTGAAATGAACTCCTCATACACTGAGTATGCTCCCAAACTTTCTCAGCAACTTAGAACTCTCAATATCAACCTTAAATAAATAACAAAACTGAATTTGGAGCAAGTATTTATAGAGGGGACTTGGACTAGAAAATCACATTACACAAGATTGAAGTCCATGAAGTAATGGAAGGAAACAAAGGATAATCAAGAGTGGTTTAACAACTCTCTACCAGCCACCTAGCTAGCAAATGATCACCTATGATTAGCCATTTGCAAAAAATACGTAAACTAGCCTCTAGTTCACTGTTCATATACTTGGTGACACTCATTTTGGGACAAGGAAATAATTCTCAACATACTTGACAAAACTGAAATGCTTGGTTTGGTTTATAATTCATATAATGTAATATATAAATGTGTTATCTACTACTACTACACAATTTATTTATTATAACATAGGTTATAAAGATTTAAAAGAGCATATAATGTAATTCCCAATTACAAGATATCTAGTAGTGCACATACATATAATAATATTATTATGCAACTCACATGAATGCAAATAACTCTTACTATATAGTCTATATATATAATATATAGACATATTAATGTATCACCTTGTACTATATAAAATATATAGTTAACTACCATATAATAAAGATTTAATATATTACACAAATTAATCAAGTAAACATATAATCATTTTATAAATTATTAATCTTTTACATTAATTATTATTTATTCATAATAATTATTAATTAACACATTATCAATTAATTACTCATAATTGCAATTAATCAATATAAATAATCTCTTGCTACTATATTCAAGTAAATTGAATATTTAATTATTAATAATCTTATCAATTCGTTGATATTAAAAACTTAGGGTTAGTCCACTAATTTAAATAAACTATTAGTGACTCCCTTTATTCATTTTGTGAATTCACATAACCACTTAAGGTTTAAATAAACTCACAAAACTAACTTAATAAAATTAAATCACATATTTAATTAATAAGGAGTTTAAAATTTGTGGACGTTACATCCCCCCCCCCCTTATAAAAATTTCATCCTCGAAATTGCAAAAATAAGGTTACTCAAATAAATGGATAATTCGCTCTCATTTTCTCTTCTAGCTCCCACGTAGCTTCTTCTACTGCGTGATTCCTCCAGAGAATCTTAACGGAATGGATAATTTTATTCCTCAACTTCTGTTCCTTCCTATCTAGTATCTGGACAGGAATTTCCTCGTACGATAAGTCTTTCTCGACTTAAATTGGTTCCTAGGAAATAACGTGCTTGTAGTTTAGTTTATACAGCCGCAACACTGACACATGAAACACGTTGTGAATGTGCTCAAGTTTAGGAGGTAATGCTACCTCATATGCCACTTCACTGACTCGCCTCAAAATCTCAAACGGTTCTATGAACCTAGGGCTTAACTTGTCCTTCTTCCCAAAACGAATCCTCCCTTTCCAGGGAGATACTTTCATAAATGCATAGCTTCCTACTTCAAAATCTCTCTTCTTGCGATGTAAATCCGCATACTTCTTCTGGCGATATTGAGATGCTACTAATCATGCTCTTATCACCTTGATGATTTCTACCGTCTGTTGTACCAATTCTGGTCCCAACAGTCGACGTTCTCCAACTTCATCCCAACATAAGGGCGTTCTATATTTCCTCCCATACAATGATGCTTCATATGACGGCATTCCAATCTTGGTGTGATAACTATTGTTATCGAAAACTCTACTAATGGAAGGTGATCCTCCTAGCTACCCTTGAAGTCCATCACACAAGCTTGGAGCATGTCTTTAAGAGTCTGAATCATTCTATCACTCTGCCCACCGGTCTGCGGATGATACGCGGTACTCATTCATAGTTGTGTCCCCATTCTCTCTTGAAGACTCTTCCAGAAGTTTGACGTGAATCGCGGATCTCTATCTGATACAATAGATACTGACACCCCATGTCTCGAGATAATTTCCTTAACATATAATTTGGCTAACTGGTCCAAACTATACTTAATCCTAATAGGCAAAAAGTGAGCTGACTTAGTAAGATGATCTACAATCAGTATGGTGTCGATCTTTACGTATTAGGAATCCCACCCAAAGTCCATTGTGATGTGCTCCCATTTCCACTCCAGAATATCTAATGGTTGTAATAACCCGCTTGGTCGTTGGTTCTCTGCCTTGACTCTCTAACAAGTTAGGCATCTACTCACGCATTCTACAACCTCTCTCTTCATGTTTGGCCACCAGAAATGGTGACGCAAATCTTGGTACATCTTCATGCTTCCTGGGTGTATCAAATATCTCGTACTGTGCGCTTCTTGCAAAATCTCTTCTCTCAATTTTGGTACTAACGGTAACCAAATTAAATCCTTCAAATCTTAGCAATCCAAAGGTTATCAATATTAAATTTCAACTCATCACCTTCAGTCAATCGCTTCTTGATGTTAATGCAATCTTCGTCCTTTTCTTGTGCTTCTTTAACCTTATCCAATAGAGTCAGACTCGCTGTCACTGTAAAAACTTGTTCGTTAGTCTCCATCGGATACTTAATCTCCAAGTCTAATCGTTCAAAATCTTTCACCAATTCATCTTGAATGGCAAATTTTAATAACTTCTCTCTGCCTTTTCTGCTAAAGGCATCTGCTACTACATTTTCTTTGCCTGGATGGTATAAAATCTCACAATCATAATCTTTGATCAATTCTAGCCATCGACGTTGCCTCATGTTTAATTCCTTTTGCGTGAAGATATAATTTAGACTCTTATGGTCAGTATATATCTCACACTTCTCGCCATACAAATAATGCCTCCAAATCTTCAAGGCAAAAACTACCGCTAACTCCGCATCGTGAGTGGATATCCCTTCTCATAGTCCTTTAGTTGGCGTGAAGCATACGCAATGATGACTACCTTGTGTTGCATCAAGACACGCCTAATACCCTTGTGTGACGCATCACTATACACTACAAACCCTCCCGTGTTATTCGGTAAAGCTAACACAGGTGCTTGACTAAACCTCTTCTTCAATTCTAGAAAACTTTCTTCACTCTTCTCCGTCCAATTGAACTTAACTGTCTTTCTGGTAAGATTGGTCAACGGTGATGATAATTTCAAAAAATCCCAAATAAATCTTCGATAGTATCCTGCCAATCTTAGGAAACTCCTAATTTTTGTCGGCGTCTTCGACTTCTCCCAATTGATAACCGCTTCTACCTTCGCTGGATCAACCGAAACACCATTCTTGTCGATAACGTGTCCTAAAACCTGCACTCTTTGTAACCAAAACTCACACTTAGAGAATTTTGCATACAACTTCTCCCTCCTTAATGTCTCCAACACTATCCGAATATGCTCGACGTGTTCTTCCTCCGTTTCTGAATACACTAGAATGTCATAGATGAATACGACAACGAACTTATCCAAATACTTCTTGAACACTCTATTCATTAAATCCATAAATGCTGCTAGTGCGTTTGTCAAACCAAATGACATTACCAGAAACTCAAAGTGTCCATACCGAGTTTTGAATGCTATCTTTAGAATATCCTTCGGCCTCACTTTCAGTTGGTGATAATCGGTCCTCAATTTAATCTTCGAAAAGTACTTTGCCCCTTCTTGGTGATCAAACAAATCTTCTATCAATGGGCAAGCAGTACTTTTCTTAATGGTGACCTTGTTCAACTCTCGATAGTCGATACAAAGTCTTAGTGACCCATCTTTCTTCTTTACGAAATAAGATGGTGCTCTCCCCATGGTGATATGCTCGATATCGAATGTATCCCTTATCTAACAACTATTGTAATTGAGCCATCGGTTCTTTTCATCTCTACCGGTGCCATACGATATGACGCTTTGTACCAGTCTTTGTTCCTTGGTGTCAAATCAATGATAAACTCAATCTCTCTATCCGGTGGAAATCCGGAATCTAAATGCAGGGAAGACATCAACGAAATCCTTACAATAGGTATCTGACTCAGTTCACCCTCGACTTGTCGAGTATCAACCACGTGAGCCAAATAACCTATACAACCCTTCCTAAGCAATATCTGCGCTTGAACCATCGTCATACAATGAGATTGTCTTAGCGATTTACTACTATAAAATACCACCTTTGACTTATTCGGAGTATTAAGGTGTACACACTTCTTCTTATAGTCTATAACTGCTTCCTAAACCGATAACCAATCCATTCCAAGGATTACATCGAACTCCCCCAAACGAATCAGTATCAAATCCACCTTGAGATTAAATCCTCGCAATTCGGTATAACAATTCCTATGAATGTATTCTATGGGAATAATTTCCTTGTTCGCTACTTCTACGTTCATAGGGTGTTTTAATCTCTCACGGGGTAAGTCTAACCGTTTAGCAAATTCTTCGAAAACAAAAGAGCAGGTAGCACCCGAATCAAATAACACGTATGCATCTATATCATTGATCGAAATGATACTTGACACCACGTCCTTAGACTCCATCGCATCCTGTACAATCATGTTGAACGTTCGTGCCGTTGGTCTGTTGGCTTGACTGGCTGGCCCTCCAATGTTCAGTCCATTGTTGTTGTTGTTGTTTGGTGCTTGCATTGTCGCATCGCTCTTTTTCTTTGGGCAATCCTTAATTTGATGGTCCGTGGCTCCGCACGAGAAACATCCTCCCTTTTTCTTATTCGGACGCTGAGGAGCCATGTGCCCCGATTGTCCGCAATGATAACAAACACTCTTTCTTTTCATGCACTTCCCCGAGTGATTCCTCCCACAGTTGTTACACTTTATACTTTTCTTAGCTTCTCCCCCGGACTTATCACCTCCAGAGGATTGACTCTCCATCCATTTACGCTTGTTAGGGTTGTTGCCTCCGCTGCTTCCCCTTTTCTGACCTTCTTGACCGGTCTTCTTTTCTTGCTTGAATCGAGCGATGGCTTCATTGCCTCCTTCGGTAATGATAGCCCTTTCCAAAAGATTAGAGTAAGTCTTGATCTTTAACATAGCCACTGCCTTCTGCACCCATGGTTTCAGTCCTAATTCGAACCTTCTTGCTTTTCTAGCCTCCGTGTCAACCTGATGCGGAGTAAATCGGGCTAACTCATTAAATCTTGTCGGGTACTCTGTGACAGACATACCACCTTGCTTAAACTCCAAAAACTTAACTTCCATATCCTGTTGTATATTCTCTGAGAAGTAACTCTCGAGGAATAGTTCCTTAAATCTCTCCCAAGGAATAACTCCTTAAATTCTGCTTTCGGCCCTTATTGGCTTTCCACCAATAGTTAGCTTTCGCCTTCATCATGAATATGGTAAAACTCGTCTTTTGTGCTTCGACCACGCGTGCGACTTCAAATACCTTCTCCATTTCTTCTATCCATGTCTGGGCTTCAATTAGATCCAAGGTTCCCCAGAATTCATGTGGTCCTACCAATTTAAAGTCCTTAAAGCTAGCCAAGTGTTGTCTTGGTCACGCTCTCACTTTGGCGGGTCATTTTTCATTGCCTCGTTAACGAGTTAACGAAGTTCTGCATTGGATCAACATTTGTCCCTCTACCATTGTTAACGGATCCTTCCTCCCTCTGATTCCACTGAACTCTCCTAGGCGGCATGATTTGAGGAAAGGAAGAAAATTATTAGGCTTTATGTGATATGATATTCATGTTAGCATTAAGAAGTTTATGATGTTTATCAATCATTCTTGATTTAAATAAACAACTTCAGTATCACAATAAAACTTGATGGATTTCCTCAACCCATCACTTACATACTCTACTTGAGTTTTCTACTAAGGTTATAACCTAGGTTTCATATTCCTAACGTTTATAACCTACAGCTCTGATACCAACCTGTGACGCCCCCGAATCCGGGTCCTCTAACCCCCATCCGGTCATCACGATAAAATACTAACATCCACCTCTAAACAACATATGATAACTAAAATGCAAAATATAATAAACGTACGTCATTCATTCAAAAGGTGTTACTAGTCCCAAGATACGATAACCTTAATATCATTCTACAAACATACCCTAAAATAAACATTAGGGTTCATATTATATAATTGTAATTTAAACTAAGCATAAGATAAATTCTGCTTCTCGTAATAATCCTACATCTTCCCTTTACCCTTGTCCTTTCCTGAGGTCTCGAGCTTAGCTGCAATATAATTCATGATATAGCAAGGATGAGCAACAAGTTTGCTCAACAATTTTAAGTACAACAATAAGGATATATCATGATGAATGGAAGAATGTCTGGCAATGGGTTCAACAGTATAATATTTGAAGGATTCAACAATATGAAATCATAAGCAAAGATAATGATTGCTTTTAGAATAACTGCTAGTCAAGTAGACTTTGAACTATAACACTCTAATGGAATCAATAGCTAATTGACACTTTGGTTACTGGCTACAGAATAAGTACTTGAGGGGATCAACCTCACGTACTCTATGTATATGCATAACATTTAAATCTGTTCATTGTATCTTTATTAGATACCTGCAATCCCCTATCATAGAAAGGGGTGTTCTTTCAGTCTAAGAATCCTTACCATCAATTGGTTTGGATAGCTTTTATAAAACTTCATAGGCTTGTCTGACAGGATAAAGGTTCAGACTCTATTACTTGCAACACAATAAATTCAGATACTTGCTCAATATAATTTAGAGTAAGTTTAGGGAAACTTTCTTAACAAAAGTAGGGTTCAAGGAACTTGTTTAACAAAAGTAGGGTTCAAGGAACTTGTTTAACAAAAGTAGGGTTCAAGGAACTTGCTTACGGTATGCGTCGAATAAAGTAATGCAAGGGTTTAGGATACTTGCACAATCAAATGGTGAAGTTTAAGGGAACTTTCCTATTTGCTTAGCTATAGTATAATACTAGCTTTAACTAACTTGCGTTGAAACGACCTAACATTAACAAGTCAGTCTTTCAATTAGTATTTGTAAACTAATACGAGTCTACACTTAAAAGAATTCAGTCATCACATAGCATGCTTCTCAACACATTATATGACCTATTGGTCACACATTACAAAGTAAAGTAATCATATAAGCATGCCTTAACTTTCAGAACAAAAAATAACTCATCTTGGCAAGACTGCAGGATGGCACAGCTGCGCCTGGTCTAGGCTTAGGGACGGCGCAGCTGCGCCGTCCCTTGGCCAGACCAAGGTTGAGCTTTTGCTCTCCTAAATTCAGTCCAACTCTAACATACCAATTACACATATATTTTAACATACGTACATGCTAGTGTTTCACACATAACACATGACCATACTTGTATTTAGTACCACAAGTTTAACTTACGATTTATATGTCATTAAAATAAAAATCATGTAACCATCATGCTCAATACATATGTATCATTCTTAGGAGTATAATAGTCATTATATGACATCTTACTACTTTAGTATCTAAGTACTCACATAATATGCAACTTATGTTTGAAAACATGTCCAAGGTTGTCTTTGAAATCATTTTAGCCGAATGATGAAACATACACATACAAGACAACTTTAGAACTCATATCATGCGTGATTAGGTTATGCGTAACATCTTTAAACACCAGAATCTACACCATGTAGTATTCATGTATATTACTTAAATATAACAACTTTTCGTTGAAAGCATTTTCTAACACAAAGCTAACAAGTTTGAATCATGATAAACACAATATACATCATATCTCATGCTCTCTTAGGTTCCAAATCAGTCATGTATATGTTCTCAAAGTTCAGAACTCGTGAACACAAGTTTTCTACAAAGCTAGTTTTGAAAACTTTAAGTTTTGCTATAACTTCCTTACCAAACCAAGTTGATTACTTCATACCACATACAAAGGCTTTTTACCTATCATGTTATACTCCTCTATAGTCATGTATATATATAGGTCATAACATCAATTTAGTAACACACATCATAAATGCGAAACCAAATTGGTTTGAGGTACGTGCAGAATTGCATTACTGCACCCTAGTATAAATAAATAGGCGCAATTGCTTATATCTTTGAGACAAGCGATTTTGGTTTCTGCAAGCAACTTATTTGCACACTGTATAAATAATAGGCGCAATTGCGCCATGCCTGCATCAGAGGCAGTAAGGTTACTCTGTTTTGCAGAGTAACTAGCAACATGATTTCTAACAATTCAAGCATGCTCCAAATCATTATTTGAGAGTTCAAACATGTAGACATATATCATAAACATATCATGGCATAATAATTCTCATTGATTAACAAGGAATTCAAGAAATTCCTAAGAATTTGACAATACCCAACTAAGAACACAATTAGAGTCCATACCTTGTTAGGCTTGAAATGAACTCCTCACACACTGAGTATGTTCCCAAACTTTCTCAGAAACTTAGAACTCTCAATATCAAACTTAAACAAACAACAAAACTGAATTTGGAGCTAGTAGTTATAGAGGGGACTTGGACTAGATAATCAATTACACAAGATTGAAGTCCATGGAGTAATGGAAGGAAACAAAGGATAATCAAAAGTGGTTTAACAACTCTCTACCGACCATCTAGCTAGCAAATGATCATCTATGATTAGCCATTTGAAAAAAAAATACGTAAACTAGCCTTTAGTTCACTTTATTCATATACTTGGTGACACTCATTTTGGGACAAGGAAATAATTCTCAAAGATTTTGCACAAAAAATGAAATGCTACAATTGGTTTATACCACTATAATTCACATAATGTAATATTGGTTATCAAATAGGTGTACACAATTCATTTATTATAACATAGATTATAATGATTTAAAAGAGCATACAATGTAATTCCCAATTACAAGATATCTAATAGTGCACATACATATAATAATATTATTATGAAACTCATATGAATGCAAATAACTCTTACTATATATTCTATATATATAATATATAGACATATTAATGTATCACCTTGTACTATATAAAATATATAGTTAACTAGGTATAATAAAGGTTTAATATATTGTACACAAATAAATCAAGTAAACATATAATCATTTTATAAATTATTAATCTTTTACACATTAATTATTATTTATTCATAATAATTATTAATTAACACATTATCAATTAACTACTCATAATTGCAATTAATCAATATAAATAATCTCTTGTTACTATATTCAAATAAATTGAATATTTAATTAAAAAAAATCTTATCAATTCCTTGATATCAAACTTTTAGGGTTAGTCCACTAATTTAAATAAACTATTAGTGACTCCCTTTAATCAATTCGTAATTTCACATAACCACTAAGGTTTGAATAATCACACAAAACTAACTCGTTAAAATTAAATCACATATTTAATTAATAAGGAGTTTCAAATTCGTGGACGTTACAGTCTCCAAGTGAGAATTATATTTCAAATAAACTCTAAGATTATATAGATAGTGCTTGTAGATATACTCAGCAAGTGAATGTGCACAACCCTGTCTTATGATAACACGAGGTTATATATCATTAGACATCTTATATGATAGTGGTAAAACACCCTTCCAAAGTTGGATTCACCTCACCCTATTCGGTTCACCAAAATTAAATATCAAATGATGTATACAATACGACACACTTATCTAAAGTTCTCAATAAAATTATTTTCATACTATTTAGGGAGAACCTCAACAGCTATAGACCACCGTTCTATTCTCCTGTTATCCCCGCTCGACCTAGCTATACTCTTATTACCTGAAAGGAATTGTGAAGCAAAAAGAGTGAGCACAACTAGCCTAGTAAAGAATATCATGACTAAAGATAATTTACATCATCAATAGGCTTCATCAGTAATAAATCATAGATTTAGAACATATGATAGATGATAAAACTTTTTCAACCATAGTTACAGCGGAACGAGCAATCCATTAGAAGATTCAAATAGACCATCAGATCTATTATCTTCTCATGTTAAAAGTCCACCAATAATGTTTTATCCCTGTAACATCAATCAACAATTCATGTCCACAATCATATGAATAACTCATAATCATAATTGTGAATTTAAATTCCTCTTCGCACGCAGGACGAAGATAATTTTCATCACCTATCTTCACCTAAAACATCAAAAATCATGGTTATACCAAATCATAATTCCTGCTCATAATGTGAGACCCCAGATTTTATGAATAAAGATTTAAATTTCTCGAAATATTTTTTTTGAAAATTATGGTGTGGATTTGATATAATGTTATAGTTGTGGGTTATATTTATAAATTTTGCAAAGTATGCACGTTGTTGTATTATATTCGATTGGTCGGGGAATATTATTTTTGTCGGGGAATATCCGTACGACGGCAAAATCATTGGTGGACCCCACAACAGAGTTATTGTCGAAATGAAAAAATGACATAAATATTTTTATGAAAATAATGGCAGAAGTTTTACCGTTAAAACTTTTGAACTACCCTAGTAAAAAAAGTACTGATGAATGGCGTGGTTGCGTAGTAAGAAAGACACGATATTGATTATTGATGCTTACGTGAGAAGTCATTTAGTTATACTCAATTATTCTACATCGTAATTCACGCATCATATCTCTCATATTATTGATTTGATTATTGTCACAGTATCATCTACATAATATATGATATATTATTAAATTAATAATTAAGACGACAAAGTTATTCATATTTTTAAATTGCAATATTTACAATGTCTAGAAGTTCTGTCAATGAGAGATTTGGTCACCTAATTGCGCGCCAATAAGGAGAAATCCTTATCGAAAAAGCCCCCTCTTTCCTGGGAACGACCTGGTTGTTAAATATTGTGAGTTATAATATTAATGATGAATAAGTTCGTGTTGATTAAAGATGAATTTGATAGTTCCATTGTGTTAGGATTATTAGTGTTAGTGGAAATCGACATCTATTCTGATGATAATTGATGTCTGGGGGTTATATTGATAAATTGGGTAATTAATCGGATAAATGAGCAATTAATTGCTACTAATTCACATGCTTATATAACTATTTGTTCACATGTGTGTACTATTGAGTCACATTCACTTACTATTAGGAGAGTTGGTGCAAGATTAAAAATACTTGCATGACTAAGTTAAAAATGGAGGTATAGATGGAGGTACTATACTGTAATTCATATTTTCACATGATTATAACTATTAATTCACATGATTGAACTATTGAATCACATTATTTACTATTAGGGGAGGTGGTGCAAGTTTGATAATACTTACATGACTAAATTAAAATGAAGAAAAAGAGGGAGGTATTGTACTGTAATATTTTAAGCCCCAAAACGTGTAATTATCGAAACTATACTTTCATATAAATAGAAGCTCATTCTTCCCTCATGTCTCACCAATTCACTAAATCTATAGAGCAATTATTATAGAGAGAAATTATAGAGAGAAAGAATAAGAGAAGTCTGCTACCTCTCTATTCCAGTATCCAGCTTTATTCTAAGGTAAGGGGTATTATTTCTTTCGTATTCATGAAGAGAGCTATTGTTATTCCATTCCTTATTATTCTGTTGGAATAACCTGAATATGCGGACTACCGTATATATGGTGAAATTCTTCTATTATTCCATTCTTTATTATTATGTTGGAATAACCTGTCTATGTGAAGTACCGCATATATGGTGAAATTCTTCTATTATTCCATTCTTTATTATTATGTAGGAATATCCTGTTCGTGCGGTTTACGCATGACCTGGTTCCATTCTTTATTATTCTGTTGGAATATCTTGTCTGTGCGGTTTACGCATGACCTGGGTCCATTCTTTATTATTCGTTGGAATATCACATGCATGCGGCTTTACGCATGACCTAGTTCCATTCTTTATTATTCTGTTGAGAATAACCTGTCTGTGCGGTCTATCGCATGCATGGTGAATTCTTCTATTATTCCATTCTTTATTATTTTGTTGGAATAAACTGTCTATGTGGATTACCGCATGCATGGTGAATGATCCTTTGTATTCATATGAATAGTATTTTTATTCAAAAGGGGTTTCTGCCAGGGAAAGTTTCGTAATTTTTCTGACTCTCAAAAATTCTGGAAAAATTTAAAATGATAATTTGATGAGTTTTCTAGATTGTGTCCAAAAATGGCGATTTTTGGATGTATAGATTAACAGTTATGAATTTTATGGGAAAATACTATTTTAAAAGTAAACCCTTATAACTCTTTGTGCTTAACTTCAAAATTGGTGAAATTTTTATTGGGAGTACATGTATATAACAGGAGTATACCCTGTAAATGTCGGAATTTTTGAACAAAAGTACAATTTATGATAAATGTCTAAATATTCGGCAGTTCTGGCCATATGAAAAATAGTAAATGAATTTTAAAAATTCCAAAAAAAATATATGTTCAATATGGGACTATATTCTGCTAAATTTCAGAAAAGAAATATTTTTGGGACTGATTTGGTATTTTTCATGAAAATGTACTAATTATGAGTAAATGAATTAAATATGTTATGTGAAGTAACAAAATTGGAAAATAGGATTTTATGGCTTTGGAATCCTATATAGGGTATATGCAAATTTTTGATGAGGGATTTGATCATTGGTGATGAAATCTTATGAGTATGGAATTTTTGAATGATTAAATGCATTATTTGGGAAAGTGTAAATAATTGAAATAAATTGTTTATAAGTTTAAGAAGTGATTAAAATATTGTTATAATATTAATAATATTAGATTATGAGTTTATTAAGTGATTGATAATATTTGGATAAATTTAAAGTCTTTAATATTTATCCTTGTTTTCATTTGATTAATGCTTATATCATTATCATCATCCTCATGCTTATATGGTGATGAAAGTTATCTTTGGCTTACGTGCAAAGATGGACTGTTGATTATTGAATTGTATATCTTTGGCTTATGTGCAAAGATGGACTGTTGATTATTGGTTTTATAGTTGTATATCTTTGGCTTACGTGCAGAGATGGACTTGGTATGATTATGACCAGGGATCATTCGGTATAATCATGACCTGTAATGTTATAAACGATGTGGTAAAAGTCCTCAGTGGCCTGTAGTGCATTGATGGACAGTTTTTGGTATGATTATGACCAAGGATTATTCGGTATAGTCATGACCATTGATGATTTAATGAATATCCTTGGCCCGTAGTGCATGGATGATTCGATGATATGGTTTATTTATTAAGCTGAGTCTCAGCGATAAAAATTGATGAAAACATTTTAAATCATAGAAGATAGTAGATATCATGCTCTACTTGACTCTTCTAATGGATTGCTTATTCCGCTGTAGTTAAACTTGTTGTCTATTGTATTTTATCAGTTTAACATTGTTGAAGACTAATGATAATTTATCCTGCATTATCTTAGTCATAATATTTCTTACTGGGCTAGTTGAGCTCATCCTTTTGCTTTCATTGTTTTCTTCAGAAATGAGAACGTGGTGGCGGGGACTAGTGGGAGCGGAGTGATGGTCCGAGAGATGGTGTCATAGTAGTCCTCACTATTCTATAAAATAGTGTGATAATAAATGTAATGAGGACTCCATTGAGTGTAGATATTGTCTAGATGACAATATTTGTATTAAAACTCACAGCATATGTTTTGTCGTATTTTACACGACAATTGTATAATTAAATTTTTATTTGTATTTTGTACCATGTATTTTCTGGCGACCCAAGATGGGTGATGTATACCTGTTGAGGGCGTCACACTTAATCATACTAATAAATTCATCTTTACACTACAGCCAAAGATATTCATTAATGATTCATCTTTGCACTACAGGCCAAAGACATACAATTGTATTTTAGAAGAATCAAGTAGAGCATGATATCTACTATCTTTTATGAATTAAAAGTGTATAATCAATATTTTATTGCTGAGACTCAGCTTAATAAATAATTCACATCATCGAATCATCCCTGCACTACGGCCAAGGATATTCATGTAATCATCAATGGTCATGATTATATCGAATAATCCCTGGTTATAATCATACCAATAACTGTCCATCAATGCACTACGGGCCAATGAGGACTTTTACCACAATATCTATAACATTACGGGTCATGATTATACCGAATGATCCCTGGTCATAATCATACCAATAAACAGTTCATCTATACATATAAGCCAAAGATATTCATCAATCAATAGTTCATCTTTGCACGTAAGCCAAAGATATACAACTGTAAAACCAAAAATCAATATTCCATCTTTGCACGTAAGCCAAAGATATACAACTGTAAAACCAATAATCAACAGTCCATCTTTGCACGTAAGCCAAAGATATACAATTGTAAAATCAATAATCCACAGTCCATCTTTACACGTAAGCCAAAGATGACTTTCATCACAATATAAGCACGAGGATGATGACAATGATATAAGCATTAATCAAGCGAAAACAAGGATAAATATTAAAGACTTTAAATTTATCCAAATATTATCAATCACTTAATAAACTCATAATCTAATATTATTAATATTATAACAATATTTTAATCACTTCTTAAACTTATAAATAATTTATTTCAATTGTTTACACTTTACCAAATAATGCATTTAATCATTCAAAAATGCCATACTCATAAGATTTCATCACCAATGATCAAATCCCTCATAAAAAATCTGTATATACCCTATATAGGATTCCCAAGCCATAAAATCATATTTTCCAATTTTGTTACTTCACATAACATATTTAATTCATTTACTCATAACTAGTTCATTTTCATGAAAAATACCAAATCAGTTCCAAAAATATTTCTTTTTTGGGATTTAGCATAATATAGTCCCATATTGAACATATATTTTTCTCGGAATTTTTAAAATTCATTTACTATTTTTCATATGGCCAAAACTGCCCAATTTTGGAGTTAACCACAAGGAGTTAAAAGGGTTTACTTTTAAAATAGTCTTTTCCCATAAAATTCATAACTCCTAATCTATACATCCAAAAATCGCCATTTTTGGACACAATCTAGAAAACTCAACAAATTATCATTTCAAATTTTTCTAGTTTTTATAAGGGTCAGAAAAATTACAAAACTGCAAATGAATTTTCACCCGTCATGCGGTAATCCACGTAGACAGATCATTTCTACAATTTAATAATGAATGAATACAAAGGATCATTCATCATGCATGCGGTAATCCACATAGATAGGTTATTCCAACAGAATAATAAAGAATGGAATAACAGAAGAATTCACCATGCATGCGATAGACCATATGCATGCATTATTCCCAATGAATAATAAAGAATGGAACCAGGTCATGCGTAATCGCACAGACAGGATATTCCAATAGAATAATAAAGAATGAAATAACAACAGAATTCACCAGGCATGCGATAGACCGCATCGACAGGTTATTCCATCAGAATAATAAAGAATGGAACAAGGTCATGCGTAATCCATACCGACAGGATATTCCAACAGAATAATAAAGAAACGAAAACGGTTGTCACGCGTAATCCGCATGCATGAGGATATTCCAATGAATAATAACAAAGAATCGGAACGGGCCATGCGTAATCCTCACGCATGCATGAGGATATTCCAACGAGAATAATAAAGAATGGAATAATAGAAGAATTTCACCATGTATGCAAGATTGCTTGCATATAAAAGTTATTCCAACATAATAATAAGGAATGGAATAACAATAGCTCTCTTCATGAATACGAAAGAAATAATACCCCTTACCTTAGAAGGAACTGGATACTAGAATAGTGAGTTAGTAGACTTCTCTTCTTCTTTCTATCTATAATTTCTCTCTATAATAATTGTTCTATAGCTTTAGTGAATTGGTGAGAAATGAAGGAAGAATGAACTTCTATTAATAGAAAAATATAGTTTCAATAATTGCACGTTTTGGGGCTCGAAATATTACAGTATAATACCTTCAACTTTTCCTTCATTTTTAATTTAGTCCTGCAAGTATTATCAAACTTGCACCACCTCCCCTAATAGTAAATAATGTGAATTAATAATACAATCATGTGACTCAATAGTTATAATCATGTGAAAATACAAATTACAGTATAGTACCTCCATCTATACCTTTATTTTTAACTTAGTCATGCAAGTATTATCAAACTTGCACCACCTCCCCTAATAGTACATGAATGTGAATCAATAGTACACACATGTGAACAAATATTTATAATCATGTGAATTAATAGCAATTAATTTCTCATTTATTCGATTAATTATCTGATTGGTCAATATAACCTCCAAACATCAATTATTATCGAAATAAATGTCGATTTCCACTAACACTAACAATCCCAACACAATGGAAATTTTTTTCTCAAAAATTTCATTTTTGAAATTTTGAAGTTTGACTTTTTTTCGAAAAAGTCAACTATTGACTTTTTTGACCAAAAAGTCAACCCCGACAAATTTTGTGTTTATAGTCTATTTCTACTAATTTCATCGTTCTGGACTCAAATATCACGTCCGCGTCTCCAAATTCAACTCCGAACTCAACTTTGATTTTTAATAACATTCATCATTAATATTATAACTCACAATATTTAACAACCAGGTCGTTCCCAGGAAAGAAGGGGCTTTCCGATAAGGATTTCTCCTTATTGGCGCGCAATTAGGTGTCCAAACTTCTCCTTGACAGAACTTCTAGACATTGTCAATATTACAAGTAATAATATGAATAATTTTGTCGTATCAATTATTGATTTAATAATATATAACATATTATGCAGATGATACTGTGACAATAACTGAATCAATAATATGAGATATATGATGCAGCAATTACTGTAACAATAATTGAGTATAACTGAGTGACTTCTCACGTAAGCATCAATAATCAATACAGGTGCTACTATGCAACCCACGCCAGACATATTATTTTTTACTTTTACCTGGGTTATTTTATGACAACTTACTTAATTTGAAAAATTTACAAATATGACCCTTAACTTAACACTTTTATCAATTTAACTATTTACCAAAATAGAAAAATTGAATACTTTTATTTCATAAAATTCGAGATCTCACAGTTTTGTTCAATTATTGCTACAGTAATTGCTGCATAGTATCTCACGTTATTTGATTCAATTATTGTCGATATTTTATATATTATTAAATTAATAATTGAGACGATACAATTATTCATATTATTATTTGCAATATTGACGATGTCTATAAAGTTCTGTCGAGGAGAGGTTTGGTCACCTAATTGCGCGCCAATAGAGAGAAATCCTTATTGGAAAGCCCCCTATTTCCTGGGAATGATCTAGTTGTTAAATATTGTGAGTTATAATATTAATGATGAATAATTGTTGAAAGATTAAATATGTGTTGATTGAAGATAAAATGATTTGTGGTAATATTTATTCAATCTTTGATATAAATATGAAGTCTGTTATGAGACGTTTGTGGTAAGTTTGGTTTATTCTATGGGGGCCCATATGTCATCATCTAAGAGTCACTTTCGCCAATAGTAATTACCTTTACCAGACGTTAAACCACTTGCTGTTTCGTATTATAGGCGTCGAAACACTTGTCGTTTCATATTACAGGCATCGAACCACTTGCCATTTCATATTACAGGCGTCGAACCAATTGTCATTTCACATTACAAGCGTCGAACCAATTATTGTTTCACATTACAGGCATCGAACCAATTGTCATTTCACATTACAGGCGTCAAACCACTTGTTGTTTCACATTACAGGCGTCAAACCACTTTTCTTTTCACATCACTAGTCGTCAAGCCACTTACTTTTTCACATTGCAAGAGCTAAGCTAGAAATCTTCTATAAATAGAAGCCTATTTTGTCATTATTTTTCACCAATTCATTTAAGCTATAGAGAGAGAAAGTATAGAGAGAATAAGAGAGAAAGAAGAAGAGTATCTCATTATTACACTATTCGTCAGTATCCAATCTCCTACTAAGGTAAGGGGTATTATTTCTTTTGGATTCATGAAGAGAGTTATTTTTTTCAATACTCATAAGGGTTGTTATTCCATTCTTTATCATTTTGTTGGAATGACTGTCTCTGCATGAGATATCACGCATGCATGGTGAAATCTGTTGTTATTCCATTCTTTATCATTCTGTTGGAATAACCTGTCTATGCGGACTACTGCATGCATGGTGAAATCCTGTTGTTATTCTATTATTTATTATTCTGTGGGAATAACCTGTCTACGCGGACTACCGCATGCCTAGTGAATAACCCTTCGTATTCATTTGGTATTAAATTATGGAAATGATCTGTCTACGCGGACTACCGCATGACAGTTGAAAATCCATTTGCAATTTCGTATATTGTTCATTTCAGATTCCTAACTCTAAACTTACTACGGTAAGTATTGCTTCTATAATTCCTGAAATGATCAGAAATTCTTTAATATTTGCACTTCATCTAGTATCTTTTCATGGAAATATTATTCTGAGCAGTCTTGATAAGTTTTAACCTTTTCATACCGGGGTACTATTCATGAAAAAAATTGATTTTGTTTATGTCCAAATCATTTTTGATACGATATTATTCTTGAATTTTACTCCACAAAGTAGTATCATGTTGACAATTTGGACTTTATTAAATTCTTATATTATTGTCATCATCCTCATGTTTATATGGTTATGAAAGTCATCTTTGGCCCGTAGTGCATAGATGGACTGTTGATTGGTATGGTTATGACCAGGAATCATTCGGTATAATCATAACATGTAATGTTACAAATGATGTGGTAAAAGTCCTCATTGGCCCGTAGTGCATTGATGGACAGTTGTTGAGATGATCATGACCAATTGTATAATAATGAATATCCTTGGCTCGTAGTGCATGGATAATTCAGTGATGTAGATTATTTATTAAGCTGAGTCTCAACGATAAAATTGATGATAAACCTTTTAAATCACAGAAGATAGTAGATATCATGCTCTACTTGACTCTTCTAATGGATTGCTTATTTCGCTGCAGTTAAACTTGATGTTTATTATATTTTATCAGTTTAACACTGTTGAAGGCTAACGATAATTTATTCTGCATTATCTTAGTCATAATATTTCTTACTAGGCTAGTTGAGCTCACCCCTTGCTTTCATTGTTCTCTTCAAGAAATGAGAATATAGTTGGGACTAGTCGGGGAACAGAGTGACGGTCCAGATGTTTGCATTAGTAGTCCTCACTATTCTGTGAAATAGTGTGATAATAAATGTATTGAGGACTTATTTTGAGTTTGAATCTTTTGCCTGAAGACAATATTTGTATTAAAACTCACAGCTCATGCTGTATATTTAAGTTTGTATTTGTATTCTGTACCATGTATTTGGCGACTCAGAATGGGTGATGTATACCTATTTCGGGGGAGTCACATATGTGGTAGTTTGTAAGGATAATGTATTTATTTTACAATGAGATGTCTAAAAGATGTATGGTCTGGGTAGTACAGTGATGCACTAGACCCGTGCTTAAAGGCAAGACCTGAGTTTCTGGGTACTTG
Source organism: Panax ginseng (assembly GCA_020205605.1). NCBI lineage: Eukaryota > Viridiplantae > Streptophyta > Magnoliopsida > Apiales > Araliaceae > Panax > Panax ginseng. Next base: position 43,616,855 of record CM035131.1, read on the forward strand.
GAGGAGCAAAGTATACGGGTTAGCTTGGAAACATGTATTGATGAGTAATTTGAGCAAACAATAATAGTTCCGAGAACAGGATAAAATTATGAGAAAAAAAGATGAAATTCCTAAAAGAGAGAGATGAAGTTATCAATGGAAAATGCAAAATTCTTAGAGAGAAATGTGTGAAATAATTTTAAAATTATCTTTAAAAGAGAAATTAGTATATTAACTTGTAAAGTTAATTTCGGGGACAAAATTCTTAGAAGAATGGGTGAATATGATATCCTGAATCCTGAAAGCTCATGGATTGAGTGAATATATAATATTGAACTAGTAGAATAATTGATCCGTAGGAAAAGAAATTAATAAGTAACGAATGTATAATACTCAAAATATAATAGAGTTAAAGTAAAGGTTATGAAATAAAACCTATAAGAATTTTTTGAGGAAAATGAATGGAATAGGAAATATAAGGTCTATATTAAAATAATGCGTTGAAATTATTCAACGATAAAATTCAAAAGAAATTAGAAGAAATCTGAGTAAGGGAAGTTTCGATGATTCCGGGGACGGAATCTTTATAGAAGGGAAGAATGTGATAACCCGAATTTTTCCAGAAAATATTAAAATTATAAGAATTTAATAATTAAAATTCTTATTATAAGATGTGTCGAGCTTGAATGTATAAATATACATGTGTTATACATATATGTATGTGATTATGTGGAGAATTTAATATGTATATATAAGAGTGATATATATATATATATATATATATACATAAATGTGAAAATTAAGATTTAATAGTTGGTTAAGCTATTAAGTTGGTTAATTTAAGCTAATTACGAAATAAAATATGTAAGTAAGGGAAAATCAATTAATATTAATTAATTGAGATTAAAGATAAAGAATATATTATGAATTATATAATTTTAAGTCTTGAGCGACAATGGTGTTGTTGTGAATTAAATTTCATAATCGAAAGGATTAATTCACTTAATTAAAATAATGAATTAATGTATGTATTTTGTATAAAGAAAATGAGTATGTTAATTAAATTTAGCATTCTTGATATATTACATATCAATGTAATATATGAAATGGTCTAATATCTTAAATGATGCCAATTGAATATAAATTAAATATGAGATGTGATAATTAATTTATTATTAGAAAATGGGTAAATTTAAATATTTATTTTGATGAATAAAATAAAGAAAGTTATTTTCTTTATATTATGAGAACTATTTAATATATAATGATGTAATAATTATATTATACTAATGGAATGTGAAGGAAAAATATGGATGAGGGACCAATATATATAAATGAATATTGGCGATGAATTAAAATTAAATTAACATTTAACTTATAGTGAAATGTATTAAAATGATATATTTAGTGTATATATATATATAGGTTTTGGAATGTGAATTGGTCTGAGTACAGACTTAATTCACAGCTCTCCTGTAATGTAATGGGGAAGACTTAGTAATTCTCTATAAAATCAAAGCTTCAGTCTCAATTGAAGAAGAAGAGAATGATTAGCAGCTGATAGAAGGAAAATAGAAGCAAACAAGTTTAGCACTCAAAAGGGTAAATTTCATCCTTTGTTATGATTTAATGATTTGAGAAGGATCATAGGTAAAGGAGTTATTAAAATTATATATTTATATATATATATTATATATATATGGGTCTGTATTGTTGTGATTGATTGGAAGTGAAATCTGGGTTTAGCACTAATTAAATAACTATGAGATGGTAGTTCTCAAATCATGCTTTTAATCCATTTGCTAAAATGGTCGAGAGAGAAAATTTTCTAAAAAGTATGAAATTAAGTGAGCCATTTGATGAAAATGGTTATGTAGAAACAAGTGTAAAGCAACAAGAATTATGATATAAAAGCTAAGAAACCATTTGGGAGAATTGTAATATGAAGCTCTGAGTTCTGCAGTTAAAACAGAGCAAGAAATCGATTAAGCCGAAGTGGCGCCACCGCTCCACTTCTAAGGCCAAAGACCAGTGTGGCCGCGCCGGTCTGTAGTCATTTCAAGATATTTTCTTTAAATACTGAGTGGTTGAGCATATGTATTAAAGACCCTTATGCTCTAATACAGGTTTCATATGGTATTTAATATAGACATGAGGAATTTGACTTGGTTTGGTATGAATTAACAAGAAAATTTATTTGAAAATCGAATTGGGTTAAAAAGTAAAAAACTTATAGTATTTAAACTGATTTAAAGATATCAAAGTCATGTGATTGTGTGATGTGTTGGTTATCTAAGGATCTTAGCATGATAGGAGTTGGATAGAGTTTGAAAAACTGAATTTTGGGCATAGCAAGGAGTAGCACGGCCGCGCCACTCCCAAGCTTAATTGTTACGCGGTCGCGTTGTGCTGTAGAACTGTCAAGACCAGTTTGGGGAATGTACACATGAGTCTTTTAGAATGTAATATAGGAAGCACAAGGTGTGTAACCTATCCAAGCATAGAATGACTACGTCAAGCGAAGATTGGGTAATAAGTTTCTATATGAAACCAATAAATAAGATAGAAGCAAGACAAGCTAAGCTAATACATTAAGCTAAATATAAACTAAGTGCATGGATTGTATAACTGATATATACATATATAGATGTGTGATCATACGTTATGGAAGAATACGTGAACTGCAGATAGCTATAAGTTGTTAATTGGTTGTTGGTAATCAACGATCAAGGCAAGTCTTCTAGTTCCTATGTGCTATATGAACTTAATATTGATTTCTTGTAAACTGTACTGCAATAAGTATGTTGAGTTATATATGATGTGTTTATGAATTGCAAAAGTCAATCTATGACTAAGTTGATTGAGTTAAGGAACTAAGTCCTTATATTTGATATGTGAAATGAAGCATGTTTTTTATGTATATTAGAAAGGTTATGATGTATGAACTGAGCATGATCTTATGTGCTTTGTGAAACATGAAAACTGTTAGATTTGCTGAGCTGTCAAGCTCAATCTTGTAAAAATAAACTTTTTACAGGTTAAGGATGCATTGCGATATTTCTTACCAACTAAATGACGGGATTTGGAGAACATATGAGAGGATGTATTTTCTGTAATTAAAAATTATTTTGGAACCTTGATGACGGTTTTCAACGTGTATAATTGGTAGTTATGTAAATCTTTATAATATTCAATAAAGAATATTCGTTCTGGTTATGGTGTGGTGATTGTTTTGTAATGAAAAGTTGTATAACGATAATATTAAATAAGAATGGATTCGTATTGAGGATTGAGTAGTTTATACTCGTTTTTACTCTAATAAATGAATCATAAAATAAATATAATTCTCGAATATATAATCATAAAGGTTGTGATTTAGAAAGCGAAAGAAAGATAAAAAGAAAAAAAATGTAATTATTCCTCATTTTTATTATTAACTACGTCGGATAATGATGGGAAAATTAATGCAAGATAGTTTCTAACACACAAGATCGGGATTGAAGAATATTCCTGATTTTAGGGTCGTTACAGTGGACAAGTTTGTGTTTCTAGTTGATTTTGTGATTATAGACTGCGAGGAAGATAAAGAATTTCCACTTATCTTGGGACGACCCTTCTTAGCATCTGGAAGAACTCTGATAGATGTTCAAAATGGAGAACTTACCATGAGAGTCAAGGACCAAGAAATCAAGTTCAACGTGTTCAACTCTATCAATTTTCCAAATGAGATAGAGGAATGCTACTTAGCTCACAAAAATGTAGAAAAGATTGAGGATGACAACAAGGTGACAAATACGAAAGAAACTAGTTTAGAAGGAAATAATGAGGGATGTGCAGGCTACAACATTTCGTCAATTAATCAAAATTGAACAAACAGAAAAGTCAGGCTGATGACTTTAAAACAAGTGCTATTGGGAGGCAACCCATGGGTTAATTAAGAAGTTTATTTTTTTATTTATTTTAGTACTCATTTTAGTGAATCAAATTTAACCATGATAGTATTTATTTGAAATTTCTATTCTCAGGGATACACAAAACACAAAAGAATATGAAATAACAAGGTTAATAGTGGAAATGAAATTAGAGTCAAAAATATTAGTTAAAGAGAGGTATGAAATTGAAAAATAAAGAAGTAGTGGGAGGAATGGCTAAGTGAAAAAGGGAAGAAAAATGCTAAGGCAAGGAAAAGAGGAGAAGGAGGCCAAAAAGAGAAAGGCGTGTATCAAACTAACAAAAAAGTCTTGGCCGCAACACTCACAAGACATGAGCCCCGACACTAGAACAAAGTGTCGCCGCTCAAGGATCCAGGCCACGGACCTCAAGCGCACACATCACTTAGTTGGCGGACTTTAAGCGCCCTCTTCACCCAAAACACCCCTCAACTAGGCCAAAACACTCCTTCACAACCCAAAACTCTCTTAAAAACCCCCATAACTCAAATTCACCCCCACTTTCCACAAAAACCAATCTAAACACTTCAAATCCTACCCAACATATGTATTATAAAGCACACCCATCATCATTAATCACAAAAGATTGCTAGGAAAATTAAGGAGGGAAAAAAACAGATCCACGTTTCATTTTCTTCAAGTTAAGGAGGTAATCAATACATGCAACTAGTCTCCTTCATTCTTGTCATCAATTGAGTACTTGTTGAATAATGTTGTGGTGAATACATCATTTGGGAGGACTCTAAGCAATTGGAAGTGGTAAAATTGGGTACAAATTAAAGCCGTACGCCACGTGTTCGACAAATTGTCTTAACCACAAAAAGCACAAATTTCTTAGTTATCCAAGCATTAGTAGCATCCAATGGCTCTAAAAAGGCATATAGGTGAAGGTTTCGGTTCAAGGGCACAAGTTTATGATGAAACAAGGTTCATGAGTGAAGCTGCTTCTGAACGCTTTTACGCCTACCTCATCAACTGAAACTTAATTCCGAAGCGCAAATTGGTGTTATAAGAGGCAAATGGATTGGGTATATGAGCCATTATCAATGAACGCGGGTGGGGAAAGTTAACAGAGCAACCTGAAGTAGCCTTTGTGTCCATTGTAAAGGAATTTTATGCAAGCGTATTAGAGGCAAATGACAAGGTGGCAATCGTTCGAGGGAAGTCAGTGCTTTTTGATTGTGAGTCCATCAATGCTTATTACAATTTGTCACCCATTGAGGATGATGAGTTCAAGTGATATAATGAAGAACACTTGGACTGGGATGAAGTCATCCAAAGTTTGTGCAAACTGGAAGCACAATGGACTACAAGAGGCAACGAAGCCGCCTCTTTTCCTCGGGGTAAACTAAGAAAATATGGTAAGGCTTGGTTATATTTTTTATGTGAAAAATTGATGCCTTCTTCCTATGTTTTAGAAGTTATTAAGGCCATGGCAGTTTTGTTGTTCGCGATTATTCTTTCGAAAAAGCATAGATGTCCAAGGCGAATCATCTACTGGGCCGATCCTTGCAAAGATCTTTGCGGAAAGTCTTCATTTCATGAACTTCCACACCCATCCATTGTCTGTAAGTTGTGTAAGAACGTTGGTGTGATATGGAGCCCAACTGAGATTTTTGAGCAGCCGAATGTAGTTTTAGACAGCAACACCATCGATCGATTCAAGGAATGGACTGATGGCTACCCTAATGTAACGCCCGAGAAAATCGGATTTTTATGACAATTAAATTTTTATTTGATTATGTGAATTAAATGAATTTAATTGATTTATTATGTGAGTAAGATATGTGAAGCGTTCTATGACTTAGAATGGGCTAATGTGGTTAGTAATCTGGCTATGTGCTAGAATTAATTGTTTAGAATTTCTAAGACAAAAATAAATATTTTCTAAGAAATTTCCGTAAAAACACTATTCATCCGTTTCTGTTCGGGGAATTATTTTGAAATTCCGAGAAATGTGTAATGATAGAATATCGAGATAAGATGAAATATCTGATAATATTTCATTTCTGGAAAACGGAGTTTTCGCCTGCAGACTTAAAACCTAAGGGTTGAGTATATTGATTTCCGAGAAGGAAATAAAATGCGTAGAAGAATTGTGTTATAGTTAAAGCGAGTGTTATACAAATATGGTACTAATTAGTATCTATATGTAATGTGATGAGTAAATACGAAGTACAATACGATTATCGTACGAGTATTATACGAAGAGAATACGTGAATTGTATGTATAGGATATGATTCGTATTATAGAATTAAGTTAAGACTTAATGTTAATTCATTTGGGTTGGATTATAATTAGTCCAATTAATTGAATGAACAAGCCCAAGGGATTATTAGGTTAAGCCCAAGTCAAGGCCCAATGTTAGATGGTTTAAGCCTAATGCATGAAAACTGAACCATGGATAGAACCGGTGGGTCACCAAATGGGTAAAACCCATGGGGCAACCCATGGGGATGACCCATGGGCAAGAGTGGGCCGGCCTTGGTGTGCAAGACAAGCTTAATGCTTGGTCACCAAGCATTTTACTCGGTGACCAAGAGAGAATAGTAAGGAGGTGGTGGGGGTTTAATGTCTAGATTGCCCTCCATTCTATTTTCTATAAATAGGAAGCTAGGTTTGGTCATTTGAGAGTTTTTCAATTGCCCAACTTAGATTATTTGAGAGAGAAAGAGAGCTAGACTCATAAATCATACACTTTGGAAGCTTTGACTTAGAGTTTTCCAAGAGATTTCATAAGAGTTCTTGAGGTAATACTCCTTGTTTCTCATTTTCATCTCTTTTGATTTTCTTTTATCACGGAGAATCGTAAATAGGTGGTATGTGTATTGTATAGTGGATTAAAGATGACTTAGTATAGATTCAATCTCTATAAGTTATGAGATCATAAGAATCATGAGGTTCGATATAGTTTCAAACCATGAAAATATTGATTGTTGAGATCGATTGTTGATAAACGATTGAACTCAATCAATACGTTAATATATGCATCTTGCTTGGTTAGGATGTAGATATGAAATCCATGGAGTATTCCATGGGATTTGGCCTAGAGAACGTTAGTAACGAAGTTATGGCGAATTTCACGGAAATAGACGTTAAACGTCAAAAACGTTGAAATTTCGGATTGGAGGTCGAAAGTTGCCGTGAGACTTGAAAACGTTGTTTTTCAATGTCAACATGTGATATAGGGTAATTAAAAGTTGGGGGTTCGAGAATCGTCAGATTCCGACTTAAAACGAAGAAAACGAGCATTGAACGCTCATTAACGTTTACGGACACTTAGAAATTGAACTCAATAGTGAATTTTGAGTTATCGGATTCGAAAGTGTTGAATTCTTATATGAACGTTTAGAGTATATCATTTATGACGTGTAGGCTTTTGAACAGACCAAATCGGACCTATAACGAAGAAGTTATGGCTCCGGGAATTTCATAAAATTTTTAAACTGTTGGAATTATCTGCATCGAGGAATGGTGGCAAGGCGCAGCAGTCTTAAAGTAAAATAATGTTGACTCTTGCTAAATGGCACTGCAGCGCCACTGGTAGAGCAAAGTCTCACGCCAGTAAGCCGAGACCGGAACTCAGATGACTACTAACCTAGAAAGCCAGCACTTAGCAGCCTAAGTACTAAGAAGCTTCCATGTCATGGCCTTGTGAAAGTGCAAGGTTGTTGATAGTGACTTAAGTTTTGAATTTTGATTGTTTAGAGACCTAAAGAAGTAATTTTTGTACACATCATAAGTTTATTAAAGCTATTACTATACTACCTATGCTAAGGTATATGGTATTGAAACTTAGGAATTTAATGTATGTTAGTCAGTTATGAACACAGAACAAGAAGTGTTATCGATGAACCCTAATCGATAAACAACGTTGGTACTTCGCCAACAATGTTAGAGTCCGGTTAATAACATCAGTTGGTTAATAAGCCGGGACGAAGGGTAATAAGTCGAGTTGACTATATTATAGTTAATTAGTTAACAAAGACTTAGAAGAGAAAGAAGTTGGTAGGAACAATGTGAATAATTGTGTGATAGCTAATTACAGTGTGCTATGTGAATATATCATGTAGATTCTGTAAAGGCTGTGGTCAGTCGATTAAGTTATTTGAAGACGTTGAAAGGCAAGTTTTCTTAACGCTTATCTAACTTCCAAGTTAGCCAAGTTTTATGTGATTCATTGAACTGAATTGCACGAATGGTTTTAAAGAAAGGTTCGATGCCATATTTAACTCGGCAAGACTACTCGTAAGATATAGATTGATTGATATTCATATCTTTCTATATAGAAATGTTAACACTATCCTATGACAAGTAATTGGTACGGATGTGAAGGTAAGGTTTGTCTATGAACAAACAAAAGTATTTTTCATCGATTATTCGATGGGCATGCGAGTTTGCCAAATATTAAACGTAAATACGTTTAATGAATGAGTGTTGATCAACATAGAGTACTATAGGCTAATCACCTAGAAGTGCTCGTAAGTAATGCGGAGGTATAGCCTTAGTGCTGTGATATCCTTTTCAAGAATGAAAACAAAAAGTTACTATTCATGGTTTATCGACCGGTTCAGAATTCTTAATCTACTCTATACTTTAGGAATTGATGATATGAAATGTTAAAGTATTATTGTTTCATAATACTTTATAACTATTTGTTCGATTATGTAGAATTGTCATATAATTCACGAATGTGGTATTCTTGTTATCCTTTGTTAAAACTTGTTGAAATTTGGTTATGCTCACTTTTGCGTGAATTATATAATCGCAGATTAAGGATGAACGTCATCGAGAATGCTAAAAGAGATAAGGGCAAAGCTAAGATGGATGCCTAGCCATTGTGTAATAGATTAGTATGTTTGTATGTATTATACATTATGAACAACAAGCGATGTAATCGGTTTATGAACCTGGCAAGGATTATACTTTGATTGTAATAAGAAGATAGTAATTACATTCATTTTGTTGTATTTCAATGGAATGATTCTATGGTTATGAGTACAGTGTAGCACCATATGTCGTGTTGGAAGATACCCGAGTTTCTGATAATGTCGTTTGGGTTGACAAATGCGCCAACCGCATTTATGGATATGATGAACAGAGTGTTCAAACAATATTTGGACAAGTTCGTCGTAGTGTTCATTGATGATATTCTAGTCTATTCAAAGACATCAGAAGATCATGCAGAACATTTAAGGATAGTGTTGGAAACACTAAGGAAGGAGAAGTTGTATGTTAAATTCACAAAGTGTGAATTTTGGCTTGAGAGAGTGCAGTTTCTAGGACATGTTATTGATAAAGATGGCATTTTCGTGGATCCAACAAAAGTAGAAGCAGTTAATGAATGGGAGCAACCAAAAATGCCAACTGAGATTCGTAGTTTTCTGGGGTTGGCGGGATACTATAGAAGGTCCATTCCGAACTTTTCTAAAATAGCTACTCCATTGACAAATCTGACAAGAAAGTCGGTGAAGTATGTGTGGACTGAAAAATGTGAGAACAGTTTTTAGGAGTTGAAGAAGAGGTTAAGTGAGGCACCTGTATTGTCCTTACCAGACAATATAGGAAATGTTGTAGTGTATAGCGATGCTTCGCATAAAGGACTGGGTTGCGTGCTCATGCAGCATGGCAAAGTCATTGCGTATGCGTCACGTCAATTAAAGGATTATGAGAAAGTATATCCTACTCATGATCTGAAATTGGCAGCTGTAGTTTTTGCCTTAAAGATATGGAGGCATTATCTTTATGGTGAGAAGTGTGAGATATACACGGACCACAAAAGTCTAAAATATATCTTCACACAGAAAGAGTTGAACATGAGACAGAGAAGGTGGTTAGAGCTGATAAAAGATTATGACTGTGATATTTTATATCATCCGGGAAAGGGAAATGTAGTAGCCGATGCGCTAAGTAGGAAGGGTAGAGAGAAACTGTCAATGTTAACAACTCAGAATGAGTTGATAACAGCGATGGCAAACATGGAGATAGAAGTTAAGTTTTTGGAAGAAGCGGGGGAAATGTTATTTTCCATAGAAACCCAACTGACCATAGTGGGACGGGTTAGGGGAGTACAATCGAGCAACGAGGAATACAAGCAGATAGAGAAGAGGGTAGAAGATGAAGAGAAGACTAAGTATAACCTTGATAAGGAGGGATTACTTCGTTTTGAAGGAAGAATTTGTGTTCCAAATGATCCTAAATTAAAGGAGGAAATAATGATGGAGGCTCATAATTTGAGGTACTCGATACATCCTGGTAGTACGAAGATGTATCAAGACCTTCGTCAGAACTTTTGGTGGTCGAACATGAAGAGGGAGATAGCAGAATATGTTAGTTGGTGCTTAACTTGTCAAAAAGTTAAGGCTGAACACCAACGACCGAGTGGGTTGTTGCAACCGTTAGAAATTCCAGAGTGGAAATGGGAGCATATCACAATGGACTTTGTGGTGGGACTTCCTACAACAAGAAAAGGATACGATGCTATTTGGGTGATAGTGGATCGATTGACAAAATCGGCTCATTTTCTACCAATAGGAGTTAGGTATAACCTAGATCAGTTAGTTAAGCTGTTTGTCAAGGAAATTATTTCCAGACATGGAGTACCGGTTTCGATTGTGTCAGATCGTGATCCACGATTCACATTGAACTTTTGGAGAAGTTTGCAAGAGCAAATGGGAACGCAGTTAAGATTGAGTACGGCGTATCATCCTCAGACTGATGGTCAGAGTGAAAGGACAATTCAAACGCTTGAAGATATGTTAAGATCTTGCGTTATGGATTTTAAAGGGAGTTGGGACAAATATCTATCGTTGGTGGAATTTTCGTACAATAATAGTTTTCACGCTAGTATAGGCATGCCGCCTTACGAAGCGTTGTATGGAAGAAAGTGCCGAACTCCATTGTGTTGGGATGAGGTGGGTGAACGTCGGATATTGGGACCTGAGATGGTACAGCAAACAACGGACATGGTGAAGTTAATCGCGCTTTCGATTAGTTCTTTTGCTTTCAAGATAGGCGAGAAGAAGTATGCGGATCCTCGCAGGAGAAAGAGAGAATTCGATGTAGGATCTTTTGTTTTTCTGAAAGTATCGCCTTGGAAGGGGAAGATACATTTTGGAAAGAAAGGGAAGTTAAGTCCAAGGTTTATAGGACCTTTTGAGATATTAAGAAGGGTAGGAGAGGTGGCTTATGAAGTAGCCTTACCTCTATAAATGGAACGCATTCATATGTATTTCATGTGTCTGTGTTGCGTCCTTATAAACTGGACTATAAACACGTAATAGAGTATGAATCTATCCAAATAGAGAAAGATTTATCATATGAGGAACTTCCGATTCAAATTATTGATAGGAAGGAGCAAGTATTAAGAAATAAAGTAATACCTTCAGTAAAGGTGTTATGAAGAAACCACAATGTTGAAGAAGCAACATGGGAGCTCGAGAGTAAAATGAAGGAAGATTTTCCTCATTTGTTTATGTAATTATAAGCTAAGATTCTGGGGACAGAATCCTTATAAGGGGGAGAGAATGTAATGCCTGAGAATTTTGAGTTATCGGATTCAAAAGTGTCAAATTCTTATATGAATGCGTAGAGTATGTCATTTATGACGTGTAGGCTTTTGAACGGACCAAATCGGACCTATAACGGAGAAGTTATGGCTCCGGGAATTTCACAAAATTTTTAAACTGTTGGAGTTATTCTGATCGAGGTTCAGCATGCTGCTGGCTGACGTAGAAATAAATCTTGCATGCGCAAATGGCCAAAGACTGATAATGTTGTCTATCGCTAAATGGCGACTTAAGCGCCATCAGAAACAAAGTCCAGTAGCCGAGAGCCGGAACCAGACATCGCTAAGCTGGCGTCGGCCTTGAGCCTAAGTATTAAAAGCCCATGCATGGCCATGAAAGTGCAAGGTTGTTGATAGTGACTTAGGTTTTGAATTTTGATTGTTCAGAGACCTAAAGAAGTAATGTTTGTACACATCATAAGTTTATTAAAGCTATTCCTAAACTACCTATACTAAGGTATATGGTATTGAAACTTAGGAATTTAATGTATGTTAGTCAGTTATGAACAAAAAATAAGAAGTGTTATCGATGAACCCTAATCGGTAAACAATGTTGGTACTTCGCCAACAATGTTAGAGTCCAGTTAATAACATCAGTTGGTTAATAAGCCGGGACGAAGGGTAATAAGTCGAGTTGACTATATTATAGTTAATTAGTTAACAAAGACTTAGAAGAGAAAGAAGTTGGTAGGAACAATGTGAATAATTTGTGATAGCTAATTACAGTGTGATATGTGAATATATCATGTTGATTATGTAAAGGCTGTGGTCAGTCGATTAAGTTATTTGAAGATGTTGAAAGGCAAGTTTTCTTAACGTTTGTCTAACTTCCAAGGTAGCCAAGTTTTATGTGATTCGTTGAACTGAATTGCACGACTAGTTTTAAAGAAAGGGTCGATGCCAGATTTAACTCGGCTAGACTACTCGTAAGATATAGATTGATTGATATTCATATCTTTCTATATAGAAATGTTAACTTATTATCCTATGACAAGTAATTGGAATACGGATGTGAAGGTAAGGTTTGTCTATGAACAAACAAAAGTATTTTTCATCGACTATTCGATGGGCACGCCGAGTTTGCCAAATATTAAAGCGTAAATACGTTTAATGAATGAGTGTTGATCAACATAGAGTACTATAAATTTGATCACCTAGAAGTGCTCGTAAGTAATGCGGATGTACTGACCTTAGGGTTGTGATATCCTTTTCAAGAATGAAAAGCAGAAAAGTTATCGTTCATGGTCTATCGATTAGGTTCGTAATTCCTAATATACTCTATACTTTGGGAATTGATGATATGAAATGTTAAAGTATTATTGTTTCATAATACTTCAAAACTATTTGTTCAGTTATGTAAGAATTGTCATATAATTCACGAATGTGGTATTACTGTTATCCTTTGTTAAAACTTGCTGAGCTTGTTATGCTCACTTCTTTGCGTGAATTATATAGTGCAGCGATTAAGGATGAACGTACTGAGAATGCTAAGAGAGATAAGGGCAAAGCTAAGATGGATGCTTAGCCATCGTGTAATAGATTAGTATGTTTGTATGTATTATACATTATGAACAACAAGCGATGTAATCGGTTTATGAACCTGGGAAGGATTATACTTTGATTGTAATAGGAAGATAGTAATTACATTCATTTTTTTGTATTTCAATGGAATGATTGTATGGTTATGAGTACAATGTAGCACCATATGTCGGGTTGGAAGATACCCGAATTTGGGGGCTTCACACCTAACATGCGGGGAGCATGTTATAGAAGAGAGGGAGGTGCTACTGCTACTGTTGAAGATGAGGCTACCCACGCTGCTGGACGGCCTGGAGGTGAAGGATCATCCCATGCCACTAGAAGAGGATGACGAGGATCATGGTCAGCTTCTCTAGCTATTACTACATTAGACCTATTGCTCACAAAGGTCAGAGCTTTGCGTGGCATTACAAATGGCTTGGGATGTGGACATGAGCAGTTATTGAGGCTGTCTCGCTAGAAAACACGCCTAGTGGATGATATAGCAGGACGAGTGGACACTTTCATGGATTACACGAATGCATTCATCACTAGTTTTACTAATCGCTTCAATGTGGACGCCGAAAATACTATCCATTTTCCACCACCACCAGTGTTCCTTAATGTAGCATTCGAGACAGAGGAGGAGACCGACAACGAAGACCTGTCGGGTGATGATGACTGAATTCCTCAGGAAAGTATATAAGTATTACATTGAGGGAAATATAATATTTAAGTTTGGGGGTATTGGTTTAAGACTGCGATTTTGAAGACTTATTTATCATGGTTTGGTTTGATTAAGACTTATTCATTCATTTAATGATGATGCATGTATATTTTTATTATTTATGATAATTGCATGTGTAGACAGTAGTATAGTAACTTATTGATTTTGCATCATTAAGACTTATTGAGTTTGCATGCTAAAAAAAATTATATAACAAAAGTGAAAGAATAAAGTGAATTCTTGAATAACCGATGATGAGAAATGATTATATGTGGTTAGGAAGTTAGTAAACAGATGAGTCATGTATAACTTGTTATTTGAATAGCGATCAATTTTGCGTCATATGATCCCTTATATTGCGCACTTAAACCCCACTGCGAGTAATGTACCTTAGGGAGATTATAGGTTGAAACCTTAATTGCGACAGAAGAGTCAAATGTAGAATTATATCTCAGTCTTGATTGAAGTAGGGGTTGCCAACTGTACAAGTTTGGGGGGATTGACGGTTTTGAAAGGTTAATAAATAAAATGTTAACTTCCTAGTAGTGTATTACCCGATGAGAAATAAGCTTAAAAGTAAAATATATGCCACTTATTATTATAATATATATATATATATATATATATATATATATATATATATATATATATATATATATATATATATAAAAGGAGGTGTATAGATGTCATCAGGGTCAATTTACTTGACTAGTTATTTTCGTGACTTTTGTTATTTGAATAAATAAGCCTTATGAGTTGTCTTTACACTCAGCGCCTTAAAGCCAACTGGTTTAGGAGTCGTTGTTCGAAATTTTGTTACATGAATAACTTTGAAAAGCCTAATAATGATTAACATTGCACAATCAAGAATAAATGCAACTAGGAAGGGTAACCGGGCAAAAGACAAACTGTGATTCCACATAACTTGGAAGTTGTTATCCTAGTTGAGATTATTATTATAATAGGTTCTTAGAGATTGATAACTCTGAATCGTTAGGTATTTAATTTATAATCTTGTTTAAGGTATGATTAGTTAAAGTGGAGGTAATTCACACACACACACACAAGGGAATCATAATTATTACGAGTCAAGATCTAGCTGAGTTGACAAGTTTGTAGATGATTGATTGTTTAATTAATTATATTTTATGTATGATCTTGGAGGCTATGAAATAGATTCATGATTCTTTCATAATTGGTTTTATCAGTAGTTTGTTAATTTTATTTTGGTTTTGTTTGAGGACAATCAATGATTCAAGTTTGGAGATATTTGATGAGTAGATTTTATATCTATGAATTGAGTAATTTTAAATGAATTATTTTGCTTAGTCTTAAGAATTTTAGGAGTATTTTATTACATTTTAGTAGTTTGTGATAATAAAGGATTCCAATCTGTTTTAGTGTAAATGTTGCAAAATATTGTTGGTCTTGACTTAGCTACATGTGAATAAAGATTATTTTGGGTGGAGGAGTGATCATTCCAAACAAGGCATAAGTGCAAGGAATAACTGAAGAAATCAAAGCTAAGACATGATACATGGAACTGTGACCGAAAATAAGGGTAAATCGCAACGCTTGAGGAAGTCGCAACGTGCATCAATTGAACCACGACGCTCAACTTATGGAGACGCGCGTGAGTCCACACGCCTGAGAAGAAAAATCAGAGTTTTGATTTCTAAGAATATATGGGAATTATTATTGAAGTTTAGAGGTTTTCAAACTCTTAAAAAGGTTGCATTTTATTGGTTTACACTCATTGATGCATGATTGGACACTTTTGTTATTAAATATTGATAAAAGACTAATAATAAAAGGAGTTGAATTATTATTGATTGTTCAGAATAAGGAGTAGAGAATAGGACGTATAAAAATAAGAGTTTCTAGAGTATTTTTCAACATCAGGAGGAAAGATCTAGGAAAGAAGACAGAGGCTTCTATATAGTTTCTTTTTTCTTCTTTAATTCTTCATTTCTGTATTTTGAGAATGGCTGGGAATGATTTATTATTCTTTTTATTTTCAGTTATGAACTAATTTCTTAATTTAGGGAATCAATGAAACTCGATGATGATTTGATTTAATATTTATTTTTATTGTTTATTGAATTGGTTAATATTGGGATTGTTTATTATATCTTGTTGTGTTTGTTATAATTGCCTGATCAACAATTATGGGATGAATTTAGATGAAATTTGACAAATGGAGTCTAAATTAAGATCTGAATATAATAATTTGTGATTAGTAATTCTTCTTAAGAGTGAATGCTAATTTGTGGATAGGATAGACATATACCTAGATACTGCAAGCAATTATTTGAAAATGAATCTTAATGAATTTATTATTATTATTTCTCATAGGAATATAATGAAATAATAATAATAAGTATGCTATATAATTATTTGGACAAGGATTATATTAATTATTAGTGATTTTCCGTTGACAATAACAATTAATCAATTCAATGCAATATTAATAAGATTAATTTTATGATTCATCGGGGGGAAATTGAATCCCTTAATATTTCATTTTTATAATTTATATTCATTATTTTTTAGTGATTTTTTAGTAGTTATTAATTCATTTGTCTAAATAGAATTAAGCGGATGCATAGTTAGTAATTAGGAATTGGAAGTTATATTTACTCTTCGTGGGAACGATACTCTTCTTGTCCTATATTTCATAATCGATCGTGTATACTTCGGTGGAATTATTATATACAATTAGGCAAACAATGACACAAGATTTTTTAAGTGGTTCAGAGATTGAATAACTCCTAATCTAGTCTTCCACTCCAACGAGCAGGATATACACTAAGGATAATGTCACTAAGACCTCTTACAATTCGATCACATAGAATATGCCATTAAGACCTACACGAGTCACTTAGACTCTCCAATTCGGTCACTCAGACCAGGTCACTCAGACCTACACAAGTCACTTAGACTTGGACGAATGTCACCTAGACAATCAATTTCCTGTTTGTTGATATATGTTGGATATGCTGCTAAGATAGAATTTAAGTGACTTCTTATTCTGGTACTTAGCAGCTCGATTGAGATCATCTTCAGGGTGTTGTTGATCTTGACATTGATACTTGATTCCTTCTGGTACTCAGCAGCTACTTATGATCATCCTTGATGTGCTGATAAGCTTTGCAATACGACTTGACATCTTTTAGTACGTAGCAGCTTTAAACACATCTCAAGTCGTAGAGCTAAACTGCTTTATGTCTTCATCTTTACAGGTCTGAGTGTTCTTGGTGAATCGTAGAGTGGTTCTTCAGATTGGCCTTCTAATCTGCCACTCTTAATTTCACCTACTTTCAACTTCTTGGCTTCTTGGCAATTCAACTCTTCTGTGACACCCCCAAATCTGGGTACTTCATTCCCACAGGATTTGGTGTTCACTATCCAATTAAATCACGTCTAACTACTTATAAATAAGGATATAAATTAAACTTAACTTAAAATAAAAATCCTCCCAATAAAGGGTTACAACATCATAAATAAAATCCCAGGTCATCTAACCTTTAATACATAAATGAGAAAACATCACATAATTTAAATAAGTCTTATAACATAAATGTTCTCAAATAAAATTAAACAAGTCTTCATCACTTGTTCATCTTGCCCTTGCCTTTACTAGTGAAAGGCTCGTCATTTCTTTCAACCTTAGTTGCAACGTTATTATGCAAGAGTGAGTAAACGATTGCCCACAATTATAACAATAATTAACAATAATAATAACATGTGAGTAATCAATGGATAATGGATAATGGAAAGCTCGACTTTTGAATCAAGGTTAGAAAGCAAGATCAAAAGTACATCTGAGGGTCACAAAATCACGAACTATGTCCTAGGTTGTCAAATATTTCTACATTAAACCTTTAACAGTTAAAAGACTATATGGACCTTACCTCTCGTACTTAGGGGGATCAGCCCTTCGTACCATGTATTGTGCACAAACATCTTAACGCTAACGCGTAATATAATCCCCTATAATAGGGTTTTTCATCTTAGTTTTGACATAAGAGTCCATACCAAATGAAGTTTGGTTTGGATTAACTTCAATAAAAGTTCTAGAATTTAGAACACTCATCAAATATGGACTAGTCGAATCAATAAGGGTTCGCTAGCCATTCAAAGGTTAAATACAATAATGAAATCGATATTTAAATCAAAGATTGAATCTCACCTATATACAATTGAATAATCATTGTATAGTCAAAGTATTATTTCAAAAGACTTAGAACATCTTATTTGGAATAATGAACTTGAATAAATTAAGCTCTGAATAGCTAGAAATAAGAATATGAAACTTGATCAATATAAGAATAGGATTTAAGAACTTGTTCAATGAAAGTTTAGAGTTAGGAAACTTGCGTAATTGTAATCAAGATAGGGTAAGGAAACTTGCTCAATATAAGAATAGGATTTAAGAACTTGCTCAATGAAAATTTAGAGTTAGGGAACTTGCGTAATTGTAATCAAGATAGGGTAAAAAAACTTGCTTTGTACGTAAGCTATAAATTTACAATTCACATTCACCAATTAACCCTACATACCATTTAAAGTCACAATACCAATTAACTATAACACAACTAACATCACGAGTATACTTTCTTTTAACTTAACTTAGCTCAAAATCTGATTATTCTAACCACATACAAAAACCTTAACTCTTAAACACGTTATTAAACCCCACGAACAATGAGTTTAAGTACGCATTCAATATATAAATTAATCACTTGAAATCATCATTAACATGTTACTAATCTATTTTAACATCTCATTATATGATTAATACATTTTCATGTTCATTAAATTAGGTTACAATTACATTTTCTAAATAAACAATTAAAATTTTCTGGGCAAATTTGCAGTGGCCATGGCTTGCAATTGACTGCCTAAGAATCGGGGCCGCAGTAGAGTCAAATGACGCATGACCAAACACTAAGCTAAGCCACAGTATTTGCAGTATGACACACCTGCTTTTCGAATCCATAGTTCGCGAATAACACAGAACAAGGCCATAAACTTCCAATTTCTTTATCCATACAACAATTTAAGCCTACCTAGACCCTACAATTCATACAGAATCATAACCCAAACTTTCTAGCATGATTCTAACATTATAAACCACATAAACTGTGAGACCCCAAATTTTATGAATAAAGATTTAAATTTCTCGAAATATTTTTTTGAATATTATGGTGTGGATTTGATATAATGTTATAGTTGTGGGTAATATTTATAAATTTTGTAAAGTATGCAAGTTGTTATATAATATTCGATTGGTCGGGGAATATTCTTTTTGTCAGAAAATATCCGTACGACGACACAATCATTGGTGGACCCCACAACGGAAGTATTGTCGTAGTTAAAAAACGACAGAATTATCTTTTTATAAAAATAACGATGGAAGTGTTACCGTTAAAACTGTCGAACTACTCGGTAGTAAAAAAATGCGATGTCTGGCGTGGTTGCATAGTAGCACACGATATTGATTATTGATGCTTACGTGAGAAGTCACTCAATTATACTCAATTATAGCTGCAGTAGTTGTTGCATCATATCTCTCATATTATTGATTTGATTATTGTCACAGTATCATCTGTATAATATGTTATATTATTAAATCAATAATTGAGACGGCAAAGTTATTCATATTATTATTTGTAATATTGACAATGTCTCAGAAGTTACATCAAAGAGAGGTTTGGTCACCTAATTGGCTTGATAAGGAGAAATCCTTATCGAAAAGCCCCCTTTTTCCTAGGAACGACCTGGTTGTTAAATATTGTGAGTTATAATATTAATGGTGAATAAGTTCGTGTTGATTAAAGATGAATTTGATAGTTCCATTGTGTTGGGATTATTAGTGTTAGTGGAAATCGACATCTATTCCGATGATAATTGATGTCTGGGGGTTATATTGATAAATCGAATAATTAATCGGATAAATGAGCAATTAATTGCTACTAATTCGCATGTTTATATAACTATTTGTTCACATGTGTGTACTATTGAATCACATTCTTGTACTATTAGGGGAGTTGGTGCAAGATTAATAATACTTGCATGACTAAGTTAAAAATGGAGGTATAGATGGAGGTACTATACTATAATTTATATTTTCACATGATTATAACTATTGATTCACATGATTGAACTATTGATTCACATTATTTACTATTAGGGGAGGTGGTGCAAGTTTGATAATACTTGCAGGACTAAATTAAAAATGAAAGAAAAGTTGGAAGTATTGTACTGTAATATTTCGAGCCCCAAAATGTGCAATTATCGAAACTATATTTTCCTATAAATAGAAGTTCATTCTTCCTTCATTTCTCACCAATTCACTAAATCTTTAGAGCAATTATTATGAGAGAAAAAGAAGAAGAAGTCTCGCTACCTCACTATTCCAATATCCGATTTCTTCTAAGGTAAGGGGTATTATTTCTTTTCGTATTCATGAAGAGAGCTTTCATTATTCCATTCTTTATTATTATGTTGGAAGAACACATGTCTATGCAAAGTACCGCATACATGGTGAAATTCTTACATTATTTCATTCTTTATTATTACATTGGAATATCCTGTTTGTGCGGATTCACGTTAGACACTGGTTCAATTCTTTATTATTCATTGGAATAACTTGTCTGCGTATGGTCTATCGATACATGGTGAATTCTTTGTTATTCCATTCTTTATTATTACATTTGGAATATCCTATCTGTGCAGTTTCTGGCGTGACTTAGTTCCATTCTTTATAATTCTTGTTGAGAATAACTCGTCATGCATGCGATCTATTGCATGCATGGTGAATTCTTTCATTATTCCATTCTTTATTATTCTGTTAGAATAACTTTGTCTATGTGGATTACCGCATGCATGGTGAATGATCCTTTGTATTCATATGAATAGTATTTTCATTCAAAAGGGTTTCGCCAGGGTAATTTTCGTAATTTTCTCGATCCTAAAAATTCTGGAAAAATTTTAAATGATAATTTGATGAGTTTTCTAGATTGTGTCCAAAAATGGCAATTTTTGAATGTATAGATTAAGAGTTATGGATTTTATAGGAAAAGACGATTTTAAAAGTAAACCCTTATAACTCCTTATGGTTAACTCCAAAATTGGTAAAATTTTTATTGGGAGTACATGTATATAACAGGAGTATACTTTGTAAATTTTGAAATTTTCGGACAGAAGTACAATTTATGATAAATGTCTAAATATTCGACAGTTTTGGCCATATGAAAAATAGTAAATGAATTTTTAAAATTTCGAGAAAAATATATGTTCAATATGGGACTATATTACGCTAAATCCCTTAAAAGAAATATTTTTTAGGACTGATTTGGTATTTTTATGAAAATAAACTAGTTATGAGTAAATGAATTAAATATGTTATGTGAAGTAACAAAATTGGAAAATAGGATTTTATGGCTTGAGAATCCTATATAAGGTATATGCAGATTTTTGATGAGTGATTTGATAATTGGTGATGAAATCTTATGAGTATGGCATTTTTGAATGATTAAATGCATTAAAATTGTTTACAAGTTTAAAAAGTGATTAAAATATTGTTATAATATTAACAATATTAGATTATGAGTTATTTAAGTGATGGATAATATTTGGATAATTTAAAGTCTTTAATATTTATCCTTGTTTTCGTTTGATTAATGCTTATATTATTGTCATCATCCTCATGCTTATATTGTGATGAAAGTCATCTTTGGCTTACGTGCAGAGATGGACTTGGTATGATTATGACCAGGGATTATTCGGTATAATCATGACCATAATGTAACGAATGATGTGGTAAAAATCCTTATTGGCCTGTAGTTCATTGGTGGACAGTTGCTGGTATGATTATGACAAGAGATTATTCGGTATAATCATGACCATTGATGATTACATGAATATCCTTAGTCATGGTGCAGGGATGACGTGGTTTATTTATTAAGCTGAGTCTCAGTAATAAAGTTGGTAAAAATCTTTTTAAATCATAGAAGATAGTAGATTTTATGCTCTACTTGACTCTTCTAATGGATTGCTTATTCCGCTGTAGTTAAACTTGATGTCTATTGTATTTTATCAGTTTAACATTTTTGAAGACTAATGATAATTTATTCTGCATTATCTTAGTCATAATATTTCTTACTGGGCTAGTTGAGCTCACCCGTTCTTCACTGTTCTCTTCAGGAAATGAGAACGTAGCCAGGATTAGTCGGGGGATGGAGTGACGGTCCAGATGATAGCATTAGTAGTCCTCACTATTCTGTTAAATAGTGTGACAATAAATGTAATGAGGACTCCATTGAGTGTGGATATTGTCTAGATGACAATATTCTTATTAAAACTCTTAGATTATGTTTTGTCGTATTTTACACGACTGTTGTATAATTAAGTTGTATTTGAATTTTTATACCATGTAAGTGGCGAACCAAGATGGGTGATGTATACCTGTTTTGGGGGCATCACAGTTGGTATCAAAGCTTAGGGATATGGTCCCTGGCTGAGATGCGAGACAAGAACTAGGAGGGGAGAGACGGGGAATTCCTTCGTTAGTATGACCTAACTAAGTTTATTTGGTATTTAATTGGTCGGTCAGAGTATAGGGATAATATGTGATATGTCAATTAACCCTTGTTTTGTGACAGTGTTTGAAAATGGCATTTAAAAATGTTGAGATAAGCAATGGAGCAAAATAATATGACCGTATCGGAGTACGAGGCTAAGTTTGCGGTGTTATCCCGGTTTGCATCCCATTTAGTCGATAATGAGGAGCGAATGACGTGAATGTTTCTAAGAGGTTTGAAACCCGATATACGTCAATACCTCATTTCTCAGAAACTTTGTTTATATTCAAATGTTGTGAATAAGGCTCAGTTATTGGAGCACGATAATGAGTCAGCACAACCAAAAGCCAATGACCAAAAACACGATAATAATCATACCGGTGGTAACGGCCATCGGAACAATGATAACCATCGTGGAGGAAATTATCATGCCAAGAATGGTAACCACTTCGGTGGTAATCATGGCCAAGACAATAAGAGTGGACATTTTCAAGAAGAGGAGATTCAACAATGATGGAAAGACATCAGCACCAGCACCCGCTGTTAAGGAAGGAGAACGACCGCCGGTCGTATGTTACAAATGTGGAGGGGAAGGACATATAAGTCCAAACTACACGATGCAGTCCAAGGCGTATTACAATTGTGTAAAAGAAGGTCACCTAGCCCGATTTTGTCGTGCACCAAAGTCAAGTCCAGCTGGGACAGTGGCTCTAAAGGCGGATACGGACAAAACAAAGTCGGTGGGTTTCGGGGAGAAGCGTTTTTGCGACTTCTCAAAAGCGAAGTAACCCGAACAAAGTTAGTACAGGTTAGTTAATTATAAATTTTTGCGAAGTCTATACCTTATTAGATATCGGTTCTACCCATTCTTTTATCTCTCTTTCTTGCGTTCAACGTTTAAATTTAACTCCGGAGAAGTTAGACTTTGACTTATCTGTTGAAACTCCGTTAGGAGAAACCTTCATTACATGTGCTATTTAAGTCTTGGATGAGAGTCACAGTTTTGAATGATATTTCTATTGTTAATAAATTTCCTAACGTATTCTTGAAGACTTCTTAGCCTACCCTAGAAGGTGAAATCGAATTTTGTATTGACCTCAGTACAAAACCCATTTCTTCAACCCTTAAATATTTCTTCAACCAAAACGAACATATAATGCGCCAAAGACATTGGCTCGAGCTGTTGAAGATGACTATACCATTCAATATCATTGTGGAAGAAGCGAGCGTGGTAATGGCGCATTGAGTAGACAAAAAATGGGCCTTTAGAACGATTTTTGAGCAACGACTTTATAAGTCGTTCTTAAAAGTATATGTTTAGCAACGAAATTTGTCCTTCGTTGTAGATTGTGTCGAAGCTTTCACTTTTTGCAACGAAATTCATAAGTCGTTGCAAAATTTCGCTTTAATTAATTCATTGACGGAAAAAATTTTTGTTAGAAATTCGTTGCAAAATTTTTGGCCACTTGATTTCCCGTCATCGTGGGCAACGAAAGCTTTTTTGTTGCTAAAAATGGGGCTTTAGCAACGATTTTTCAAGCAACGACTTTATAAGTCGTTTCTAAAAAGTGTATATTTTTTGAACGAAACTTGTCCTTCATTTGATTGTGTTAGAGCTTTCACATTTTTGCAACGAAATTCATAAGTCGTTGCAAAATTTGAAACAAAATTCGTTAGAAATTTGTTGCAAAATTTCTAACCACTTGATTTCTCCTCATCGTGGCAACGAAAATTTTTTTTGTTGCTATATTTCGATTGCCTAATATAGACACATTCATTGGCAATAATTTTTTTTTAAGTAATAAAATAATAATTATAATAATTATTATTTTAATAATAATAATAAATTTAAATAATAATAAAAAATAATAATTAAAATAATAATAATAATTAAAATTTTAAATAATAATAAAATTATTATTATTATTATTATTATTATTATTATTATTATTATTATTATTATTATTATTATTATTAATATGGTACTAGCTTAAAGCCCGTCACAAGATAAAGATGGAACAAAATACAAAAGATGATATATTGAGATATAAATTTCAACATAGATTTGTCGTACCATGAAATAAGTCATGCTTCATTGCATACTCGCATTTACTAATGTTAGAAACTAAAAAGTGTTCACAAGACAAAAGTGTTTACCAATGCGATAATTAAAATTTTAAATAATAAAATAATAAAATAATAATATTATATTATTATTATTTTAATTATAATTATTATTTATTATTATTATTATTATTATTATTATTATTATTATTATTATTATTATTATTATTATTATTATTATTATTATTATTATTATTATTATTATTATTATTATTATTATTAATAATAATAATAATAATAATAATAATAATAATAATAATAATTATTATTATTATAATAATAATAATAATAATAATAATAATAATAATAATAATAATTAAAATAAGAGTGATCCAACAAATTGTCTATATTAAATGTCAATGTATATGAATATATGAATTGAAAAAAATTAAAAGGACTCACACATCATTATTCCATCTTATCCATTAGAGTTTAGTTGTAATATGACTTTATTATGAAATTTAACGATAAATATATTGTTTTTCAAAAAAAAAACTAATTGTAATTATAGTGATTATTTTTAATCATTGAACTCTGGCAAATCTTTCTATTATAAATATTTGTTATTCGCTAATGTACTCATCTTTGTAATTTATTAGATCGATTCTTATACTTACCCATGGATTTTTTTAAATTTAAATTTAATTTGATCGAGTCCTATAACAATAAAAAGAAAAATCTGTCAAAATATTAAATTTTATTCGAAAAACATTGATACCCACGTGACTAGTACCAAAAAAAAACAAAATAAATTTTGATTCAGTGGTTAAAAAAACTTTGAATGTAATTTTATATTTAGGGTATTTAATTTGTAACTGCTTTATATTATTTTAGGATATTTTAATTATTATTATTATTATTATTATTTTAAGTATTTAAAATTTATTATTATTAATACAATAATAATTATTACAATTATTATTATTATTACAATTATTATTATTATTATTACAATTACTATTCCTAAATGGGCAAAAAAAGTATATTATCTCATCTTCACATGCATGTAAAAGCGATGTTAGGTGGTTTAAATATTAGTGTTATATAAATTCTAGCATGATATGTAGTTGGTCTAGTGGCTTTTGTTGGAGTATAAGGTTTTTAGTTTGGAGAGGTCTAGAGTTTGATACTTGTGAACAACATTTTTTTTAAGAAATTTTCTTAAAATTCAACAGTTTACATTGAATATGTGATTATTTTTATTTTTTAAAAATATTTGATTAAAACATTAATAATATGATTATAGTTAGTTTCATTTATTATTTAACCTCAATATATATTACTTTTTATTATATTTGTTATACGTAACATTTATAGAGAGTTTCACTTATAATATATTGTGTAACTCTTCAAAAAGTCTACGGAATGAAAATTTAAATTAGTTTAACGATATTTTAAACATGAACAAATGAAATGTTATATAAGATTAAAACTAAATTGTATGTATTTAATAAGGTTATATATATATATATATATATATATAAATTTCAAATAGGAATACTAATTCGAATATATTTAAAGTTTTTCGTTTTCATTGGTATTTTTGTTTGTGCATCATAGATTCATTTGTAATAGCTTATCAAATTCATAAACTTACAATAATTTCTCAAATTCGCAAACCAAATGCATATATGGTGTCCCTTTTTTCATATTCTTATTCCAATTAAAATGATATATTATAATGATATCACTTAAAATTAATCAAATTATTATTATAAATATTGTCATTAAAATATGTCATATTTAAAATTTATCTAATAAATTATTTATAAATTTAGTTGTATTTTGCATCAGTTGTTAAACTTATTTATTAAAAAATAAAGTTTAAGTTGCTTTAAATAAACTATAATGAAGAGATTTTATATCTAGTTGTTCTATTATATCAATAATTGGTGATTATCGAGAGCATAAGTTAAAAAGCTACGAAGAGCTCTCGAGGAAAGTGTATACACACTACAAGAAATTAGGGATGTAGTGAAGGAAATTTTGTGAAGAAATTCATTTCTTCACATGAGGAGTTTTCTAGCGAAGGAATTTGAAGGAAAAAAATGTAGTGACAATATAGTTATTAGCGAAAGAAACATCCTTCACAATTTACTTTTTTTCTTTTCGCAAATTTGAGGTGGTAGAAGTATATTTGACACCAATTTATAATATAAATTTGCGAGAAAATAAACTATTAATAAATAAATTATTAGTCACTATATATTATTGCTCAGAGGTTTTTTGAGAGATAAAATTGGTCACTGTTTTGTCCTAAATAAATTTTTTAAAATTAATTTTGGTGAATATAAATTGTAATATAAATAAATTTAGTTTTTATAGTAAAAAATATATTTTTAATAATACTTTGTAAGTAACTTACAATATCGACTATTTCTTTAATCAAAGTAAATAAATTTACAATAATTTAAACTTTAAAATTTCATACATTGTCCTTGAAAAAAAAGATAAAAAAAATAAAATAAGACAAGCTGTGGAATAGACCACAAATTCTAAAAAATTACTCATATATTCTGTAAAAAGAGTTAAGTTTGAGTTTTATTCTTAGTTAATTTAGGGTATCCTACAACTGAAATTGTAATGAAATTAATTTTTTAAATTAAAATTTTTTTCTTAATAAAACTTTTTAAATAATTTATAATATTAAATATTTTATTAATTAAAATATTAATTTACAATAATTCAAATTTTAAAATATTATAAATTGACAATAAAAAATTATAATAATTAAGACTCTTTTTGTGGAACAAAACACAAATGTGTTAAATTATTACTTTTCTTTTCCACAAAAGAGTTATATTTCAGTTCGTTGTTAACTAATTTATGACATCCTAAAATTTAAATTTAAATTTAAATCTATTTAAGTTTTTGAAACAATAATTTTATTTATAATATTACTTTTTAAAGAATTTCCAATATTAGTTGTTTTCATAAATTAAAATCAAACTCTCTTTTTTTTAAAACAATCCCTAATTTAATTAGGAGTTCTAGAAAAAGAGTTAGAAGCGTGAAACAGAGTTTATAAGCCCTAGCTCAACGAATGCATTTTTATTCTCCCTTTTTGCCCAAAATTTGTCGCGCTCGCTCTCTTCCCTCCCACCTGCGATTCACTTTTCCCTCTCACTCTTCACTGGCGACTCCCTTTTTCTTCTTCACCAGCCACATTCTCTCTCTCACTTCCTTTCCCTCTTCCTCTCCATTGCCCACATATACACACGAGGAGAAAATAGAGGATTTGGGCGTGAGGAGGTGAAAGGAGGAGGCTTGATTTGGGCGTGAGGAAGCGAACAGATGAGGCTTGATTTGGTTGTTTGGTAAGTTACTCTCACAATCACTGCTATACTCACACACATACACCCACCCACTGCTATACACACACAAACACACATTATCACACACAGTATACACACACCCACTGTCAATTAATTGTGCACGCAGTGGAGGGAGGGGAAATATACAACAATTGAATTAGAATCCATTATTTTTTTATATATTAAATGCTTTTGCAAAAACCATTATTACCGGCTGAAAAGTAAGTTTGGATAAAAAAAAAGTGTGTAATTTAGCTACAGCATACAGAGGTTTGATTTTTCACTTCTCTAGCTGCCCTCATTTTCCCAAAGTGTGGCCCCTTGTGTGGTTAGCCTCTTCCTTACGTGGCATTGTAAGTACATACACTGATTAATTAATTACACACTAATTTTTGGTTGGGCATATATTTATTTAAGAAATTTGTGTTGATTTGTTTGGAAATAGTAATTTAGGCTTGTATAAATTTGAAAGCTAGAACTGGGTATATAAATGTTTGAACTATATTAGTATGAAAGTTTTGGGGAAAAAACTTTTGGAATGTTAGTCTCTGTTCTGTTTTGTGGGTGTAAATTAAATGTGGCTACCTTAATGATCACAGTGGGTTTGGTATTTTTTGACCGACTTAACATAAAGGCAACATTGATGTTCATATAAGAACCATTATTTGGTATTTAAATTGTACCATGTAAAAATTATACTTTTAATGATCAGAAGGTATCCTCCTTCCTAACTTTGATTATCAGATACAGGTACGTATATATTTCAATTCAATAACAAATTTAATACATATGCACCATTATATTATTATTTTTATTTTTTGTGCTGTGTGAAACCCTTCTTGCAAGAGATTCTTGTAGATCCATGTCTCGTCCTGTCCATTATAATGTTCAGTTTTACTTGAGATGATTCAAAAACCAGCAAGGGATTGTAAATAATATGTTATACAGAATGTTATATAGGACCAAAGGTTCCAAATTACTTGTAGAACATGATTGCAGATGATAACTACGATTGATAGATATGCTTTCTAAATCATGTCTATCAATTTTAAGTTTTCGGAAAACTGTCAAGTTTTCTTCTGTGTCCAAGTCAAATATGCTTGCACTATGATAATATTTGATTTTTTAGTCAAATATACGCTTGAACTACGATAATATTTTGTGATCAGATTTGAATTTTTTTTATATTTCATTCTTTTTATTCATCATTCAATTTGTTCTATATGTATTTTAATTTGACTCTGATTGTTCTGTTCCTAAGCATCTCTGCTGCCTTAACAGATTGTTTGCATTTCAGTCACTCAACTTGCAGAGCTTTATATAATGGCTCTTGTGAGAACCCAAGAAGCTTCTTTTTCCAGTTCAAGATGTACTTATCAAGTATTCTTAAGTTTTAGAGGCGTAGACACTCGCAAAACCTTTACAAGTCACTTATATACAGCGTTGGTGCAAGCGGGATTTCACACGTTCAGAGATGACGATGAGATAGAAAGAGGAAACAATATTAAGTCAGAATTGGAAAAAGCTATTCAACAATCTAGGATCTCCATAATTGTCTTCTCGAAGAACTATGCATCTTCTAGATGGTGTCTTGATGAGCTTTTAATGATCCTTGAGTGCAAGCGAACCTCTAAACATGTAGTTCTCCCAGTTTTCTATCACGTGGATCCCTCCCAAGTTAGGTACCAGCCAGGGAGCATTGGAGAAGCATTTGATAGATACGAAGAGAATCTCAAGACAGAAACTAATGATGAAAGGAAGAAGGAATTCACAGACAAGGTCAGAAGGTGGAAGGGAGCACTTAGGGAAGTTGCAGATTTGTCTGGAATGGAACTGAAAGACCAAGATAATGGGTAACATCCTTATATTTCATGTCCTATATGCAAATTGGTATGTGCTTTAATTCTGCTGGAATGAGAACAATGCATACATTGTGGAAAAATATAAAAATTACATATAAACATACATATTTCTAGGTACATATATAATGAACATTATTTCTTATTTTTTTTAATAACTCCTTTTGGTGAAGCTGTAAAAAATCTCGTAAACAATAGTGTCTTTCACTTTCGTATGCTTACTTTTTTGGAGACTATCTCACATTCTTCCTTAAATGAAGTCAATAGAAATATAGACATGAGAATAACAAGGATGGCATTTGTGGCATTTGATCATATTTTATTAAACTGTGGGATTAAAGTGAGTTCTAAATTAGATTTGTTTTGTACATATCTAAGATTAATGGTTGCTTATTGTACTTGCTATCCTACTTTGACTACAATTTGTAGGGATGAGTCAAAGTTTATATAGAAAGTTATAACTGAGGTTCAACATAAACTCAATCGAAAAGTATTAGATGTTGCTCCATATTTGGTTGGTATACATGGTCAGACCAGAAAAATTGATTTGTGGTTGCGGGATGGGTCAACTAGTGGTAGCATAATGATGATTTGTGGCATGGGCGGGATTGGAAAAACAACTATTGCCAAATTCATCTTTAACAAAAACTTTGAAAATTTTGATGGTAATAGCTTTCTCATGGATATAAACGAACAGTCAAAAACAACTAAAGGTTTCATTGGTTTACAGACTCGACTGCTTTTAGATATTTGTAAGTGGAAAAAAGAAAAAATAAACAATATTGATGAAGGAATCATTAAGATTCAAGATGCCTTCCAGATACAGGTACGTATATATTTCAATTCAATAACAAATTTAATACATATGCACCATTATATTATTATTTTTATTTTCTGTGCTGTGTGAAACCCCTCTTGCAAGAGATTCTTGTAGATCCATGTCTCGTCCTGTCCATTACAATGTTCAGTTTTACTTGAGATGATTCAAAAACCAACAAGAGATTGTAAATAATATGTTATACAGAATGTTATATAGGACCAAAGGTTCCAAATTACTTGTAGAACATGATTGAAAATGATAACTACGATTGATATATATGCTTTCTAAATCATGTCATTGATTGTGTTGCTGCTAAATTGTACCACGTATCATATCATTAGCTTCCAGCTCAAGTACCTGGTAGAAAAGAGTTGAATCAATCTTTTTTATTTTCTCCCAATACACAGAATATAAATATCTTTGTGCGTAGTTGTAAAATTTTAGTGGAGATTCACCAAAATCCAAGGTTATTACCTGGTAGAAAAGAATTAAATCAATCTTTTTTTTTCTTCCCAATATACAGAATATAAAAATTCTGAGCATAGTGGAAAATTTTAGTGGAGATGTACAAAAAATCCAAGTTACCTGGCAAAGCGAGTAATTGCTTTTGGTATTGCAGCTTGGCAACACGCTCTTTAAGCTCTATCACGTATTCTCTTATACTTCTTACATTCTCTTCTGCAGCATTTTGAAACATCTTCTGCATTTTCCTCATGTTAACAGAACTTGTACGTCGATATGGAGTACCTTCCTTCGATGAGACGTCTCCACCATCCTCGCTCTTCGTAGGAGCCTCTTTTTCAGATAGCAATAGAGTATCATTGGACAAAGCGTCGTCAAACTCTGGAGCTCTATTTTCAATCTCAGAATCCAATACTTGCTTAGTAGATGATAGAGGTGAGCATGGAGATCTTATGAAGTTTTGCCGGTTGGCAGTGTTGCTTGAAGCTAGAGGAAGCAACTTTTTCTTTTTAGAATGATTCTTGGTCTTCAAAGCTGCTTCACCATGACACTGTTGATCTGTGTTGCTTGGAAGTGACATAACCAATTTGTCAATAGACTTCTGAACATTTTCGAGCTGCTCCTCGAGCTCAGCAATGTTACTTCCTTGTGAGTGAAGTCTAGTTATTTCATCCTTGAGGTTAGCACTAATACTTTTGTTAACCGAAACAACACTTTCAACTTCAACTTCTTTTGGAGCTGGTCGAACAGCACACATACCCTTAATTTCTGCTTGTAGCTTAGCAATTGTTTCTGCAGCGTCCTGGTTACCTTGTCTATGACAAGCCACCTCCTTTTGTAGTACTTCTAGTGCTCGATTTGCTTCCTCCCCAAGCTGCTCCTGGAGGTGTTCAAGTTTTTGAATCTCATGCATAAGTGTGAAAGGAGCAGTGGATAATTGCCTCATGGTCTGCCTTCCCATTGTATTTATGATTTTATCGAAACGGCCTGGTACCTTGCCAGCAAGGTTTGGTGATAAAGTCCCAGAGAAAGAAAGACACTTTTTCACCACTGGACTGGGAGACTCAATTGGCTTCAAAACCTGAATTATGTTTCGAACATTAAGCAAAGAAAAAAACTTAAAACAAACTAGTCTTATAAGTGTGAGAGAGCATGTATGTGTGTGGGAAAGAGAGAGACCTGTGGTTCCTCCTGAAGTTTAAAAAAAAATTAATTAACGCCCATATACTATATATTTATGGAAAAATTTCAACGGGGTCTATAACCCCACTACTCCCTTATTGTATTCGGCCCAAGGTACATGATCAGTAGATTAAATCGGAATGATGTTTAAATTAGTTCAGTTTTCCCTCCGGTTCTGTAGTGGGTTAATTTTCCTCATGTTTCATTCATAACATTGTTTTTTGAGTTTTTTTTAATGACTGGCTTGTAAACTGTATAGATCACTTTATTTTATGTGTGTGGCCTTGTGGGTGTGAGTGTGAGCATAGAGGAATGGATTGAGGGAAAATGGGAGGGGATTGCTCTCTAGATCATATTCTGGCACTTGTGCATGTGTGAGCAGAAAGGGTTGGAGGGAGGCAGTGATGGGAGGGGTTTCTCCTTATATCATACTTTGGCACTACGCATTGGGTTTTTGCACAGTGCTTCAATAATTTATATAGCTCTAGCTGGGTTTTGAGGAAGTTTGCTCTTTACTCGTTGCTTAATAATTCAGATTGAATGCTCTGTAGGGATGCAGTCATCTCAGGGGAAGGAAAGCTGGTTCATCACTACATCTTGATATAAATATTGAGGTTGGCTATTATTAATTTTGCATTCTTTATACGATCTAACCTTTCATTTTATGCATATGTTCTATCTTGTTGAATTTGATACAACAGTTACTTTAACTTGGCAGGTTGATCCCTTTTATAGTGTTAGTGTTGCGCATGAAGTTGAGGAGAATGTTCGTGATGAAATTCAGAAATCTCATCCTGAAGTAGCTGAAGTTTTCATTCACATAGGTAACAACATTATTTTGTTTAATCCTTGCACCGTCTCCAGAAAACTACATCGTTTTAAGGCATCACAGGTTTGTAGTAGCCTTTTTTTTGGAATGATCAAGAGATGTGGAGTTATGGACTGTTAAACTCTGAGTTTGAGATTGGCAGATTGCATTTCAAACCATGTTTTTGGGTGGTCAACCCTGGAGCAGTGGTTTTAAATTTCTTCCTGAAAGGAAACTGAAACAAGTCTAATATCCATTCAATATTTATGCAAATTTATTTTAGTCTATGACTGTCTTGTGAACCATTGCTGATATTTGGTGATCCACACAAGCCTTCTCTACTGCTGCTTTTTACGAGATGAAAGGTGGTCTGGAATCACGCATAAGACTCGTATTTACCATTTCCCCTTGCTGCATACTTCTTTTCCCCGTGCTGTCAATTAACAATTATATAGTGAACCTTATACTCACATTTGTTTCTGCTTTGCACTTTCCCTAATCCACCCTCCCTGTTTTTCTAACTGATTATTAAGTTGGCATATGTCTCAAGGGGTTAATTGAGTCTGTTCTTGATGACATCTTGATGAACTATGGCTGCTTATTTATGTCTCCTCTCTGATGTGAAACTAGTATCCCTTCTCACCAATATAACTTTCTGCAAAGACTTCATTAAATTTTGAGATCAGATTTCATGCAATCTCATACAGAATTCTAGAAAACTGGGAAATCTGTACCTTGGTTTTCTAAAGTGCAACATCTGATTTTCCATGTGTCCTAGACAAAAAGTCTCTAAAAATAAGGTTTTAAATCAGAAATTTATATGTATTGTCCCCAGTAAGGAATAAGATGAAATTAAAGGATATTATATATGCAATGGTCTTTTTAAGTAAACACTGTTATCAGTTTGTGAAATTTATAATCTATTGTATGTGTTTTATCTTATTAATATTCCACGGTATGCTTTTCGCTTGCTATAATTATCCATGCAGAGCCTTCATTTTTAAATGTTTCACTCAATAAAATGGACCAGCAAAAAAATATGAAGGGAGCAGATCACCTGAAGAGTAATGCATGTTCAAATGATAAACATATCGAAGACAACACCTCTGCTTTGTTAGCAGTCAAGTTTGCAGAGGTATACTCTTTCCATCTTTCTGAAGAGGCTTCTTAATATTTTTACTATTAAAATGTTCAGTTTAATACTCCCTTTGGAACAAATATAAGATTATTGACTTCTTGAAGTCAATTTGAGACATTTTTTTCATACTCGGGTAAATTTATTTAATTTTAGTCAGTACAATGATGAATATTGTAAACTAGTTTAAAAGGTACTACTAATTATAAGATTTGTATTTTCATAAATTTTAATGAATCTTATCATTTGAGTTTAAAAATATCTCAAATTGATTTTTAAAAGTCAATAATAATTTGGAAATGGAAGGAGTATTTATCGATGTGTGGTTAGTAACGTCATGGACTACTGAGCTCCTATATTTTTCATGGTTGTTATTTAGTCCTAAAAAATCTAATGGCATAAAAGGGTCAATTTGCCATGAACTTTTGAAAAACTGATAATATATATTTTTGGCAAGTATTGAAGAATTGGTAATTTGTTATCCCAGAATGTTGATTGTGTTGAAGTCCCTTGTTACTTTATTAGTCCTCTTTCATGCATGATGTTCCCAATTCCAATTTGTTCATTATATAGTACATAGGAGACTAAAACCTCTTTTAGTCCCAGGAAAACAAACTCTTTAATTGTAGGCCTAAAAATAATAATTATGTCAAAATTTAACTAATCTGTATTCACATGTGGACCACTTCAAAATTTGCTTGAGCCAACTAAAATTTTCTTTATTCCCAGGCATTAGTGAGAGAACATGGTATGCCTTCTTATGATATTGTGATTGTCTATTTGGCTTTTTTTTGCTTATGAGCAATACGGTGTACATTAGTATCACGTATCAATTCTATTGTCTTTGTGTATTGATTTTGGCACTAAGTGCCTCTGGTGACCTATTTGCTTCATTTTTTTGACTTGCTATTATTTTTAAATATGTGTAGAAAGACTGCTTCTACGACATGCCTTACAATATTGGGTATCAAATTTTCGTGCTACGTTTACGGAAGACAAGGGACAAAATTATGAAGTGTAATCTCTCTATATATGTAGATATATACTTTAATTGAAGAACTGTGGTAGCTTTAGATGGTTAATTGTAAAGATAATGAATGATTATGTAGTGGAATATTTTATTAAGTTAATAATATTTTAGTTTTTTTTTTTTTTTGCCATTATTTGTTATGGGGACATTGAGTCAGCCAGGTACACAAAAGAATGTCAAATTTTGATTTGGCGATAATATAATTCGTTACCAAAGCATTGAACAAGTTTTAATATAGCAACAATTTTTTATACATTTAGCAACAAATTTTCGTTGCTAATGACATTTAAAATATAATATTCGGCAACGAAAAATTAACCTAATAACAATGGAGAGAATGTTGTTGCTAATACTAAAATAAAAGAAAATATTTTTATTGTTGCAAATCATATCAACTTTCGTGCACATATAAAGAAAGCACAACATATAATGTCGTTCTTAATCAACGATTTTCGTTGCTTATTGAAAAATAACAAAGAACAAACATTTTCGTTGTTGATTCAAAGATAATGTCGTTGCCAAATAATATAATCAAGAACGAAAATCGTTGCTAAAAAATTTACATTCCGCAACGAAAAAAGCTTAGCAACAATATTCATAATTTCATCGCAACGAAAAAATGTCATTTGCAAATGGTGTCGATTACAGCGAAAATGCATAAAAAAAAAAAAAAGAGTTCATTTCGTTGCCAATTAGAAAGTTTTTGCAACGAAATGGGTTTTTTAGCAACGAAAATTTAATTATTCTGCAACAATATATTTTGTTGCTAAAGGATCGATGTCCCTGTACGAAAGCCAAATTTCGTTGCAAAATGTATTACTTTTGGCAACGAAAAAAATACGTTCGTTCATGGAACAATTAGCAACGCTCATTCAAGAACGAAAAGACGAACGACAAGAAAGTCGTTGCTAAAAACCCTTTGCAACGAAATTTGGCACCTTTAGCAACGAAAATTAGTTATTCTTTGAAGCCCCATTTTGTTATATAATATTCGATTGGTGGGGAATATTCTTTTGTGGGAAAATATCCGCATTTGACGACACAATCATTAGTGGACCCCACAACGGAAGTATTGTCGTAGTTAGAAAGCGTCGTAATTATCTTTTTATAAAAATAACGGTGGAAGTGTTACCGTTAAAAGCTGTTGAACTACCGGTAGTAAAGAAATCAACGAATCTGGCATGGTTGCATAGAAAAGCTACCGGTATTGATTATTGATGCTTACGTGAGAAGTCATTCGGTTATACTCAATTATTCTTTGCGATGGTTGTTGCATCATATCTCTCATATTAGTGATTCGATTATTGTCACAGTATCATATGCATAATATGTTATATTATTAAATCAATAATTGAGATGACAATGTTATTCATATTATTATTTGCAATATTGACAATGTCTAGAAGTTCTGTCAAGGAGAGGTTTGGTCACCTAATTGCGCGCCAATAAGGAGAAATCCTTATCAGAAAGCCCCCTCTTTCTTGGGAACGACCTGATTGTTAAATATTGTGAGTTATAATATTAATAGTGAATAAGTTCGTGTTGATTAAAGATGAATTTGATAGTTCCATTGTGTTGAAATTATTAGTGTTAGTGAAAATCGACATCTATTCCGGTGATAATTGATGTCTGGGGGTTATATTGATAAATCGGGTAATTAATCGGATAAATGAGCAATTAATTGCTACTAATTCACATGCTTATATAACTATTTGTTCACATGTGTGTACTATTGAATCACATTCTTGTACTATTAGGGGAGTTGGTGCAAGATTGATAATACTTGCATGACTAAGTTAAAGATGGAGGTATAGATGGAGGTACTATACTGTTATTCGTATTTTCACATGATTATAACTATTGAATCACATGATTGAATTATTGTTTCACATGATTTACTATTAGAGGGGAGGTGGTGCAAGTTTGATAATACTTGCAGGACTAAATTAAAAATAAAAAAAAAGTTGGAGGTATTGTACTGTAATATTTTGAGTCCCAAAACGTGCAATTATCGAAATTATATTTTCCTATAAATAGAAACTCATTCTTCCTTCATTTCTAACCAATTCACTAAAGCTTTAGAGCAATTATTATAGAGAAAAATTATAGAGAAAAAGAAGAAGTCCGCTACCTCCTTTATTCTAATATCCGGTTTTTCTAAGGTAAAGGGTATTATTTCTTTCGTATTCATGAAGAGAGCTTACATTATTCCATTCTTTATTATTATGTTGGAATAACTTGTCTATGCAAATACCGCATACATGGTGAAATTC
The DNA here is from genome assembly GCA_020205605.1 of Panax ginseng. Lineage (NCBI taxonomy): Eukaryota > Viridiplantae > Streptophyta > Magnoliopsida > Apiales > Araliaceae > Panax > Panax ginseng. The sequence goes on from CM035131.1 coordinate 43,654,192, forward strand.
TTACATTATTCCATTCTTTATTATTACATTTGGAATATTACATGCGTGCGGATTACACTAGACACTGGTTCTATTCTTTATTATTACATTGGAATAACTTTTGCACATGCGATCTATCGCATGCATGGTGAATTCTTTGTTATTCCATTCCTTATTATTCATTGGAATATCCGTCATGCATGCGGTTCGCATGACACAGTTCCATTCTTTATTATTACATTGGAATATCCCATACATCACGGTTTACGCGTGACCTAGTTCCATTCTTTATTATTATATTGAGAATAACACATGCATGCGGTCTATCGCATGCATGGTGAATTCTTCTGTTATTCCATTCTTTATTATTCTGTTGGAATAACCTGTCTATGTGGATTACCGCATGCGTGGTGATTGATCTTTTGTATTCATATGAATAGTATTTTCATTCAAAAGGGGTTTCTGCCAGGGGCAGTTTGGTAATTTTTCTGACCCTCAAAAATTCTGGAAAAATTTGAAATGATAATTTGATGAGTTTTCTAGATTGTGTGCAAAAATAGCGATTTTTGGATGTATAGATTAAGAGTTATGGATTTTATGGAAAAGACTATTTTAAAAATAAACCCTTATAACTCCTTGTGGTTAACTCCAAAATTGGTGAAATTATTATTGGGAGTACATGTATATAACAGGAGTATACACTATAAATTTAGGAACTTTTGGACAAAAGTACAATTTATGATAAATATCTAAATATTTGGCAGTTTTGGCCATATGAAAAATAGTAAATGAATTTTAAAAATTTCGAGAAGAATATATGTTCAATATGAGACTATATTCTGCTAAATCCCAGAAAAGAAATATTTTTGGGACTGATTTGGTATTTTTCATGAAAATGAACTAGTTATGAGTAAATGAATTAAATATGTTGTGTGAAGTAACAAAATAGAAGCTCATTCTTCCTTCATTTCTCACCAATTCACTAAAGCTATAGAGCAATTATTATAGAGAGAAATTATAGAGAGAAAGAAGAAGAAAAGTCTGCTACCTCTCTACTCCAGTTCCAGTTTTTTTCTAAGGTAAGGGGTATTATTTCGTTCGTATTCATGAAGAGAGCTATTGTTATTTCATTCCTTATTATTCTGTTGGAATAACCTTTCTATGCGAAATACCGCATACATGGTGAAATTCTTCTGTTATTCCATTCTTTATTATTCTGTTGGAATATCTTATCGGTGCGTATTACACCTGACCTGGATCTATTAATTATTATTCTATTGGAATAACCTGTCTGTGCTGTCTATCGCATGCATGGTGATTTCTGTTGTTATTCCATTCTTATTTATTATGTTGGAATATCCTGTTGGTGCATATTATGCCTGACCTGGTTCCATTAATTATTATTTCATTGGAATAACGTCATGCATGCGGTTTTATCGCATGCGGTGATTTCGTTGTTATTCCATTCTTTATTATTACATTGGAACATCCTCGCTTGGTGCATATTACTTTGACTTTGGTTTCATTATTTATTATTCTGTTGGAATAACCTGTCTATGTGGATTACCATATGCATGGTGAATGATCTTTCGTATTCATTCCTTATTAAATTGTGAAAATGATCTGTTTACGTGGATTACCGCATGGTGGGTTAAAATCCATTTAGAGTTTCGTAATTTTTCGGACATTCAAAAATTCTGAAAAAATTTGGGAGGATATTATGATACGTTTTCTAACATCTCCAAGTGGAATCACTGAAAGAGGAGTTGTAAATTTTTGTATGGACTATTTTTAACAAAATATGAAAAAGTGAAAAAAAGAGAAAAAACTACTGCCCACAATTTTGTAAGGGTTGTTTCGGCCACTTAATTTGTGAGAAAAATTCCAGCTTTTTGGGACATGAAAATATATGGTATAAAGTACCTCCTGTCCAAAAATAAACTCATTCCGACTTAAAATGAGCAAGTTATGACTACTTCGATATTTAGGTTTTTCACGAAAAATGCTATAACAGGAGTTCTATAACTCAGATGACCATGAAATTTAAACTGGAAGCTCACGTTAACATGTGTAAGATCCTGCCAAGATTTGGGAATTTCTGGAGTTAAACTTGAGGTAGCTAATTTCTTAAGGAATTAATTAGAAATTGATTTTTTAAAAAACTTAAGGGAGTTGAAAAATTATAAAAAAATACTTGTTGTGTATGAAATATATGTATATATGTTTGGACAAAGGATAGAAAAATAATAAGTTGATTTGGTAATTTTTTATGAAAATGGTTTAGTTACAAACATATGAGTTAAATATGTTATGTCAAGTTGAAGAATTGGTAAATAGGATTTCATATAAGGTATATGCAGATTTTTGATGAGTGATTTGATCATTGGTGATGAAATCTTATGAGTATGACATTTTTGAATGATTAAATGCATTATTTGGTAAAGTGTAAACAATTAAATTAAATTGTTTATAAGTTTAAGAAGTGATTAAAATATTGTTATAATATTAACAATATTAGATTATGAGTTATTTAAGTGATGGATAATATTTGGATAAATTTAAAGTCTTTAATATTTATCCTTATTTTTGTTTGATTAATGCTTATATTATTGTCATCATCCTTATGTTTATATTGTGATAAAAGTCATCTTTGGCTTACGTGCAGAGATGGACTTAGTATGATTATGACCAGAGATTATTCGGTATAATCATGACCGTAATATAACGAATGATGTGGTAAAGGTCCTCATTGGCCTATAGTTCATTGGTAGACAGTTGTTGGTATGATTATGACCAGAGATTATTCGGTATAATCATGACCATTGTTGATTACATGAATATCCTTGGCCGTGGTGCAGGGATGATGTGGTTTATTTATTAATTTGAGTCTCAGCGATAAATTTGATGAAAATCTTTTTAAATCATGAAGATAGTAGATTTTATGCTCTACTGACTCTTCTAATGGATTGCTTATTTCATTGCGAGTTGTTGATCTAAAACTTGTTGTCTATTATATTACGTCGGTTGTTATAATCGTTGAAACCTAAGGATAATTTATTTACGCATTATCTTAGTCATAATATTTCTTCTTTGGGATAATTGAGCTCACCCTTTCTTTCAACGTATTCTCTTGAGGAAAATGAGAGCGTGGACGGGACTAGTCGGGGAACAGTGACGGTCCGGATGATAGCATTAGTAGTCCTCACTATTACATTAAATAGTGTGACAATAAATGTAATGGGGACTCCATTGAGTGTGGATATTGTCTAGATGACAATATTCTTATTAAAACTCTTAGATTATGTTTTGTCTTATTTTACACGGCTGTTGTATAATTAATTTGTATTTAAATTTTGTACTATGTAAGTGGCGACCCAAGATGGGTGATGTATACCTGTTTTGGTATCAAAGCTTAGGGATATGATCCCTGGCTGAGATGTGAGACAAGAACTAGGAGGGGAGAGACGGGAAATTCCTTCGCTAGTATGACCTACCTAAGTTTATTTGGTATTTAATTTCTTGGTCAGAGTATAGGGATAATATGTGATGTGTTAATTAACCCTTGTTTTGTGATAGTGTTTGAAAATGGCATCTGAAAATATTGAGATCAACAATGAAACACATGAGACCATTGAGTCACCAATGATTAATACCCAGGATAATGTGCAACAGGAAGACAATAATCCTCAGGTAAATAACAACACCGATCAAATGATGAACGATGGGATGTTCAGATGCTTTATCCAATTCATGCAACATCAAAGAGAGAGACTCATTCAAAATATTGGTGGAAATAATTGCAACCCACGATTTGCCGATCATTCAACGCTAAGCGGTTCAAGGAGCTGGAACCACGAGTTTTTGGGAAAACCGGAACCACTTAAGGCGGAGACGTGGTTACAAGCAGATCCCTAAGATATTTGATGTCTTGGGATGCTCGAGAGGAGCAAAAGGTTCCCTTTTCCACCTTTTATGTTGCGTGAAGAAGTGATTCTTTGGTGGGAATCGTAAAACATACCCGACTTGGACGCAATCAAGATGTCTTGGGAGAAGTTTCAAGAGCTGTTCAACGACAAGTACTTTCCCGAAAGTATTCGTCACATGAAGGAGGTGGAGTTTATCAAGTTGGAGCAAAACAATATGACCGTGTCGCTATATGAGGCTAAATTTGCGGAGTTATCTCGGTTTGCATCCCATTTGGTCGATAATGAGGAGCGAATGACGCGAATATTTCTAAGAGGTTTGAAACCTGAAATACGTTAATACCTCATTTCTCACAAACTTTGTTTATATTCAGATGTTGTGAATATGGCTCAGTTATTAGAGCACGATAATGAGTCAGCACACCCAAAAGGTAATGACCAACAACATAATAATAATCGTACCGGTGGCAATGGCCATTGGAACAATGATAACCATCGTGGGGGAAATTATCATGCCAAGAATGGTAACCACTTCGGTGGTAATCATGGCCAAGATAATAGGAGTGGAAATTTCAAGAAGAGAAGGTTCAACAACGATGGAAAGATAAGAAGACCAACACCGTTTTCAAGGAAGGAAAACGACCACCAATGTATGCTTCAAATGCGGAGGGAGGGACATATCGGTCCAAGCTACACGAAGCAATCCAAAGCATGTTACAATTGTGGAAAAGAAGGTCACCTAGCCCGATTTTATCGTGCACCAAAGTCAAGTCCAACTTGGGCGGTGGCACCAAAGCGGATCTGAGATAAAACAAAGTCGTCGGTGGTTTCGTAAGAGCATTTTTCGTGACTTTCAAAAGCGAGTAACCGAACGAAGTTAACAGGTTAGTTAATTATAAATTTCTTAAGTCTATACCTTATTAGATACGGTTCTACCCATTCTTTTATCTCTCTTGCTTTTGCGCTCAACGTTTAAATTTGACTTCGGAGAAATTAGACTTTGACTTATCGGTTGAAACTTCGTTAGTAGAAACCTTTATTTCATGTGCTATCCAAGTCTTGGATGAGAGTCACAGTTTTTAAATAATATGTCTATTGTTAATAAATTTCCTGACGTATTCTCGAAGAACTTCTTAGCCTACCCCCAGAGCGTGAAATCGAATTTTGTATTGACCCCAATACAAAACCCATTTCTAAAACCCTCAAATATTTCTTCAACTAGAATGAACGTAACATGCGCCAAAGACGTTGGCTCGAGCTGTTGAAGATTACGATCGTACCATTCAATACCATCGTGGAAAAGCGGACGTGGTAGCTGACGCGTTGAGTAGAAGATCGTATGCGTTTACGAGTGCGATGTTGTTAACACAAAAACTCATTTTGTATAACTTACAATTGATGAAGATAGAGTTAAAGACTCTAGGGACCCACGTGAAAATAACGAATATTCGAGTAGAATCAACTTTAATCGATAAAGTTAAAAGCCGCTCAAGCTACAGACTCAGAGCTGATGAAAACGAAGAAGAAGGTTCAAGAAGGTGTTATTCTAGAAGCAAGAGTCGATGAAGAGAGAAAATCTCAACCCTCGATTTAATTGGCCCATTTGAAATCCTCGATTGAGTAGGAACGGTGGCCTATAGACTCGTTTTACCACCAAGTATGTTGCATGTTCATAACATTTTTCACGTATCGATGTTACGTAAATATGTGGACGACCTGAACCACATTATTGAATTAGAACTAGACGAGATAGCATAAGATTTAACGTATGAGGAGATACGTGTTAAAATCTTGGATAAGAAGGATCATATTAGACACTCAAAGGTTATACCTCAAGAGTTATAATCTGAAATGAAGTCAAGGTATCCTCATCATACCAGGTACATACGCAAATTTCGAGGGCGAAATTTCATAAAGAGGGGAGATTGTGAGACCCCAAATTTTATAAATAAAGATTTAAATTTCTCGAAATATTTTTTTGAATATTATGGTGTGGATTTGATATAATATTATAGTTGTGGGTAATAGTTATAAATTTTGCAAAGTAAGCAAGTTGTTATATAATATTCGATTGGTCGGGGAATATTCGTTTTAACAGGGAATATTCATACGACGACACAATTATTGGTGGACCCCACAACGGATGTATTGTCGTAGTAAGAAAACGACAGAATTATCTTTTTATAAAAATAACGGCGAAAGTGTTACCGTTAAAACTGTTGAACTACCCGGTAGTAAAAGTACAGTAATACACGTGATTGCATAGTAACACACAGTATTGATTATTGATGCTTACGTAAAAAGTCACTCAGTTATACTCAATTATTGCTACAGTAATTGTTGCATCATATCTCTCATATTATTGATTCAATTATTGTCACAGTATCATATGTATAATATGTTATATTATTAAATCAATAATTGAGACGACAAAGTTATTCATATTATTAAATTATAATATTGACAATGTCTAGAAGTTCTGTCAAGGAGAGGTTTGGTCACCTAATTGCGCGCCAATAAGGAGAAATCCTTATCGGAAAGCCCCCTCTTTCCTGGGAATGACCTGGTTGTTAAATATTGTGAGTTATAATATTAATGATGAATAAGTTCGTGTTGATTAAAGATGAAATTGATAGTTCCATTGTGTTGGGATTATTAGTGTTAGTGGAAATCGACATTTATTTGATGATAATTAATGTTTGGAGGTTATATTGACCAATTGGGTAATTAACCGGATAAATGAGCAATTAATTGCTATTGATTCACATGCTTATAACTATGTGTTCACATGTGTGTACTATTGATTCACATGATTTACTATTAGGGGAGTTGGTGCAAGATTGATAATACTTGCATGACTAAGTTAAAGATGGAGGTATAGATGGAGGTACTATACTGTTATTCGTATTTTCACATGATTATAACTATTGAATCACATGATTGAACTATTGTTTCACATGATTTACTATTAGGGGAGGTGGTGCAAGTTTGATAATACTTGCAGGACTAAATTAAAAATGAAAGAAAAGTTGGAAGTATTGTACTGTAATATTTCGAGCCCCAAAATGTGCAATTATCGAAACTATATTTTCCTATAAATAGAAGTTCATTCTTCCTTCATTTCTCACCAATTCACTAAATCTTTAGAGCAATTATTATAGAGAGAAATTATAGAGAGAAAGAAGAAGAAAAGTCTACTACCTCTCTACTCCAGTATCCAGTTTCTTTCTAAAGTAAGGGCTATTATTTCTTTCGTATTCATGAAGAGAGCTATTGTTATTCCATTCCTTATTATTCATTGGAATAACTTTGTCTCATCTGAAGTACCTCATACACTGCGGTGAAATTCTTCTATTATTCCATTCTTTATTATTACGTTGGAATATCCGTGCCGGTGCGTGACATTACTTTGACCGGGTTCCATTAATTATTATTACATTGGAATAACATGTCATGCTGGTCTATCGCATGCATGGTGATTTCGTTGTTATTCCATTCTTATTTATTTTGTTGGAATATCCTATCGGTGCGTATTACGCCTGACCTGGTTCCATTAATTATTATTCTGTTGGAATAACCTGTTTGTGCGGTCTATCGCATGCATGGTGATTTCTGTTGTTATTCCATTCTTTATTATTCTGCTGGAATATCCTGTCGGTGCGTATTATGCCTGACTGATAAGTGGTATTTTTACCTACTTATTGAATACCAATTCACGCGAACTATGCCCACCTCAAGTACATTTTATTATGTTTTAGTTGCATTTCATGATATTTTGCATTGCATTTACTTAAAACTCCTTTTGGTGAATAAATGCAGGAATCGGCTTAATTTTGGTTGTATTAGAGGGCGCGAGGCTAATGGATGCATGAAGGCGAGGCACAAGTGGGGATTTGCATAACATAAAGGTACTATTAAGCAAGAAGATCAAGCATGGAAGAAAACTAAGCATGAATGAACAAGTCGCAGCAGCAGCATGACAGAACCAGAACCAGAACTTACAGACTGCAGGTCGCGCGACATAAGAGCTTTGAGAGCGCGTGCCCGCACGAGGACTCGTTTGGACAGGGCATACTTTCTGCAAGTCTCGGCGCGAGGAACGATTGGAGGAGGCTTGTGCACAATGCATAGCGATCGTCAAGTCATGTATTTGTTTTATTTTAATTTTTAATTAAATCAGTTGTAATTGGTTTTAAACGATTCTGACTGGTGTCAGACAAGGAGGATTGATACTTTTAGCGTATTTCTCATATCGTAACTAGGGTTTACACTGTGAGGGAGATTCCAACGTAGAACGAGGCCAAAACGTCTACTTCTCCAATTCTTCTTGGGATTCTCTGTCATTGTGGTTCTTTATTATCGTTTACTGGATTTGTATAAGGATTTGAATGTCATTATTGGTTCCACATCTGCAATTGGGTTTGATCATTCTATCTTTCATCTTTCAATTGTTTGTTTTGTAATCATGTTTAACGTTGATCCCATAATGGCTTTTGATTCAGTCATGAACTAAACTCCATTATGGAATTCTAACGGATTTTAATATGTAGTTTGGTTGCACGCTTAAATGCTAGGGTTGTTTTGCATATCATATGGGAATTCTGTGTATGAATGCCTGATCACCATTCGTCTCAGTACTTGTATGGAATTGACAATGAACATACAAGTATGGATTGTAATCATGATAGCTTGCGAATATGGGGCTGTTGTATATGGCTTGTGTATTTTGTGAACCAGATAGACATATACTGTTTCACCGTATGAGCTAGAGTAAGGGCTTGTGCTTAAAATCAATATAATTGCAATTTCACATAGACATATAGTGGTTTTGGTTGTATTGATGATTTCATGAAATCTATCATCTGTGGATGCTATGTAAGTAGGTTATAGTGCATTGAAAAATGGTTATAACTCTATTCATGCTCTTGGCTATTTTCCTATGATATGTGAACACTTCTTGCATGATAGTGGCGATTAGGTGAAATATTAAATGAAGTTAGAGTCCCATTATTTCCAGATTATATTCATTCCATTAGTATACTTATTTTTAGTTGTTAGTTACAATTAGTTAATTAAATAATTATATTCATTAGTCTAAGCATATAAATATAGTGAGTTAATTGATGCATAGTAGTTTAAATTTAACAACTTTCTTTGTGGGATCGATACTCTACTTACTCTGTATTACTTGTTGACACATGTATGCTTGCATGAGTTAGAGCTCTTTTATCGAAGCGTAAAAAGAGGCAACAAGTTTTTAAGCGCCGATTCTTAGGGAAAGGCGTTGAATTTAAATAATTATCATTAGTTTAAAGCTATATTGTATGACTTAGACAATTCTGATCGTTTCTCATTTCTATTTTTGTTGCGGTTTTCGTTTCAGGAACTTGTGGATTTTTATGCACACGCGATCATCCAACTCAGAACTAACACCAGTGCAGGATAACATAAATGGAAGAGGTTGGAAAGTGAGTGTGCGGAGAAATTTGCAAGCGCAGTTAGATAATACAACATCCAGAATGGCGGAAGAACCGAGACTTGAGCAAAGAGAAGATCATCGGGCTCTAAGGGAGTATTCCATGCCAAACATAAACGGACTACATTCGAGCATAGTCAGACCGACGATAGCAGCCAATACCTTTGAAATCAAATCAGGCACTATTCAGATGGTGCAGAACTCGGTTCAGATTGGGGGTGTTGTCACGGATGATCCGAATGAACACCTATTGAGCTTCATCGAGATTTGTAATACATTCAGATACAATGGTGTGACGGAGGATGCCATTAGACTACGGCTATTCCCATTTTCATTGAGGGATAAGGCTAGAAGTAGGCTACATTCTTTGCCGTCAGGGTCAATCACTACATGGGAGGACTTAGCACAGAAATTCTTAGCCAAGTTCTTTCCGATGGCTAAGACTGCAAAGATGAGGACAACTATCTCTTAGTTTGAGCAACAACAAGGCGAGTCCTTATATGAGGCATGGGAAAGATATAAAGAGATGCTCAGAAAATGTCCACATCACGGTATGCCAGATTGGATGGTGATCAACTCCTTCTATAATGGTTTGGGATGGCAGTTGAGACCGATTGTGGATGCAGCCGCAGGAGGGGCATTATGGGCAAAGAGCTATGATGAAGCCTATACGCTTATCGAAATTATGGCTGTGAATGATTATCGAATCCTACATTTCGGATGCCATGACCTAAGATTGCAGGTGTGTTGGAGGTAGATGCGATTACGATTATCGTACAGAGATGGCGCCTATGGCTAAAAAGATAGATACTTTGGCAGAAAGTAAAGTGAAAACAGTTGCCTTCGTTTGTGAGATTTGTGCGGGGTCACATTCCACAGATCAATGTGCTATCAGCTCAGAGTCGGTGCAGTATGTAAGAAACTACAGGAAAGACCAAGGTCAATTTTAGAACACATACGACCCCAACAATCGAAATCATCCAAACTTTAGTTGGTCGAATAACCAAGGAAGTCAACAAAGTCAGTTTCAGTCGAATCATCAATTTCAACCACAGTCCTCTCAGCCACATTTTATACCAAAAACCACTGTTCCCACCAGGATTCTCTCAACAACAACAACATCACACTCCAGCTGCACCACAGCCAGAAAAGAAATCAGAAATGGAGGAGATGATGTTAAAATACATGGCAAACACATAGAGGTTATGATCAAAAGCCAAGCAGTGGCTATTAAGAATTTGGAGACTCAAATAGGGCAAATGGCGAGTATGCTTAACAACAGGCCCTAGGGTTCATTGCCAAGTAACACTGAGACAAATCCAAGAAGAGACGAGAAGGAACAGTGTCAAGCGATCACATTGAGATCAGGGAAAGATTTGACAGGTTCTGCAAGTCGCGCGCCCGCACCTGATAGTACTAAGGAGCAGAGCAGGTGGCTGAAGAGGAGGAAAATCTGGAAAAGTCTGAGGTTCAGCAGAAAGAGAAAGACAAAGCAGGTTCAGAAGAGAAGGTCAAGAGTCCAGAGCCACCAATTCACCCTCAAGTACCGTATCCGCAGAGGTTAATTAAGCAAAAAGAAAACAAACAGTTCAACAAGTTTCTGGAGGTATTCAAAAGCTGCAAATTAATATACCTTTCGCCGAAGCATTGGAACAGATGCCAAGCTATGCAAAGTTCATGAAGGGTATATTGTCAAGGAAGAGAAGATTAGATGAGTTTGAAACGGTAGCCTTGACCGAGGAATGCAGTGCAGTGCTTCAGCGCAAACTACCTCCAAAGTTGAAAGATCCAGGAAGCTTCACAATTTCGTGCACAATTGGGAAGATGAACTTTAGTAAGTGTTTATGTGATATGGGGGAAAGTATAAATTTGATGTCGTTGTCAATGTTTAACCAGTTGGGATTGCCGGCTCCAAGGCCAACAAACATTTCTCTACAGCTAGCTGACAAATCCATCACGTATCCACAGGGAATTGTTGAAGATGTGTTGGTTAAGGTGGACAAGATCATTTTTCCGGCTGACTTCATCATTCTAGACTACGAAGAGGACAAAAGCATACCAATAATACTAGGAAGACCATTTTTAGCCACAGGTAGGACTTCGATAGACGTGTAAAAAGGGGAACTCACTATGCGTGTACATGATCAGGAGGTCACCTTTAATGTCTTTAAGGCAATAAAGTTCCCAACGGATGAAGAAGAATGCTTCTTGGTGGACTTGGTAGATCGGGGCCTAAAGGATAAGGTGCAGAAATTGAGGACTTATGAACCGTTGAGGTGTGTAACTAGCAAAAGTTCAGAGTTGAAGGTAGAGCCGTTAATGAAAGCTGAAGTCATTAAATTTTGGGGTGCGGTGGACAATAAGGAAGGCACCTCAATTCTTGAGGTGACGTGAGATTCAGAGATAGTCAAGCTAATTGACTATAACTTAGCGCTGGATGGGAGGCAACCCATTATTTCTACCCCCATTGACTTTTTAGTTATTCATTTTGAATTAATTTAGTTAGTTATATCTCATTCATTTTTAATAGGATATTAGATTTTCATGCTTAAGTGTGTAGCAAGAATTGCGTTGTGAATATTTGCAAGATGTTAGCATTGTGAGGCCACTAATTCATATCTTAACAATGTGCATTAATGTTTATGCAGGAACCATCATTGGAAAGCATCACTGACAGGCAGAATGTAGTTGAACTTGAGCATTGCAGATGTCAAGCTCGCACGACCGCGCAGCCTAGGAAGTACAAACTCGCGCGGCCGCGTGCTAAGTCAATTTGACCAACAAACATTCTGCAAGTCTCGCGCCCGCGCGCCTAGCCCACTACACACTCGTGCGGCCGCGCACGACATCGAATTACGACAGATCTAAACATTTTTAAAAAGAGTTGTAGACCATTTGGACTCTCACTTGGGATAATAACAGACGCAAAAATCTCTCCCTCTCCATAACTCACATCTATATCTCTCTATCAGTTACAAATTGAAATCGTGCTTTTCTCAATCACATCTCCACGATTCTCTCCACGTTCAAAGCTTAACCCATGCTCTCATCCACTCTATAAAGCTAGGGCTCCTAATTGGGTTGGCAGAAACAAGTTGGGAGATTAGCACATCACAAATTCTCGTTAATTCTCAGTAAGTTCATCTGAATTCTTGCTCAAATATCTACAAATGGGTCCAAAAAGAGCACGACCATCTTCATCTTCCTCATCCTCCTCCAGCAGTCACGAGGAGGACATTATTGACCACACTAAGTTCTTGTGTCTGGAAGCCCAGCAGGAGTACTACCGGATCATAGCAAAAACATTTATCAAGGAAAGAGGATTCAAACCAGAAGGTCAGGATGGACATCTTTGTGCCATGATCCAGGAACGAGGCTGGGGTGGACTGACTACATCTCCTATGCCCATTTCGATGAGCATAGTCCGAGAGTTTTATTCCAATGCCAAAGTCACCATGAACGATACCTCTATGGTTCATGGTGTTGAGATAGCCTACAGACCTTCTGCTATCAGAACCATTCTAAGAATCATCAAGACACCACCACGAGGGGTTGCCAATTGGATCACAGGGGCACATCAGGAAACGGACCTAGAACGTGTCATTGCAGAGTTGTGCATACCAGCCTCGCATATTCCCAGCAGTCGCACTGAATCGATACGCCAAGGCGTGGAACCTGTTTATTTGTGCCAAGTTATTACCTTAATCACATCAGCATGAGATAACGGTGGAAAGGGCCATAATTCTATGGGGCATAATTACTGGAGAGTATATCGACGTGGGGTATTTGATTCATCAAAACATCATGAAGTATCTGAAGGGAACTACCATTGGGAGCATTCCACATGCGTCAGTGGTCGCCATGCTATGTGCTCATCAGGGGTGCAATTGGGGCAATGAACAAATGCAATATCCAAGCCAGGACATCACCCATGCCACCATTGTGAAATTCGAGGATTGGGCAGGAGGCGAAGCACACTCGCACGGATGAGGATTTATTCTCAGGCCAACATTCCCTGAGCCATCCCAGTAGCCCCCTCAGACAGATGAGGCAGGCCCATCCACCCGAGCACACACCGTTCCTAGTGATCGACAACTCCAAAGGTTGGAGTGCAAAGTCGATGCCATGTATGACAATTTTGGAACGTTTGCCACGGGACTCACCAGGGCCTTGGCTGAAACCTTCGCGCAGCAAGGAACAATGTTTGAGTGGCCTCAGTTTGGGACCGCAGTGCCATATCCACCACCAGATTCACCACCCGAGGAGGGTGGTCAAGCCGATCATTAGGGGAGTTTTCTGTACCCTTTACCTTCATTCAATGGGACATTGAATATTATAAGTTTGGGGGTATTAGGGTAGTAGTGTAGTTTCATTTAGTTTTTGCATGTTTAGTGTAATTTTGCATGTTATAAAATTTTGCTAAATTTTTTTAATTTTTAATCATGATTGCTTGTGTTAGTATGTTTTAGTTTGCATGTCTCACAATGTTTAGCTTTATGGAAATTCTTGCCTAGCCAATGATGATAGTGAATTATGAAGGATTCTAGAGTATATTGGATAACATGAACGTAGTTATAATGTTTCACACGATACAATTCATGTTGCTATTTAAATGCTTTTGGTTTGCACAAACGTGTTCACAATCACTTATAGGTTTAAGAAGTATGTGTTGCATTGCTTGATAGAACATGTAGTTTTAAAAAAGAGAAATATGTGGAAAGTGATCTTAGACTGTATGAAACATGGACATGCAAACTTTGGGAAAACATGGGTATGCTATGTATAAAAAAAAATCAAATAGCAAAATGTGGCTAGTCTTAATTCGGGGCCCTGGCTACTTGAGTAAGTACGCACGAGGGGATTGTCTCTACACCTAGCTCCCTAAGGTCTTTCATGGTCTGGGAGTCGTTGGTTGAAAGCTCGCTAAGGGGTAGCAGCGTGCCTAATGGATTGAGACATTGCACAGTCATGTGAAAAAAGAGAGAAAAAGAACAGAAAAATAGCAATAAACACCGCGGGAAAGTGCGTAAAACGCCCTCGTAAGTAGCAATAAAGCAATAAACCCATTGTTGAACTTTAGTTTATGTTAATATGTTGAAACAGTCTGTGTGGTATGAGTATACATGAGTATTGATTTAGACTATAATTTTTTATTTGGAGCAATGTGCATATGTATTCTTTGCTTAAATCAAGTTTTGGTGAACACCGCACACACACACACACAGCATCTCTATAGCAGATATGAATTATTTGAGTGTATGATATTATGCCTATAGTTTGGTGTGAAATTGTATTCTTGGATCTGGAGAATTCACTGAGGTAATTTGGGCTGGAATTCTGTTATGGCTGGGACTATATGAGACTAGGTTGCATCATAAATTAGTTGCGTAGTATTGTAGTTGTATTTTCATTGTTCATTAGTGTGCATTTCTTGAGGGCAAACAACAGTTCAAGTTTGGGGGTATTTGATAAGCGGTATTTTTACCTACTTATTGAATACCAATTCACGTGAACTATGCCCATCTCAAGTACATTTTATTGTGTTTTAGTTGCATTTCATGATATTTTGCATTGCATTTACTTAAAACTCCTTTTGGTGAATAAAGCATGAGGAATCGGCTTAATTTTGGTGGTATTAGAGGCACGAGGCTAATGGATGCATGAAGGCGAGGCACAAGCGGGATTTGCATGACATGAAGGTACTATGAAGTAAGGAGATCAAGCATGGAAGAAAACTAAGCATGAATGAACAAGTCATGTGATGGCGGCATGATGACAGAACCGTAACGAGAACTTGCGCAGACAATGGTCAGCGGCATAAGAGCCTTGAGAGCAAGGCTGGGTCGCGAGGACTCATTGGATAGGGCATACTTTATTTTCTGCAAGTCTCGGCGCCCGCGAGGAATGTCTCTTGGAGGAGCGCATGCACGCTGCCGCTGGCGTCTTTGAAGGTATTTGTTTTATTTTAATTTTAATTAAATCGGTTGTAATTGGTTTTAAACGATTACATTCGGTGTCGGACAAGGAGGATTGATACTTTTAGCGTATTTCTCATATATCGTAACTAGGGTTTTACACCTTTGTGAGGGAGATTCCAACGTAGAAACGAGGCCAAAATGTCTACTTCTCCAATTCTTCTTGGGATTCTCTGTCATTGTGGTTCTTTATTATCGTTTACTGGATTTGTATGAGGATTTGAATGTTATTATTGGTTCCACATCTGCAATTGGGTTTGATTGTTCTATCTTTCATCTTTCAATTGTTTGTTTTGCAATCATGTTTAACGTTGATCCCATAATGGCTTTTGGTTCAGTCATGAACTAAACTCCATTATGTGATTCTAACGGATTTTAATATGTAGTTTGGTTGCACGCTTAAATGCTAGGGTTGTTTTGCATATCATATGGGAATTCTGTCATGATTATTTTAAATGTATGAATGCCTGATCACCATTCGTCTCAGTACTTGTATGGAATTGACAATGAACATGCAAGTATGGATTGTAATCATGATAGCATGCGAATATGGGGCTGTTGTATATGGCTTGCATATTTTGTGAACCAGATAGACATATATTGTTTCACTGTATGAGCTAGAGTAAGAGCTTGTGCTTAAAATCAATATAATTACAATTTCACATAGACATATAGTGGTTTTGGTGTATTGATGATTACATGGAATCTATCATCTGTGGATGCTATGTAAGTAGGTTATAGTGCATTGAAAAATGGTTAGAACTCTATTCGTGCTCTTGGCTATTTTCCTATGATATGTGAACACTTCTTGCATGATAGTGGCGATTAGGTGAAATATTAAATGAAGTTAGAGTCCCATTATTTCCAGATTATATTCATTCCATTAGTATACTTATTTTTAGTTGTTAGTTACAATTAGTTAATTAAATAATTATATTCATTAGTCTAAGCATATAAATATGGTGAGTTAATTGATGCATAGTAGTTTAAATTTAACAACTTTCTTTGTGGGATCGATACTCTACTTACTCTGTATTACTTGTTGACACATGTATGCTTGCATGAGTTAGAGCTCTTTTATCAGAACTGTAAAAGTGGCAACACTGACCTAGTTCCATTATTTATTATTCTGTTAGAATAACCTGTCTATGTGGATTACCACATGCATGGTGAATGATCCTTCGTATTCATTCCTTATTAAATTATGAAAATGATCTGTTTACGTGGATTACCGCATGACGGGTTAAAATCCATTTGTAATTTCGTAATTTTTCGGACATTCAAAAATTCTGAAAAAATTTGGGAGGATATTATGATAAGTTTTCTAACATCTCCAAGTGGAATCATTGAAAGAGGAGTTGTAAATTTTTGTATGGACTATTTTTAACAAAGCATGAAAAAGTGAAAAAAAGAAGAGAGAAAGCTACTGCCCACAATTTTGTAAGGGCTGTTTCTGCCAATTAATTTGTGAGAAAACTTCCGACCTTTTGGAACATGGAAATATATGGTATAAAGTACCTCCTGTCCAAAATTGAGCTCATTCTCACTTAAAATGAGCAAGTTATGACTATTTTAATATTTAGGTTTTTTCGACGAAAAATGCTATAACCGGAGTTCTATAACTCCGATGACTATGAAATTTAAACTAGAAGCTCATGTTAACATGTGTAAGATCCTGCCAAGATTTGGGAATTTCTGGAGTTAAACTTGAGGTAGTTAATTTCTTAAGGAATTAATTAGAAATTGATTTTTGAAAAATACTTAATGGAGTTGAAAAATTATAAAAAAATACTTGTTGTGTATGAAATATATGTATATATGTTTGGACAAAGGATAGAAAAATAATAAGTTGATTTGATAATTTTTCATGAAAATGGTTTAGTTACAAACATATGAGTTAAATATGTTATGTGAAGTTGAAGAATTGGTAAATAGGATTTTAGGGCTTGAAAATCCTATATAAGGTATATGCAGATTTTTGATGAGTGATTTGATCATTGGTGATGAAATCTTATGAGTATGGCATTTTTGAATGATTAAATGCATTATTTGGCAAAGTGTAAAAATTAAATTAAATTGTTTATAAGTTTAAGAAGTGATTAAAATATTGTTATAATATTAACAATATTAGATTATGAGTTATTTAAGTGATGGATAATATTTGGATAAATTTAAAGTCTTTAATATTTATCCTTGTTTTTGTTTGATTAATGCTTATATTATTGTCATCATCCTCTTGCTTATATTGTGATGAAAGTCATCTTTGGCTTACGTGCAGAGATGGACTTGGTATGATTATGGCCAGGGATTATTCGGTATAATCATGACCGTAATGTAACGAATGATGTGGTAAAAGTCCTCATTGGTCTGTAGTTCATTGGTGGACAGTTGTTGGTATGATTATGACCAGGGATTATTCGGTATAATCATGATCATTGATGATTACATGAATATCCTTGGCCTTGGTGCAGGGATGATGTAGTTTATTTATTAAGCTGAGTCTGTCAGTTGTTATACTGTTGAAGGCTAAGGATAATTTATTCTGCATTATCTTAGTCATAATAATTCTTACTGGGCTAGTTGAGCTCACCCTTTTTTTTCCTTTATTCTCTTGAGAAATGAGAACGTAATGGACTAGTCGGAGAAGCGGAGTGGACGGCCCGGATGATAGCATTAGTAGTCTTCACTATTCTGTTAAATAGTGTGACAATAAATGTAACGAGGACTCCATTGAGTGTGGATATTGTCTAGATGACAATATTCTTATTAAAACTCTTAGATTATGTTTTGTCGTATTTTACACGACTGTTGTATAATTATGTTGTATTTGAATTTTGTACCATGTAAGTGGCGACCCAAGATGGGTGATGTATACCTATTTTGGAGGCATCACAATTGTTATTCCATTCTTTATTATTATGTTGAATAACTATACATCGCATCAAATACCGCATACATAGTGAAATTCTTCTGTTATTCCATTCTTTATTATTCTGTTGGAATAACCTGTCTGTGCGGTCTATCGCATGCCTGGTGAATTCTGTTGTTATTCCATTCTTTATTATTCTGTTGGAATATCCTGTCTATGCGGATTACGCATGACCTGGTTCCATTCTTTATTATTATGTTGGGAATAACCTGTCTGTGCGGTCTATCACATGCCTAGTGAATTCTTATGTTATTCCATTCTTTATTATTCTGTTGGAATAACCTGTCTATGTGGATTACCGCATGCATGGTGAATGATCCTTCGTATTCATTGTTTATTAAATTGTGAAAATGATCTGTCTACATGGATTACCGTATGGCGGGTGAAAATTCATTTGTAGTTTCGTATATTCTATTATACACATATGAGATATCATTTCTTTTTTACTCATCATGGAATATCATTTTCTTTGGTATTTTTTTTACGAGTTACTATTCACGAGTTACTATTCACCCGGTTACTATTCACTCTAGTATTATTCACTCGGGTATTCGGGACACTTTTCATGTCAGAGTACTATTCACGAGTTACTATTCACGGGTTACTATTCACCCAAATTACTATTCACCTGAATATTATTCACTCAAGTATTTGGGGTACTTTTTATGTCGGGATACTATTCACGAGGTACTCTTTCCGAAGTACTATTCACAGGGTACTATTCACGAGGTACTATTTACCCAAAAAATATATTTCTTTTCTGTCCAAATTATTTTTAGTACATGAATATTATTCTTGAATTTTACTCTACAAAGCAGTATCATGTTGACAATTTGGACGTTATTGATTTCTGGATAAATTAAATTATAAATCTTTAAAATTTATCCTTGAACTTGTTTTATTGAATTATTATGTCATTGCCATCATCCTCATGCTTATATTGTGATGAAAGTCATCTTTGGCTTACGTGCATAGATGGACTTAGTATGATTATGACCAGGGATTATTCGGTATAATCATGACCGTAATGTGACAAATGATGTGGTAAAAGTCCTCATTGGCCTGTAGTTCATTGATGGACGGTTGTTGGTATGATTATGACCGAGGATTATTCTAAGATAATCATTACCATTGATGATTACATGAATATCCTTGGCCGTGGTACAGGGATGATTCGATTTTATTTATTAAGCTGAGTCTTAGCGATAAAGTTGATGAAAAACTTTTTAAATCATTGAAGATAGTAGATTTTATACTCTACTCGACTCTTCTAATGGATTGCTTATTTCCGCTGCAATTGTTGATCTAAAACTTGTTGTCTATTGTATTCTATCAGTTGTTATACTATTAAAGGCTAAGGATAATTTATTCTGCATTATCTTAGTTATAATATTTCTTACTGGGCTAGTTGAGCTCACCCTTTCTTTCATTGTTCTCTTCAGGAAATGAGAATATAGTTGGGACGAGTCGGGGAATGGAGTGATGGTCCAGGATAAATGGCTTTAGTAGTCCTCACTATTCTATAGAATAATGTGATAATAATTATAATGAGGACTCCATTGAGTGTGGATATTGTCTAGATGACAATATTCTTGTTTAAACTCTCAGCTATGTTTTGTCGTATTTTACACGACTGTTGTATAATTAAGTTATATTTGAATTTATGTACCATGTATCTGGCGACTCAAGATGGGTGATGTATACCTATTTTGGGGGCGTCACACGTAGTGCATGGATGATTCGATGATGTGGTTTATTTATTAAGCTGAGTCTCAGCGATAAAGTTGATGAAAAACTTTTTAAATCGTAGAAGATGGTAGATATCATGATCTACTTGACTCTTCTAATGGATTGCTTGTTCCACTGCAGTTAAACTTGTTGTCTATTTTATTCTATCAGTTTAACATTGTTGAAGGCTAACGATAACTTATTCTGCATTATCTTAGTTATAATATTTCTTACTGGGCTAGTTGAGCTCACCCTTTTGCTTTCATTGTTCTCTTCAGGAAATGAGAACATAGTCTGGACTAGTCGGGGAATGGAGTGATGGTCCGAGATGGTGCATTAGTAGTCCTCACTATTCTGTGAAATAGTGTGATAATAATTGTAATGAGGACTCCCTTGAGTGTGGATATTGTCTAGAAGAAAATATTCGTTTTAAAACTCTTAGCTTATATTTTGTCGTATGTTACACGACAGTTGTATAATTAAGTTGTATTTGAATTTTGTACCATGTATTTGGCGACACAAGATGGGTGATGTATACCTATTTTGGGGGTGTCATAGTTGGTATCAAAGCTTAGGGATATGATCCCTGGATGAGATGTGAGACAAGAACTAGGAGGGGAGAGACGGGGAATTCCTTCGCTAGTATGACCTACCTAAGTTTATTTGGTATTTAATTGGTCGGTCAGAGTATAGGGATAATATGTGGCATGTCAATTAACCCTTGTTTTGTGGCAGTGTTTGAAAATGGCATCTAAAAATATCGAGATAAGCAATGAAGCATATGATACCGTTGAGTCACCAACGATCAATACCCAGGATAATGTGCAACAGGAAGACAATAATCCTCAGGTAAACAACAACACCGATCAAATGATGAATGATGGGATGTTCAGAGGCTTTATGCAATTCATGCAACATCAGGCAAGAGCGGATCCTGTTCAAAATGCAGGTGGAAACACTGGCAACTCACAGATGGTCACCGTTAAGCAATTCAAGGAGTTGGGACCATCAAAGTTTTGGGGAAAGCCAGAACAACTTAAGGCGGAGACGTGGATAAAACAGATCACCAAGATATTCGAAGTCTTGGGATGTTCTGAGGAGCACAAGGTTCTACCTTCATGTTGAGAGAAGAGGCAGATTACTGGTGGGAATTAGTAAAGCGTACTCAGCCTGCCGCACTCAAAATATCTTGGGAGAAGTTCTAAGAGTTGTTCAACGACAAGTACTTTCTCGAAAGTATTCGTCACATGAAGGAGGTGGAGTTTATCAAGTTGGAGCAAAATAAAATGACCATGTCGCAGTACGAGGCTAAGTTTGCCGAGTTGTCCTGGTTCGCATCCCATTTGGTTGATAATAAGGAGAGAAAGACGCGAATGTTTCTGTGAGGTTTGAGACCCGAAATACGTCAATACCTCATGTCTCACAAACTGTGTTTGTATTCAGATGTTGTAAATAGGGCTCAGTTATTGAACTGCGATAATGAGTCAACCCAACCAAGAGAGAGCATCCGACAAGTCGATAATACTAGTGGTAGCAGTCATCGAAGCGGTGACAACAAACGTGGAGGGAATCAATGTGCCAGAAATGGTAACCACTCCGGTGGTAATCATGGCCAAGATAATAATTTCAAGAAGAGGAGATTCAATAATGATGGAAAGACATCAGCACCAGCACTTGTTGTTAAGGAAGGAGAACGACCGCCGATCGTATGTTACAAATGCGGAGGGGAGGGACACATCGATCTAAACTGTAAGCAGCAGTCCAAAGCATATTACAATTGTGGAAAAGAAGGTCACCTAGCCCAATTTTTTTGTGCACCAAAGTCAAGTCTAGCTGGGATGGAGGCATCAAAGGCCGTCCCAGACAAGACAAAATCGGTAGTTCAAGGGAGAGCGTTTGTCATAACCTCCCAAAAAGCGAGGAATCCGAACGAGGTGATCACGTGTAAGATAATCATAAACTCCAGCAAAGTCTATACCTTATTTGATACCGGTTCTACCCATTCTTTTATTTCTCCTACTTGCGCTCAACGTTTAAATTTGACTCCTGAGAAATTAGACTTTGACTTATCTATTGAAACTCTGTTAGGAGAAACCTTCGTTACCTCCACTATTTATAAATCTTGATTGATTCAAATCAACACTTTCACATTACCTGTCGATCTTATCTCTTTAAAAATACTTTCCTTTGATGTGATTCTAGGAATCGACTGGTTAATTACTCACCATGCTAAAATTAATTATTTTCGTAAGGTTGTTAGCTTTCATATTCCTAACCAACCTATTATGCGAATTCAAGCAACCAAACTACTAAAGTCAATCACTATCATATCAAGCCATAAAGCCATTCGTTTATTGAAAAAATGGATGTCAAGCTTTCTTAGCCCATGTCATGGATTAAAAAAAAAATTACGTCAGATTTGAATGATATTTCCATTGTTAATAAATTTCCTGACGTATTCCCTGAAGAACTTCCTGGCCTACCCCCAAAGCGTGAAATCGAATTTTATATTGACCTTTAACCCGGTACAAAACCCTCAAATACTTCTTCATCAATAACGAATGTTTCATGCGTCGAAACGTTGACTCGAGCTATTGAAGATTACGACCATACCATTCAATACCATCGTGGAAGAGCGAACGTGGTAGCTGATGCGTTGAGTAGAAAATCGTTTGCGTTTATGAGTGCGATATTGTTAACATAAAGACCCATCTCGTATGACTTACAAAATATGGAGATAGAGTTAAAGACTCTAAGAACCTACGTGAAGATAACGAATATACGATTAAAATCGAATTTAATCGATAAAGTTAAAGCCGATCAAGCTACAGACTCAGAGCTGATGAATGTGAAGAAGAAGGTTCAAGAGGGCGTTATTATAGAAGCAAGAATTGACGAAGAGAGGAAATCTCAACCCTCGATTTATTGGCCAATTTGAAATCCTCGATCGAGTAGGAACTGTGGCTTATAGACTTGCGTTACCGCCAAATATGTCTCTTGTTCATAACGTTTTTCACATATCTATGTTACATAAATATATGAACGACCCGAACCACATTATTGAATTAGAACCGGACGAGATAGCGAAAGATTAAACGTATGAAGAGGCACCTGTTAAAATATTGGATAAGAAGGATCATATTCTACGCTCAAAGGTTATATCGCAAGAGTTAGAATCTGACGAGGTATCCTCATCTCTTCGGCATACAAGGTACGTACTTCATTTTGAGGGTGAAATTACATAAGGAGGGGAGATTGTAAGACCCCAAATTTTATGAAATGAAAGTATTCAATTTTTTTATAATTATTATGTTATTTAGTAAATGGTTAAATTGATAAAGGTTAAAGTTAAGGGTGATATTTGAAAATTTTGCAAAGTAAGCAAGTTGATATAAAATATTCGTTGTGTCAGGAAATATTCGATTGGTCGGGGAATATTCTTTTATCAGGGAATATCCGTACGACGACACCATTATTGGTGGACCCCACAACGGAATAACTATTGGAGTTAGAAAATGACAACAATAACTTTTTATAAAAATAATGGCGAAAGATTTACCGTTAAACTGTTGAACTACCCGGTGGTAAAAGTACAGTAATATGCGTGGTTGCATAGTAGCACACGGTATTGATTATTGATGCTTACATAAGAAGCCACTCAGTTTACTCAATTATTTCTATAATAATTGTTGCATAGTATCTCACGTTATTTGATTCAATTATTGTCACAGTATCATCTGTATAATATTTTATATTATTAAATCAATAATTGAGACAACAAAGTTATTCATATTATTATTTGCCATATTGACGATGTCTAGAAAGTTCTGTCAAGGAGAGGTTTGGTCACCTAATTGCGCGCCAATAGGGAGAAATCCTTATCGGAAAGCCCCCTCTTTCCTGGAAATGATCTGGTTGTTAAATATTGTGAGTTATAATATTAATGATGAATAATTGTTGAAGTATATTATTTGTTATATTCGTAAGGGGTGTTATTTCTTTTGTATTCGTAAGGGGTATTATTTCTTTCGTATTCATAAGGAATACTATTTTTTGTATTCATCCTTTAATATGTTGGAATAACTTGCTCACGCGGATTACGTCATCGCATTATGGTGAAAATCTATTCTTGATTTCAGTATATTATTTCGTTTCATATTCTTAAATCTAAACTTACTATGGTAAGTATTGCTTCTATAATCCTTGAAATTAGTGGAATATCCTTGAGTTTTGCACTTCATCCAGTATCGTTTCATTGGAATATTGATCTGAACTTTCTTATTAAATATCAATATTTTTCCCGGGGTACTATTCACGAGTTACTATTCATGGATTACTATTCACCCAGATACTATTCACTCTAGTATTATTCATTCAGGGATTCGGGGTACTTTTCATGTCGGGATACTATTCACGGGTTACTATTCACCCGGGTACTATTCACTCTAGTATTATTCACTCGGGAATTCGGGGTACTTTTCATGTCGGGGTATTTTTCATGTCAGGGTACTATTCACAAAGTACTATTAACGGGGTACTATTCACCCGGGTACTGTTCACCCAAAAAATTTATTTCTTTTCTGTCCAAATTATTTTTGATATATGAATATTATTCTTGAATTTTACTCCACAAAGCAGTATCATGTTAACAATTTGGACATTATTGAATTCTGGATAAATTAAATTACAAATCTTTAAAATTTATCCTTCGCTTTCATTTAATTAAATTCTTATATCATTGTCATCATCCTCATTCTTATATTGTGATGAAAGTTATCTTTGGCCCGTAGTGCATAGATAGACTATTGATTGGTACGATTATGACAAGGGATAATTTGGTATGATCATAACCATTGATGATTACACGAATATTCTTAGCCCGTAGTGCGGGAATAATTTGATGACGTGATACTAATGAATATCCTTGGCCCGTAGTGCAGGGATGATTCGATGATGTGGTTTATTTATTAAGCTTAGTCTCAGCGATAAAGTTGATGAAAAACTTTTTAAATCATAGAAGATAGTAGATATCATGCTCTACTTGACTTTTCTAATGGATTACTTGTTCCGCTGCAGTTAAACTTGTTGTCTATTTTATTCTATCAGTTTAACATTGTTGAAGGCTAACGATAACTTATTCTGCATTATCTTAGTCATAATATTTCTTACTGTGCTAGTTGAGCTCACCCTTTTGCTTTTATTGTTCTCTTCAAAAAATGAGAACATAGCCTGGACTAGTCGAAAAACGGAGTGATGGTCCGAGATGGTGTATTATTAGACCTCAATATTCTATGAAATAGTGTGCTAATAATTGTAATGAGGACTCCCTTGAGTGTGGATATTGTCTAGAAGAAAATATTCATTTTAGAACTCTCAGCTTATATTTTATCGTATGTTACATGACAGTTGTATAATTAAGTTGTATTTGAATTCTGTACCATGTATTTGGCGACCTAAGATGGGTGATGTATACCTATTTTGGGGGCATCACATTGACTTTCTGGACTTGTTGTGTCAGGTTGCTTTTCGGCTTAGATTAGTCACGTCAAACTGTAACTATACCTACCATATGACATATGTTTCTTTCGACAAAATAGCTATTTAGACACAACGATCTGATCTTCGATCTTGTTCAAGGATATAATGTTGGATACATTAGGACATTCAATTTGGCAATGTTCCATTTGTTAGTCTTCTCTGTCAGACGTGACTTTGATCTACGATCTTTGGTAGTAGTAGAGTGATGAAAAATCGTAGAGTTGAGCTTTATATTTTGCTCTCCGATCTTTGGCTTTAATTTCGCTCTACTATCTTCTCTATTGTCTACTCTACAAATGAATACTCTAGGATATTTGGGTAGACTTCGCAGACTTTTTGTTTATTCTCTAAATCCTTTAGCAGCTCTTCTATGCCGATGACAACTCTACGATCTGGTTTTCTCTTTGTCACCTTATAATATCAGTTGCTGCTTTACAAAATCTTGGTTACTCAGCGAACTGACTTATTCTTTATGACCAGGCAGAGCAGTATTTTAATTTAGCATTTATAGAGTCATTCTAGAGATTCCTTATGATTGAGACTATACTCAACATTTTTAGAGTATATCTTTATGAGATCAATTTTCTCTTATTCGATCTTTAACTCATCTCTATGACTCTTAGAAGAGCTCTACGATCTTTTGTCTTGTGCACTGCAGTGAATGAGCTGACTCTGCTATTTATGATCACACTACAATTTGGTAGAGTGACTCTACGATTAGGTAGTCCTATCGACTATATATAGAAAGCTTTAATAAGATCAACCTAACAGTTTTGATCTTTCTACTCTAAGTCCTTGTACATATGTTTCTTAATGAAGGACTTTACAAAACTTATCATTACAAATACACTTTAATCATTTGTTCATCAGATAACGTTAATTCAATTTAGATCAATCTAACATATTTGATCTCTCTCTATTCTAAGTGCTTGTACAATCGTGTTATTACGGAATTTACAAAACTTACTTGTACAAATATACTTTAATCATACATTCATATGTATTAACATTTAACTAGATCAACTGAGTAAGATCAACCTAACATGTTTGATCTCTCTCTATTCTAAGTCTATGTACATTCATCATTTTATTAAGGACTTCACAAAACTTACTTTTACAAATATACTTTAAAAATACATTCATCATCAAATCTCATACAATGGTTTGAAGTAATCTCATGCAGATTTCTAACTATTTTCTATATTAATAATCTTAATAATCTCATGCAGATTCCTAACAAAGTTTATTAAAAGGTTCAATAAATTTTAAAATGATTAGTTTCACACTCTTTCAAATTTTTAGTCTAAGAGATCTGTCTGCTCGCCCAATCACCAAATTGCGAGTAAAATCCTACACAAAAAATGGACAAACTCATTGAGGAGCCTAACGGTCGGTACCGTCGGGGGATCGCTCCGTTGTGAGAATAAGTACATGCTGGAGAAGGTTAACAATGAAGGCACGTTAATGCTTTAGTGCTTAAGTTAGAAAATTGAGTCATTACCTGTAACTTAGTGTAAAACCGTGTATTTATAGGTTACTTCCACCGCCTCAACACGCCTGTCCCCGAGTAAGAATATGACTCTTTATTACGTCAGTTACCATACTTAGATGAGATTTAATCTCAATTAAAATGGGAAGTCGAAATCAATCCGGACTGCACAACATTCATAATTGAATTAGATTTGGTCTCTTTAAAGGTAGGAAGTCAAATTGGAAATGGAAATCATAAGTCAACCACTTAGAACATCAAAACTCTTGACTGGAAAATTTTGGCACGTGGCACGGGCCCCACATTTCTCCCACTCTCTTGTTATAACAAACTTGTAATAAGATAGTACAAAAACTACATAATTAAAATAGTAAGGATACTAAAATTGAACATACACTCCTTCGCCACACGTGCCAAGCCGGGACTCACCATTATCACTCACTCGTAACTTGGGGAACGTGTAAAGACAACAGGTCATTTCAAAAAGTCTCTTCCTCAAAATTAACCGCCATACTATGCAATTCAGAGCATAAGCATTCTCTGCAATTCTTCCATGCTGCAACGACCCTCTTTTCTGGATAAACCTCATCAAATCTGCATACTCACCAATCAATCATATCAGGCAACAATACTGTTGGGCCATGATCCTTTTCCTTATTGGGCCAGACTTAATGGGCTCCTCCCTTGGATTATGTTACTTTTGTCCTATTGATCTGAATGATTTGGGCCCAATTATTTGATCATTTCGTTGGGTTGTCTCGGTTGGATCCGGATATGGGTCATTTCCTTTATTTGGGCTTAGTCATTGAATTAGCCTATTATGTAAATTATCACTTAACCCAACTTTGACCGGTAATCATGACGCCAAATAATAGTTGACTGTTATGTTTGCCACCTTTCTGCATAGCATTAATGAGGATGGGACTCAGATGACCGGCGGTGGCAAATAGTGGTAGCTGGTGAGGAAGTAGGCTACATACTTTCGGCTGATATGACCGGGAGTGGGGAAAAGGTGTCAGGAGGTGATGGGTGGCACGGTAAACCGGGATTGGAGTACGTATGGGGCTAGGATCACAAGAAGGGAGGTAAGTAACAAAATATTACAACACACACGATCATATTATTATTTTCTCTCAGGCATTAGACATTATTTTCCCTCCATTGTTAATCTTGTGATCGCCGATACTGACTCTCACGCCGGAGCTATCCCCCGACGGTCCAGCCATCAAGTTTTTGGTGTTGACTTGTTGAACTGTGCAGGATATCGGACGTGTCTTGGTGATTGAGACGTGGAGAAAGATCTTGGCGTTAACATTGGCGCTAGAAGGAGGGCTGAGTTCTAGTGTCCTGAGTATTTTTCAATCACAAACTGTGTTTGTTCTACGTCAGTATTCATGGTGAAGAGTAGAACACCTACACCCGAAGGGCAGCCTATGGCTGCCAGTGAATCGGTACCACGAGTGTCTGTCAAGGATCGTTTGGGACCTGCAATAAGTGTTCATGCCAGCACAGCGTCCAAACGATCGCATGAAGATTTTCGGCCGAGGGCTGTGGGCAACGCTAAACGAAAGCTAGTTTTCACGGCGGAGAAAGGGTCTGGCCATGGTCGAAAATGAGTAGAAGGCACCTCACCTAGAACTCGATATCGAGATGACCAAGACGAAAAAGCCTCACGACTGGCTAAAATGGCAGATGAAGCAGATAGGGCCATGGAGGTACTTGTGAAGCAGCGACAGGATATAGCTGAACAAATAGCTCGAATGACGGAGTTGAGAGACGAAGAGTTCAGTTATGTTCAGTCCGAAGAGCGAGGGCATCGGAATGGAAAGGAGCCTGCCCATTCAGGACGTGAGTATCAAGGCCAACCTCGAGAAAGAAGAAGATCCCGAAGCCCTACTCCTCAAAGATCGAAGAGGGTACATCACCCTGTCGATTCTAAGGGGCAGGGTCGAAGTGAACGATGAGGTCGATCCAGAGATCGCACTCCTGAGAGCACAAAGAAAGCACTTGTTGTTGCACACTCCCGCCAGAGTACCCGAGTTCAAAGACGAAGTATATCCAGAGATCATACTCCCGAGAGTCTACTGAGGGTACATCACCCTGTGGACGCTCATCATCGGAAAAGTCCCTCTAAAGTTGGGGGGTCTATTGTAAGAAATCGGTCTGCTCATAAGAAGAAGGAGTCACCGGAAAAAGAGGCATCATCTCAACCAGAAGGCGTGGAGTATCTGGTTAAAGAATTAAAGGAACTTCGGAAGCAGCTTGCCGAAGTGCAAAAAATGAAAGACACTCCGGGAAAAAGCTGATCCCACCAAGAAGTTGCCCCATATCTAGAGTTATGATGGGTCAGGGGATCCTTACGACCATAGTCAGGCGTTCGACCGACTAATGGATTATTATGACTTTAGCGATGCTGCTATGTGCCATACTTTTGTCACAACGCTTAGAAAGGATGCCCGACAGTGGATGGGGACCTTACCCTCGGATTCAATCTCATCTTGGGAAGACATGTGCATAAATTTCATGCTCGCTTTGGGAGCAACAAAAGAAAGGGAAAACCAAGCTGGTTCATTGGCTCAAGTTAAGGCGGATCCTCTAATGAGTCTTTAGGCCAATTATGTGAAGCGGTTCCGGGAAGCAGTTGACCAAGTGGCAGACTTGAACGATCTACAAGCTGTGGGACTATTTTAGAATGGGTTAGATTTGGTCAAATCGGAAAAGTTGGTGAAAAAACTAATGTTTAACCACCCGAAGAGTCTCGCTGAAGCCTTTGACAAAGCCGAAGGCTATATCGTGGTGGAGGAAGCCATGAAAGCGACCTCAAACGCCCTTCTTGAGGCCAAGCAGGAGGCGAGATCGAGACAAAACCGATGGGGACCAGAAGAAGAATGAAGGGAATAAAGACCACTATGAAGGTGGGTCGAGGAGGCACAACAATTGAAGACAGGGTGGAGGACGTTCGTCTGCTCCAACCCAGAGAGTAAATAGGACGTACACAGCACTTAACAACGATAGGACTGTTATATTGGATCAGATTAAAGATCAACCTATCTTTGAACCACCTCGAGATAACATTAAGCTTTGAAAAGGGAATCCTCGTAAGTACTGTGATTACCATCAAGCTATGGGTCACGATACGAACGACTGTGCTAGTTTGAAAGATTTCATTGAAAGAAAGGTACAAGGTGGGGTCTTAATTCAGTATGTGGCTGCCAGAACTAATCAACAGCAAGATAGAGGACACATTACGGCGGCTCAACCAGTTCAAGAGTTGCTACCTGGGATGACTGCAAGGCATGTGATAGATGTCATCACCGGGGGTACTTCTGGCAAGCTCGTTGGAAAGAAGCGCCGAAGTTACTTGGATTCGGTCATGTCAGTGGCGGGTACCCTCCCAAAGACTTAGACCTTATCCGAGTACGGTAATCTCCTTTACTGATGAAGATTACCCTTCGGAAGTCATCGAACCGCATGAGGGATCATTGGTCGATCACTGCAAGTGGGTTCGGTGGATATGAAGCGGATGATGGTAGATAATGGGTCTTCTGTAGATATTCTGTATGCCCACGCTTATCAAAGGATGCATCTAGATGGGCGGAAGATGGAGATAGGGCAGGAGGCTCCTTTGTACGGTTTTAGTAATGATCCAGTCAAGGTGGCTGGGACCATCGAGCTACCGGTCATCTTCGGAACGGCCCTTCAACAGGTAGAAATTATTTGCAAAGTTTATGTTGTGCATGTAGATTCTGCTTATAATGCTATTTTGGGGAGGCCTACTTTAATTGCTTTACAAGCTGTGACCTCAATACCTCATTTCAAAATCAAATTTCCTATGGCTCATGGGGTTGGCGAGGTGAAAGGGATTTGGATCTAGCCAGAAGATGTTATAGAAATGCTGTGATCACTTCGGGAGTGGGGATATCAAAGCAGAAGCAGACCATGGCAATAGAGATTGAACCCTTTACTGAGAGTAGTTCCGAGCCATTAGTCATGCCAGCTGAACAAACAGAGGAGATAGAGCTCATCCCGGGCAAGGTGAATAAAACAGTGAAAATAGGTTCGGGTCTGCCGGAACCTCTCCGGACGAACCTCATGGAGCTCTTGAGGTGCTATGTTGATATCTTCGCGTGGGAGCCTCAGGACATGCCGGGAGTAAGCAGGGATATTGCTGAGCATCGGTTGGAAGTAGACCCATCAAAGAAACCAGTCCAGCAGAAGAGAAGAATCTTTGCACCCGAGCGTCAGCGGATCATCGATGAAGAGATTGCAAAGCTTTTGGCAGCTGACTTCATCTTTGAAATCGACTACCCGCAGTGGATGGCGAATGTGGTGCTGGTCCAAAAGCAGAATGGTAAATGGCGAGTCTGCATCGACTACACTGATTTGAACAAAGCTTGTCCGAAGGATTTCTACCCGCTGCCCCACATCGACCAACTCATTGATGCCACTTCGGGGTACGCTTTATTAAGTTTCATGGATGCATTCTCTGGGTATCATCAGATCTCCATGTGTAAAGAGGATATACCGAAGACGGCGTTCATTACGCATCGTTCGGTATATGCCTATAAGAAAATGACTTTCGGCCTCATCAATACCGGAGCCACGTACCAGAGAATGATGAATCATGTCTTCAGATATCAGTTGGGCAAGAATGTAGAGGTGTACGTAGACGACATGATTGTCAAAAGCATGTTGGTGCATAAACATTTGGATGATTTAGAGGAATGCTTTCAGACAATTCGCCATCACAACTTGAGATTGAATCCCACTAAGTGCACCTTCGGTCTAGGGGCTGGCAAATTTCTGGGTTATCTTGTCAGTCAAAGGGGAATTGAAGCCAATCCAGAGAAGATTCAAGTGATCCTGAACATGAAGACTCCTCAGTCATTTAAAGATGTTCAACGTCTGACTGGAAGGATTGCAGCTTTGAGGAGGTTCATGTCCAAGTCTGCGGAAAGATGTTTGCCGTTTTTTGATACATTGAAAGGGCCGAAGAATGCAAAGACGTTTTAATGGACTTGAATGTGAAGACGCCTTTCGAGCATTAAGTCCTATTTATCTTGGCGCCTTTGTTGGTGAAGCCCGCTCTGCCGAGAGCCTCTATATTTGTACTTAGCAACTAGCTTCGTTGGCGGTAGGAGCGATTTTGGTGCGTGAAGTTGGTCAAAAAGAAGACCCGGTTTATTATGTAAGCCATGTCCTTCGGGATGCTGAAACAAGGTACCCAAACATTGAAAAGTTTGCTTTTGCTTTTGCTTTAATAACTGCTAGTCAAAAGCTTATGCAATATTTTCAGGGTAGATTGGTAATAGTATACACAGATCAACCTTTGAAGAAGATTATGAGCAAACCGGAGGTATCGGGGAGACTAACTGCATGGACAATGGAGTTGTCCTAATTTTTTATTGAATATCATCCCCGAACCGCCATCAAAGGTCAAGCCTTGGCTGATTTTGTGGTTGAGTGCTCGTTCTCTGAAGTTGATGAAGTTGTGACCGAGGCTGAAGGATCTGACAGAGCTGTTGCGATTCTTCAACAGAAGGAGAGTTCATGGACGATGTATGCAGATGGGTCTTCTACTACAGATATCAGTGGAGCGAGGATTATTACGGCGAGTCGGGAGGATTCAAAGTGCAACGAAGCCATCGATTTCATTTTAAAGCGACAAACAAACAACGAAAGTCGAGTATGGAGGCGTTTCGCGAGGTTACGTTATAGCAAAGAGTCTTGAAGTGCAAGAGATAGTCATCTTGGTGATTCTCAATTAGTCGTTAAGCAACTCTCTGGGAGTCTGAAGCTCGAGGCCCAAGAATGATCAAGTATTTGGCGAAGTGAAAGAACGACTTGATATTTCCGACCCCACGAGTTTGTGGGGTCGAGCATAATAACAATTCCATTGCTGATGCACTCTCCAAACTAGCCACTACGGATGTTAACGTCTTTGATGGGTCGGTTTACTTAGAAATTTTGCAACATCCTAGTGTTCATCATGAAGCGGTGATGTGCGTCGACCGAACCAACTGCTGGTTGACTCCATACCTGGAGTATCTGGCAGATGGCCTTTTACCTTCGGATCGGATGCTAGCCAAGAAAATCAAGTACAAGAGTGCTAATTTTGTTCTGATTGATGGGGATCTATTCCGAAGGTCTTTCTCGTCTCCACTACTGAAATGTTTGACTCCATCTGAAGCTGAATATGCTCTCCGAGAAGTACATGAAGGCATCTGTGGTGACCATATGGCTGCTAAGTCATTAGCCTACAAAGTACTTCATCAGGGGTATTACTGGCCGACCATCTTCAAGGAAGCGACTGAGTACGTCAAGAAGTGCGAGAAGTGCCAACTCAACAGTCCAATACCGCATCAGCCACCAGAAGAGCTATACTCGATCTTATCTCCTATACCCTTCGCTGTCTGGGGGGTTGATATACTGGGTTCGTTACCAAAAGCAAAAGGTCAAGTCAGTTTTGTTATAGTCGCCATCGACTATATGACCAAATGGGTAGAAGCAAAGCCACTTAGGTCAATAACGGAACAGGAGTGCTTGAAATTTTTGAAAGAGTCAGTAGTATTCCGTTTTGGAATTCCTAAGGTGGTAATATCGGACAATAGACGTCAGTTCGTGGGATCGAAATTTGAAGCATTCTTGAAAGAACTAGGGATCCAGCACAGAAAGACTTCAGTAGCTCATCCTCAGTTAAACGGACAGGTTGAAGTGACCAATAGAACGCTACTGAATGGGATCAAGCGCAGATTGGACGAAGCTAAGGGCAGATGGCCAGAAGAGCTACTTAGTGTGTTATGGGCTTATCGAACTACTCTGAGGACTACAACGGGGGATTCACCTTTCAGATTGGCCTATGGCACTGATGCCTTAGTCCCAGTTAAAATTGGATCTCCAAGTCTTCGAGTTAGTCAATTCAGAGAGATCTACAATGAAGAAGGGCTTAAGGCCAATCTTGATTTGCTTGAAGAAGTCAGAGAAACAGCCTTAATCAAATTGGCAGCCTATCAACGCAGAGTAGCCAAGCATTATAATAAGGGGGTAAAGCTTCGCAGATTCGAAGTAGGAGATTTTGTCCTCAGAGAAGTTGAAGCATCTACGCCTCAGAATCTGGGAAAGCTGATGCCGAACTGGGAAGGACCATATGAAGTCACTGAAATGCCAAAGCCGGGGACTTATCGGTTGAAGGCATTAGACGGGTCAATAATTAAAAATACTTGGCATGCTGGCAGGCTTAGGAAGTACTTTCAGTAAAAACAATATCAGTACATCGGAAGTCTGTAAATATTTACATCATCATCAACAAAAATTCCTCTTTTCTCTCAAACAAATTTTGTCTCTGTTGCTGATCAGTTCGGTGGAGTTAGGAGGTTCGGGAGGACTCGCTGACCATTCGATGGTAGCCTCTTCGGCAGGTGGTCCTTATGAGTTTGTCAGGCCCTTCGTGGTAGGCAAACGTCATTGGTGTTAGGAGGTTCAGGAGGACTCGCTGACCATTCGATGGTAGCCTCTTCGGCAGGTGGTCCTTATGAGTTTGTTAGGCCCTTCCTGGTAGGCAAATGTCATTGGTGTTTGGAGGTTCGGGAGGACTCACTGACCATTCGATGGTAGCCTCTTCGGCAGGTGGTCACTAAGGCATTGTCAGGCCCTTTGTGGTAGGCAATTGTCGACACTTAGACCTTGTCAGGCCCTTTGTGGTAGGCAAGTGTCATCTTCAAGACGTTGTCAGGCCCTTCGCGGTAGGCAATTGTCGACACTTAGACCTTGTCAGGCCCTTCGCGGTAGGCAAATGTCATCTTCAAGACGTTGTCAGGCCCTTCGTGGTAGGCAATTTTCGACACTTAGACCTTGTCAGGCCCTTCGTGGTAGGCAAGTGTCATCCTTAAGACGTTGTCAGGCCCTTCGTGGTAGGCAATTGTCGACACTTAGACCTTGTCAGGCCCTTCGTGGTAGGCAAGTGTCATCTTTCAGTTCTGTTAGACCTTTTGGGGTAAACAAACTCCCGATAAAGCAGACCTGTCTCACACTTCGTTCGGGTCGAGTCCATGAAAAGGCTTGTACATGTTTCCAGTCGAATCAATATTGAAGTATTGGCAGAAAGTAAATGCACCGAAGTCATAAGGGAGAAGATCATTTTTCATTAATATTTAATCTACTTACAATATTAGAAAATAACAGAAATTTTTACAAGTGTTTTTTAAATAAAACCAAGAAAATAAAAGCTTTCGCTTCAGGCAGCACCCTCGTCATCTGAAGAGTCGAGCAAGGATGGATCTACATTGGCTGTGATCAACTTCTCCTTGCCACGACTTTGGCAGAGCTCATAGCTTTCAGTATATATCTTCATGATCTCTCCATTGATTTCATCCGAGTTCTGATACTCTTCACAGATTTGTTTGCGAAGGACATCAGTTAAAGGAGGCCCAAGGTCCTAAAGAGCCTTGAGTTCTCAGATTTCTTCTTCAAGACTCTGGCGTATATTCATCTGACGAGTTTCTTCTAGCTCCAACTTCCGAATCGTCTTAGTTAAGAGCTTAGCATCAGCCTTTAGCTCTTTGATCTTATCCATCCTTATTTCACTCCTCTGAACCAAGTCGACATTCATCTTGACGATCTCCTCATACTGTGCTTTAGTCAACTTCAGTTCTTCATTGGAGGTCTTCACGTCTCCCTTGGCTTGGGCCAACTCTTTCTGAAGTCCTTCATTTGTATAAAGGATGCCTTCACGTTGGGTCCTTTCCCGAGCCAAAGCAGACTTCAGGATGGCGTTCTCCTTCCTCAAGGCCTCTTCTTCGGATTCAGCCTCGAGAGGCCTCGAACGCAGACGCCTGAATACAGCATTCACCTATGCATGTTTAATATTGTTTGATCAGTTTCAGATGTATAAGTATGAAGATAAATACGGAAATAAAGGAGAGAATCATTTACCTTCGCCAAGTAGCTCATGCCTTCGCTAAGTAAATCCCCGTTCGAACTGTTCCCGAATCGATGGTCATCGGTCTCACGAACGAAGGCCTCGAACAGTTGAAAGGGGAAGTTGGCATTGAATCGAGGCCACATGGTTGGAGAGGCCATAGCGTCATGCTGGAATTCGGTGGTCGTTTGTCTTGGAGGAGAGGGCATAGGTTGGTTGTGAACCGGCGAAGGATCCGCATGTACCGTTTTCGGAGAAGGAGCGAGGCGGGGAATAGGGTTGGTGTCGAGGAAGGAAGGAGAGGTCAAACTCGGGTTGGTCCGTCTCAGAGGTTGTTTTCTTTTTCGGGATAATATGGGAACAGATTCGTCATTTCGGCATCAAGTGTTTGAGTTTGAGTTAGGACTACTATTTGGGATTGACCGTCAGAAGACGATGGAACTTCGAGCTCTTGGCGATGAGGGGGTTATCTTTGATCTTATCTTTTTAGCGCGAAGGACTTTCGCCTGATCTTGTAGAGGTATGTCAAACAGGCTCCTCTTAATTGGAGCTGATTCGGAAGGTGCAATAACAGGGTTGGATGTAGGGGTTACTTGTGGAATTACTTCGGGAAGGATTTTCGGGTCGCTTTCATTATTAGGTTCTGGTCGGGTGAATTTGGCTTTCTTGGCGGCTCTTTTCCTTCGGCGAGGTCTGAGGGATTCCTCGGGAATAAGAGGTTCATCAGCTCCGGGCTCATCATTTTGAGGAGAAGCAGTTGGTGGATCGGTGACGGGAGGATCAGCTTGGGAAGATTCTTCAGTCGGAGGCTCTTCACTCGCATTCGCAGTCTTCCCTGCCAAAAAGTCTCCCAGTTATTTTACTTCCGAAGAAGTTGGTTTGATCAGAGATACTGCAAATAACCATATATTAAAACCATTGTCACTTAAATACCTCAAAAAAACTATGTTACAGAGTTGTTCGAAACTTACATTTGTGATTATACAGCCAGGCTTGTTTGGTCAGAAGTGTAAAACTCCATTCTTTTGGAGGAATCTTCTTCAGAAAGTCTCCCATCTCCTTCACACGCTCTTGGAATATCTCAAGAAGTCGTGAGAGATCCGATCCGAGATGGTCCAACTGGAAGAGTAGAGATTTCTGGTCTTGTGACGAAGAACCATTTCTCGTGCCATCCCTTATTGCTCGAAGGGGTACTCATCAGGGACCTCTTCTCAAATTTGGAGTTCGGGCGAGGAGATTGTTTGCTCAGCATCTTAAAGCCTCGTTCTCAGGATCTACCGGCTGAGAAGAGGGTGAAGAAAATGTCGACAGAGGGAGTAATCCCTAACTCATGGCAGAAGGCAATGAATTCTAATATGTGGATGTAGGAATTGGGCACTAGCTGAGCGAAACCCACTCCTATGAACCCTAGGAGGGTAACAACGAAAGCGTGAAGGGGTAGACGAATCCCCTTTTCGAGGAAGGTAGCCGGCATGGCGACCCAACCATCTGGCCGCTGATACATTCGCTCTTCAGGAGCAGGAGCCCTTATAGCATAATTATGCGGAATCGATAACGAGTGGGGAGGGTACGTATCTCAGATTCCGTGACAGTAGATGGAATGTTGGCATGAGGAAACTGTTCCCCATCCTTGAAGAAATCAGCTGCAGATTGGAGGTTTGAACTCGAACCCTCTTGGTTAGGGTTTGGGTTGGGGGGAACCGTGCTAGCGGGAGTCACGCGAAGAGGAGAATTCTGGCTAGAGCTCACAGTCACCATTGTTGAAATTTCCTAAGACAGAGAAAGAAGTTCTGGGAAGGAGAAGAAAGCTCAAAAGTTCAAATTGGCAGGTAAATCTGTCAAAATTGGTAAAGTTTACCTTTTATATTGACGGTTACACAGTAATCGAGGGCGGCACATTTAATTCACAACAATGATGGTGAATTGGAAGAGGTATCGTACGGTTTTGGGTCTAAATATCTTAACCAGGGTGGACTTATGTCTATTGGGCCTCCCATTTCTCTCTCTGATATCGATTTGGTCCAAATTAGTTGGGCTTTGGTAAGTTTCACTCTAAACCTCTTGTGACTTATCATGATCCGTTATATCATGGGCCTATATTGTTTATAGTCTTCCATTAAACCCCCTTGTTTAATAAAAGACTAGGGGGCAATGTTGGGCCATGATCCTTTTCCTTATTGGGCCAGACTTAATGTGCTCCTCCCTTGGATTATGTTACTTTTGTCCTATTGATCCGAATGATTTGGGCCCAATTATTTGATCATTTCGTTGGGTTGTCTCGGTTGGATCCGGATATGGGTCATTTCCTTTATTTGGGCTTAGTCATTGAATTAGCCCATTATGTAAATTGTCACTTAACCCAACTTTGACCGGTAATCATGACGCCAAATAATAGTTGACTGTTATGTCTGCCACCTTTCTGCATGACATTAATGAGGATGGGACTCAGATGACCGGCGGTGGCAAATAGTGGTAGCTGGTGAGGAAGTAGGCTATATACATTCGGCTGATATGACCGGGAGTGGGGAAAAGGTGTCAGGAGGTGATGGGTGGCACGGTAAACCGGGATTGGAGTACGTATGGGGCTAGGATCACAAGAAGGGAGGTAAGTAACAAAATATTACAACACACACGATCATATTATTATTTTCCCTAAGGCATTAGACATTATTTTCCCTCCATTGTTGACCTTGTGATCGCCGATACTGACTCTCACGCCGGAGCTATCCCCCGACGGTCCAGCCGTCAAGCTTTTGGTGTTGACTTGTTGAACTGTGCAGGATATCGGACGCGTCTTGGTGATTGAGACGTGGAGAAAGATCTTGGCGTTAACAAATACCATTCCAGCCATCCCCGCCGCTGATCCCACCATCGCCACATCTGTTCCCAACACACAAACTCCCACCGCGACACCACCAGTAACACAACCACCACAACCCTCTACTATCGTCACTGCCTCAACTCCTTCTTCAGTAGATGAGAGAATCCCATCGTCGAACAAAAGAAATGCTGAAATCGCAGAACAAAAGAGCCAAAAAGAATACTCATTAGAAAAAGTATATTCTCATATCAATACTCGATCCTCCATGCACAACCGAACACTAACGGACATACACCAACAATACCTGATCCCCAACTAATATGAACTTCACACACCGAACCCCAATGAAAAATAAACTGGCGTCCCAAAGGCTAGGTCGTCATTCCCCTATACACTCTAAGATATGGGGTTCGATTTCCCCTCTATGAATTCATTTCCACCTACCTTTGTTATGTCAGAATCGGGTTCGCAAAATTAGTGTGGAACTCATATATTCATCTTATATGTTTCATCTCCATCTGCCATGAAGGCGGAGTTCAGACATCAATCGACTTCTTCTTCGCCATGTTCTCCCTGGTTCGAT
Source organism: Panax ginseng (assembly GCA_020205605.1). Classification (NCBI taxonomy): domain Eukaryota; kingdom Viridiplantae; phylum Streptophyta; class Magnoliopsida; order Apiales; family Araliaceae; genus Panax; species Panax ginseng. The sequence goes on from CM035131.1 coordinate 43,693,550, forward strand.
CTAAGGAACCAGGATTCTATCAACTGAACAAGCAGCCGAACCGACGCATCACGATGAAGACCCCTCCAACAACAAGGATGACATTCGCACTAATTTTACATTAGAGGACCCAACACTCACCTACTACCCAACTGGGCCGAATCCCCGAAGACTAAATTTGTATTTGACAAATTTTCCAAAGATCGAGTCGAGGAGTTCAAATCATTTTACTCCAAGGAACTATCAACGGAATGTTCGACGAATCTGTTATTCAACCAAGCTTGACTCTACATCCACAAATATAAGTCTAAACCTATCATCTTCATAAGAAACATATTAAATCTTGATCTATATTAACTTCCTTATATATGTAGTGTCCATCCTCAAGCCACAAGTAATTACAGAGGATGACTAATCATCCACTGAAGTTGTACCAGCCAAAGATACCTCTAAACCCATCAATGAAGTTGGCCCCCAGCCCAAAAAACCAACCAAATTGCCCATTGAAACAAACCTCCAATCTCACCAACAAATAAATCCCCCTAACTTAGTAGAACCAATTTCTGGCATCCCGATGCCAACACCACCCCTTACCACCAAAACCACAACCTCTATCCTTACACCGACACCACCTTTTACTGAAAAGTTCCCCTTGGACATGTCAATCGAAGAAATGAGGAATCTACTTAAAAAGAATAGAAGGTTTGTGAAGGCATCTTCTAAAACACCTTTCTTCAGCCCACCCCAATTTATCATCCCCGAACCCATCCACGAGGCCACGGACGCCAAACCCCCACAGCGAAAAACACCCAAAGCCATACCTAAAAAAAGGAAAGGTCTTGAAAATCCAACCTCCGACCCCCTGCTAAGAAACCCCACATAGAAATAACTTTCAAACCGTAATTATAACAAACATCCACCCAACCCACCGAATCTCTTTCCACCTCCGCCCAAGCATGAGAGGCTTTCGCCTCGATGACGCTATGGCCTGAAGATCCAGAAGCTTATCCGTTCGAAATCTTTAAAAACTTTGTCATCCCCAAAGATGATGAAAGATTCGAAGACCTCATTCCTTACTCCTTAGCAACGCATTTGCGTGAGCGTAATGCACCAGGGTCGGGTAAGTACAACCACGAACAACACTTCTTATGAATATTTTTACTATCCCTAATTCTTAACAAAGTATTCCATATTTCAGTCCAATGTTGCTCTTGCCTGAACCATGTGCCGATAATCCAAAATAAACGCCAATGAAAAGATATTAGAAGTCGACATTGAGCTATTTCAAGTTGAGGTTCGATCCCTGACGTACAACCTTGAAAAGAATGAAGCTAACATGCCAAAACTACATTCCACTCCCAAGAGTTGATGCACGAAGCGAAGATGCTAAGATCGCAGTCCTCCTAGTTGACCGAACAAAGAAAACAACACCTAGTAGATCAGGTCGAACTAAAGGGAAAAAATGAAAAAATTGAAAGGGATCCTGGTCATCCACCATAATCAGGTCGGGGATATGCATACGAAGATGATGACCCTAATTAAATTCGGTCAGGAAATGGAGAAGGACTACACAAAGCTCAAAACCCAAGGCCCTCTAATAATTGAAGCCGTCAAATAGCAGTTCATCGCCGAGTATAAAAGATTCCTAGAACTGACTGAGGCTATCATGATCCATTTCGACGATGAATGATACTCTACTTACATTTTATTACTTGTTGACCGTGTATATTTTCACTCATTTATTGATTATTAAATCAACCAACACCTAGGTTACCCTAGTTTATAGGTTTAATGGAAAAAACAAGTCACAGGTGCTGACTGTGTTACTATCATTGTGGTTCCATATGCAGTCTAAGATAGTAACGTATGTTGCACAACCGAGGTTGATCTATGTTCTTAACAAAGTTATTGTGTTCTTAGAAATAAAAACACACGTAAAACAATTTATCTATATGAATTAGAAGTGGAGCCGCTTCTTATATAGGGTTGTGCTTTAATGTCTTAGATGTTCATGAAATAGGGTATTGCGCATGGCCATATTAGCCCAAAGTAATTGAGAATACTCATTATGGAAGGATGATTTTGTGTGCATGTGACAATTTCGCTCATATCATATAGGAGTAGAGGTTCAATCTAAAGACACAATCAATTTTGATGTGACTTTGAGTTATTTACACTAAGGGAAGGTTTAATGTTCGCCACACCTTCTTTTATGCACAAATACCTTGGAGTTGTTTAATAGAATATTGGTTGGAAGCGATATAATTTTTCCAAATAAGTGGGTGATTGTTATAAATTGCACGTTATTCTATATTTTGGAGACTTAATTATTGTCAAGTTTGTGCCTATAATGAGGCATTTAATAAGGTACAAAGTTAAGGTTTGATAAAACTAATTCTTCCACTTCTTAGTGCAATTCCGGCTCTGCAGCGCAGGACTTCCAGCCAGCAACACTTTTTTAACTTTTTCTCCTTTAAGCTCTATTTTCTCCTTGTGGGCCCAAGTGTAAAATTAGGGTTCACATGACCTAATTGAATTAAATACACAATTAGGGTTCCACGGTCTCATTAAATGTGCAAATTAGGGTTCGCATAACCTAATGGGAATAAAGACGGAAAAGTCAGAAATAAATGTGTGTGACCCGGGAGAAGCCTCCATGTGTCCCGAGGCAGAAGACTCGTGGAGGCGGCTCGTTGTGGGAATTGATTGAGGGATTGGATTGGTGGCTAGAAGGACAGGGCAACATGTGCATTATTCTAATGACTAAAGGGTATTTCTAGAATTTCCCTTAAAGCATGTGCCTTGCACATGACTACTTTCCAGAAAATCCTATAAATACCCCTTCCATTTCATTTGGAAGGGGACTTCTCTGGAGACTCAAGACTTGGACTCTTGGAAGATCAAAGGACCCTTTTTGGCGACTTAAAGGCTCGGAGATTCCACCTAAAAGCACTAAAAAGGGGTTTAGACATTCTCTCAACAACGAAGGACTCAAAAAGGCTCTTAGAATCCCTACTACCCTAACACGGTTCCCGGATTCTAGGAGTTCTGCCACGCGTCATTGGAATAATCACCCACCTGTCCTTCTCCCCTCTTCAATCAACCAATCAATTCCGTGCTCTTTGTGGATTTCTCCCCTCCTCAGCCAACACGAAACCCTAACTGGCAAGACACGATTTCCTTGCCCACATTTAATTGGCGACTCTGCTGGGGAGATGTAGAATTCGTGAAGGGTATGCCCACGACTCGAAGTCGGAGAATTACAGAAAGAGCTGCTTCACCAATAAATAACATTACGTCACCGGATCCAGTTCCAAGGCAAGCCACTCAAGCTTTCCAAGGTGCAAACCTGGATTTTGACCAACCACTTATTGAAGAAGCTTCAGAAGGGAGTTCAACATCAACACATATGGCCAATCAACAACAAACAAGCGTAGGAAGGCAAGGTGAGGATGCAGGTGTAGACCAGACGAATGCTGTGCAACTGGAGATGCTCAAGGCATTGAAGGAAGCACGAGAAGGGCAAGGGATGATGATGACCATGATGCTGGAAATACAGAGAAAGCAAGAGAGGATATGGGAATTTCATGATGGTTGATCTGATTCCCACTTTCAAGGCCATGTTCCCAGGAAGTTCGCATGGGGAACAAGCAGGAGTGGAAGACAACAATAATAGTAGCAACAACAAACAGAACCAGATTGTACCTCCATCGACAGAAAGTCAATTGATTCCAATAATCAACTTGGAGTCCCAGAACAGTGGTGACGTGCCACAACCTAGGTTGGAGCCAAGCCAACCTCAGACAAACATCATCCCAACTGCTATTCCATCATTTTCACAGGTGCAAATGTCAATCATTCCAAGCAATGTCCAGTGAGTAAGCCAACAACTGCCACTAGTGCCAGTTGTGCATGATGAAAGTGTGCATCAACCAATCTCTCTACCATATACACCGCCGATGCAGCAGTATATCACAACACCCCAGAGAATTCACGTCACAAGCCAGTATGTGACGAAGGATGATATGATCGATGTGATCAATCAACTTCGCAGACAGACATCTCGACCCTCGGAGTTGGACTTTACTCCTCCTTACCCTGCATATATTCGGAGGCAACCTTACCCAACAGGGTATATTGAGCATCCCCCGCAATTTCCAAAATAAAACGGGGAGAAAGGAAATGCTAGGGAACATATTACCAGGTTTGTAGAGTCAATGTCTCCGTGGCTCGGATATGATGAAGTGAACAACCATAACTTGTTGATGCGGGAATTCAACAAGACTTTGACAGATAATGCCTTTAGTTGGTACTACAATTTGGAGAAGGGGTCAGTCCATGATTGGGATGACCTAAAATTATAATTTTTTAAGAATTTTTTCTATGTGCAGAAACAGGTAACCATTGTGGAGCTCATGCGGTTCAAGCAGAAACCGAATGAGGAGTTGTCAGATTATGTTGACAGGTTCAGGGCCCAGGCACAGAAGTGTGCAGAGTCGATTTAAAAAAAGAACTTAGTCAGCATTTGCTACAATGGTGCCTTAGATGCTTTCAAGCCCCACTTCATCACCAAGGCTTGTGATTCCTTCGCGACCCTCTCATCTTTTGCACAATACTTGGGAGGAATCATGACATTCCCCATTAACCATGCGACGGTTACATGGAAGGGCAAGAGGGGCAACAAGCTGTGGCTTTTGGTGACTCTCGATCAAAACCCACAAGGGCAAAAGGAGAAGCATGAGAAGAATTTTGACCGAAGCAGAGGAAAGCCTGGAGACAAATATGTAAGAAAGCTAGTCCCGGAGGCTATCACATGTAGTGAGAAAGCATTGAAGTGCTGTATGAACAATGGGTTGAACATGGGGTGGTGAAACCCCAAGGCCTAGATTCTGATGTGGAAGAAATTAAGAGAAGACCAGACTTCTGTGTATTCCACCAATACGCGGGACACTCAACTATGGACTGTTATAGCTTGTGGAGGATATTCCACGAGAAGCTGGCAAATGGGGAGATTGAACTTGGAAAGGAAAGTAGCGTTCATGACAAGCCGCTACCAAGCCACAAGGGGAAGGAAACGTGCAACACTGTTATTCACAGCACAAGCCCAGAAGTGGAGATGATGATGGAAGAAAAGGAGGAGTGTGATCCAGGCCTGCAGGTGACGACATTGATGAACGGAGCCAAGTTCAAATTTTTTTTTGATTAGATAGGATTGGCCAAGGAAGCAAGGATTGAGGCAACCAAGGCAATTATCAAGGCTGCCAAGACGCAGGAGACTTGCATGGCCATAAGCAAAGGATTTGTGAAGACGATGGAGGAAGAAGAAAATAAGATATCTTTCTCTAAAGCTTTTAGAGAGATAAGATACCCGCACAACAGGCCGTTGTATGTGACAGCAATAATCAATGGCATAGAGGTGCGGAGGGCGTTCATTGACAATGGAGCATTTGTAACTATTATGCCCTACACCATGTTCAAACGGTTAGGCCTGCCGGAGAAGAATATTGTGAAGGAACAAATGAACATTATAGGATTCGCCAACCAAAGCACAAGAACCCTGGGACACATTAAGGTGGATATGCAAGTTGGGAAGATTCGAGGGCCAGTAATGTTCCATGTTGCCGAGGTGGATGCATCATATCATGTCTTGCTTGGAAGGGCTTGGCAAAATGACTACGGGGTGGTACCCTCGGTCTTTCATCAGTGCCTGAAAACTAATTGGAAAGGGAGAGAAGTGAAGGTACTAGCAACTCGGAATCCCTTTGGACCAGAGGAGACACACATCACCAAATCAACTTTCTTCGATGATGTCGCTGAAGAGGGAGAGAACCAGATTGCAAGGCCTGATTCCCTAAGACTAGCAAGCTGGGAGGAAGTGCAGGAAGATAAGTTCGTGCCTGTAGAGAAAGAGAAGAAGAAGACCTCGGAACACAGAGAATGTTCCAAAAATAGGAAGCCAGTAGTAGTAGACTTAGAGAAAGAAGGAAGAGAAGAAAAGAAAAGGCCAGCAGACCCTGAAGATGCCTGAAATATAATAAATGCCAAGCGGATGACACAATCTGACGATGGCCAGAAGACAAAATGGGAGAGGGTTGTTAAACCCGACGGAAAGGTGGTGTTTCGATTGTGACGGTGCAAAGGGGAAGAGCCCAAGGAAATGTGCGAACCCAATGTCTCAGGAGGTGTCCCCCACTCCAGCAATAATGAAGAAGAAGTTGTACAACAGAAGGTAGAACCAGCTCCGGAATGCTTCGAGGATAGGCCAAAACCTCAACAAAATGAATTAGAGGAAGTTGATTTGGCAATGAGAGGAGGAACACCAAGACCAAACTTATGTCAACAAGGAATTTGGATCTTAACGGAAGGAGGAGCTTGTACAATTATTGCGAGAGTATAGGGATGTCTTTGCTTAGAATTACGACGAGATGCCCGGAATTGACAAGGATCTTATAGAGCACAATCTAAACATAAGTCCGGGAATGAAGCCAGTAAAGCAAGCACCTCGTAACTATGCACCCGAAGTCGAAACTCAAATAAAGGAAGAGATCAAGAAGTTGCTAGAAGTAGGGTTCATCAAGCCAATTCAACATCCAACATGGCTATCCAGCATTGTACCGGTAAAGAAATCAAATGGACAGCTACGAATATGTGTGGATTTCAGAGACTTAAACAAAGCATGCCCGAAGGACATGTACCCATTACCCAACATAGACACTTTGGTAGATGCAACGGCTAATCATGAGATGATGTCATTCATGGACGGGTTTGTGGGTTACAATCAGATAAAGATGTCCGTAGAAGATGTAGAGTTGACAGCCTTTCGTACCCTATTTGGGAATTTCTACTATGTATTAATGCCATTCGGGTTGAAGAATGCGGGGGCAACTTATCAAAGGGAAATGCATGCCATATTTCATGACATGATTCATGATATAGTGGAGGACTACGTGGATAACATAGTAGTGAAATCCAAGAAAGCGACAACTCATGTAGAGGACCTGAGGAAAGTGTTTGAGCGATGCCGAAGGTACAAGTTGAGGATGAATCCAAAGAAGTGCGCCTTTGGAATGATTGCTGGAAAATTCTTGGGCTTCTTGGTGCACAACAGAGGCTTAGAGGTGGACCCAAGCATGGCAAAAGCAATCACAGAGATGCCCCCACCAAAAATGCAGAAACAGTTGAAGAGCTTTCTAGGGAAATTTTCATACATGAGAAGATTCATGCCAGCATTAGCCGAAGTCATAGAACCTTTCGGCAAATTGTTAAAAGGAAAGGCACAATGAGACTGGGGGCAAGACCAACAACAGGCGTTTGAGAAGGTGAAATTTTTTTTGGCTTCAGCACAAACGATGGTAGTGCCACAAAGAGGAGTGTTGTTGCAGTTGTACATCACATCTACCAAGAAGTCCATAGGTGGATTGATCACGCAGGAGGTGGATGGAGAAGAGAAACCTGTAAATTACATTAACCGGATAATCAGAGGACCGAAAACCAGGTATTCACAGGTAGAGAGGTATTGCCTAGCATTGGTATTCATTGCGCAGAAAATGCAACATTATTTTTTAGCCCACAAAGTAAAGCTTGCAACAAAAACTGATCCAATCAGATACCTATTAACTAAGCCAGCATTAGTAGGAAGACCTGCCAGATGGATGATGATTCTTTCAGAGTATGACATCAAGTGTGTAACACCGAAGGCGATCCAATGTCAAGCCTTGGCAGACCTATTGGCTCAATTTCCAAATGGAGAATATGAACCCCCTTCTGAGGATCTTCCGGGTGGAGAAGTAGAATCAATCAAGTTGATGGATGAGGACCCAGAATGGTGGAGTTTGGCTTTTGATGGATCATCTGCAGAAGGTAAAGGCAGAAGGGAGGTGGTGTTGACCACCAAAGAAGGAAATGAAGTGGCCTTGTCATACAAATTGGATTTCCTTGCACAAATAATGAAGCATAATATGAGGCGTTCATACTAGGATTATTGGTGGCTCAAGAATTGGGAGCCAAACATCTTAAAGTAAAGGGAGATTCAAACCTCATAGTGCAAGAAATAAGAGGTCAATTTGGAGTGAAGGAACCTATCTTGGCGCCATATCGAACTGTAGCACAAAAGGTGATGGAGGCTTTCAAGAAGGTGGTGATTGAATATGTACCAAGAGGAAAAAATGAACAACCTGATGCACTAGCAACAGTAGCGTCTCGAGTCCATGTCCAAGGAGAGGACTTAGATGTAAAGGTAATAAAGAGAACCCTCCTAACCATGGTGCTAAACTTGTTCCCCAAAGACATGATAGATGATTGGCGACATGACATCTCCCACCAATTGCAAACAAAGGAGGGAACAATACCTATCGTAGAGTTACAGATGTACGACATCATCAAAGGTGTCCTGTATCATAAAGAAGCAGACGACGTATTGACACGATGCTTGGGGAGGAAGGAAGCAAATAGAGTCTTGCATCAGGTGCATGACGAGAACTGCAGATTAGCAGACATAGGCCTGTATCAAAGGCTGCAACGTCAAGGGTATTATTGGCCTGAAATAAAGAAGGAAGTAGATTACCTACAACGTCAATGTGTTTCATGCCAAGAATACCCTGGGGAGGATGAATGCTCCTTTATTGAAGACATAGTGGATTAGCGAATCCCTTATGTGGAGTTTTTACAAAGCGGGACTCTTCCAACAGAAAAGGACACAATTATAATCAAGAGGAAGTCACAACATTTCTTCTTGCAAAACGGAGAATTGTTTAGAAGAGGATTCAATGGCAAGCCCTTACGATTATGCGGAACTAGGTGAAGCCAAAGATTTGGTTTACCAAATGCACAAGGATGAACACCAAGGGGAGCAAGTTATACAAACAACTTATTGATCATGGTTACTACTGGCCAAAGATGGAGGGAGATTGTCTAGAATTTGTTAAAAAGTGCCACATTTGTCAAATACATGGAAACTTGATCCATGCTACCGCCGTGGATTTGTGAACCTTGGCAACACCATGGCCCTTCTATACATGGGGAATGGATCTTATAGGTCCTGTTCACCCTAATTCCAAGGGTAACATATGGATTTTAACTGCCACCGAGATGTACACAAAGTGGGTGGAAGCAATACCCTTGAAGAAGGCCACGGGACCAGCAGTGGCAAATTTTATCAAGGAGCACATCATTTGCCGTTTCGAGATACCGAAGATCATTTTTTCGGATAATGGAACTCCCTTCATCAATAGGGATGTCAAAAATCTGATAGAAAGATACAGGGTGAAATATTACAAATCATCACCCTATTACCCGAAAGGCAACGGACAAGCAGAGGCTACAAACAAAACCTTGATAAAAATTTTATCAAAAACCCTAGACGGTCATCCGAAGACATGGGCAGAACAACTACCAATAGCGTTATGGGCATATCGAACTTCAAAAAGAAAGCCTACAAGCGAGACCCCATACGCTTTGGTTTATGGTGAAGAAGCTATCTTACCCGCCGAAATAGAAATACCTTCGACTCAAATGAGACTTCAAAGCATAGTAGAGGAAGAAAATCGACCAGCCGCCCTGGAGGCCTTAGTTGACTTCCGAGACAAGGCTAAAGAAAAGCTAGAACGGTACCATGAAAGACTGCAACGACAATACAATACCGCGGTAGTACCACGACAAATTCTGGTGGGAGACCTGGTGCTCAAAACGGCAACTCAAGTCATGAGGGGGACCCCAACCACCAAATTTTACCCCAAATGGAAAGGCCCGTATAGGGTACGAGAGATCTCCGAAAGCGGGTATTACAAGATATCTCGTGTGGGATCAAATACTGTCTCAGGCCCATTAAACTTGGAGTGGGTAAAGAAATATAATACATGAGAAAAGCATCACAAAAAGTTATACTTTCAACTTCAAAAGTAATCGAGGCACCTGATCAACAGCCCTTGGAAGTTACACTTTCAACTTCAAAAGTGATCGAGGATCCTGACTAACAGCCCTCGGAAGTTACACTTTCAACTTCAAAAGTGATCGAGGCACCTGATTAACAACCCTCGGGAGTTACACTTTCAACTTCAAAAGTGACTGAGGTACCTGAGTATAAGCCCTCAACCCCGAAAGTTACACTTTATCTTTAAAAGTGGTGAACGTTATGCTTTATTAGACAAAAGCAAGAAAGTTACACTTTACCTCTAAAAGTGGCAAACGTTATGCTTTCTTCGACAAAAGCAAGATTTACTAATGAAACGTTATGCTTTTCGTTAAAAGCAATTTTTATTATCAATGAATGGACAAACTTTCACTTATACTTGAATGTTTTTTTTTAAAAAAATTTCTTAAAAAAAAAAGAAAAAAAAAGAGTATAAAGTCAAGTGTTGGTTTGTGAAAAATATATATACATGTTTCTGATAAAAAATTCATGTTTGCTTATAATACCTATTGTTGTCTTGGAATATTAATTTGAATAACTTGAGATTCAATGATAAATATTGAGTTTTAACGAATTTTTCAAATTACAAGCAATCAATAAGGTTAAAGAAACTACATTTTGATAAAATGAAATATGTGGAAATGAGTTTCTGAAACAGGAAATCGAAAAAAAAAACAACTACAACAAGTTATGATCTAAAGGCCAAGACATATCAAAATGAAGTGGAGGCACAGTTAAAGCTTCCAAGTCAGCAACGGAAGCATCTCGAATCTTAAGGTTTGTAGCTTTCAGTTCCCTAACTTGTCGGGTAGTTGACTCTAAGTCCTGTCGCTGGCGCTCTACCTCCCGAAGTTGGCCCTCTAAATCTTGAGACTGGATCTTCAATTTTTTGGCGGCTTCATCAAACTCAGAAAGCTGCACCGAAAAGGATTCATCTTCACACTTACGTACAGCAACCTCCGAACGTAATGAAACAAGATTAAAACTTGACTTGAGAAGAGTCAATCTATCACGAAACGGAGACATGTCAACACCTATGGCTGTAAGGTTGTCTACTTTATCGCTAAACTTCTTTAAGTCCTTGACTTGCAAAGAATATAAAGAAATAGTGTGCAATCCATGAATAAGGCCTGCGGGCTGATCTAGGAAGAAGGTTTGGGCGAAAGTTTCCTTAATAATCAACCGGTCAAGTATCTGCGGGAACCGATCTAGGAGACGATCTAGACTTTCCAGACTAGAAGTTGATATCTAGAAACCCCTCCAAGAAATAAGATCCCCATTTGGATTGAAGGAAGCTCCGGCAGGAGCTACTTTAGAGGACACCATGGAGTTTATTGTGGCAAGAGATGGAGGAGCAGAGAGATGCTATAGGGCTGAGGATTCCGCGAAGCCTTGGTCACCTGGAGGATAACCAAGGTCACTATATAGCGAGTGGGCAACATCCGGATGGAGAGCATCAAATAAAGTGAGTGCCTCAACAGGCAAAGGTAAGTCTTTCATGTTCTCGCTCTGAAAACAAAATGTCAAAGCACAATACATTAAAAAAAAAGAGAAAGGAAATTTAAGACAAATCATATTTTGACTAAAGAAGGATACTCACAATATAGTCAATGGAAAAGGAGTTGGGAGATGCCACAGAAAGGGGAATGTCATTCAACCCACCCAACGTACTATCAACAATGCCCTCCCGAGCAATCACCAACTCGGTAGAATCTTTCTGGGGAGGATGAACATCACCAATAGTTTCAGAATGATTCCCCCTCGGGGAATAAGAGTCTCATCAATATCTTCAGACTCATCATGAGGAGCAGGCATAGGAAGGTGTGAAGAAATGGTTGTATCACCCACAACAGGACTTGAGCTCACATCGGATAAAGTGTCCTTAGCATCAAGACTAACACAATCATCGCGTGGAGTAGACCACTCAATATCAATAAGGATAGGTTGGGGAGGCTCACGACTAGTGGAAGTCGCCGCAGCCGCTGCCTCATTTGCAGTACTATACATTAACCCAAGAGGAACGTCATCATCATTATCCTCATCGACCTCTGTAATCTGAAAATCAATGAAATTAATATCCAAGGAAATATAAAAGTAGTTATACAAGGGATGAAAGAAAAATGAGAATAGCATGACAAAATTACCAAATTTCTACGGCGCTTTTTGGTCGGATCCTCAACTGTCGGCATACTAGAATCAACACTATTGAGAGGGCATTTTGCCAATAGCTTTATGATAAGCCTAATAGGATGACTGACTAGAACCACGGTAGAAGCAATAGGAGGAGCTACTTTAGAATCAGTAGTAATACCTGCTCTCATTTTAGAATGAGTAACTCTCATTGCCTCGACATCAGAAGATCCCTGAGGAGGATTCGGAGGAGACACTCGAAACGGAGCCCGTGGTGGAAGACTCCTGGAAGTAGTGGGAGCCTATGCGAAAAAAGTATTCGGATCATCTCGACGAGGAATGTCTGCTAAATGAGGAAGAGAAGACTTAGGCATCAGAGCCTCACGCTCAATCAACTAGCTGCTGGCTGGCCAAAGTATTGAATGGACATTGGTCTTAGGAGAACACAGCAGTCGACCCCATTGGAGATGCTTTGGAATGGAAACTGGCAATGAACAAATCAAGGTATCATCCTTCCATCTCTTAAGATTGACCAACCAGTAGTTGCGTTCGCCGGTAGTATATTGTCTGCCTCGAAAATCATCTGGTATGACAAAGGGAAGAGATCTATGAGGATCACTGGGTAACCTTGGAAATGCCCATATAAAAGAAGGAGATGTAGGAACGAAGTTGAGAAGAGCAGCCTCATAACTCCCCCGGCTGGTGTGACCGAAAGGGCGTTCCTGGTCAAATCCGAATTGCCTCATGACCCTGTGAGAAGAATAAAGTACGGTGCTAAATCCAGTATTCTCAATAAAATAGGGAAGCTCTGCGGACCGAAGGAATACGAACCAAGACAGCGAAGAACCACTCAATCTGTCTCTGTTGAGGCTTGAGTAAGAGCGAAATTTGTGCTTATAAAAATGAGGCAGATGACTGCAACCTTCTGAAACAATGGTATAGGGATGAGTGGTGAAGCATGAATGATCATCAAGGAAAGGCCGCAAATCTGTACTATCAAAACTAAATTTGAGATCAATCCAACGTGCCATTCGAGGAATGATGTTGGGTGATTCAAAAGGAGGAGATTTCTTATTCTTCTTAGAAAGATAGCTCGGGAAGCGTTCAAAAAGAAATATCTAAAGGAAGGAGCATGGAATGAAGCAATTGACATCATACCTGAATAAAAAAAATCAAAAGGGTTAAAGGAAAAGAAGTGCGGTTTGAAAGACAATTAAAAAATATATATATAATAAGAAAGTGATTACCTCCCAACGGATTCTTTCATGGCAAGGGCTGTTTCGTCTAGGCGGCGATATAAGGTCCCTAAGAAGAGGGAAGCAAGGGGAATCTCCAGGCCCCGAGATAATAACGTCGCTAAACTAAGCAGATGGTAGAAGAAGGACATGTCATGGGAGTAAAGAGGAAGCGAGACGACCACATAGCCAAATAATTTGCGCCAAAGGAAAGGGACAAGTCTCTTTATGGAAGGCAAGAACAGATTTGTCGTGAATAGAGCTATCCCACTGGTTGGTCTTGTAGTCACGGAAGAAGTAGCGCACCCAGGACAACCAAGAATTTTTCTGCCAACTGGAGGTCTCGAAGTCTGGAAGGAGTGAATCGCCCTTGAAGCGAGAGGTAAAGTGGGAGGATTTCTTGAAGGCGTCCATCAAGTATGCAACACAGTCGTTATCTCTAGAGGACATGCTAGAAGGGCCGCAAGAGTTGGAAGCAACAACAGGAAGACTACAAGAAATAACTCAAAGTAAATATATATTTCAGAAAAATAAGAATGAATGAGACGAATATAATGTAAAAATGAAAGAGTACTTACTGATAGAGGGCGTAGACATCCTCTAGATTCGAGGTGAATTCCCCCTAAGCAGTGACAAATGTGTAAGTAGAAGAACACCATCGTGAGATCAATACAGAAAGGGCGTTATGGTCTTGTTGAATACGCAGGTCCCAGCATAATTGAACACAATGAAGGATGCCTGCACTCTTGAGTTTGTCCACGAAATCAGTATTTCCAAGGATCTCGTCGGTCCAATCCTGCCATCTTTGAAGGCGACTAGATGAATCAGACAGGAAGCGAAGGGAACTGAAAGGGTATTCTTGCTTCTCTATGCATATGCGGGGAATGAAATTGGCATGTGGGAAGTCATCCCAACCCCCGCAAGATGGGGCATACAGAAGCAGGCCTTCCTTCTCTGGTGGAGGAAAAGCTGCACGGTCATAGTCCTTAACTCTATCCCAGAAGGTGTTAGAAGCACCAAAGAAGGGAGCTCTCCCTCAATCAATGATAAATGGGGACTCTTGGGTAGTTTTTGGTTCTGCAGAACATTCAGGTGAAAGGGCCTACAAGCAAGGGAATGTCATTATAAAGAAGCAAAGAAAGGATATCAAGTAAAGTGTTTGAGCTCGAAGTACTCACTATAGAAAAGAGAAAGGTCTGAGAGTTAAGCTTCAAAACGCCTGAAAAGAAGAAGAAACAATGTTACAAAGAGTTATGAATCACAATTATGGAAGAAAAAATTCCCAAAAATTTTCGAAAAAACTTCAGACGGCCAAAAGGCATCCTTTGAAGCCTTTTTTGGACTTATAACAGCATACGCCATGGTTATAGGCCATGAGTTTTGTAGTGCTCGTTGATATCTTCGTTTTGATATATTACGGTCCCTGAAACTCCAAACGAGTCAAAAGTTATGATCAAAATAGTAGCTGCTCCTCCAAAACTTCATTTTTTTCATTTAAACTTCATTTTTTCCAATAGGGTGCGACCATGTTGCCTTAAACCCCCTAGGGGCCAGCCATGTTGCCTTACGCCACCTAGGGGTTATTCATTTTGCCTTGAAAAAAAAATAAAAATTCGTCCATGTTGCCTTCGACTCCTTAGGGGTCGACCATGTTGCCTTCGACCCCCTAGGGGCCGGCCATGTTGCCTTAGGCCACCTAGGGGTTGTTCCTTTTGTCCTTTTAAAAAAAATCTCTAGGGTTCGACGCCCTATAGGGTTCGGCCCCTATGGGGCTCGACTTTCTAGAGGATGTTTCCTTCATACCTTTGAGGTCCTGTTGCTCTACCAATCAACTGCTTGGAACGAATACTCCTTCTCTGCGAAGATTATAGTCTTTTTCTAATGAATTTCGAGGGAAAAAACCAAGATATAATCAAGGTGATGGGGCTCAGAAGACAAAAGAAAGACTAGAGTTACCTGAAAAGACAAATGGAGGAGGTAATCAAGAAGAATTCAAATATAAAGAAGCCTGTTTGGTTTTCTTTAGTTTGGAACACAACTTTTGAGTACGTGACAAGAACATAACATGAGGCAACGCCTACTACGAAGAGTAATTACATTAGAGCATCAACATCATATGGGTTAATGTAAAAAAAAACGAAAATCAACATAAGGCTATTATAGAGGAGTTCATTTTTCTTGCATCAACGGCATAAGAGTTCGAGAGGATGGAATCATATGCCTAATGGATTCTAGTAATTCTATTCATTAACAAAGTTATTGGCATGACTACATAGAAAATATAGCAGAGGGGTTTCATAATACTCATAGAAGACATGGTATCAAGTCTTGAAATACGAGCCCAATTGTCACCAAATAAATTCAGAGGATTATTCACGTGAGAAGTTGAAGATTACCTTACACGATGAACCTTCGTAACGCGATAATGGATCGACAAAATGATGCATTAAATTTGTAAGACAAGGATGAAGAAAACAAAGAGCTTTAGAGGAATGTGTATATAGCCCTCAAAGTCTACTTCCACTTACCATTTTCCTACTTAAGGAAAGATTTGATCAAGTTTCCAAAAGATAAGTGAATCTGATCTTGCTTTTAAAATAGAAATATATTAAAGATATTATTGGCTAGATATAAAGAAGATTTGATTCTATGAAAGATTTCAAAAATTATTAAGAAAATTAATAATTAATAATAATAATAATATATTATTAATATATCCGAATTTTGCTTTCAAAATCAAATTAAGATATTATTTTATTTTAAAATTCGGATTTGATTGTATAAAATTCAAAGTTGATTTTATTTCCAAAATAAGGAATTCAGATTTGATTTGGTAAAAAAAAAAATTTAGTTTACCCAAAAGAAAGATTTTATTAGATTAAATTTGGTGATATTTGATTATGTTTCCTTGTTTCCATTTCCAGAAAAAAAATAAAGAAACAAATGCCCAAGCTATGGAAAGATTTTTTGGAAGATTTCTCAATTCGTCCAAGGAAGAGCTTTGCTAGGTTTTGCCTCCTTAGGGTTTAACCCTAAGCGTTTGGGCTCCCTAGGGATTCCCTCTACTAGGACCATTGTCTTCAAGATCTGCAGGTGGAGCCCAACAAAATCGTTCAAATAGCTCGCATTATTCTTGTACGATTGTCTTTTTGGAAATGCGACTCTTGCGCAGTGGACAAATATGGGCCCAAGTGTAAAATTAGGGTTCACATGACCTAATTGAATTAAATGCACAATTAGGGTTCCACATCCTCATTAAATGTGAAAATTAGGGTTTGCATAACCTAATGGGAATACAAACGGAAAAGTCAGAAATAAATGTGTGTAACCTAGGAGAAGCCTCCACGTGTCCAGAGGCAGAAGACTCGTGGAGGCGGCTCGTTGTGGGAATTGATTGAGGGATTGGATTGATGGCTAGAAGGATAGGGAAACATGGGCATTATTCTAATGACTAAAGGGTATTTCTGGAATTTCCCTTAAAGCATGTGCCTTACACATGACTACTTTCCAGAAAATCCTATAAATACTCCTTCCATTTCATTTGGAAGGGGACTTCTCTGGAGACTCAAGACTTGGACTCTTGGAAGATCAAAGGACCCTTTTTGGTGACTTAAAGGCTCGGAGATTCCACCTAAAAGCACTAAAAAGGGGTTTAGACATTCTCTCAACAACGAAGGACTCAAGAAGACTCTTAGAATCCCTACTACCTTAACACGGTTCCTGGATTCTAGGAGTTCTGCAACGCGTCATTGGAATAATCGCCCACCTGTCATTCTCCCCTCTTCAATCAACCAATCAATTTCGTGCTCTTTGTGGATTTCACTCCTCCTCAGCCAACACAAAACCCTAACTGGCAAGGCATGATTTCCTTGCCCACACTCTTGAAATCAATAAACACCTTAATAAGCTTATATACACCGTAAAACATGTGATAAACACATAAAAGAATCAGAACAAATGAATATTATGCACTCATCATACCATTAAAAGCAAAATCGAGGCATCTGATTATAAACCCTCGAACCTGACAAGTTATACTTTAACTCTAAAAGTAGTCGAGGCACCTGACTATAAACCCTCGGACCTGAAAAGTTATAATTTTAACTTTAAAAAGTAATTAAGGCACTTGACTATAAGTCCTCGGACCCAAAAAGTTATACTTTCAACTTTAAAAGTAATGGAGACACTTGTCTATAAGTCCTCAAACTCGAGAAAGTTATACATTATCTCCAAAAGTGGCAAAATTTATGCTTTCTCCGAAAAAAGCAAGATTCATTATTATTTTTATGAGAATCTAAAATGTTATGCTTTTCATTAAAAGTAACCTGATTATTAATAAAAGGGCTAATTGCATATTACACCCTGAAGTATTCACCATTTTACCATTCGTACCCCGATGTTTAAAGGCTCCCATCCTGCTACCCCAAGTACCATTAAGTAAGAATAACTGACCCTTTTGGTAAATTTGTTCGCCGAAAAATGGTCACGTGTCACAATTTAAATGGCCAAAAATTACAAAAGGGTCAGTTATGCTTACTTAATGGTACTTGGGGTAGCGAAATGAGAGCGTTTAAACATCGGGGTACGAATGGTAAAAGGGTGTATACTTTGGTGTCTAGCTAATATGCAATTAACTCTTAATAAAATGTCAAACTTTAACTTATACTTGAATAATTTCTGATTTTAAAAATATATATTCAAGTGTTGGTTTACGAGAAATAAAAAAAAAATCTTTTTTAATTAAAAAATTTCAAATTTACTTTTATATTATACATATTGTTGTCTTAGAGTATTAATTTGAATAACTTAGGATTCAATGTTAAACATTGGATCTTGAGGCAAATTCAAGTTAAAGGCAATCAATAATGCTAATGAAACTCTATTATGATAATTGAAATATACATTAAATGAGTTTTTTGACACAGGAAATAAAAAAACTACAAAAAATTCATATCGAACTGAAGTGGGGGCAGAGCTAAAGCCTCTAAGTCAGCAATGGCGGGGTCTCGAATCTTCGCATTTGAGGCTATCATTCCCTCAACGTCTTGGGTACCTGACTCAACTTCATGAAGTTGGATGTTAAATTTAGCCCTGGCATCTTGAAGGTCCGAAAGTTGTACCAAAAGCGAATCATTTTCATGATGACGTGAAACAACTTTCGTGTGTAGTGCAATAAAATGAAAACTAGAAATAAGTAGATCTAGCCTAGCACATAAGGGAGACATGTTTAGGCCCACGGAGGAAAAGTCATCAACCTCACAACTAAACCTATCTGAGTCCTCTTCTCGCAAAGAATATAGAGAAAGATGTGCATTTCAAAAATAAGGCTCGTAAGTCGATCTAGTAAGAAAGGTCTGGAGGAGGGCCCTGCAAATATGTATTCAATCAAGTATCTATGGGAACCAATCTAGGAGAAGCTCAAGATTCACCTGAATAGAAGAAGAATGACATAATATAGAAGAGGCCAAAGCCTCCTAAGGTTCGGCCACCTAGGGAGGCTCTCCCCTCTTACCTTTGACTTGTCCTAGCTCGCTAGCTTCTTCATTACAAAAAAAATGTGGCCTTTCTTTGAGAATATCCGGAGAAAAAAAGCCAAAATCCTGATAAGGTGAGATGACCCGGAAAAGAAAGTCTACGATCACCTAAAAATGAAGAAATAGATGAAACAATAAAAAAGAAAATATAAATAAACCATGTACGAGAAAAGAAAAGAGATCAAAAGCGAGAAGAGGCGTCGAAGCCCCCTAAGGTTTAGCCATCCCCTCAGGTTTGGCTCCTAGGGGGAAGATTTTCTTCATCATTTGTTTGCCCCAGTTTGAAGCACGCTCACTTGATGCCTTCTCGATGACTTCTTAATTTTGAAGAAAAAAGAGCTTCTAAGAGAGAGAAAGATTTGGAAGGATTAGATAGAAGGTTTTCCAAGATATCCTGGCAGTGCTCCGTTAGGGCTCACCCCCTAGGGTTTAACCCTTAAGGTTTGGCCCTTTAGAGGTTCCCTCTCCAAGGTCTTTAGCTTTCGAGACTTACAAAATCGAGCCTCAGATATTGTTCGGAAACTCAAAGTAATCTTGCACGATCGACCCTTCAAAAATGTGACTCTCGTGTAGGGGAAAATGTGGGCCCAAATGCAAATTAGGGTTCACATGACCTAATTGAATTAAATGCACAAATTAGGGTTCATACTATAATCTAAAAAGATTTAAATGAACGACAGAAAAGATAGAAATGAATGAACAAGGCCGCAATTAATGAACAGAGCATTAAAATAGTAAAAAGGGAAAAACCGGCCTAGGGTTTTGGCCTTCTACGGTTAGGCCACCCTAGGGATCAACCACTGCAAGATGACTCCTCCTTAAGGAAAATTTAATTCAATCTCTTCCCGGACTGGATTTGGTTGGAACTATTGGAACAAAACAAGGAAAACGGACAATAGATGTACAAAAGAAGTCAAAGTACCTCCTAGGGTTCACCCCCTTGTTGTCTGATTTAGGTTAGAGACAATTATGTGCAAGTGTACACAATCAACAAGTAATAAACTGATAAGGGAGTGTCGAACCCACGTGAATCTATATCTAATAAATCCCAACTACTAGTTTTTTATCAATTCAAATTTATTTAAACAATCACAATTTTAAAAATAATGATTAAGAATAAATTATGATTAAAATCTAACACAAAGGTTGAATTCAGATGTAAAAGCTTAAGACTACAATATCCCCAATTATGTTGTATAAATCTATTATCCAATTCATCCAATTATTAAATTCATTAGAGTTGTTAACAGGAATTCATAATTATTTATAAGCCATTTCCCAATGATCAAATAAAAATATTCAATTCAATTAATCTTGCTATATTCCTATGCAAAACATAAGAATCAAACTCATTAAGTATCAATTCCTAAAAGTTACATACAGTGAAAAGAGATATCCTTATTCAATTCACAACCTTAATTATCTATCTCATGCAAATAACTAAGAATATATGCTACCATAATTAGATCTAAGCCTAGATTGCATCTCCTGAATTCATCTAGTGTATCACGATAATTATTGGCCAGATAAATAATCAATAAGCATAAAATATGATAGATAACTCACTTTGAATAAATAATTGGACTTCAATAGATAATTAATTCATAAGCATAAAAGGTTCAATTGCAGTCTTAATTATAAATTTAGCTCATGCTGAAAATTAAAACCAAAAATCCTAAACAAGTCATCATAAATAAATTACAAATCTGGATAAGGAAGAAAAGAAAACTTAGTAGATGTTCTTCAGTCTTCAAGTCTTCAGCTTGAAATCCTTGTGACGCTATACAAATATTTAAAATCCAACTCCAGCTATTTGAGTCAATCTTTATGTGTCTCTTGATAACAAGTCTTCTCCCTTTTATATCTTTAGGTCTCCTCCAAGTCACCTTCTAATAGAATCCTAATTAGTATAGAAATTGGCTTTTTAATCCCAATCTTGCATAAACTCAACCATCAAGCCGACCCCAGTGCCCCAACGCTGGATTTAAACTGGAGAAGAGTGCCCCGGCGCTAGAAAGGTGCTGAAATTACAACTTTGCCCTTAATTATGCCAAAAGTCCTACTTTGCCCTAACTTGCAAAATAACAACTAAAAAAGTAAAAATGTCCTAAAATACTAAAAAAAATAATATATCAAGTCTAAAAATACTTCATTCATGGGTATATTACCCACTCGTCACCCCCTAGGGTTCAGCTCCCTAGGGCGTGCGCTACCTCATTTTCTCGATTTGCATGCCAGAAGGGTTTTGATCGATTCAATGACATAACAATAAACCCAGACTACAGAAAGAAATCAAGAGCTTGTTGAACTTCATAAAATGGTTAACCTTAGAACCTCTATGAACGAGCTTCTCATAGAACCAAGAATCATGAGAAAAGGATGAAAACTGACTAAGAAAGGCTGAAAAGAACAAAAAGAACTAAAGGAGGCTCAAACCTAGGGTTCGGTCCCCTAGGACGCGACCACCCGTGTCCTGTGCTCAGATCTTCCGAGGTCTTCTGGCGATTAGATTCTTAAATAAAGAAGGAAGAGCAGGAAAACATAGTTTGAGCAACAAAAGCTTTGTAGCATGAAACCGAGGAGGAGCCTCCATGGGTCTCATGGCAGAAGGCTTATTGAGACAACTCATTTTGGAAATTGATTGAGGGATTGGATTGGTGGCAAGAAGGACAGGTTGATCTGGGCATTACTCTAATGATTAAGGGTATTTTTGGAATTTTCCTAAAGTCATGACTAGCATGTGACCACTTTCCAGGAACTTGTATAAATTCTCTTTCCATTCCATGAAGGGAGGACTTTTGAAAAATTGAGGACTAATGGATTCTCTCTCAACCCTAGACACTCAAGAAGGCTCTCTGGATCCTTAATACCCAAAGAAGGCTATCGAATCCTAAGAGTTCTACCACGTGTTAGTGGAGTAATTACTCACATGTTCTTCTCCACTCTTCAATTCATCAATCAATTCCACATTCTTCGTGAATTTCTCTCCTCCTCAGCCAACACGAAACCCTAACCCTAGAAAGGTATGATTTACTTGCCCACAAATCTTTTGTAAAACATTGTAAAGTTGCTTGATTTTATGTAAATTATTGTAGTTTAGCTTGATTCTTTGTAAATCAATGTATTTTACTTAGTTTTGTAAATCATTGAAGTAACTGTTATTCTTAGTAGATTATAGGTTATATCATTGTAGTTTAGCTTGATTTTTTTTTGAAATCAATGAATTTTAGTTTAATTTTGTAAATCATTGAAGTTACAGAAGTAGTTTATAACTTATCGTATATATACACGTTATATGTTATTAAAAAAGTAGTTATATATACTCGTTAAAACGTGTATATATGTCAACTGTTCTTCAAAGTAGTTATATATGTTGTATTATTTATTGATTACGATATATGTTGTTGTATATAGTTATTGGTTGATTATTGTATGTGATGTTGTAAAAAAACATGTTACGCGTACAAAAATGGGGTTTAAAAACCTGAAAACTGCAAAAACAAAAAAAGGTATTTAAAAAAATAGATATTTTTGACGGAATAAGGTAAACCTGATGAAATTTCCGTCGACAATAAGGTTTAGAATTAATTTTAAAAAGTCATATTTCTGACGAAATGTCACTTATTTCTGATGGGTATTCCGTCGATTTTATATATTAAACGATGCAAACTAAAAAGTGACACGTGTACCCCTTACAACGATCAATTTGTCGGTCATATTTTATCGACAATAATTATTTTCAACCGAATTTTCGACGGATTTATCCCCGACGACCTTTATTCCGAATTGCCAACAAAATTTTCTGATAGAATAAGCTTAATTTCGACTAAAAATTCCATCAAAATTAAGCATTTTTCTTGTAGTGAGACTCAAGGTCTTCATGGAATACAGAACAACTGTTACAATTACTTAAACTATTATACAGGTACAACTTTCAGTAATACGGGATCGAAAATTTTTTCTACTACAACAATTACAGGAACACGAGACTGAGAATTAGTTGTTTGCAAATTAAGACTACAGCTAAATTAATTCCTACCTTACAACTAAGGTTGTAAATGAGCCAAACTATTCGGGCTCGATTCGATCTCGACTCGAAAAAATATGAGCGAGACTCGGATTCGTTAATAATATGATCCAAATCTGAGTATTAAAAATAGTTCGAATAAAAATATGAGTAGAATCTGAGAAAGGTTATACTCGACTCGTTTAAGATTCAAACTATTCGAATTCTTGATTGTGATTCGATACATATTCGGTTGATATAGATTCGATTAGATGTTTGATACATTCTCTTATAATATATACAAATTTAAATCAAATTAGGATAATTAATTATTGTTTTGTTTTGTTTTTAATTTTAATTTTGATTTTATATTTGTAAAGTATAATAGTAAATATATTTTCTCATTTCTAAGTAAAATGACAAATTCAATTTATAATTATATTTATTATAAAACTAGTTATTATGTGAAGACTCGAATTCGAGCTTGAATTTGAAGCTCGCGAGTAGTTTGAATAAATATTCGAGCCGAGTCGAATCGAATTCAAGTAATAAATATTTGAGTCGAGTCGAATCTGAGTAGAATTTTTCAAATACAATTCGAATTGGAGTACGAGTTTATCATTTTGAGTCGAATTCAAATAACTATATGTTCGCTTCGGTTCGATTCGTTTACAGCATTACTTATAGCCTTCTGGCCATCGATACACTCGACAAGTATCTAGTGGGAGTGAGAAGATTAACTAATTCTAGCAGTAAGCCACTTCTATTCATTTGCCACGTGTCGTTATGAAATTGGTCCCACAACAAGGTCCATGATACCCTTAATAAGAATAAGTCTTGTATAACTATGTTTTTGTATATGTATCTAAATTACACCTAAAATACTATATTTTGTAAAAATTCATGTTGAAATAAAAACTATACATTTTTTAGGAGTCAAGCAAAAAAAAAAAAAAACTGAAAATATCCAATAAACCGGTCCAATATCAGCATTACTCCCTTAATAAAGGTTTGTGGGTTTTCATAAATTAAAGGTTATATATTTAAGTCTTTTTCCTCTTTTTTTTCCTTGATAGTTTTTGACTCAAATTAAACATACACCCTTTACTTGACCCGCTGCCAATGTTCGAACTTAGAAACTCCTGCTTTCCAGGAGATCTTGTCCACCAACTGAGTTAAAGCTTTGGTGGTTTTTTTCTTTTTATTTATACTTTGTCAATAAATTGATAAAATATGAGTACTTAACAACACCAATAATTTTAAAATCTGGTTACAAAATTTTACAAATGATAATTTCTTTTGAAACATACGAATGATATTATTTTTGTATTAACCAGTAGAGTACAAGGCTATTAATAGAATGACTGCCAGTACTCAGTTAAATTGAGTGAAGCCAAAAGTTTAGGGCAAACTTCCTTAAAATATGAACTAGATTCTCAAAATGTCAGGTATGCATTTGTTCTGGGTTCATTAATTAATGGCATTAGGGTGTATTAGGCTCAGATTATACAGCTAATTATCTAACCCTAGTTGCATTTATATAAATGTCCACTTGCTTTAACTAATTAATTGTTATATATGTTTCTGACTTCTAGCCATGCTTGTTTTTTGTATAAATCATTTTTTTAACCTAAATATCAGAAATTGCCTCCCATTAGGTTGATTGAGCATCATTTATAAGAAAACCTGTCTAAGTATTGCTAATTAATTAAGAATTAATTGTATCCAACTTACTTATCACAAAATGTCTGTTTATGCTTATCAACAGTTCCAAGCCTAGCCAGGAAATTCTATTTATTTTTTTACAAAAAGAGCAACAAAAGGGTAAGTGTCATGCTTACTTAGGCATGTGATAGTGCATACATTAATTATTTATCATGAAGAAACTAAAGAAGATTACTAAGGCTATGTTTGGATGTTCCTAAAGATGCAAAAAAATAAAAAAATTGGGACCCTAAGATGTATATTATTCCCTCTTTTCCATAAACGATAACTTAATTAAAAATAAATAAACTGTAACTGCATTTGTAAATTTTAGTGTTGTGTTGTACAAATGTAATAATTTATTACCAAATTGTTTCACATTGATTTATAAAAATTTTAAATATTAAATATGCTTTTATTTCATAGTAATTTCAAAAAATAATAAGTTGTTTATTAGTTCAGTTTTAATGACATGATATTGTATTATGATCATAAATTTAAAAATATTATGTTGTTTATACTATTATTTTGAAAAGATAAATTAAAAATAGAAAGAAAAAAATAGACACAAAACACTCTATTACGGGATGATAAGTTAATAAAACAAAGATAATAATATTCAACATAAATATTTTATTAATAAGATGTCATATGATAGTATTTATTGACAGTATATAAAATTTTAATCCATCGAAATGTAATTTCATGAAATCCGAATTCGTTAGCATCCAAACAAGCCCTCTCTTTTTTTTTTCTTTCTTTTTTATATTTTGGGTGATTGAGAGAAGGACAATGAGCTCACCTTTGGTCTAAAAAGTAGTTTCCATGGTCGGTGAAATAACAGAGTATCCAGCTAATTGTTTGGATCTACTTGCAGACAACATAAAATGAATTACAGATATGCGTACAGATACAGTACTATGCTAATATGTTAAAATTTGCTACTATTGGTATATATTAGTGTTAATTCTCTCTCTTTCTTAGTGCAAGGCTAGTGATGGTGTTAGTGCTTGTGTTTGCCAATTAAAAGCTTATAATTATTCAATTGTTAGTTATACATAACTTAAAGCTGCCAAACCTACAAGTTTGACATATTTATGGGCACGGGGTCAGATCATTAATCGATTATATATTTAATTCTATTTTGTAATCGGTAAGTATTTGATTGCATCTTAATTAATGTGTTTTAACGGTCTAATTTTTAATGTATTTTAATACCTCTAAATGGGTCTTCAATTTTTTAGGATTATTTTAATGATAACAATAAATAGTAATTAGATTAAAAAAAATATTAGAATCCTCTCTATAGGATTTATATTATAATTATTTTAATTATTTTATTTATTTTGACCTAAAATATTTTCTAATTTTTATTGAATTAATTTTCTTGACCTTGATAATTTAATATCAAGTGGTAAAGAAATTAATTTATAAAATAACATTTCTTAAGGTAAGGAGAATTCCGATTATTTTAATAAATAATTTTTTCTCAAAGATTTATTTTCAGGGGCAAAAAAAATTCAAAATTTAAAAAGCCTTATATTTTGCATGCATGCACAAGACTTTAAAATTTTACTTATCTATACGTGTGTGTAGAAACCATGTGCCCATGAAACTTGGAAAGGAAATTAAGACCTAAGGATTGTATGTGCGTTGAAATTAATGTGATTAAAAGCTTAAGGAATTGATTTCTTTACTTCATCCGA
Source organism: Panax ginseng (assembly GCA_020205605.1). Taxonomy (NCBI): domain Eukaryota; kingdom Viridiplantae; phylum Streptophyta; class Magnoliopsida; order Apiales; family Araliaceae; genus Panax; species Panax ginseng. Next base: position 43,719,751 of record CM035131.1, read on the forward strand.
ATGAGTACATGTGCTGAATTTCTTATATGCATATGTGTGTATCTTGTGAGTATTAAAGGAGCTTTGATCGAACATGCCTTGAATTAATATACACATGTGCTAAAAGAATTAAAATTGAAACAAAACTTTGTTCACATATCAGACTTAGCAAAAAGGTTGGTAACTTTTTTGGGCTAACATTTTCAAAACTCAAAAGTTATATCATCTGAACCCTTGTCATTGATTTTAAATAAACTTTCAAATTAAATTTATGCCTCAAGCTCAGAAAAACTATAAATATGAGACTTTTTATTCACTTTTAATTTGTCAATTTACTTGCAAAGAAAGGTTACTCTCCTTGATTACATACTCTCTCTCTAAAATACTTTATTTCTCTTCTTATTAAAGTTTTAATAATTTGAGAAGAGGAAATTGGTCAAAGCATTTGAGATAAGTACTTATTTGATTTGATTTATTTGAATTATCTCTTGCTTATTTAGATTTATAGATATCTGAATATAAATTGTTATATACAACTATATATATATATATATATATATATATATATATATATATATATATATATATATATTCATCTATTTATCATATAAAAAGTCAGTTCTTTGACATCGAGACTATAGCGGAGATATTTCTCCAAGTGTGAAAATTAGCCGAACGAGTTCTCAAAGTCCTAAGTGGTCTTTTATAAGATACAAGTTATTTATATAAATATTGTAAACTAGATCAAAAACTAGGGTACGAATACACTTTACAAAGAGAGTGAATTATCCAAAGGTTTATAAAATCCTAATTGATCTATTGAAAATATTTATATAAATACGGATTGTGAAACTATAAATTTGGTCAATACTTAAATACCGATACAATTTGAATTTATTCACTCTTGAGCAAATGATAGTGTGAATTATTCAAACGGTCTTTACAATCCTAAGTGGCTTTATTTATAATCATTCAAATAATAGATAAAATATATTATTATATACTCTTTGAGTTAAACAAATATATTTGTTATATCAAGTATTGCTTAACTGATTTATTCATTATACTTGATAACTGTTAATCTTTATTCATAGAATACTTGTTACATAACATCTTAAATTAAAGTTATATTGGTTTAACCCATAAAAACACATTTTTTTTATTTTAAAGAATAAATAATTCTTTATAAACCTTCTTTAAACTATATATCTACTTATACAGACACATTTTTTATCTACACTTAAATTAATCTATCTGCTTAACCAAGAAGCATATTTACACAAGTATAAAAGTTATATAAACTTTAATAACTGAGCATAAAATTATATCTACTTACATAGAAGCACATTTCACATTTATAAAGGTGGTTGAACTTTTATATAAATTACATGATCTTTAATTGCTATTTGCTTAATTGAGAAGTATCAAATATAAAAGTTACTTAAACACACACACACACACACACACACACATATATATATATATATATATATATATATATATATGTGTGTGTGTGTGTGTGTGTGTGTGTGTGTGTGTGTGTGTGTGTGTGTGTGTGACGCCCCCAAAATAGGTATACATCACCTATCTTGAGTCGCCAAGTACATGGTACAAAATTTAAATACAACTTAATTATACAATAGTCGTGTAAAATACAACAAAATATATGATATGAGTTTTAATACAAATATTGTCATCTAGACAATACCCACACTCAATTGAGTCCTCATTATATTTATTATCACACTATTTAACAGAAGTGAGGACTACTAATGCTTTTATCTGGACCGTCACTCCGTTCCCCGACTAGTCCATGCTATGTTCTCATTTCTTGAAGAGAACAATGAAAGTAAAAGGGTGAGCTTAATTAGCCCAGTAAGAAATATTATGACTAAGATAATGCAGAATAAATTATCGCTAGCCTTCAACAATGTTAAACTGATACAATAAACAAACATCAAGTTTAACTGCAGCGGAACAAGCAATCTATTAAAAGAGTCAAGTAGAGAATAAAATCTACTATCTTTTATGATTTAAAAGGTTTTCATCACTTTTATCATTTGGGACTCAAATTTTAATAAATAATCCACATCATCCCCGCACTACTGGCCAAGGATATTCATTAGTATCACAACCACAAATTATCCATGCACTACGGGCCAAGGATATTCGTGTATTCATCAATGGTCATGATCATGCCAACAATCTGGCCCATCAATGCACTACGGGCCAATGAGGACTTTTACCAAATCATTTGTAACATTACGGTCATGATTATACCGATTAATCCCTGGTCATAATCATACCAAGTCCATCTATGCACTACAGGCCACAGATGACTTTCAACACAAAATAAACATGAGGATGATGACAATGATATAAGAATTCAATAAAACAAGTTCAAGAATTAATTTATCCAGGAACTAATAAACGTCTAAATTGTCAACATGATACTTCTTTGTAGAGTAAAATTCAAGAATGCTCAGAAGAATATTTCCATGAAAAGATACTGGATGAAGTGCAAATATCAAGGATATTCCAATAATTTCATGGAGTATAGAAGTTAAAACTTTAACCAACTGAGTATAATAAAGAATGGAATAACAAAAGAAATCACCAGTCATGCGATAGACCGCACAGACAGGTTATTCCAACAGAATAATAAATAACGGAACCAGGTCATGCGTAAACGCACAGACATGATATTCCAATAAAATAATAAATAACGGAACCATGTCAGGAAAAATTCGCATCGACAGGATGTTCCAACAGAATAATAAATAACGGAACCAGGTCATGCATAAGCACACAGACGTGATGTTCCAACAGAATAATAAAGAATGGAATAACAAAAGAATTTCACCAAGTATAGGGTAGACCGCGTATACAAGTTATTCCAACAGAATAAAAAAAATGGAATAACAAAAGTTCTCTTCATGAATACGAAAGAAATAATACCCCTTACCGTAAAAGAAGAGTATTTCGACTGGTAGGGCGAGGATATTCTTGAAGAAAACTTGCACTACGCTCAAAGCTTCTTAAAACTCTAAAGAAATACGATCAAGATTATAGAAGAAGAATTCTCTGAATCTCTGGTGTGTTTTCAATTCTAACTAAGCATCCTATTTATAGGAGAATGGAAAGGATACTATGCAGTACTATGTAATAAAATATTCTAATAAAACAAAAACTTTTAAATAAAATATAATATATATATATATATATATATATATATATATATATATATATACACACGTATAACATGCATGTGACCCTTATAAACATTCACGGGAATTCATCCCGTGATTCCCCAATTTCTAATTCAAATCATCATCTCTCTCTCTATATATATATATATATATATATATATATATATATATACTAATGATATTAACTCCATCCCGTGACTAACATAACTCCCCCACCCCCCAATGTCATTTTCAATCGTGGGCCCCCACCTTTATTATACCGAATAACTTTCTACCGATTGTTTTGAAAAATTGGTAAATGGGGGTCCATAAAATAACCAAATTTACATCAACGACTTCATAAAAAAAATCCCTTCAATATTTTTAACAACATTTATCATCATTATTATAATTCACAATATTAATCGACCAGGTCGTTCCCAAGAAAGAGGGGGCTTTCTAATAAGGATTTTTCCCTATTGGCGCGCAATTAGGTGACCAAACCTCTCCTTGGCAGAACTTCTAGACATCGTTAATATTGCAAATAATAATATTAATAACTTCGTCGTCTCAATTATTGATTTAATAATATATAAAATATCGACAATAATTTAATCAATTAACGTGAGATACTATGCAACAATTACTGAAGCAATAATTGAACAAAACTGAGTAATTTCTCACGTAAGCATCAATAATCAATACCGTGTGCTACTATACGACCCCGCGTATTCCTATACTTTTAACACCGGATGTTTCAACAGGTAACGATAAAACTTCCGCCATTATTTTCATAAAATATTTTTGTCGTTTTCTCAATCCGACAATAATTCTGTTGTGGGGTCCACCAATGATTGTGCCATCATATGAATATTCCCCGACCAATCGAATATTATATAACAACTTGCGTACTTTACAAAATTTATAACTATTACCCAGAACTATAACATTATATCAAATTTATTCCATAATATTCAAAAATGATAATTATAGAAAATTCATCTTTATTCATAAAAGTTGGGGTCTTACAATCTCCCATTTTTATGAAATTTTGCCTTCGAAATTAGGGTACGTACCTGGTATGTCGAAGAGGTAAGGATACCTTAATTTCATTTCAGATTCTAACTCCCAGGCCATTTCCTCAACATCGTGGTTCCTCCATAAAACTTTGACTTGAGGTATAACCTTGGAGCGTAGAATATGTTCCTTCTTATCCAAGATTTGAACAGGAACCTCTTCATACATTAAATCTTCTGCTATTTCATCCGGTTCTAACTCAATAATGTGGTTCGGGTCTTTCACATATTTATGTAATATGGATATATGAAAAACGTTATGAACACGAGACATACTTGGCGGTAAAGTGAGTCTATAGGCTACAGTCCTTACTCGATCGAGGATTAAAAATGGGTCAATGAATCGAGGATTGAGCTTTCCTCTCTTTCCAAATCTCATAACTCCTTTCCATGGAGCAACACGTAACAACACATGATCTCCAATATCGAATTCCACGTTCTTTCGATGAAGATCAGCATAACTCTTTTGTCGGTCTTGTGAGGTTTTTATACGTTGTCGGATCATTTGAATCTTTTTCGTAGTCATACGTACCAACTCCGGTCCCAACAACATTGCTTCACCCACCTCATCTCAGCATACTGAAGAACGACACTTTCTTCCATACAACGCTTCGAATGGAGCCATGCCAATACTTGCTTGATAACTGTTGTTGTATTAAAACTCCACCAACGGTAAGAACTTGTCCCAACTTCCCTTGAAGTCAAGGACACAGAGTCTTAATAAATCTTCAAGAGTTTGAATAGTCATCTCTGATTGTCCGTCCGTCTGAGGATGATATGCCGAACTAAATCGTAAATTCTTGCCCATAACTTTTTGTAAACTAACCCAAAATAGTGAAGTGAATCTTGGGTCTCGATCAAAAACTATGGATACTGGCATACCATGCAGTCTTACAATCTCGTTTATGTACATACGAGCAAGACGTTCAAGTGTATAAGTTTTTTGTATTGGTAAGAAATGAGCAGACTTGGTCAATCTATCAATAATGACCAAAATTGCATCTATGCCTTGAGAAACCTTGGGAAGACCAGTAACGAAATCCAAGGTAATGTGCTCCCACTTCCATTCTGGAATTTTAAGTGGTTTCAATGGACCTTTTGGTACTTGATGCTCTGCCTTGACTCGTTGACAAGTTAAACACCTTAAGATAAACAACGCTATCTCTCTCTTCATATTGCCCCACCAAAATGTATATCGAAGATCATGATACATTTTGGTACTCCCAGGATGGATTGCAAACAATGTGTTGTGCGCCTCCATCATGATTTTATACTTTAACTCAGGATCGTTAGGAACACAAAGTCTAGAGTTGACTCAAAGTATTCCTTCTTCATCGATTCTTGCTTTCGGTATAGCACCTTCTTGTACTTTCTTCCTCATATGCATCAGCTCCAGGTCTGTAGCTTGAGCAGCTTTAACTTTATCGATTAAAGTTGGTTCTACTCGTATATTCATCATCATCACGTGGGTCCCTGGAGTCTTTATCTCTATCTCTGTCCTTTGCAAGTCATACAAAATGGGCCTCTGCGTTGACAATATCGCACTCGTACCCGCATATGATCTTCTACTCAATGCGTCAGCTACCACGTTTGCTTTTCCAGGATGGTATTGGATTGTATGATCATAATCTTTCAATAGTTCAAGCCAACGTCGCTGTCGCATGTTGAGTTCCTTTTGAGTGAAGAAATATTTGAGGCTTTTATGATCCGTAAAGATCTCCACTTTCTCCCCATACGAGTAATGCCTCCAAATCTTTAGTGTAACAACAACATTTGCCAACTCTAAATCATGAGTAGGATAATTCCTCTCATATTCTTTGAGTTATCGAGAGGCATAGGCTATGACTTTCCCATGTTGCATGAGAACTCATCCTAACCCTTTGCCTAAAGCATCACTGTAGATGACAAATCCCTCCGAGCCAGATGGTATTATCAGAATAGGTGCTGAAATGAGTCTTCTCTTGAGTTCTTGAAAACTCTTCTCACGTTCCTTGTTCTAACCGAATTTTGTATCTTTCTGAGTCAGCTGAGTTAAGGGAGTAGCGATTCGAGAAAACCCTTCTACGAATCTCCGATAATAACCAGCTAAGCCGAGAAAGCTACGTACTTCGGTCACTAATTTAGGTTGCTCCCAGCTTTGAATAGCTTCAATCTTTGCCGGGTCAATAGATATTCCGTGACTTGATACCATGTGCCCAATGAATGCTACTTCCTCAAGCCAGAACTCGCATTTCTTCAACTTGGCATAAAGCTTATATTCACGAAGTTTTTGAAGTATCAGCCTCAAGTGTTGCTCATGATCTTCACGACTTGTGGAATAAATAAGGATGTCATCAATGAAGACGACCACAAAGTGATCCAAATATTCCTTAAATACTCGGTTCATCATATCCATGAAGGCAGCAGGAGCATTAGTTAATCCAAAAGACATGACTAGGAATTCATAATGCCTGCACCGAGTTTTGAAAGTCGTCTTTGGAATGTCATCGGTTCTAATCTTTAATTGGTGATATCCGGAACGAAGATCAATCTTTGAAAAAAATTTGGCACCTTGCAACTGGTCAAACAGGTCATCAATGCGAGGCAATGGATATCTATTTTTGATAGTGACATGGTTCAACTCCCGATAATCAATACAAAGTCGCATACTCCCATCTTTCTTCTTCACGAATAGAACAGGAGCACCCCAAGGAGACGTACTAGGACGAATGAAACCGATGTCTAACTATACCTGCAGCTGGGTCTTTAACTCCTAAAGTTCAATAGGAGCCATTCGATATGGGGATTTGGAAATGGGTTTTATACCGGGTTCAAGGTCGATACAAAATTCAATTTCACGTACTAGGGGTAGGCCAGGAAGTTCTTTAGGGAATACGTCAGGAAATTCATTAATAATAGAAATATCATTCAAAACTGACGTATTTTTGTTTAGATCCATGACATGAGCTAGAAAGCTTGACATCTGTTTTTCAATAAATGAATAGCGTTATGGCTTGAGATAACAGTGATTGATTTTAATGGTTTGGTTGCTTGAATTCGCATAATAGGTTGGTTAGGAATATGAAAGCTAACAACCTTACGAAAACAATCAATTTTTGCATGATGAGTAGTTAACCAATCAATCCCTAGAATTACGTCAAATGCAAGTATTTTCAATGAAATAAGATCGATAGGTAATGTGAGGGTACCGATTTGAACCAAACAAGACTTATAAATAGTAGATGTAATGAAGGTTTCTCCCAATGGAGTTTCAACAGATAAGTCAAAGTCTAATTTCTCCGGAGTCAAATTTAAACATTGAGCGCAAGTAGGAGAAATAAAAGAATGGGTAGAACCGGTATCAAATAAGGTATATACTTCGCTAGAGTTTATGATAAGCTTACCCGTGATGACCTTGTTCGGGTTCCTTGCTTTCTGGGAGGTCACGACAAATGCTCTCCCTTTCACTACTGGCTTTGACTTTTCTGGGACGTCCTTTGGTGCCTCCATCCTAGCTGAACTTGTCTTCGGTGAATGACAAAATTGGGCTAGGTGGCCTTCTCTTCCACAATTATAACATGCTTTGGACAGCATCGCGCAGTTTGGTCTGATGTGTCCCTCCCCTCCACATTTGAAGCATATGATAGGTGGTCATTCTCCTTCCTTAACAACGGGTGCTGGTGCTAACGTCTTTCCATCATTGTTGAATCTCCTCTTCTTGAAATGTCCATTCTTATAGTTTTGGCCATGATTACCACCGAAGTGGTTACCATTTCTGGCATGTTGATTCCCTCCACGCTTATTGTCACCGCTTCGATGACTGTTATCACTGGTATTATCATTTTGTCGGCTACTCTCTTTTACTTGGGTTGACTCATTATCGCGCTCCAATAACTGAGCCCTATTAACAACATCTGAATACAAACAAAGTTTATGAGAGATAAGATATTGACGTATCTCGGGTTTCAAACCTCTTAGAAACATTCGCGTCATTCTCTCCTCATTATCAACTAAATAGGATGCAAACCGGGACAACTCAGCAAACTTGGCTTCGTACTGCGACACGGTCATGTTATTTTGCTCCAGCTTGATAAACTCTACCTCTTTCATGTAACGAATACTTTCGGGAAAGTACTTTTTGTTGAACAATTCTTGGAACTTCTCCCAAGTCATCTTCAAGGTCTGCGCAGTTGAGTACGCTTTCTGATTCCCACCAAGAATCGCCTGCCGCACGCAACATGAAGGTGGCAAAGGGAACCTTTTGCTCCTCGGAGCATCCCAGAACTTCAAATATCTTGCATATCTGCTTTATCCACGTCTTCGCCTTAAGTGGTTTTGGCTCTCCAAAAAACTCTGGTGGTCCCAGTTCCTTGAACTGCTTAGCGGTGACCGTCCGAGAGTTGCCAGTGTTTCCACCTGTATTTTGTGCAGGAGCCACTTTTTCCTGATATTACATGAATTGCATAAAGCCTCTGAACATTCCATCGTTCATCATCTGGTTAGTGTTGTTGTTTGCTTGAGGATTGTCTCCTTCCTGATGCACATTATCCTGATTATTGATTTGTGGAGACTCAACGGTCTCCTGTGCTACATTGATGTTCTCAACATTCTCAGATGTCATTTTCAAATACTGCCACAAAACAAGAGTTAATTAACATATTACATATTATCCCTATACTCTGACCGACCAATTAAATACCAAATAAACTTAGGTAGGTCATACTAGTGAAGGAATTCTCCGTCTCTCCCCTCCTAGTTCTTGTCTCACATCTTAGCCAGGGATCATATCCCTAAGCTCTGATAGTAACTGTGACGCCCCCAAAATAGGTATACATCACCTATCTTGAGTCGCCAAATACATGGTAAAAAATTCAAATACAAATTAATTATACAATAGTCGTGTAAAATACGATAAAACATATGTTGTGAGTTTTAATACAAATATTGTCATCTAGACAATACCCATACTCAATTGAGTTCTCATTACATTTATTATCACACTATTTAACAGAATAGTGAGGACTACTAATGCTTTTATCTGGACCGTCACTCCGTTCCCCGACTAGTCCCTACTATGTTCTCATTTCCTGAAGAGAACAATGGAAGTAAAAGGGTGAGCTTAATTAGCCCAGTAAGAAATATTATGACTAAGATAATGCAGAATAAATTATCGCTAGCCTTCAACAGTGTTAAACTGATACAATAAACAAACATCAAGTTTAACTGTAGCGGAACAAGCAATCTATTAAAAGTGTCAAGTAGAGAATAAAATCTACTATCTTTTATGATTTAAAAGGTTTTTCATCACTTTTATCGCTGAGACTCAGCTTAATAAATAATCCACATCATCCCTGCACTACGACCAAGGATATTCATTAGTATCACAACCACAAATTATCCATGCACTACGGGCCAAGGATATTCGTGTATTCATCAATGGTCATGATCATGCCAACAACTGTCCATCAATACACTACGGACCAATGAGGACTTTTACCAAATCATTTGTAACATTACGGTCATGATTATACCGATTAATCCCTGGTCATAATCATACCAAGTCCATCTATGCACTACAGGCCACAGATGACTTTCAACACAAAATAAACATGAGGATGATGACAATGATATAAGAATTCAATAAAACAAGTTCAAGAATTAATTTATCCAGGAACTAATAAACGTCTAAATTGTCAACATGATACTTCTTTGTAGAGTAAAATTCAAGAATGCTCAGAAGAATATTTCCATGAAAAGATACTGGATGAAGTGCAAATATCAAGGATATTCCACTAATTTCATGGAGTATAGAAGTTAAAACTTTAACCAACTGAGTATAATAAAGAATGGAATAACAAAAGAAATCACCAGTCATGCGATAGACCACACAGACAGGTTATTCCAACAGAATAATAAATAACGGAACCAGGTCATGCGTAAACGCACATACATGAGATTCCAACAAAATAATAAATAACGGAACCAGGTCAGGCAAAATTCGCACCGACAGGATGTTCCAACAGAATAATAAATAACGGAACCAGGTCATGCGTAAGTACACAGACATGATGTTCCAACAGAATAATAAAGAATGGAATAACAGAAGAATTTCACCAAGTATAGGGTAGACCGCGTATACAAGTTATTCCAACAGAATAAAAAAAAATGGAATAACAAAAGTTCTCTTCATGAATACGAAAGAAATAATACCCCTTACCGTAAAAGAAGAGTATTTCGACTGGTAGGGCGAGGATATTCTTAAAGAAAACTTGCACTACGCTCAAAGCTTCTTAAAACTCTAAAGAAATACGATCAAGATTATAGAAAAAGAATTCTCTGAATCTCTGGTGTGTTTTTAATTCTAACTAAGCATCCTATTTATGGGAGAATGGAAAGGATACTATGCAGTACTATGCAATAAAATATTCTAATAAAATAAAAACTTTTAAATAAAATATAATATATATATATATATATATATATATATATATAGATGATATTATATATACTAATGATATTAACTCCATCCCGTGACTAACATAACTCCCCCACCCCCAATGTCATTTTCAATCGTGGGCCCCCACCTTTATTATACCGAATAACTTTCTACCGATTATTTTGAAAAATGGGTAAATGGGGGTCCATAAAATAACAAAATTTACATCAACGACTTCAAAAAAAAAATCCCTTCAATATTTTTAACAACATTTATCATCATTATTATAATTCACAATATTAATCGACCAGGTCGTTCCCAGGAAAGAGGGGGCTTTCCAATAAGGATTTCTCCCTATTGGCGCGTAATTAGGTGACCAAACCTCTCATTGGCAGAACTTCTAGACATCTTTAATATTGCAAATAATAATATTAATAACTTCATCGTCTCAATTATTGATTTAATAATATATAAAATATCGACAATAATTGAATCAATTAATATGAGATACTATGCAACAATTACTGAAGCAATAATTGAACAAAACTGAGTGACTTCTCACGTAAGCATCAATAATCAATATCGTGTGCTACTATGCAACCATGCGTATTCCTGTACTTTTAATACCGGGTGTTTCAACAGTTAATGATAAAACATCTGCCGTTATTTTCATAAAATATTTTTGTCGTTTTCTCAATCCGACAATAATTCCGTTGTGGGGTCCACCAATGATTGTCTGCCGTCGTACGAATATTCCCTGTTAAAACGAATATTCCCCAACCAATCGAATATTATATAACAACTTGCGTACTTTGCAAAATTTATAACTATTACCCACAACTATAACATTATATCAAATTCATTCCATAATATTCAAAAATGATAATTATAGAAAATTCATCTTTATTCATAAAAGTTGGGGTCTTACAGTGTGTGTGTGTGTACTAAATTCTATCTGCTTATATCAGAAGCATTTCTTTGTCAAAACTTTTGTAAAAGGGAAAAAGAGTAGAGTTAGTTTGTTTTATGTACTTGTGAGAAAGACTAGTAATTCTTCGACCAAGACCAGAGTCTTAGAGAGGTCAGCTGGGAGTTGGGTCTCTAGTGTACTTCTGAGGTGAGTAAGAGGTTGTCATTTGAAGACCAGGTCATAGAATAGAACTGAACTCAAAAGAAAAGTACAACTATGATTAAGGAGGGAGGTGGGATCTTGTTGTCCAAGATAGTTAGGTGAGAATAGTTGTAAGTTTGTCTATAAAATTTTGTAAAGGGTTATCCGCCTCTTGAAGGAGTATTTATTACAAGAGTAATAGGATCTCAAGTCATAAAGAGGAGGTTGAGACTAAACGTAGCAACATACCCGAGCTGTATATATGTTGTGAACCAGATAAATCTATGTGCATTATGTGATTGAATTTTTATTATTTTGCATATTAATTTCTAAAACTACAAATTATTTATCTAAATATTTCAAAAAGGCCTAAGATAAATTTTAAATCAGTAATAATCTATTCAACCCCCTTTTATATTATTATTGAACTTTCAATAGGTATCAGAGCAGTGTTATTTAACTTATTTGTTAAGTAAATACAGGCATATCTAAGAGTAAATTCATTTATAGCCTATAATACTATTGGTTCCGGAGAAGGACTATCAATTTCAAGACCTCCACTATTTGATGGAATAAATTTTATCACCTGGAAGAATACATTCAAAATCTATGCCAAGTCACAAGAAATTAAAGTTTGGTTTGCAATAGAACGAGGTGTAAAATTTCCAAAAAAAAATTAAATTAGAGAAAAGATCGTTGAGAAAGATGTTGAATAGTTCACCACTAAAGATGAAGAGGCTATGAATATAGCTTCCAGAGCTGAATAGGTGTTAACTAGGCGTTCTTATTGAAAAAGAGTACACAAGAGTAGCAACTGCAAGAATACAAAAGAATTTTGATTGTAACCTATGAAGGAACCAATCATATCAAAGAAACCAAAAAAAATACTTTAATTCAAGAATATGAAAGTTTCAAGCTTGAAGAAGGTGAAAATATCATCGATAAGGAAACATATTTTTCCAGAATCATTGATGAGCTGGAACAACTATCTAGGGAAGGAATGCATAACTAATAAGAAAAATATAAGAATTCTCAAACCTATTAAAATACACTACCTTAACTTGATAAACAGATAGAAACATGTTAACATACACTACTTTTACTTGATAAAATCACTCCAAGTAGGTCATAGCTAAATAAAAGTCCAACTACCTTAACAGGATTGACCCTGTCATGAGATGAGTGGTCCTGCATCCTATCTGGCCTGTTTAATTGGCTAACATCAAGACCACAAGATGCTAATTCAAGCAAAGTGCAAATCCTTGATACTCAAAATTGTGACATGTAAAAGCAGATCAATGAATTCAGACCTTTCGGTGCATATTGATCCCAAAGACGGTGGTGCCTTATAAAATAAGAGAAATCATCCTACGTAACATAAGACTAATGAATTCGTGAAATATAGAAAGAAAAAGTAAAAACTGTGGTCTAATCATTCGTATAACAAAACCTATCTGCCAATCATGGCAATGAATAATGTTTGGTTTCTTGCCAGCTTAAATTTAGGACCTTGGAAGCATAGAGCTGCAATACTTTTTGTAACATAGCCTCTAGCCCTGGCTTGTCCCCATCTTCTTTTGCCTGTAAATGAAAAGGAATCAGTAACTAATTAATCAATGTCATTTGCATCACTATAATTAATCAATTTCCCATTTGATGACTGCAACACCATAATTTTAAGTTACATACTACGTGTTTTTGATCAATACCTGTACTAAGTTTATGTTTCAATAAGCCACATGTGACCCAAATCCGAATTACTTTCAGATCAAGCGACAACTAATTAGTATATGAAAAAATTGGAAAAATATAAAGATCCGCAAAATTAACCTATCGCCGTTGTGCACTAACTTCTGAAAGGAATCCTTCATCAAGTTGGATTAAGGGGAACAATATAACTAGACATGCGGATTAAGGACTAAGGATAACTAAGTTTATGTTTCAATAAACTTGTTCTTGAGTAGAAGGTAAGGACTAATGATGATAATCGAACAAGTTTGTGGCCATCTACTTCTCGACCTATGAAAAATTAAATATAAGAGTGGTCACTTATCTCAAAATTGATGATGCTATCTTGTCATAAAAATAATTAGATAAGGATCTAAAATGAACATACCTGCAACAATGAATAAGCATGACTTTGCACAATTCCACTGAAGGAGAAATGCACATCAGAACCTAATGGACTTCCAGCACCTAATAGAAATCCTTCTTGTTTGAAGCATAACAATTGCAACCCAAAAGTGGCTCCATCAAACACTAAAGTGCTAAACTGAAATTGAGGTTCCTTGTCAATGCATGTTACCCAAAAATATTAGGTTATCATAGAGTGCAAATGATATTCCTTTATGCCAATTCAACTATTTGTGAGTTTTAAGCGATTTTCCATCGCAAAGAAATTGACAATAATAATACAAGTCTTAAACTTTTTCTCCAAAGATAATTAATCTTTAGGAGGGTTGGGCATGAAATTTTGAACTAGAAAGACCAAGCCTAATACTTTATCGATAATTAGCGAGATCATATAAGCATATTCCATAAATCGGAAGGTAAGCAAATTATCAAGATACTTTTTCACACCGTAAATTAGATATATAATTCTAGTCAAACAAACTAAAATAGGTGTAGAACAAGCTACCAAGACACGAATGCAAAAGCGAGCGGTGTAGATTCCTTCCTCGTTATATTCGGTGTAATTATAACTTCGATATTCGTGAAACCTCTCGTTAGAATAGCTACATCACTCAAAAACCAACAATCACCCAATCAAATTGCTCAAAACTAGAGATGAACCACTCAAAGCGTAAACTAATTGATTATATACTTCTATGATGAAAAATCAAACAAAAAAGAAGCATGATTATCACCCACCCACAACCACCAAAAGAAGTGAAGCTTAGGACAACGAAAACATATGCATGCCATATTTCAAAAGAAGACAAACTTGATGGACATCTTAAGGATTTGCGGACCCAGAAAATAATGAGGATGAGAATCCCTATGGTTCTTGTTCACTATTTCAAGCAAAGATAAACCCTAACCTTTATTTCCATACCGAAAAAAAAATGGGTTGTCGTCCCGTGTTGAAAGTATGCCATCCATTTTGTGAAGGTAGTAGTTTCGCTCAGTACATGATTTGGATAATGGGTTGTCTTCTTTGTGTTGAAAGTACGCCATCCACAATAGATTTATCATGAAGCGCTTCTAGGGTTATTGGAATTGGGGTTGTTGCGAGTGAAGTCGGCGATTCGACCCAGCTTGTTGGACCGAGAAAAGGGAGTGAAGGGAACGTTGACGGGGTGGTTGGGGAGGAGAGAAGTGTTGGTTCCAGTGGAGGGTTCAACCGGTCCCCAACCGTCAGGGTGTAAGGGGACGACGCCAATTTCAAAGTTGCTTTCCGATCTGATTGAGGTGAGAGCGTGAAGATAAGGGAGGGTGTAGATTGGGATTTGGGAGAACTGCTTCAGATGTTGGAAGGCTGGGAGGCAAGGCCGCAAGGGGGAGTGTTTTTAATTTCAAGTGAAAAGAACGATTTATTTTAAGCTCCGTGTTTTTGACATAGATAATGTTTTTTTAAAAAAACGTTATCTATTTAAGACAAAAAAATTTCCCCTTTAAATAGATAACTTTTTTTCATATATATCTATAATGTTTTGTTAAAAAATGTTATGAAAAAAAATACCACAACGTTTTAAGTGTTGTTTATTTATTACTTTGTACAAGTGCCTCTTCCATCCATCTAGAAAATGAAGGTTATAGCACTCAAGGAAATGCAAGATCTAGTTGCATATTGTTTTGACAACCTTATTGAAAATCTTCGTGCCCACAAAGTCGACATACTAGTCAAAAAAATAAAATCAAACATAGATCTCAAGAAGAAAAGGAATTTCTTTCAAAGCTCTACTTGTAGATCAAGAAAGCTATGATGAAGAATTGAATGAAGACCTCCTGAGTTTAGATAATAATGAAGTTGCTCTATTTTGTAAACAACTCAGGATAGTGATTCTAAGCAAAGCCAGAAAATATGACAAAGGTTTTATTAAAACAAAAACAACTTCAACAATTTCAAAGGCAAACAAGTATTCAAGCCAAAAGCACAAGGAGGAAATTTCAAAGAAAACAACAACAACTTTAGAAATATCAACTCCAATGAAAATTCAAACGAATGTTTTGAATGCAACCACCCTGGACATTTCAAAAAGGATTGTCCAAAACTAGTCAACAACAAAGTACTAGTAGCTGAGGAAGGCTGGGATCTAAGTGACGAAGAAGAAATTGCCGAACAAACAGAAGAAATTACAAATATTTATTTAATGGCAAACAATAATTCATCACAAAGATCTAAGGTAAATTCTGACATCAATTACCCAATACCTCATTTGCCACACATACTTTAGATAATATAAATAAAGAACATTATGAATTACAAGAAACTTATAATTGTTTATATGAAAACAATTAAAACTAACAAAAATCTTAAAATAAATGATTAAAGTTTAATTATTACTAATGAAAGTTTAAATGAAGAAAAACTAAAAAAAATGATTTCTTATTAAACGAATTAAAGAATTAGAAAAATTAAGAAAAAAAATCTTGAAATAGAAAATTCAAAGTTAATTATAGCTAATGAAAATTTAAATGAAGAAAAACTAGAAAATGATTTACTATTAAAAGAAGAATTAGAAAAATTAAGAAAAATAAATAAGGATCTTGAAATAGAAAATTCAACACTTATCATTTCAATTGAAAATCTTGAAGTTGAAAATTCAACACTTGCGGTAATTATTGAAAATACTAAAATACAAGATCAAATGTTAAATGAAGATATTATAAATCTCAAGCTTGAGAATTCATATTTAAAAACAAAGTTAGAAAAATATAATGGAAATTCTTTAATAGATCAATTTAATATTTTAACTAAAGATCGTGACGATTTAAATTATATAGTTCTTAAATTCACAAAAGGGAAACAAATCTTGATGTCATGCTGAATCAACAAAGATGTGGATTTCATAAAGAATGATTATGATATATTGAAAAATCTAGTAAAACAAATGATAAAAGGCTTTATCATGTTAAAAGTAAAGAAATAGATATTCATACATCTCTTTTTACTAAATGCTCTTACTGTAACATAAATGGTCATTTATTTATATGTGTTATGCTCGAAATGGAAACTATAAAGAAAAAATAATTTGGGTTCCCATAGAAACATACACTGCACCAACTATTATAAGAAAAGAGTTCTATAGAAATTATTATCATACATCTTATAATCTTGTCACTCATAGAATGTTTATCTCTACTAAAACTGATTATCGTGTACCTAGTTTTGTAAAGGAAAATACAAATGTTCTTTATACAAAATGGAAAACTTACCCAAAGGACCCTTCATATTAAAGGGTACTAGCTAGCTTGAAAAATTAGTATATCTTGCAACTGATTTGAATAAAAGTAATGGCTATCTTGATAACAGTTGTTCAAGATATATGACTTCTGACAAATCAAAGTTGAACAATCTACAAGCTACAAACTATGGTGAGGTAACCTTTGGAGATAACAATTTAAAGGCAAAATAATTGGAACTGGGAGTGTTAGTAATAAACATATAACAATCTCCAACGTTCAATTAGTCACGGGACTCAAGTATAATCTTATATCTATCAGTCAACTATGTTATAGTTGTTTTAAAATATCTTTTAGTTCACATAATTGCTCTATATTTGATCAAAATGGTAAATTATTTTTGTTGTGCCCTAGAAATCAAAATGTGTACACGTGTGACCTAGATGAGTATTCTCACCTAGATAATATTTGTCATGTTTCTGTAAATGATGATCCATAGCTTTGGCATCGCAGACTACGATATATCAACATGAAACTAATCAATAACATTTCATCTAAAGAACATGTTTGTGGTCTTCCAAAACTGAAGTTTTCAAAAGATCATATATATGAAGCCTGTGAACTAGGAAAACAAATTCATGCATCTCATAAACTTAAACTCACAGTGTAACCTCTCGAACCTTAGACCTCTTGTATATGGACCTAGTAGGATCTATTCCAAAACATAGCATGGGTTATGATGTATACATTCTAGTTCTAGTTGACGATTATTCTTTATTTGCATAGGTTGATTTTATGAAATTTAAAAATGAAGCTATAAACTCTTTCTCTGCTTTATGTAAGAAAAATAAAAATCAATAAGGAAGCTCTATTGTTTATGTTTGTTCTGATCATGAAAGAGAATTTGACAATTATGATTTTATTATGTTCTGTGAAAAACACGGTATAAGTCATAACTTCTCTGTTCCTTATACACCACAATCAAATGGTGAGATTGAAAGGAAAAATCGAACCTTACAAGAAATGGCTAATACTATGTTAAATGAATATCATCTTCTAAAATATTTTTGGGCTGAAGCTGTTGCAACATCCTGTTACATTCTAAATAGAGTTTTATTAAGACTAATTTTTCTCAAAACTCCCTAAGAACTCTATTATAAAATAACTCCAAAAATAAATTATTTTTGTATTTTTGGAGCAGATGTTTTATTTTAAACACTAAAGGACATTTGTTAAAATTTGTTCCCAAATCTGATGAACAAATATTTTTGGGATATTCTCTTAATAGTAAAGCATATAAAGTCTTTAACAAAAGAAGTTTAGTTGTTAAGGAGTCAATGAACGTAACTTTTGATGAATTTCAGCCTCCTCCTAAATATAAAAAGCAAGCTGACAGTGATGTTGTCATTGAAGATATTCTCAGAAATATGGAAGAATCAAAATTAGATCATACATCTCCACCTGTCAATGTTAATCTTCTTGAAAATCTCAATCCTCAGCTAAATGACTTACCCAAAGAGTCACATAATATTAAAAACCATCCGATAGAAAACGTGATTGATGATATTGATAAAGGAGTCCTTACTAGATCACAAGCACATAACTTGGTTGGTCATTTATCTTTCTTGTACCAAATTGAGCCTAAAAGTATAAAAGATGCTTTATTGGATGAAGATAGGATAATATCCATGTGAGATGAACTTAAACAGTTCACTAGAAATAAAGTCTAAGAGTTAGTTCTAAAATTCGTTGATATTTCAATTATTGGAACTCAATGGGTTTTTCATAATAAATTAGATGAAAGAGGTACTATAGTACGTAATAAGACAAGATTAGTTGCACAAGGGTATAATCAACTTGAAGGTATTAATTATGATGAAATATATGCTCATGTTGCTAAAATTGAATCTATACATATGTTATTAACTTTTGAATGCCATAAAGATATATTTTAAATTATTTCAAATATATGAATGTCAAATCTGCTTTTTCAAATGATATTATTGAAGAGGAAGTTTATTTTAAGCAACCTCCTAGCTTTGAAGATTTTGATCATCCTGAATATGTTTATAAATTATTGCATAAAGCTTTATATGGTTTAAAACAGGTCCCCAGAGCATGGTATGAACAATTAAGTAATTTTCTTCTAGAAAATGGTTTTAAAAGGGGTACTGTCGATACTACTTTATTTACTAAATACAAGAATAATGATATTCTTATTATTCAAATTTATGTTGATGACATCATTTTTGGTTCAAATGATATTACAATGTGTAATGATTTCTCTGAAAGCATGAGTAAAGAATTTGAAATGAGTATGATGGAATAATTAAATTTCTTCCTCGGATTACAAATCAACCAAGGAGAAAAATGTATTCATATTTATCAATCTAAATATTTTAAAGAAATGATTAATTAAGAAATTCGGTTTAAAATCTTTGAAACCTCTTAATACTTCTATGTCAACTACTAATAAATTAACTGCTGATGAAAATGAAAAACTGTTGACATGGAGAATTATAGAGGAATGATTAGAAGTCTGCTATACATCACAACGAGTAGACCTGACATAATGTTAGTGTCTATGAATGTGCCAGATTTCAGTCAATTCCTAAAGAATCACATTTGGTGGTAGTAAAAAGAATTTTTTGCTATCTTAAAGGAACCAGACTTAGGCCTATAGTATCCTAAAGGTCAACCATTTAATGTTGTATGATTTTTAGATTCTAACTATGTTACTCATCATGTTGATCGAAAGAACACTAGTGGCAATTGTCAGTTTCTGGGAGGATGTCACTACTAGAAAAAAGCCTAATTTCGATGGATAATTTTGTCGGACATAGCCATATTCCGTCGGACTTAACCTTATTTCTGACGGAATAGTTCGTCGACCTTAGTCATAATTAGATCCCTCAACATTAATTGCGCCGAGAATTCGGTCAAGAGAAAATAAGATCAATGGACTATAGCCGACAGAATATTCCGTCAGGAATATGATAAGGTCGGTGGAATAGATCTATTGCCAATGCAAAATTTTTTCGATTTTAAACAGTTTTAAAATTAGAAATATATTTAAAATGCGACTAATTCCGACTGAATGTCCGTCGGAAATAAACTATTCCGTCGAGAATTTCTTTTTTTCACAAAATTTTATTCTAAATGTAGGTTGATAAGGTCGACGGAAAATCCTTCGGAATTTCCTTATTCTGTCGAGATTAGGGATTTTTTTAATTTTTTTTAAAATTGCAGTTTTCAAGGTTTTAAACCCCAATGGTGTACTTGTAACATGTTTTATCCCTACAACACATACAATACTATATTTGACATTCAACATGTAATTGTAAAAACCTTTTTGATCCTATCACATAGCTAGTAATAATATATACGCTAATACCACAATGATTACAAATATACACTAATGTCAAATAAGCTAACAAGTACAAACATCAACTAACTCATCAATAATTACAAATAATACGCTAACAAAAAAATGAGCACGTACAATATGATTTACAAAACTCATACAAAGTAAACTAAACAACAATTTTAAACAATATGCACAAATGTTCTACAATGTAATAAATAAAATCTATACAAATGAGCACATAAAACTAGCTAGCTAGCTAGTAGGAGGAGGATCATTGGACAAGGATGAATGACAATAGACGACGATGCTTCTCTGGTATATGAAAATCAGCGTCGTCATCCCTCTGCTCGCCATTACTACCATGCTCTGCATCACTAGCCCACTCGACATCGCTACCTTGTAGATAGGATTAAAAATATAAATCATTAGTCTATATATATGTGAGAATTTAAAAACTGCTAAATAAAAATAAAATAACATGTAAAATACATCACCAAAAGCCTCCAATAGTAAGTTAACCATCATCCGGAGCACCTCACCGCTTAACGAGATGAACTACTCCGATGGTAATCCCATACTCTCTACGGTGGCCCTTACTATAATATCCTGAGTTAGCTGGTGAAAGCGAGCATGGCTAGGCAAGTGCTGACATCGAAAAATTGGATTCTTCTGAAACATATCTGATACCACCTCTATAACCCTCTACAATAGCGCATCGTCTAAGTCAGAGCCTATATGAGATGGTCTAACTGGTTCTCTCAGACGCTGGCGCTTGTTAGAGCCTGCAATAATAAACAAGTTATTACGTCGTATATATAAATTTATTTTATTTTATAAATTAAGATATATTATATATTACATCTAGGTAGGGTATACGTGAGTATCCTCAGTAGGCCCAACACGCGATTCCTACTGGTACTGTTAGTAGGGGGATCCTGAGCCACAACCCATATTCTCAGCTCCTCATCCTGAGATAACTCAACCTCTGCCTCTGCCTTGAACTCTGCCTTGAATTCCTTTTCCTTTATTCTCCCCCTTTATGTCAGCATCAAGGGTTTGAATGTCTTCTGAAAGGCGAGTCACTCCTTGGACAAGCTCGTTAAATTGACTCTAAGTTTGAGCAATATCCTCTCGATTTTCTTGAATCAGCGCATTAGATCGAGCTTCCCGTTGTTGAAGAACGGTCAGTATGTTGTCAGTATGTTGTCCTTGGTTGACATAAAATTATTGGAACTCTTTTATGACAGTTTGCAGATTGAGGAAGTTCTCTATCATCAGTTTATTTTGAGCTTCTTGAGTGGACTGCAAAACAAGAACAACATCTCTGTGTCTTTTGGCTATTAGAAAATGAATGTCATCCCTGTCCTTTATGCTCTGAATCATTTCCTTGATGAGCTCTTTAAGTTTCTTAGTGAGCGTAGAGCTTAGGGAGCTTAGGGAGCTTAGGAGATTATTTTTAGCATTGATCATTATTGTTAATCTCATCTGAATGAGTTCAGTGTGTTCTTCAAGACTCTCATCGAGTTCCTTGATCACTTTTTTGGACATGGCTGACAAATCGACTTTGGTGGGCGACCGATGAAGTTCATTGAGATGGGTAATTTGTGAAGGAGGTGGTGTGCTCTTGAATTGATCTTGCAATGAAAGAGAGGGCAAGATCAAGGTTTAAAGTATAGATTCTTTGGATGAGGAGGGAATATCGGATGGAGGGGCCTATGTTTGGGGTGTGTGTAGTAGGTGGCTCTACAATTTGGACTTGGGACTCTATAATTGGGGTTAGAGTGCAATCGTAGAGAGATGATGGGAGGTGGGAGCGATTATAAAGTTGGTCATATTTGGTTCATCGATTCATGTAATTTTGGGATTCTATGGCTGAGAATTGATTTAATGGATGTAGAATCACTTCCAACCATCGTGGGAATTCATAAAATTGACTGAATGAGGATGATGAAAAGTGATTAACTCTGAAGAGGGTTAGGATAGACAGTACCTCATGTTCATTTTTTGAAGAGGAGTTATGTGTGAGTAACTTCTTGGCAAAGTTGAAACTTCCTGGGAATCCATGAACTAGCACAGAGATGGCTGGATATTCTTTGAAGCTCCAAAACATGTATTTCCAGGAGTTTAGAATTTGAGCTTGATGGAAAGGCATCATGAGTAGATAGGAAAATAGTTGCTCATAGTTAGCTTTTTTGTACCCATCAATGCCCACATCTATGATCTCGACCTCATCACCTTCATCCTCTTCTCTATTTTTGTTTGAGGATTCCATTATATCAATGGCCTCATGATGTTCTTGCACTGGTTCTCCCTCATTTTCTGTAGGAACCTTTTCTTCTGTCATGGGGATATCATGAGCCTCCCCCTCAGCATGATCATCCTCCTGCACGATTAGTAACTCCCCCTCAGCTGGAGCATTTTGTAGGATGAGAGCTTCAGGCATCTCCCCCTCAGCTGGCGTATTCTCTATGATTAGAATTTTAGGTGTCTCCCCCTCAGCTTGAGCTCTGTCCTTTTGGCTTTCTTTGGACAGTTCCTTTTCAACAGCCAACTCTTTGTCTTCCCTTTTAAGTACTCATTCATTGACAAGGATGTACTTCTTAACCAATTTTTGTCTTGGTTTTCTAGGCAGAGCCACAGCCTCAGGACTTTCTTGAGCTTCAGCTTTGTCTTGTTGATCAGCCAGAACATCTGATGCAGCAGCTTTGTTGTTCAGTCTGGTCTCTACGATCGGTAGAGACTCTACGATCGAGAAGACATATGGCCTCTTGGATTTGTGACTGATTTTATTCTTCTTGTGTTTGGGATATGGTAGCTCATTTTCTTACGCCTCGACTCTTGTTGTTTCCTTCTCAGGATCCTTAGAGTCCCAATGTCAGAGGACTCTACAGGTTTATCAGTTGTTGATCCCAGGTGTTCTTCTACCATTCTGTCCTATAACTTTCTCTTACCCTTGCTTTTTCTGACCAGGGTAGTGGGTTCTTCCTTATTTGTTTCTTCTTCAGTCTCCCTGACGATAAACATATTTCCTGGAATCCCTGACTCCTTTGCATCAGCAATCCTACCACTGGATTTAGACATCATATTCACATTTTTTGTTGGATTCCTTTTTCAGTTCTCAACTAGTTACTGGGTCATTGGATTGATGGACTCACCTTCATCGTCCCCAATTTTGTCACCCAGAGCAGACTGTAGGATGATGCTTATAAATCGCCCGTAGAGCATCTTTTGAGAGCTCTTTGTCTTCTTTGAGCTGGTGCTCCACTTTCCAATCCATTCAAGCAATAGGGCTCCATAGTTAAGTTGTCTTCCATAACATATGGCAGTCATGAGCTTGAGTTGTACCTCATTTACAGAGTCGTGACCAGAACTCTTGCAACATATACATTTTCCAACAATGTCTGCCAGAAATTCGTACCTCTGAGGAAATTCTTTCTTCTTGTATCCTTTGACAGAGGGGTATTTCTTGTGATGCATCCTTTTAAGTCCCTCATAGAAGTCTATGCCATCTATGGATGAATACCCTTCAGATTTGAAACCTAGGGCTAGGTTGATGTCTTCAGCCTTTAGCCTGATTTCCACGTCCTTGACTTTCGTAGTGATGGCATCGTTTTCAAACACGCCATTTCTGTAGAATTCTTTCACTAGCTTAGGGTATATCAATGTGTCTGTACCCAGACCCTCTTCGAGACCAGCCTTCTTTAATAGTGACAAAGTTTTGTGAAACTTGGGTTCAGCTGTTTTGAACTCATCAAAGCAGAGACTGTAGCCAGAGATGACGTTGGAAGCCGCCATTGATTTCTTTGCAGGGAGTATGACTGTCTGAGCTTTCTTGAGATTTAGGGTTTATGTCTTGAGAGAGAATGAGAGAGATAAGATTTTTGAACTTTCGATTTTAAAAAGGCAATTTCAATTTGTACTTGTAACTTCCCTCTAGTGAGACCCCGAATTTTATGAAATGAAATTATTCAATTTTCTTATAATTATTCTATTTAGTAAATGGTTAAATTGATAAAAGGTTAAACTTAAGGGTGATATGTGAAATTTTTTCAAAGTAAACAAGTTGTCATAAAATAATCGGTGATAAAAGTATAGTAATACGTGTGGTTGCATAGTACACCTGCAGATGCGATTATTGATGCTTACGTGAGAAGTCACTCATTTTTATTCAATTATTGTCATAATATTTTATATTATTAAATTAATAATTGAGATGACACAGTTATTCATATTATTATTTGCAATATTGACAATGTCTAGAAGTTCTGTCAAGGAAAGGTTAGGTCATCTAATTGCGTACCAATAGGGAGAAATCCTTATCGGAAAGCCCCCTCTTTCCTGGGAATGACTTGGTTGTTAAATATTGTGAATTATAATATTAATGATGAATAAGTTCGTGTTGATTAAAGATGAAATTGATAGTTCCATTGTGTGGGAATTATTAGTGTTAGTGAAAATCGACATCCATTTCGATAATAATTGATGTCTGGAGGTTATATTGACCAATCGGGTAATTCACCGGATAAATGAGCAATTAATTGCTATTAATTCACATGCTTATAACTATGTGTTCACATGTGTGTACTATTGATTCACATGATTTACTATTTGGGGAGGTGGTGCAAGTTTGATAATACTTGCAGGACTAAATTAAAAATGATGAAAAAGAGGAAGGTATTATACTATAATATTTCGAGCCCCAAAACGTGCAATTATCGAAACTATATTTTCTTATAAATAGAAGCTCATTCTTCCTTCATTTCTCACCAATTCACTAAAGCTATAGAGCAATTATTATAGAGAGAAATTATAGAAAGAAGAAGAGAAGTCTGCTACCTCACTATTCTAGTATCCAGTTTTCTTCTAAGGTAAGGGGTATTATTCTTTCGTATTCATGAAGAGAGTTATTTTCTTTCAATACTCGTAAGGGTTGTTATTCCATTCTTTATTATTATGTTGGAATAACATGTCTCTGCTAAGCATCGCATACATGGTGAAATTTTACATTATTCCATTCTTTATTATTCATTGGAATAACTCACATGCATGTGATCTATCGCATGCCTCAGTGAATTCTGTTGTTATTTCATTCTTTATTATTACGTTGGAATATCACATGCATGCGGATTACGCATGACCAGTTCCATTCTTTATTATTACGTTGGGAATAACTTCGTGCATGCGATTCATCGCATGCATGGTGAATTCTTCTATTATTCCATTCTTTATTATTACGTTGGAATAACTTTGTCTATGTGGATTACTGCATGCATGGTGAATGATCCTTTGTATTCATTCCTTATTAAATTATGGAAATGATGCATCTACGTGGATTACTGCATGGCGTGGCGAAAATCCATTTGCGAGTTTCAGTATATTCTATTATACTAAATCGAGATATCATTTCTTTTGTACTCGTCATGAAATATCATTTTCTTTGGTATTTTTTTTACGAGTAACTATTCACGGGTTACTATTGACCCGGTTACTATTCACTCTGGTATTATTCACTCAGGTATTCAGGGTACTTTTCATGCCAGAGTACTATTCACAAGTTACTATTCATGGGTTACTATTCACTCAATTTCTATTCACTCTAGTATCATTCACTCGGGTATTCGGGACACTTTTCATGTCGGGGTACTATTTACTGGGTACTATTCCCGAAGTACTATTCACGGGGTACTATTCACCCGAAAAATATATTTCTTTTTTGTCCAAATTATTTTTGGTACATGAATATTATTCTTGAATTTTACACTACAAAACACTATCATGTTGGCAGTTTGGACGTTATTGATTTCTGGATAAATTAAATTATAAATCTTTAAAATTTATCCTTGAACTTATTTTATTGAATTATTATGTCATTGTCATCATCCTAGTGCTTATATTGTGATGAAAGTCATCATTGGCTTACGTGCATAGATGAACTTGGTATGATTATGACCAGGGATTATTCGGTATAATCATGACCATTTATGATTACATGAATATCCTTGGCCGAAGTGCAAGGATGATTCGATTTTATTTATTAAGCTGAGTCTCAGCGATAAAGTTGATGAAAAACTTTTTAAATCATAGAAGATAGTAGATTTTATGCTCTACTTGACTCTTCTAATGGATTGCTTATTTCCGCTGTAGTTGTTGATCTAAAACTTGGTGTTTATTGTATTCTATCAGTTTTTATACTGTTGAAGGCTAAGGATAATTTATTTTGCATTATCTTAGTCATAATATTTGTAAGACCCCGAATTTTATGAAATGAAAGTATTCAATTTTCTTATAATTATTATTTTATTTTGTAAATGGTTAAATTGATAAAAGGTTAAAGTTATGGGTGATATGCGAATTTTTTTGCAAAGTATGCAAGTATTTATAAAAAATTCGTTTGGTCGGGGAATATTCATTATGTCAGGGAATATCCGTATGACGGCACAATCATTAGTGAACCCTATTAACGAAAGTATATGTAAGTAGAAAAGCATGTAATTATCTTTTATAAAAATAACGGCAAAAGTGTTCTTCAATTAAAACTTTTTTAAACTACCCGGTAATAAAAGTACAAGAATCTGGCGTGGTTGCATATAGTAGCACACTGCGGTATTGATTATTGATGTTTACGTAAGAAGTCACCAATTATACTCAATTATTGCTACGAAGAATTGTTGCATCATATCTCTCATATTATTGATTCAATTATTGTCACAATATCATCTGCATAATATATTATATTATTAAATCAATAATTGAGACGACAAAGTTATTCATATTATTATTTACAATATTAACAATGTCTAGAAGTTACACGAGGAAAGGTTAAACAATCTAATTCATGCTTGGCATGATAGGAGAAATCCTTATGGAATGCCCCTCTTTCACGGAACGACACGGTTGTTAAATATTGTGAATTATAATATTAATGATGAATAAGTTTGTGTTGATTAAAGATGAAATTGATAGTTCCATTATGTTGGAATTATTAATGTTAGTGAAAATCGACAATTATTTCGATAATAATTGATGTCTGGAGGTTATATTGAACAATCGGGAAATTAACAAGATAAATAAGCAATTAATTGCTATTAATTCACATGCTTATAACTATGTGTTCATATGTGTGTACTATTAATTCACATGATTTACTATTAGGGGAGTTAGTGCAAGATTGATAATACTTGCATGACTAAATTAAAAATAGAGGTATAGTTGAAGGTACTATACTATAATTAATTTTTTCACACGTTTAGAACTATTGAGTCACATGATTTACTATTGATTCACATGATTTACTATTAGGGGGGTGGTGCAAGTTTGATAATACTTGCATGACCAAATTAAAAATGAAGAAAAAGAGGAAGGTATTATACTATAATATTTCGAGCCCCAAAACGTGCAATTATCGAAACTATATTTTCTTATAAATAGAAGCTCATTCTTCCTTCATTTCTCACCAATTCACTAAAGCTATAGAGCAATTATTATAGAGAGAAATTATAGAAAGAAGAAGAGAAGTCTGCTACCTCACTATTCTAGTATCCAGTTTTCTTCTAAGGTAAGGGGTATTATTCTTTCGTATTCATGAAGAGAGTTATTTTCTTTCAATACTCTTAAGGGTTGTTATTCCATTCTTTATTATTATGTTGGAATAACTTTATCATGTCGATACCGCATACATGGTGAAATTCTTCTCTTATTCCATTCTTTACTATTCATTGGAATAACCTGTTTTGCTGATCTATCGCATGCACCGATGAATTTCGTTGTTATTCCATTCTTTATTATTCTGTTGGAATATTCTATCTGTGCGGATTATGCATGACCTGGTTCCGTTCTTTATTATTCTGTTGGAATATCCTGTCTTTGCGGATTACGCATGACCTGGTTCCATTCTTTATTATTTCATTGGAATAACTTTTCGTCTGCATGCGGTCTATCGCATGCACGGTGAATTCTTTTGTTATTCCATTCTTTATTATTACATTGGAATAACTTTGTCTATGTGGATTATCGCATGCATGGTGAATGATCCTTCAGATTCATTCTTTATTAAATTGTGCAAATGATCCGTCTACGTGGATTACTGCATGGCGGTGAAAATCAATTGCGTTTCAGTATATTCTATTATACTAAATCGAGATATCATTTCTTTTGTACTCATCATGGAATATCATTTTCTTTGGTATTTTTTTTACGAGTTACTAATCATAGATTACTATTCACCCAGTTACTATTTACTCCAGTATTATTCACTCGAGTATTCGGGGCACTTTTCGTGCCGGAGTACTATTCATGATGGGTTACTATTCGCCCGATTACTATTCACTCTAGTATCATTCACTCGAGTATTCGGGACACTTTTCGTGTCGGGGTACTATTCACGAGGTACTATTCCTGAAGTACTATTCACGGGGTACTATTCACCCAATTTTTTTTTTGTCCAAATTATTTTTGGTACATGAATATTATTCTTGAATTTTACTCTACAAAGCAGTATCATGTTGACAATTTAGACGTTATTGATTTCTAGATAAATTAAATTATAAATCTTTAAAATTTATCCTTGAACTTGTTTTATTGAATTATTATGTCATTGTCATCATTCTCATGCTTATATTGTGATTAAAGTCATCTTTGGCTTACGTGCATAGATGGACTTGGTATGATTATAACCAGGGATTATTCGGTATAATCATGACCGTAATGTCATGAATGATGTGGTAAAAGTCCTCATTGGCCTGTAGTTCATTGATGGACAGTTGTTGGTATGATTATGACCAGGGATTATTCGGTATAATCATAACCATTGATGATTACATGAATATCCTTGGCCGTAGTGCATGGATGATTCGATTTTATTTATTGTCGAGAGTCTCAATGATAAAGTTGATAAAAAACTTTTTAAATCATAGAAGATAGTAGATTTTATGCTCTACTTCACTCTTCTAATGGATTGCTTATTTCCGCTGTAGTTGTTGATCTAAAACTTGTTGTCTATTGTATTCTATCAATTGTTATACTGTTGAAGGCTAAGGATAATTTATTCTGCATTATCTTAGTCATAATATTTCTTACTGGGCTAGTTCAGCTCACCCTTTCTTTCATTGTTCTCTTCAGGAAATGAGAATATAGCTGGGACGAGTCGGGGAATTAAGTGATGGTCCAAATAAATGGCTTTAGTAGTCCTCACTATTCTACGGAATAATGTGATAATAATTGTAATGAGGACACCATTGAGTATGGATATTGTCTAGATGACAATATTCTTGTATTTTACACGACTGTTGTATAATTAAGTTTGTATTTGATTTATGTACCATGTATTTGGCGACTCAAGATGGGTGATGTATACCTGTTTTGGGGGCGTCACAGTTGGTATCAAAGCTTAGGGATATGATCCCTGGCTGAGATTTGAGACTAGAACTAGGAGGGGAGAGACGGGGAATTCCTTCACTAGTATGACCTACTTAAGTTTATTTGGTATTTAATTGGTTGGTCAAAGTATAGGGATAATATGTGACATGTCAATTAACCTTAGTTTTGTGACAGTGTTTGAAAATGTTGAGATCAGCAATGAAGCACATGAGACCGTTGAGTCACCAACGATCAATACCCAGGATAATGTGCAACATGAAGACAATAATCCTCAGGTAAACAACAACACCGATCAGATGATGAACGATGGGATGTTCAGAGGCTTTATGCAATTCATGCAACATCAGGCGTGAGAGACTCCTGTTCAAAATGCAGGTGAAAACACTGGCAACTCTCGGATGGTCACCGCTAAGCAGTCCAAGGAGCTGGGACCGCCGGAGTTTTTGGAAAAGCCAGAACCACTTAAGGCGGAGACGTGGTTAAAGCAGATCACCAAGATATTTGATGTCTTGGGATGCTCCGAAGAGCAAAAGGTTCCCTTCGCCACCTTTATGTTGCGTGAAGAGGCATATTATTGGTGGGAATCTGTAAAAAACGTACCCAGCCTGACGCACTCAAGATGTCTTGGGAGAAGTTCCAAGAGCTATTCAACGACAAGTACTTTCCTGAAAGTATTCGTCACATAAAGGAGGTGGAGTTTATCAAGTTGGAGCAAAACAATATGACCGTGTCACAATACGAGGCTAAATTTGCGGAGTTATCTCGGTTTGCATCCCATTTAGTCGATAATGAGGAGCGAATGACGCGAATGTTTCTAAGAGGTTTGAAACCCGATATACGTCAATACGTCATTTCTCACAAATTGTGTTTGTATTTAGATGTTGTGAATAGGGCTTAGTTATTGGAGCACGATAATGAGTCAGCACAACCAAAAGGCAACAACCAACAACACGATAATAATCGTATCGGTGGCAACGGCCATCGGAACAATGATAACCATCGTGGGGAAAATTATCATGCCAAGAATGGTAACCACTTTGGTGGTAACCATGGCCAAGATAATAGGAGTGGAAATTTCAAGAAGAGAAGGTTCAACAACGATGGAAAGATAGCAGCACCAACACCCGTTTTTAAGGAAAGAGAACGACCACCAATTGTATGCTTCAAATGCGGAGGGGAGGGACATATTAGTCCAAACTATGTGATGCAGTCCAAAGCATGTTATAATTGTGGAAAATAAGGTCGCCTAGCCCAATTTTGTCGTACACCAAAGTCAAGTCCAACTGGGAAGGTGGTACCAAAGGCGGATATGGATAAACAAAGTTAATGGTTTCAGGGAGAGCGTTTTCCGTGACTTCTCAAAAAGCGAGTAACCCGAACGAAGTTAGCACGGGTTAGTTAATTATAATTTCTTGCAAAGTCTATACCTTATTAGATACCGGTTCTACCCATTCTTTTATCTCTCTTGCTTGCGCTCAACGTTTAAATTTGACCCCAGAGAAGTTCGACTTTGACTTATTGGTTGAAACTTTGTTAGTAGAAACTTTTGTTACCTCCACTGTTTATAACTCTTGTTGGTTCAAATTGACACTTTCACGTTACCTGTCGATCTTATCTCTTTGAAAATACTTGCCATTGATGTGATTTTAGGAATCGATTGGTTAACTACTCATCATGCTTTTCGTAAGGTTGTTAGCTTTCATATTCCTAACCAACCTGTTATGCGAATTCAAGCAACCGAACCACTAAAGTTAATCACTGTTATATCAAGCCATAAGTAAAGAGCCCCGAGCCTTTCGCTGTTGACTTCCTTGTGTGGAATGCGCCGAAGCCAGAATATCCGTAGGGGATGTCGTGAATAACGGTGGCAAATTGATAGGTATCAATGTGACGTGCTATCCAAGTCTTGGATGAGAGTCACAGTTTTGAACGATATTTCTATTGTTAATAAATTTCCCGACGTATTCTTGAAGAACTTCTTAGCTTACCCCAAAGCGTGAAATTGAGTTTTGTATTGACCCCAGTACAAAACCCATTTCTAAAACCCTTAAATATTTCTTCAACCAAAACGAACATATCATGCGCCAAAGACGTTGGCTTGAGCTGTTGAAGATTACGACTATATCATTTAATATCATCGTGAAAGAGCGAACGTGGTAGCTGACGCGTTGAGTAGAATATTGTATGCGTTTACGAGTGCGATGTTGTTAAAACAAAAACCTATTTCATATAACTTACAAATGATGAAGATAGAGTTAAAGACTCTAGAGACCCACGTGAAGATAGCGAATATACAAGTAGAATCGACTTTAATTGATAAAGTTAAAGCCGCTCAAGCTACATACTCAGAGCTGATGAATGTGAAGAAGAAGGTTCAAGAGGGCGTTATTCTAGAAGCAAGAATCGATGAATAGAGGAAATCTCAACCCTCGATTTAATTGGCCCATATGAAATCCTCGATCGAGTAGGAACTGTGGCCTATAGACTCGTTTTACCGCCAAGTATGTCGCGTGTTTATAACGTTATTTTTTACGTATCGATGTTACGTAATTATGTGGACGACCTGAACCACATTATTGAATTAGAACTAGACGAGATAGCAGAAGATTTAACGTATGATGAGATACGTGTTAAAATCTTGGATAAGAAGGATCATATTCGACACTCAAAAGTTATACCTCAAGAGTTAGAATCTGAAATGAAGCCAAGGTATCCTCACTTCTTCGGCATACCAAGTACGTACATAAATTTTGAGGGCAAAATTTCATAAGGAGGGGAGATTGTAAGACACCAAATTTTATAAAATAAAAGTATTCAATTTTCTTATAATTATTATTTTATTTTGTAAATGGTTAAATTGATAAAAGGTTAAAGTTAAGGGTGATATGTGAAATTTGTTTGCAAAGTATGCAAGTTGTTATAAAATATTCGTTTGGTCGGGGAATATTCTTTTTGTCGGGGAATATCCATACGATGGCACAATCATTGGTGGACTCCACAACGAAAGTAGTGTCGTAGTTAGAAAACGACAGAATTATCTTTTTATAAAAGTAATGGCGAAAGTGTTACCATTAAAACTGTTGAACTACCCGGTAGTAAAAGTACAATAATACGCGTGGTTGCATAGTAGCACACGGTATTGATTATTGATGCTTACGTAAGAAGTCACTCAGTTATACTCAATTATTGTCATAAAGAATTAATGCATCATATCTCATATATTATTGATTCGATTATTGTCACAAAGATCATCTCGCATAATATGATATATTATTAAATCAATAATTGAGATGACAAAGTTGTTCATATTATTAAATTGCAATATTGACAATGTCTAGAAGTTCTGTCAAGGAGAGGTTTGGTCATCTAATTGCGCGCCAATAGGGAGAAATCCTTATTGGAAAGCCCCCTCTTTCCTGGGAACGACTTGGTTGTTAAATATTGTGAGTTATAATATCAATGATGAATAAGTTCGTGTTGATTAAAGATGAATTTGATAGTTCCATTGTGTTGAAATTATTTGTGTTAGTGAAAATCGACAATTATTTCGATAATAATTGATGTGTGGAGGTTATATTGATCAATCGGGTAATTAACCGGATAAATGAGCAATTAATTGATATTAATTCATATGCTTATAACTATGTGTTCACATGTGTGTACTATTGATTCACGTGATTTACTATTAGGGGAGTTGGTGCAAGATTGATAATACTTGCATGACTAAATTAAAAATGGAGGTATAGTTGAAGGTACTATACTATAATTAATTTTTTCACATGTTTAGAACTATTGAGTCACATTATTTACTATTGATTCACATGATTTACTATTAGGGGAGGTGGTGCAAGTTTGATAATACTTGCAGGACCAATTTAAAAATGAAGAAAAAGAGGAAGGTATTATACTATAATATTTCGAGCCCCAAAACGTGCAATTATCGAAACTATATTTTCTTATAAATAGAAGCTCATTCTTCCTTCATTTCTCACCAATTCACTAAAGCTATAGAGCAATTATTATAGAGAGAAATTATAGAAAGAAGAAGAGAAGTCTGCTACCTCACTATTCTAGTATCCAGTTTTCTTCTAAGGTAAGGGGTATTATTCTTTCGTATTCATGAAGAGAGTTATTTTCTTTCAATACTCTTAAGGGTTGTTATTCCATTCTTTATTATTATGTTGGAATAACCTGTCTATGTGAAGTACCGCATACATGGTGAAATTCTTCTCTTATTCCATTCTTTATTATTCATTGGAATAACTCGTCTGCATTTGCCTCTCATCGCATGCACGGTGAATTCTGTTGTTATTCCATTCTTTATTATTCTGTTGGAATATCCTATCTGTGTGGATTACGCATGACCTAGTTCCGTTCTTTATTATTCTATTGGAATATCATGTCTGTGCGGATTACGCATAACCTGGTTCCATTCTTTATTATTCTGTTGGAATAACACATGCGTCTGTGATTATCGCATGCACGGTGAATTCTTTTGTTATTCCATTTTTTATTATTCTCATTGGAATAACTTGTCTATGTGGATTACCAGATGCATGGTGAATGATCCTTCGTATTCATTCTTTATTAAATTGTGGAAATGATGCATCTCACGTGGATTACCGCATAAGCGGTGAAAATCAATTGCGATTTCGTATATTCTATTATACTAAATCGAGATATCATTTCTTTTGTACTCATCATAGAATATCATTTTCTTTGGTATTTTTTTAACGAGTTACTATTCACCCAGTTACTATTCACTCTAGTATTATTCACTCGGATATTCGGGACACTTTTCGTGCTGGAGTACTATTCACGAGTTACTATTCACCCAATTACTATTTACTCTAGTATCATTCACTCGGGTATTCGGGACACTTTTCGTGTCGGGGTTTATTAACGGGATAATATTCCTGAAGTACTATTCACGGGGTACTATTCACCCAAAAAATATATTTCTTTTCTGTCCAAATTATTTTTGGTACATGAATATTATTCTTGAATTTTACTCTACAAAGCAGTATCATGTTGACAATTTGGATGTGACACCCCCAAATCCGGTACTTCCATTTTCATAGGATTTGGTGTTCACTGTACAAACATCATCTATCTATCTACCCATAAATAAATGCAAACCATGCAATAGATAGAAATAAATAATAAAATCTCTCCCTTTAGGGGTTTACATCAATTACATAATAAATAAATCCCAGGTTACTCTAACCTTAAATCATCTATGCGAAAAATATAAACAAATAAGTCTTAAGTAACATCAATTCTAATCATCATTACATAACCACAATAATAAAGCAGTCTTCATTACTTGTTAATCTTGCCCTTGCCCTTACTAGTGGAAGGTTAAATCGCTCTTTTCGTTCTTAAGCGCAATGTTATTATTACATGAGAGTGAGCACGATTGACCACAAGTATAACAATATAACAATGAATAATAACATGCGAGAGAAATAATAACTTCCGATATAAAGCTCAACTTTTGAATCAAGAATGAATAACAAGAATCAATGAAATTACGAGGGTCATAAGACCTTGAACTATGTCCTAGGTTGTCAAGTATTATTACTTGAAACCTTTAATGATCATAAGACTATGGACTCTTCTTCTCGTACTTAGGGGATCACCCCTTAGTACCACATCGCATATTAATATCTTAACGCTAAAGCGTAAATAATCCCCTATACAGGGTTGTTCATCTCAGTTTGACATTTGAGTCCGCACCAAAGGAAGTTTGGTTTGGATAATTCATCAAGGGGTTCTGAAATTTAGAACGCTCATCAACTATGGACTAGTAGAATCAATAAGGGTTCACTAGTCTAACAAGGTTTAACAGTAAATGAATATTTAACTTGAATAACATCTCAAAAGGTATACATTAGAATAATTATTGTATAACAACATCATGCTTAAAGATTAATAAACTTTAATATACAAGACAGGCTTGATCAATAAAAATGAGAACTTGCTCAATATCGAAAGATGAATTAATCAACTTATATAACGATAACAAGTAGGGTTAGGAAGCTTGCTCAATGAAAGTTTAGGTTTAGAAACTTGTCTCGTGCGTAGATTACATGTTAATAAAACTCGTTCTTTGATTTAAATCCTACATATCATTCATGTTCACAACACCAATCAATTATCACGTAATAAACATCACAAGTTTATTCTTTGTCTAACTCGAGTTCATGACTATACTTAGTCAATTACTACACTTATTGTCAAAAATTAAGACTTCACAAACAATAAGGTAACTATGCATTTGATCATTCAATTCACACGTAATTGTGTTATGGACATGTTAAGAATTTATTTTAACATCTCATTATAGGTCTAACAAGTCTTTATAATCATTAAACTAAGTTGCTATCACATTTCCATACTTATACACTTTTAAAAACTCATTTTTCTCGATTATTTCGCTAAGTGGTATACTGTGGCGCGCCACACTTTGTATCAGTATTTGGCCAAGCTGTGACTGTACCGCATGCAGTGTGAGGCATCGATCTTTGGGGTTGGCCATTTATTGTTGGGACATCGATTCTCGGAGTTAGGCCTTGCATGACACCTGTAATTTGATTCCGATTAGCACAAGAACACAGAGTTTAGCGAATTAAACACTACATGATCAATAATTCCACAAATTAAATATACCCACATGTTAGAATTCATATATAATCAATACCCAACGTTTATAGAGTGATTTTAACCCATTAAAACACATAATCATAGAATTAAAGCATGCAAATTGTACTGTTCTTGATGTTCTTGAAGTTCTTGAACAAAAACATGGATTTTAATGCTACGGATTCGTTATAAAGCCAAATCCAACCATTCAAGTTTCATTTTGTTCATTTTAACATGCATAATCATATCAATGTGTGAATTTTGCAAAATAAATTATATTTGACATATAAAAATCACGTATAAGGCCATATGGCCATATCACATACTCTGAAATCTTTTACTGTATAGTTTCATGAAACTGAAGATATGGAAACCCATATAATATATATTAAAACATGCTATGATGTTATATTAACACATAATCACATAATTCCTACTCTTTCCAACTACAGAAACTTAACAGAAAACTTAAGCTATAATCATGAAAACTTTAAAAGACGTAAAAATAATAATTGGGTTGAAGAGATTACCCAAGCGTAGATAAAATAATAGGAGATGAATTAAAGCCTTCCTCAATAATTCTCAAACACCAAGCAATCTCTCTCAACAATTTTCTCAAACTCTCTCTCTCTGTGATGTTTTTATCAGACTTAGAAGAATAATAGAAAAGAAGAAGACGTATGATAAATAGAAAAGGAACTGACGCATTGGTGGTCAGTTATCCAGTTAATTTAATAAAATATTATCATATAGTTTAAATAATGTCACACTCCTTTATAAAATAAATCAATATCTTATTTAATTTACTTTAATAAAATATAATGATTTCTCAATAATGCACATAGTCACATAATTAAATTTTCTCATTTAATAATAATATCAATTATTAAATCTCTAATTAATAATTAAATTAATTAAAATAACAAAGGCTTATTAAATATTTCTTTTAATTCAATAAGTTCACATAAATACATACATCGAATAATAAAATTTCCACATCAATTTAATAAATATAACACATATAATTAAATTAATCTATCACAATTTCATCAATTAATTAATTAATCTAATAATTAATTCATCAAAAAATATTTATTCAATCCAATAAATATTTAAATTAAATTACAAAATTACGGTTGTCACATTGGACGTTATTGATTTCTGGATAAATTAAATTATAAATCTTTAAAATTTATCCTTAAACTTGTTTTATTGAATTAATATGTCATTGTCATAGTTATCTTTGGCTTACGTGCATAGATGAACTTGGTATGATTATGACCAGGGATTATTCGATATAATCATAACCGTAATGTGACGAATGATGTGGTAAAAGTCCTCATTGGCCTGTAGTTCATTGATGGACAGTTGTTGGTATGATTATGACCAGGGATTATTCAGTATAATCATGATCATTGATGATTATATGAATATCCTTGGTCGTGGTGTAGGGATGATTCAATTTTATTTATTGTTTGAGTCTCAAATGATAAAGTTGATGAAAACTTTTTAAATCATAGAAGATAGTAGATTTTATGCTCTACTCGATTCTTCTAATGGATTGCTTATTTTCGTTGCAGTTGTTGATCTAAAACTTGTTGTCTATTGTATTCTATCAGTTATTATATTGTTGAAGGCTAAGGATAATTTATTACGCATTATCTTAGTCATAATATTTCTTCTTCGGGCTAGTTGAGCTCACCCTTTCTTTCATTGTTTCTCTCGTGAAATGAGAATATAGTTGGGACGAGTCTGGGAATGGAGTGATGGTCCAGGATAAATGGCTTTAGTAGTCCTCACTATTCTACGGAATAATGTGATAATAATTTTAATGAGGACACCATTGAGTGTGGATATTGTCTAGATGACAATATTCTTGTTTAAACTCTCAGCTATGTTTTATCGTATTTTACACGACTGTTGTATAATTAAGTTTGTATTTGATTTATATACCATGTATTTGGCAACTTAAGATGGGTGATGTATACCTATTTTGGGGGTGTCACAATATTTCTTACTGGGCTAGTTGAGCTCACCCTTTCTTTCATTGTTCTCTTCAAGAAATGAGAATATAGCTGGGACAAGTCGGGAAATTGAGTGATGGTCCAGGATAAATGGCTTTAGTAGTCCTCACTATTCTACGGAATAATATGATAATAATTGTAATGAGGACACCATTGAGTGTGGATATTGTCTAGATGACAATATTCTTGTTTAAACTCTCAGCTATGTTTTGTCGTATTTTACACGACTGTTGTATAATTAAGTTGTATTTGAATTTATTTACCATGTATCTGGCATCACACCTCTCTTCATTTCACTTAGTGGGACAGGTGTCGAAATCTTCTTGGCTCTACGAATCTGACTTGGGAGGATTGTACTAAATTGCCCTTAACTTTTTCTGAGCTAATGTGTCCTTAGCAAGGACTACGATCGTTGAGATGGTCCTTGTAATCGTCGAGTCTGTTCTGCGTTCGTCGAGTCTGAACTATAATCATCGAGTCTGTTCTTCGTTCGTTGAGTCTGTTCAGCAATCGTCGAGTCTGTTCAGCAATTGTCGAGTCTGAGCTATGATCGTCGAGTCTGAATAACAATCGTCGATTCTGACCGAGTCCTTTTGACTTAACATTCTTCTTAGTTTAAGGTACCTTAGGAAGGGCCAACCTCATTGAATGAATCAAGGGTTAGGTTTGTCCCTGAGGCACTTATCAAAGAGATTGCTTTGTTTTGTACTTCATCATCATAGGATGCTCCTTTGTTTTTGTTGATGGAGCTCAGCTATCGTTGAGTCTGCACCAATTGTTGCGTCTGTACTGCGATCATTGTCTTTCATGACACTTCAGCTCTACGATCGTGAACTTCCTTTGATTATGTCTATGATTTCGAACATAGCCTTTACATCTGTATAGTTAGCACAAACTAGAGCATATTTTTCATGGTTGTAAGTTAAGCATGCCTAGCTCGCTTATTAACTTGTTAAATCTGGATTCATCTAGGGGTTTTGTAAAGACATCAGCAAGTTGGTTTTCAGTAGGGATATATTGTAAAGATATAGTTCCATTTTGCACATGATCCCTAATGAAGTGATACCTTATTTCTATATGCTTAGTCCTAGAATGCATGATAGGATTATGAGTTATTGCAATTGCACTTATGTTATCATAGTGAATAGGTATGGATTTGAATTCAAACCCATAATCGCCACGATTTTTCATCCATAGGATCTCGAGCATAAGAATTGCCAAAGAAGAATGTATTCAAATTTTCCTGCAGGTTGAAGTAGATACTGAATTTTGCTTCTTGCTAAACCAGGACACAAGTCTGTTTCCTAGCAATTAACAGGTGCCACTGGTACTCTTTCTATCTATTTTGCAGCCTACAAAATCAGCATTTGTATATCCTATTAGTTCAAATGAGGACTCCTTGGGATACCAAAGCCCCAAGTGAGGTGTACCCTTGAGATACCTGAAAATCCTTTTTATAACAGTTAAATGAGATTCTTTAGGATTAGCCTGAAATCTAGCACAAATGCATGTTGTAAACATTATATCTGGTCTACTGGCAGTTAGATATAAAAGAGAGCCTATCATACCTCTGTATTGAGTTATATCAATACTTTTACCTTTTTCATCTTTGTCAAGCTTGGTTGCAGGAGCAATTGGGGTCTTCATGGGAGAGGCTGATTCCATAACATACTTCTTAAGTAGGTCTTTGATGTACTTGGCTTGGTTTATGAAGATTCCTTCATTAGTCTGCTTTACTTGCAGTCCAAGGAAGAAGTTCAGCTCTCCCATCATGCTCATTTCAAACTTTCTCTGCATAAGCTTGGAGAATCTTTTGTATAACTTTTCATCAGTAGATCCAAAAATAATGTCATCAATGTATATTTTAAGACTTTATCTTTATGCTTTCTAAGAAATAGTGTGGTATCTACTCTACCTCTAGTGAACCCATTTCCAATAAGGAAGTTAGTTAGTGTTTCATACCATGCTCTAGGTGCTTGTTTAAGACCATATAAGGCTTTGTCTAATCTAAAGTCATAATTAAAAAGAGATGGATTGATGAAACCTGGAGGTTGCTCTACATAGACTTCTTCTTGAAGTTCACCATTCAAGAATGCACTTTTAACATCCATCTGAAAGACCTTGAATTTCATGTGAGCAGCAAAGGCAAGGAATATTTTGATTGCTTCTGGTCTGGCAACAGGTGAAAATGTCTCATCATAGTCAATGCCTTCTTCCTGAGAGTAGCCCTTGGCCACTAGTCTTGCCTTTTTCCTGGTTATTACTCCATCTTTATCCATCTTATTTCTGACCCACTTGGTTCTAATAACATGATGATTCTTTGGTCTTGGTACCAATCTCCATACTTTGCTTCTTTCGAACTGATTAAGTTCTTCCTGCATGGCCTCTATCCAGCTGGAGTCTTCCACATCCTCTATCTTCTTCGGTTGCATTTGTGATAGGAAACTTAGATAAAAGCATTCATTTTGGGTGGCAACTCTTGTTTTGACTCTTGCACTCGGATCTCCAATGATTTGATCTTGAGTGTGATCTCTTGCCCATCTGCTTCCTGTTGGGACATCTGTTCTTATCCCTTCTTGTCTTAGATCTTCAAGATTTATTTCTTCTTCTTGGTGCGGAGGTTCGTTATCTAGCATAGGCCTCTCTATGATCTCATTTCCTTGCTCAATGATTTCACTATCTGGTACTACGATCGTAGTGTTGAGCTCGACGACCTCATTCGTAGTGTTTGAAGTGTTGGTCGTAGTGTCTTAAAGCACAGTTTTGTCTAAGTCTGTCTCATCAAAGATGATGTGAATCGAGACTTCAACACTCAGTGTCTTCTTGTTAAACACTCTATAGGCCTTACTGTCTATGGCATATCCAAGAAAGATTCATTCGTCTGACTTTGGTTGAAATTTTGTCAAATCATCGCTTTCCATTGTTGAGAATGTAGCATGCACGTGTAGAAAAACATGAAAGTAGCTGACACTTGGCTTTCTTCCTTTCCACAATTCATAAGGAGTCTTCTTAATCGTAGAGTGTGTGAGTGATCTGTTCTGAGTGTAGCATGCGGTGTCGATGACTTACGACCGACCGTAGTATTCAGGGTAGAGATGGGTCATTGCTAGTAAAGTCCTTCCAGCCTCTATCAATGTCATGTTCTTTCTCTTAGCTACTCCATTTTGTTGGGGAGTTCGTGGAGCTGAGAAGTTGTGACTAATGCCATTATCTGTGCAGAACTGGTCCATTTCTGAGAAGTCAAATTCTCTGCCATGATCACTCCTTATGGCCTTGATTTTCTCTCCTTTCTCGTTCATCACTAGCTTGAACATCTTGATTAGTTGAGACCTTATTTCATCCTTTGAGGTTAGAAAGAACACCTATGTAAATTTGGTGTAGTCGTCGACAATGACCAGAGAGTATCTCTTTCCCCCAAGGCTCGTCGTTGGAATTGGTCCAAACAGATCCATATGTAGCAACTGCAGAGGTTTGTCATTTGAGTTGGCAGTTTTGCTCTTGAATGAGCTTCTGGTCTACTTTCCAAGTTGACAGGCATTGCACGACCTTTCTTTAACGAAGTTGAACTTGGGTAAGCCAATAACTAGATCTTTTGAAGCTAATTTTGACATGCTTTTGAAGTTGAGATGAGATAATATTCGATGCCATAGCCAGCTCATTTCTTCAGATGCTTTAGCCAGAAAGCAAATTGTCTCGTTTGAGCTTAGTTGTCCAAGATTCACTGTGTAGATATTTCCTTCTCTTATACCGGTTAATTTTACAACAGATGTCTTCAGGTCTCGAACTTGACATTGATTGTTGAGGAATATTACTTGATGACCCTTGTCGCAGAGTTGGTTAATGCTTAGGAGATTGTGTTATAGTCCTTCCACATAGGCCACTTTGCTGAAGGATACTGCACCATTTCCAGCTAAGCCATATCCTCTTTTCTTGCCAGAGCTGTTTTTTCCAAAGATGACCGAGGGACCCTCCTTCTCTATGTAGTTAGACAGGAGGGATTTGTTCCCGGTCATGTGCCTTGAGCATCCACTGTCCAGATACCAGGTTGTGATCGTGGAGATCTTTTCCTATAGCAACATTAAACCTTCATTTTGGTACCCATACTTGCATAGGTCCTACTTTGTTAGTGCCCTTGGGGACCCAAACCTACTTGATTTTGGGT
This sequence comes from Panax ginseng, assembly GCA_020205605.1. Taxonomy (NCBI): domain Eukaryota; kingdom Viridiplantae; phylum Streptophyta; class Magnoliopsida; order Apiales; family Araliaceae; genus Panax; species Panax ginseng. Next base: position 43,762,439 of record CM035131.1, read on the forward strand.
CTCATATGCATGGAATTATAATGACATTTTGCAGCCTTGTGGCCAACTTTGTGGCACACAAAACATCTAATATGATGCATGTTTGTGTGTGTGGAAATTCTTCCTCTATTTGGACTTTTGTGGGTTATTGGTCATCCTACTGTTAGGCTGGCATTCCTTCTTCCATGTGTCCTCGTGTTTCATGATTTTTGAGGAGTACATCTTACCTCTACTGTACCTTCCCAGTTGGTTCGTAGAGCTGATCTTACTGGACTCTACGATCCTTCGAGGTTGGTGAGTAGTGGTTAGGTTACTCTTCTCTTTTTTTAAACCTAGACCAGCATGAGATCCCTTTTTTCTAGGAATATGTATTGAATCATAAGAGTAGGGTTTGACAGGCTCATCCTTCTGTGAGGATTTCACAAATATAATGCCTCTATTAAAACTTGAGGCATTACTAGTGTTAATTTCCTTTACTTTTTACACACATGGCTTTGAGATAGATTCCCTAAAGCCTAACCCTATTCTGTCAGAGACACTTCTCTGGTTAGTGATTAGGGAGTCCATGGATGAAGAGGATTTATTCCATGTAGAGATTGTCTTTTCTAGATCCTCAATTTTAGAGGTTAGACTTGACTCTCTTTTTGCATTGAGCTCATTTGTTTGTTTCAAGAACTTATTCTCAGCTTCAAACTTGGAGAGAGAATCAGTACTGAGAAGGGTTGTTTCCAGTTCTTCTTGAACTTTTTCTTTCTCCTTTTGAAGAGGTGAATAGTCCTTAGACAGAACTCTAAACCACTTCATGTATTGATGCAGAATAGATGTTATACCATGCAGTGCAGTTCTTAAGTCATCAATATCTACATCAGGAGAGTTGAAGTCAAATACCTCATTGATACTTACTTCGTGTATGTTGGAGTTCTGTTTGTCCCTTGCATTTTTGGCCATCAGGAAAAGATATGCTATTTGAGGATCTTCATCATCTCCAGATTCTGAAGTCGAGTCATTGTCTGAGTCACTCCACGATCCTCCAGCTACAAGGCCTTTGTCTTTCTTCTGAGGCCTCTTGTTGCCTTTATATTCCTTCTTTAAATGTGATTTCTTCTTGAGTTCTTCTCTGAGAGGTTTGTTGCAGTTAGCAATGAAGTGGACAGGTTTCTTGCAATTGTAGCATAGGTCATTCATTTGCTCCTGGCTGCTGTAATTGCTAACTTTCTTTGGCTTGATAGTTTTGCCTTGTCGCGTGAACCTTCTTAGTCTTTTCACCAGCATTGCAAAGTCCTCATCATCATCTTCATCGTAGTCAGAATCAACTTCAGTGTTGACTTTGGAGGTGTTTTTAGTTTCTTTGAGAGCAACACCTTTATCCTTCTTTCTTCCTTCAGACAAGGTTTCTACTCGTTGAGTCAGCTCCAGTTCGTATGTGAGAAGGTTGCCATACAACTGTTGAACAGTCATTTCATGTAAATTCTTTGATTCTCTAATGGCAGCGGTTTTGGCATCCCACTTGCTTGGTAAGGCTCTCATGAACTTTATTATCAGATCTTTGTTTGGATAGATCTTTCTATAGGCTCATAGAGAGTTGAGCAGAACATTAAATCTCTCGTACGTGGCAATGACATTCTCTCCTTGAACATGATCAAACATCTCATATTGCTGAGTCAAGAGAGATTATTTGTTTTCTCTGACTTCTTCTGTTCCATCATGCATAATGAGTAATTCTTCCCAAACCTCCTTTGTTGTTTTGCTGTTGACCACGTTTTCAAACAGATCATCTTCTAAGGATTGAAATAAGATGTTCTTGGCCTTTTTGTCTAGCTGGACAACTCTCTTCTCATTTTCTATCCATTCTCCGTTGACCTTAATCTGTATTCTATTTGGGTCGTCTGTAGTTGGTGCAAGCTTTGTAGGAACATAGGGCCCATTCTGAACAGTTTCAAATAGATCTTCATCTATTGAATCCATGTAAGATTGCATCCTAACCTTCCAGTTAGCAAATTTATCTTTGTTGCACATAGGTGGCTTGCTTCCTCCGCCAGTCTTTGATTTGCTTGGTAAGTGTGCCATTGGATCTACTCAAGCTTTGTATGCTATATTATAGAACCTGCTCTGATACCAATTGTTAGTTCTCGGAGGCACAATAGTTATCTAGAAGGGGGGATTGAATAGATAATTAAAAAACTTTTTGTTTTAATTAGTTAGTTTTGATAGTGATTAAAACACAGCAAAATGAGTATTTGTTTAATCTCCTTTTTGATATCTTGAATTAATCAGAGTGAGGCAGTTATGGCAGTTATAACACAAATATAATAGACACATTAGTTTTAAGTGGTTCAAAGCACTTAAAGCTCCTAATCCACTCTTCTACTCCTCGAGTAGGAAATCCACGAAGGATGCCTGTTACACTTTCTGAATCTCACAGATTCCTTCTAGAACAGCAGTCTAGGCACTTCTTAGTTCACTCTTGAACTCTTCAAGTCCAGCAGACTTGGTTCTTCACAGTTCACTTAGAACTCTTTAAGTCCTTCTGACTTAGAACTCTTACTTCAGTTGGTTGGTAGTTGTTGAGTTCGTGATTGATGCTACTCAGTTGCAGTTAAGCACTTGTTCGAAAAAACTGAGTAGCTGAGCAAGCTTCCTCTTTTTCTCAGATCGTAGAGTTGAGCGTTGAGTGTTCTTGTGCGTTTTTTTTCAATGCTTGCTTAGATTTCTCATCTGCATATGTTCTGCATATATGTGATCCTTGAAATCTATCCGTTGAAGCCCTTTGTTGAAGCATTAAATGCGTTTGACATTTCTAAACTTTGATGGAGACTTTTCTGCACACCTTCTGAATTGCATTCTGGCCCACTGACACAGTAGACTACTTTCTCACCTAACACCTAAAAAGGTTTTTTTCCTCTGTCCTATGGTCCTTTTCTTAGCTTCTTGAATACGTTCCTTTTTTTGAATACTAAGTATATCTTTTGTACCGTTGGGACTAGAGAGGACTTCAACGTTTCAAACCCATTCCACTTTTGTTGGAATTTGTCTTTAAATAAAAGTAGGGCTCGATGCTTCTGACACAAGACAGATTATACTCTACGATCCATATCGTGGTGTCTTGTCACATTGGTGTTTGGCCTGAAGAGAACACTACGATCTCTCTCAAGGATTTGCACACTATGATCTTTGCTTGCTTATCTTGCAGACTCTACATTTCTGAAAGCACACTACGATCTCTGAGTTAGCTTCGGCAAGCGTCTGGACCATTCTACATTTTTGGAGAGGCCCTTCAAGGCAGATACACTACGATCTTCTAAGCTCTACGATCCTGCCTTGGATTCTGCAAACTGTTGATCTGCTCGATATACTGCGATTTTTGTTGAAGCTTGTGACGCCCCCAAAATAGGTACACATCACCCATCTAGGGTCGTCAGATACAAGGTACTGAATACAAATACAAACTAATTATACAACAGTCGTGTAAAATACGACAAAACATAAATTAAGAGTTTTAATAAGAATATTGTCATCTAGACAATATCCACACTCAAAGGAGTCCTCAATACATTTATTGTCACACTATTTAACAGAATAGTGAGGACTACTAATACTATCATCTGGACCGTCACTCCGTTCCCCGACTAGTCCCGAATACATCCTCATTTCCTGAAGAGAACAGTGAAAGAAAGGGGTGAGCTCAACTAGCCCAGTAAGAAATATTATGACTAAGATAATGCAGAATAAATTATCATTAGTCTTCAACAATGTTAAACTGATAAAATACAATAGACATCAAGTTTAACTGCATCGGAATAAGCAATCCATTAGAAGAGTCAAGTAGAGCATGATATCTACTATTTAAAATGTTTTCATCAATTTTTATCGCTGAGACTCAGCTTAATAAATAAACCACATCATCGAGTCATCCCTGCTTTACGGGCCAAGGATATTCATTAAATTATCAATGGTCATGACTATACCGAATAATCCCTTGTCATAATCATACAAAAAAGCGTAAAATCAATACACACTATGTGCCACTGAGGACTTTTATCACATCATTTATAACATTACAGGTCATGATTATACCGAATAATCCCTAGTCATAATAATACCAAGTTCATCTATGCACGTAAGCCAAAGATGACTTTCATCACAATATAAGCATGAGGATGATGACAATGACATAATAATTCAATAAAACAAGTTTAAGAATAAATTTTAAAGATTTATAAGTTAATTTATCCTGAATTCAATAATGTCCAAATTATCAACATGATACTGCTTTGTGGAGTAAAATTCAAGAATGCTCAGAAGAATATTTCCATGAAAAGATACTGGATAAAGCACAAATATCAAGGATATTCCACTAATTTCATGGAGTATAGAAGCCAAAATTTTAACCAAATGAGTACCATAGAATATATGAAACTGCAATGGATTTTCACCCGCCATGCGGTAATCCACGTAGACAGATCATTTCCGCAATTTAATAAGAAATGAATACGAAGGATCATTCACCATGCATGTGGTAATCCACAGAGACGAGTTATTCCAACAAAATAATAAAGAATGGAATAACAGAAGAATTCACCATGCATGCGATAGACCGCACAGACAAGTTATTCCAACAGAATAATAAATAATGGAACTGTGTCATGCAGAACGCATACGAGACAAGATATTCCAATGTAATAATAAATAATGGAACAGTCATGCCAGAACGCACGTATATGATATTCCAATGTAATAATAGAGAATGGAATAACAAAAGACTTCACCAGGCATGCGATAAACCGCACAGACAAGTTATTCCAATAGAATAATAAATAATGGAACCAGGTCATGCTTAAACGCACAGACAGGATATTCCAATAGAATAATAAAGAACGGAACAAGGTCAGGTGAAATTCACACCGACAGGATATTCCAACAGAATAATAAAGAATGGAATAACAACAGAAATCACCATGCATGCGATAGATCGCATGCAGATGAGTTATTCCAATGTAATAATAAATAATGAAACCGAAGTCATGCGTAATATGCATGACGAGGATATTCCAAATGAATAATAAATAATGGAATAATGTAAGAATTTCACCATGTATGTCAGATCAGATATACAAAGTTATTCCGACGAATAATAAGGAATGGAATAACAGAAGAATTTCACCATGTATGCGGTACTTCGCATATACAGGTTATTCCAATAGAATAATAAAAAATATAATAACAGAAGAATTTCACCATGTATGTGGTACTTCGCATATACAGGCTATTCCAACAGATTAATAAAGAATGGAATAACAGAAGTTCTCTTCATGAATACGAAAGAAATAATACCCCTTACCTTATAAAAAAAGAGTACTACGGGTGTAGGCGGGGATATACTTGAAGAAAACTTGCACTATGCTCAAAGCTTCCTAAAACTCTAAAGAAATACGCTCAAGATTATAGAAGAGAATTCTCTGAATTTCTGGTGTGATTTCAATTCTAACTAAGCATCCTATTTATAGGAAAATAGAAAGGATACTATGCAATAAAATATAATATATATATATATATATATAATTTAAAATCTAATAAAATAAATAACTTTATAAAAGTATTCTGTTTTATATAAAAAAACATTTTTTATGCAAAAACACTATGCAGGTACTATGCAAATACTATGCATAATAAAATATATTATATTCTAATTATTTTCTAATAAAACAAATAACTTTATAAAAGTATTCTATTTTATATAAAAAGATTTTACTATGCAAAACACTATGCATAATAAAATATATTAGATTCTAATTATTGTCTAATAAAACAAATAACTTTATATAAAGTACTACTGTTTTATATAAAAAAATTTCTGTTTTATTACATTAATAATACTAATAAAACAAAATTTATATAATATATATATATATAAACTTCCGTGACTTCATAAAAAGACACATCAATATATTTAACAATATTTATCATCATTATTATAATTCACAATATTAACGACTAGGTCGTTCCCAAGAAAGAGGGGGCTTTCCAATAAGGATTTCTCCCTATTGGCGCGCAATTAGGTGACCAAACCTCTCCTTGGCAGAACTTCTAGACTTCGTTAATATTTCAAAAAATAATATTAATAACTTTGTTATCTCAATTATTGATTTAATAATATATAAAATATCGACAATAATTAAATCAAATAACGTGAGATACTATGCAACAATTATTGTAGCAATAATTGAACAAAACTGAGTCACTTCTCACGTAAGCATCAATAATCAATACCATGTGCTACTATGAAACCACGCCAGACATCGCATTTCTTTTAACACCGGGTGTTTCAACAGTTAATGGTAAAACTTCCGCCGTTATTTTCATAAAAATATTTTTGTCGTTTTCTTAATCTGACAATAATTCTTTTGTGGGGTCCACTAATGATTGTGCTGTCGTACGAATATTCCCTGTTAAAATGAATATTCTCCGACCAATCGAATATTATATAATAACTTGCATACTTTTCAAAATTTCTAAATATTACCCACAACTATAACATTATATCAAATTTACTCCATAATATTCAAAAATAATTTTATTGAAAATTCATCTTTATTCATAAAAGTTGGGGTCTTACAACCTCCCCTTCTTATGAAATTTTGCCCTCAAAATTAGGGTACATACCTGGTATGTCGAAGAGGTAAGGATACCTTGATTTTATTTCAGATTCTAACTCTCAGGTCATTTCCTCAATATCGTGGTTTTTCCACAAAAGCTTGACTTGAGGTATAACCTTGGAACGTAGAATATGTTCCTTCTTATCCAAGATTTGAACAGGAATTTCTTCATACGTTAAATCTTCCGCTATTTCGTCTGGTTCTAACTCAATAATGTGGTTCGGGTCTTTCACATACTTACGTAACATGGATATATGAAAAACGTTATGAACAAGAGACATACTTGGTGGTAAAGCGAGTCTATAGGCCACAGTTCCTACTCGATCGAGGATTAAAAATGGGCCAATGAATCGAGGATTGAGCTTTCCTCTCTTTCCAAATATCGTAACTCCTTTCCATGGAGCAACACGTAACAACACATGATCTCAAATATCGAATTCCACATCCTTTCGATGAAGATCAGCATAACTCTTTTGTTGATCTTGTGAGGTTTTTATACGTTGTCGGATCATTTGAATCTTTTCTGTAGTCATACGCATTTAACTCCCGGTCCCAACAACGTTGTTTTTTTACCCACCTCACCCCAAAGATCATCGGAGAAACGACACTTTCTTCCATACAACGCTTCGAATGGAGCCATACCAAAACTTGTTTGATAGCTGTTGTTGTAGGAAAACTCCACCAACGGTAAGAACTTTTCCCAACTTCCCTTGAAGTTAAGGACACAGAGTCTTAATAAATCTTCAAGAGTTTGAATAGTCCTCTCTAATTGTCCGTCCGTCTGAGGATGATATGCCGAACTAAATCGTAAATTCGTGCCCATAGCTTTTTACAAACTAACCCAAAATCTTGAAGTGAATCTTGGGTCTCGATCAGAAACTATGGATATTAGCATACCATGAAGTCTTACAATCTCGTTTATGTACATACGAGCAAGACTTTCAAGTGTATAAGCTTCTCATATTGGTAAGAAGTGAGCAGACTTGGTCAATCTATCAACAATGACCCAAATTGCATCTATGCCTTGAGAAACCTTGGGAAGACCAGTAACAAAATCCATGGTAATGTGCTCCCACTTCCATTTTGGAATTTCAAGTGGTTTCAATGGACCTTTTGGCACTTGATGTTCCGCCTTGACTCGTTGACAAGTTAGACACCGTAAGATAAACAGCGCTATCTCTCTCTTCATATTGCTCCACCAAAATGTATGACGAAGATCACGATACATTTTGGTACTCCCAGGATGGATTGAAAATGGTGTGTTGTGCGCCTCCATCATGATTTTATACTTTAAATCAGGGTCATTAGGAACAAAAAATCTGGAGTTGACTCAAAGTATTCCTTCTTCATCGATTCTTTCTTCTGGCATAGCACCTTCTTGCACTTTCTTCCTCATACGCATCAGCTCCAGGTCTATTGGTTGAGCAGCTTTAACTTTATCAATTAAAGTCGGTTCTACTCGTATATTCGCCATCATCACATGGGTCCCTAGAGTCTTTAACTCTATCTCCATCCTTTGTAAGTCATACAAAATGGGCCTTTGCATTGACAATATTGCACTCGTACCCGCATATGATCTTCTACTCAATGCATCAGCTACCACATTCGCTTTTCCAAGGTGGTATTGGATGGTATGATCATAATCTTTCAACAGTTCAAGCCAACGTCATTGATGCATGTTGAGTTCCTTTTGAGTGAAGAAGTATTTGAGGCTTTTATTATCCGTAAAGATCTCCACTTTCTCCCCATACAAGTAATGCCTCCAAATTTTAAGTGCGAAGACAACAGCTGCCAACTCTAGATCATGAATAGGATAATTCCTCTCATACTCTTTAAGTTGCCGAGAGGCATAGGCTATGACTTTCCCATGTTTCATGAGAACACATCCTAACCCTTTGCCCGAAGCATCACTGTAGATGACAAATCCCTCTAAGCCAGATGGTATTGTCAGAACAAGTGTTGAAATGAGTCTTCTCTTGAGTTCTTGAAAACTCTTCTCACATTCTTCGCTCCAACCAAACTTTGTATCTTTCTGAGTCAGCTGAGTTAATGGAGTAGAGATTCGAGAAAATTCTTCCACGAATCTCTGATAATAACCAGCTAAAGCGAGAAATCTACGTACTTCGGTCACTGATTTAGGTTGCTCCCAGCTTTGAATTTCTTCAATCTTTACCGGGTCAACAAATATTCCATGACTTGATACTACGTGCCCAAGGAATGCTACTTCCTCAAGCCAGAACTCGCATTTCTTTAACTTGGCATAAAGCTTGTTTTCACGAAGCTTTTGGAGTATCAGCCTCAAGTATTGCTCATGATCTTCACGACTTTTGAAATATATGAGAATGTCATCAATAAAGACGACCACAAAGTGATCCAAATATTCCTTGAATACTCGGTTCATCATATCCATGAAGGCAGCAGGAGCATTAGTCAATCCAAAAGACATGACAAGGAATTCATAATGCCCGTACCGAGTTCTAAAAGCCGTCTTTGGAATGTCATCGGTTCTAATCTTCAATTGGTGATATCCAGAACGAAGATCAATCTTTGAAAAAAATTAGCGCTTTTGTAATGTTGGTCAAACAGGTAATCAATGCGAGGCAATGGATATCTATTTTTGATAGTGACATGGTTCAACACTCGATAATCAATACAAAGTCGCATACTCCCATCTTTCTTCTTCACGAATAGAACAGGAGCACCCCAAGGAGACGTACTAGGATGAATGAAACTGATGTTTAACAATTCCTGCAGTTGGGTCTTAACTCCTGAAGTTCAATAGGAGTCATTCGATATGGGGCTTTGGAAATGGGTTTTGTACCGGGTTCAAGGTCGATACAAAATTCAAATTCACGCTCTGGGGGTAGGCTAGGAAGTTCTTCCGGGAATACGTCAGGAAATTCATTAACAATAGAAATATCATTCAAAACTGACGTATTTTTGTTTAGATCCGTGACATGAGCTAAGAAAGCTTGACATCCGTTTTTCAATAAATGAATAGCTTTATGGCTTGAGATGAGAGTGATGGATTTTAATGGTTTGGTTGCTTGAATTCGCATAATAGGTTGGTTAGGAATATGAAAGCAAATAACCTTACAAAAATTTTTGCATGATGGGTAGTTAACCAATCAATCCCTAGAATCACATCAAATGCAAGTATTTTCAAAGAAATAAGATCGACAGGTAACGTGCAGTTATCGATTTAAATCAAACAAGACTTATAAACCGTGGATGTAATGAAGGTTTCTCCCAACGGAGTTTCAACAGATAAATCAAAGTCTAATTTCTCCGGAGTCAAATTTAAACATTGAGCGCAAGTAGGAGAAATAAAGGAATGGGTAGAACCGGTATCAAATAAAGTATAAACTTCGCTAGAGTTTATGATTAGCTTACACGTGATCACCTCATTCGGATTCCTCGCATTTTGGGAGGTTATGACAAACGCTCTCCCTTGAACTACCGGTTTTGTCTTGTCTGGGACACCCTTGGATGCCTCCATCCCAGCTGGACTTATCTTTGGTGCACGACAAAATTGGGCTAGGTGACCTTCTTTTCCACAATTGTAACATGCTTTGGACTGCATCGTGCAATTTAGACATATGTGTCCTTCCCCTCCACATTTGTAACATAAAACCAGCGGTCGTTCTCCTTCCTTAACAGCGGGTGCTGGTGCCGACGTTTTTCCATCTTTGCTGAACCTTCTCTTCTTGAACTTTCCACTCTTATTATCCTGGCCATGATTACCACTAAAGTGGTTATCATTTCTGGCATGTTGATTCCCTCCATGTTTGTTGTCACCGCTTCGATGACTACTACCACTGGTATTATCGACTTGTCGGCTGCTCTCTCTTGGTTGGGTTGACTCATTATCGCGCTCCAATAACTGAGCCCTATTCAAAACATCTGAATACAAACACAGTTTATGAGAGATAAGGTATTGATGTATCTCGGGTTTCAAACCACTTAGAAACATCCGCGTCATTCTCTCCTCATTATCAACCAAGTGGGATATAAAACCAAAACAACTCGGCAAACTTAGCTTCAGATCGCCGCCACTACGGTCATATTGTTTTGCTCAAGCTTGATGAACTCCACCTCCTTCATGTGATGAATACTTTTAGGAAAGTACTTGTCGTTGAAAATTTTTTGGAACTTCCCCCAAGACATCTTCAGTGCGGCATGTTGAGAACGCTTTACAAATTCCCACCAATAATCTGCCTCTGCATGCAACATGAAGGTGGCAAAGGGAACCTTTTATTCCTCGGAGCATCCCAAGACATCAAATATCTTGTTGATCTGCTTTATCCACGTCTCCGCCTTAAGTGGTTTTGGCTCTCCAAAAAACTCTAGTGGTCCCAACTCCTTGAATCGCTTCATGTGACCGGCCCCAGAGTTGTCGGTGTTTCCACCGCATTTTGGATGAGCCGCTCTCACCGATGTTGCATGAATTACATAAAGCCTCTGAACATCCCATCGTTCACCATTTCATCGGTGTTATTATTTTTATGAAGATTATTGTCTTCCTGTTGCACATTACCCTGGGCATTGATCATTGGTGACTCAACGGTCTCATGTGCTTCATTGCTTATCACAACATTTTTGGATGCCATTTTCAAATACTGCCATAAAACAAGGGTTAATTAACATATCACATTTTATCTCTATACTATGACCGACCAATTAAATATCAAATAAACTTAGATAGGTCATACTAGCGAAGGAATTCCTCGTCTCTCCCCTCCTAGTTCTTGTCTCACGTCTCAGTCGGGGATCATATCCCTAAGCTTTGATACCAACTGTGACGCCCCCAAAATAGGTACACATCACCCATCTTGGGTCGTCAGATACAAGGTACTGAATACAAATACAAACTAATTATACAACAGTTGTGTAAAATACGACAAAACATAAATTAAGAGTTTTAATAAGAATATTGTCATCTAGACAATATCCACACTCAAAGGAGTCCTCAATACATTTATTGTCACACTATTTAACAGAATAGTGAGGACTACTAATACTATCATCTGGACAGTCACTGTGTTCCTCGACTTGTCCCAACTACGTTCTCATTTCCTGAAGAGAACAGTGAAAGAAAGGGGTGAGCTCAACTAGCCCAGTAAGAAATATTATGACTAAGATAATGCAGAATAAATTATCATTACTCTTCAACAATGTTAAACTGATAAAATATAATAGACATCAGGTTTAACTGCAACGGAATAAGCAATCCATTAGAAGAGTCAAGTAGAGCATGATATCTACTATTTAAAATGTTTTCATCAATTTTTATCGCTGAGACTCAGCTTAATAAATAAACCACATCATCGAGTCATCCCTGCTTTACAAGCCAAGGATATTCATTAAATTATCAATGGTCATGACTATACCGAATAATCTCTGGTCATAATCATACAAAAAATTGTCCGTCGATACACTACAGGCCACTGAGGACTTTTACCACATCATTTATAACATTACAGGTCATGATTATACCGAATAATCCCTAGTCATAATAATACCAAGTTCATCTATGCACGTAAGCCAAAGATGACTTTCATCACAATATAAGCATGAGGATGATGACAATGACATAATAATTCAATAAAACAAGTTTAAGAATAAATTTTCAAGATTTATAAGTTAATTTATCCTGAACTCAATAATGTCCAAATTATCAACATGATACTGCTTTGTGGAGTAAAATTCAAGAATGCTCAGAAGAATATTTCCATGAAAAGATACTAGATGAAGTACAAATATCAAGGATATTCCACTAATTTCATGGAGTATAGAAGCCAAAATTTTAACCGAGTGGGTATCATAGAATATATGAAACTGCAATGGATTTTCACCCGCCATGCGGTAATCCACGTAGACAGATCATTTCCATAATTTAATAAGAAATGAATAGGAAGGGTCATTCACCATGCATGTGGTAATCCACATAGACAGGTTATTCCAACAGAATAATAAAGAATGGAATAACATAAGAATTCACTATGCATGCGATAGACCTTACATATGAAAAGTTATTCCAACAGAATAATAAATAATGGAATCAGTCACGTAGAACGCATGCATGTGATATTCCAATGTAATAATAAATAATGGAACCAGTCATGCAGAAATGCATGTATGTGATATTCCAAATGTAATAATAGATAATGGAATAACAAAAGACTTCACCGTGCATGCGATAGATCGCATGCATAACTTATTCCAATGTAATAATAAATAATGGAACCAGTCATGCAGAATGCATTGCATGAGGATATTCAAGCGGAATAATAAAGAATGGAATAACAGAAGTTCTCTTCATGAATACGAAAGAAATAATACCCCTTACCTTATAAAGAAGATTACTCCAACGGGTAGGGCGGGAATATACTTGAAGAAAACTTGTACTACGCTCAAACCTTCTTAAAACTCTAAAGAAATACGCTCAAGATTATATAAGAGAATTCTCTGAATTTCTGGTGTGATTTCAATTCTAACTAAGCATCCTATTTATAGGAAAATAGTAAGGATAATATGCAATATAATATAATATAATATAATATAATATATATATGTTTATATATTTTATTTAAAATCTAATAAAACAAATAACTTTATAAAAGTATTCTGTTTTATATAAAAAGTTTTTCTGTTTTATTACATTAATAATACTAATAAAATAAAATTTATATAATATATATATATATAACCTTCCGTGACTTCATAAAAAGACACCTTAATATATTTAACAACATTTATCATCATTATTATAATTCACAATATTAATCGACTGTGTCGTTCCTGTGAAAGAGGGGCTTTCAATAAGGATTTCTCCCTATTAGCAAGACAATAAATTAGGTGACCAAACCTCTCATTCGCGTAACTTCTGAGACATCGTTAATATTGTAAATAATAATATTAATAACTTTGTTATCTCAATTATTGATTTAATAATATATAAAATATAGACAATAATTGAATCAAATAAGATGAGATACTATGCAACAACCATCAGAAAGTAATAATTAAACAAAACTGAGTGACTTCTCACGTAAGCATCAAAAATCAATATCGTGTGCTACTATGCAACCACGCGTATTACTGTACTTTTAACACCGGGTGTTTCAACAGTTAATCGTAAAACTTCCGCCGTTATTTTCATAAAAATATTTTTTTCGCTTTCTCAATTCGACAATAATTCCGTTGTGGGGTCCACCAATGATTGTGCCGTCGTATGAATATTCCCTGTTAAAACAAATATTCCCCGACCAATCTAATATTATATAACAGCTTGCATATTTTTCAAAATTTCTAAATATTACCCACAACTATAACATTATATCAAATTTACTCCATAATATTCAAAAATGATATTTATTGAAAATTCATCTTTATTCATAAAAGTTGGGGTCTTACAAAGCCTATCTATTCTTTTTGAGTCATAGATCAACTTAACATCTTTGATCTCTTTATCTATTTATTCGTTTATAGAATGATGAACATTAAAAGCTACGATCAACCTAACAAATTTGATCTATCACTAAGTCCTTGTACATATATTCCTGGAAGAACTTTACATATAATCATGAGTATTTACTTTAAACATCAAATCAAAATATGAATTCTTCCAACAAGATGATATGTATTTCTCTTTTTGGATAGCAATTGGGAGAACCCAACATCAAGTTTTGAATTACCCTATACAGAGCAGTCAACCCCAATTCGATATGGATCGAAGATTAATGATTCAGATCATGGATCAGCAGTACGACGAAGCAGTTGAGGGTGGAATATGCCCTATAGCGAAGTCAATTCTAGCGATAATGATGACATCAAAGGCTGTCCCGGACAAGTCAAAGTCGATGGTTCAAGGGAGAGCGTTTCTTATGACTTCCCAAAAAGTGAGGAACCCGAACGAAGTTATAGAGGGTAAGCTAATCATAAACTCTTGCAAAGTTTATACCTTATTAGATATGGGTTCTACCCATTCTTCTATTTCACCTGCTTGTGCTTAACGTTTAAATTTGACTCCAGAGAAATTAGACTTTGACTTATCTGTTGAAACTCCATTGGGAGAAACCTTCATTACATCCACCATTTATAAATCTTATTTGATTCAAATTGACACTTTCACATTACCTATTGATCTCATCTCTTTGAAAAAACTTGCATATGATGTGATTTTAGGGATTGATTGGTTAACTACTCATCATGTAAAAATTGATTATTTTGTAAGGTCTTTAGTTTTCATATTCCTAACCAACCTATTATGCGAATTCAAACAACCAAACCACTAAAGTTAATCACTGTCATATCAAGACATTAAGCCATTCGTTTATTGAAAAACGGATGTCAAGCTTTCTTAAGCCCATTTCACGGATCTAAACAAAAATACCTCAGATTTGAATAATATTTCTATTGTTAATAAATTTCCTGACGCATTTCCCGAAGAACTTTCTGGCCTACCCCCAGAGCGTGAAATTGAATTTTGTATTAACCTTGAACCTGGTACAAAACCCATTTCCAAAACTCCATATCGAATGACTCTTATTGAACTTCATGAGTTAAATACTCAACTACAAGAGTTGTTAGACATTGGTTTCATTCGTCCTAGTACATCTCCTTAGGTGCTCCTATTTTATTCGTAAAGAAGAAAGATGGGAGTATGTGAATTTGCATTGACTATCAAGAGTTGAATCATGTCACCATAAAAAAATAGTTACACGTTACCTCGCATTGATGACCTATTTGACCAGTTACAAGGTGTTAAATTCTTCTCAAAGATCGATCTTCATTCTGGATATATCTGTTTAAGATAAACTGATGACATTCCAAAGACTGCTTTCAAAACTTGATACGGGCATTACGAATTCTTAGTCATGTCTTTTGGATTGACTAATGCCCATGTTGTATTCATGGACATAATGAACTGAATATACAAGAAATATTTGAATCATTTTGTGGTTATCTTTATTGATGACATCCTAATATACTCCAAAAGCCTCAAATATTTCTTCACCCAAAAGGAACTCAACATGCGGCAATGACGATGGCTTGAGTTATTGAAAGATAACGACCATACCATTCAATAGCATCCTGGAAAAGCGAACGTGGTAGCTAACACGTTGAGTAGAAGATCGTATGCGGGTACAAGTATGATATTGTTAACACAAAGGCCCATTTTGTATAACTTACAAAGGATAGAGATAGAGTTAAAGACTCCAGGGACCCACGTAAAGATGGAAAATATACGAGTAGAACCGACTTTAATCGATAAAGTTAAAGTTGCTCAAGCTACAGACCCGAAGCTGATAAATATGAAGAAAAAAGTGCAAGAATGTGTTATTTTAGAATCAAGAATCAACGAAGAGAGGAAAGCTCAACCCTCGATTCATTGGTAAATTTAAAATCCTCGACTGAGTAGGAACTGTGGCCTATAGACTCGCCTTACCGCCAAGTATGTCTCGTGTTCATAACATTTTTCACATATCTATGTTACATAAATATGTGGAGGACCCAAACCAAATTATTGAATTAGAACCAGACGAGATAGCAAAAGATTTAACGTATGAAGAGGTACCTGTTAAAATAATGGATAAGAAGGAACATATTCTACGCTCAAAGGTTATACCTCAAGTCAAAGTTTTATGGATAAACCACGATATTGAGGAAATGACCTGGGAATTAGAATCTAAAATGAAAATAAGGTATCCTCACCTCTTCGACATACCAGGTACGTACATCAATTTCGAGGACGAAATTTCATAAGAAGGGGAGGTTGTAAGACTCCAACTTTTTATGAATAAAGATTTAATTTTCTCTAAATATTATTTTGAATAATAAGGTGTGATTTGATATAATGCTATAGTTATGGGTGATATGTGGAAATTTTACAAAGTAAGCAAGATGTCATAAAATATTCATTTGGTCGGGGAATATTCTTTTTATCGGGAATATTAAATGACGACAAAGACAATCATTGGTGGATCCCACAAATGTAATGATCGCCGATATATAGAAAGCGACAGAAATAACCTTTTTTTAAAAATAACGGCAAAACTTTTACCGTTAACTGTTGAAATACCGGTGATAAAAGAACAGTAATACGCGTGGTTGAACAATAACACACTGTATTGTACAGTAACTCTGATTATTGATGCTTACGTAAGAAGTCACTCAGTTCATTTAATAATTTTCAAAGTAGTTGTTGCATAGTATCTCATATTATTGATTCAATTATTGTCACAGTATTATCTGCACAATATTTTATATTATTAAATCAATAATTGAGATGGCAGAGTTATTCATATTATTATTTGTATTATTGACAATGTCTAGAAAGTTATGTCGAGTAAAGGGAATATGTTATTTAATTGTGTGCCAATAAGGAGAAATCCTTATCGAAAAGCCCCGTCTTTGCTGGGAATGATCTGGTTGTCAATATTGTGAGTTATAATATTAATGATGAATAATTGTTGAAAGATTAAAAATATGCTTATTGAAGATAAGTGATTTGTGGTAAATATTTATTCAATTTTTGATATTAATAGAGGGGTTTGTCAAGAAGTATTTGTTATAAGTTTGGCTTATTACATGGATCCTCATTTACTCATTTTTCAAAATCGCCGGTAGAAAGTTGTCTCAGTTTTATTTTATTATTATTATAATAGTAATAAAACAAAAAACTTTTTATATAAAACAAAATACTTTTTATAATATATATAAAGTTATTTATTTTATTAGATTAGAAATAGAATATATTATATTATATATAAAGTTTTTATTTTATTAGAATATTTTATTGCACAGTGATGAATAATAAAAATCAGAAAATTCGACCGTAAAATTTTTCTTCTGTTCATCCATGATTATTTTCTTAAATAGTGCCCTGCCATTCTCCTATAAATAGGATGCTTAGTTAAGAAATGAAAAACACATGCACCAGAATCAAAAAATTCTTCTTCTATAATATTGTGCGTATTTCTTTTGAGTATAAGGATACTTTGAGTGGAGCAAATAGTGCAAGTTTTCCTCAATAATATCTCCACTATATCATTCAGATTTACTCTCTTACTAAGGTAAAGGATATTATTTTCTTTCAATAATTGTAAGGGATATTATTTACGTTTAATATTCGTAAGGGATATTATTTTCGTTTAATATTCGTAAGGGATATTATTTTCGTTCAATATTCGTAAGAGATATTATTTTCGTTCAATATTCGTAAGGAATATTATTTTTTTCCATACTCTATAGTATGTAAGTGATATTATTTCGTTTCATATTCCTAAATCTACACTTATTTTGATAAATATTGCTTCTATAATCACTAAAATTAGTAGAATGTCCTTGAATTTTGCGCTTCATCTAGTATCATTTCATTGGAATATTGGTCTGAACTTTCTTATTAAATTTTAATATTTTCATTCAGGGTACTATTCATGGGAAACTATTCACTTGGGTACTATTCATTCAAGTACTATTCACGACAAAATTAGTTTCTTTTCTGTCTAAATTATTTTTGATACATGAATATCATTCTTAAATTTTACTCCACAATTAATTAACATGTTGACAATTTGAACATTCTTGAACTCTGGATAAATTGAATTATAAATCTCTAATATTTATTATTGATCTCACTTGATTGATTCCTTATATCATTGGCATCATCCTCATGCTTATATTATGGTGAAAGTCATCTATGGCCCATAGTGCATAGATGGACTGTTGATTGGTATGATTCTGACCAGGAATTGTGTATTGGTATAATCATGACCTGTAATGTTACAGACAAATGTTGTGGTGAAAGTACTCTTTGGCCCGTAGTGCAATGATGGACAGTTGTTTGGCATAATCATGACCACTGGTGATATATACGAATATCCTTTGGCCCATAGTGCATGGATAATTCGTTGATTTGAAATACTTATTGATTGGTATTAGAGGGATAAAATATTGATGATGGACTTTTAAATCATAGAAGATAGTAGACATCATGCTCTACTTGACTCTTCTAATGGATTGTTATTTCTGTTGTAGTTGTAGATCTAAAACTTATTTTCTATTGTATTATATCAAACTTGTTCCTGTTAAGGACTAAGGATAATTTGTTCTACATTATCTTAGTCATAATATTTTTTACTAGGCTAGTTGAGCTCACCCTTTTCTTTTTGCTTCCATTGTTCTTCTCGGGAGTGCGAGAATGTAGCTGGGACTAGTCGAGGAGTGGAGTAATGGTCCAAGATGGTTATTATAGCAGTTCTCACTATTTTGTAAAATAGTGTGACAATAATTATAATGAGGACTTTATTTGAGTTTGGATATTGTCTACAAGACAACATTTTTTTAAAAAAATCACAGTTTATGTTTCGTCGTATTTTACACGATAATTAATAGTTGTATAAATGAAATTATTTTTGAATTTTGTTCCTGTATTTGGCGACTCAAAATGGGTTGTATAGACCTATTTTGGGGGCGCCACATTAACTCTATTTAGTTAATTAGAAGAATTTAAAAGTAGGCCATGATGCTTGACTCGAGAGAAGGTTTTAGCTCTTATTGCATGTAATGAAGAAGAGCTAGAGGACGATTCAGATGAGGAAATTGCAAAAAATTCAAGAAGGCTCAAAGGGTTGTTACAAAGAAAGATTCGAAGAAAGAATGCTATCACTTCAAACAAATTCAAGGGAAAGCTAAATGAAGACAATTGCTTTTAATGCGGACGCCCCGGTTACTTCAGAAATGATTGCTTCTAAATAGATAATAAAGGCAAACTAAGCTACAAGGATAACAAAAGGAACAAAGCACTTGTTACTTGGAGTAATGATGAGTCCGAAATGGAAGTTGATGAAAACGATGAAATAGCTCAAGTATGCTTTATGGGAGTTGACAATGAATCAAGTGATGAATCGAGTGATGTAACCATTTCTTATTATAATCTTTTGAAACAAGAAAATAAAAAACTAAGAGAAAAAATGCATATTTAAAATATTTGGTAAATACTTTAATGAACGAGGTTGATACATTGATTGATGAAAAGAAAAAAATTGAACAAATTATATCATCTTAAGAAGAAAATATTTTAATGGCTAGAAATGATTTTTTAGAAAATCATAACAAAAAAAAAATTCAACAAGGTTAATGATTTGAATAATGAAGTTAAAAAATTAACTAAAGAAATAACAATGATAGATATTTGTATCGATGTTTTTAATGATAACACACATATTGAAAATACTTCAAATAGTTATTTACAAGAAGATATAAAATCATTAAAATCACCATTGACTAAATTTATCCAAGGGGAAGAAAACTTAACTATTATGTTGGGTAAACAAAGGCCTAGCTTTGAAAAACAAGGAATTGGTTATAATCCGATGCATAAAAAGAGTGATATAAAAATGCTGAAATATAAATCACATTCTAAATTGAACTACTATTCTCCTTTCACTACTTGTAAAAAATGTGGCATAAAAGGGCATTTAGATGTTAATTGTTCATCAATGAAAAAGAATTTAAAATTTAGAAGTGTGTGGATTAAGAAAAGTGATTTATATGTGACCCAAAAGGACCCAAAAAGATATCGGTACCAAAAGAATGAATTGTTTTTGTAAATACATTTTAAAGCAAAAGTTTCAACTCAAAATGGGTGATACTCGTGAGAAGTATTCAAATCAATAAATCCAGTATCTCTTAAGAAGAAAAATGAAACGAAATTGATGAGATAACATAAAACTTCAATAAATTCAGTAGACTGGATAAGTAAATTAAGCAGACTGGATAAGCAAAAATAGCAGACTGCTGTAAATCCAGCAAACTAGAAAGAACAAATCAGCAAGCCGAAAGATCAGATTTAGCCAATCGAATTAACAAATTCAACAAACTAGATTAGATAATTAGTAAGAACATGAATTAAAATTATCACAAGGTATTCAAATCAACAAGAGACAATCCATGACATCTAAGACTGTGCATATAATCCGATTTTTCCGATTTTTTGGATTTTTGGACCGGATCTAACCGGCCGGTTCGGTATAAAAAGAACCGGTCCGATTTTGGTACAGAAAAACCAATATTTTTGGTACCGCCTTCGGTACGACCAATTTATAGATCAGTTTTACAGAATCGGACCAGTATATATCGGTTTTCTATTTTTTTTATATTAATAATAATAATAAAATAATAATTATAATAATAATAATAAAATAATAATAATAGTAATAATAAAATAAAAATAATAATTATAATAATTTTTGGTAAAAACCGGTACCGATCCGGTTCGGTATACTGGTCCAACCAGTACTGGCATCGGTACCAAAATTTAACTAATTTTGGTACCGGTTTGGTCCGTTAGTAGTCCGGATTGGGCCGGTTTTTACCGGTTGTACGCCCCTAATGACATCCAAATGCCAAAAACAGCAAAGTATCTCAACAACACAAAAGGTTTTCTCAAAAGATTTAGATTTAAAAAATCTAATTCAAAAAAGTACGTCAATTAAATTCACATCTGATGATAAAGGTATTGACGTAGAGATAACTAAATATGAAGGTATGATTGCTTACTTAAATTTATGTAGTTAACTAATTTTATAAAGAAAATGCTTAAATTTAAATATTTTAATCACTTGGATTAACATTCTTGGATTCATATATGACAGTTGTTATTTGTACTTAAAACCAACCATGATTCCTTCTACGGGTATACTTTTTTTTTTTAAAGTTCTCCCTTTCTTTTTATTAATGACAAAGGGGGAGAAAAATCGTATGTTATTCTTTTTTATTGATGCCAAAGGGGGAGAAAAATTATGATATGCTTGGTCATGTTAGAATAGATTTGGTTTCATATTGAATATATCTTGTCTAACTTTATGTTCTTATTCTGTCATGTCAATAATATTTTAATATATGTATGATTTTAGGGGGAGCCATAATTATTGTATTGTCATCATAAAAAAAGGAGAGAATGTTGACTTGGTCATATTCCAACCTTAGGTTTTTTTATGATGATTTTTCTATTGTACTAAAATGTTTACTCATGCATGTACAGGATATTAAAAGAATTCTTGAAACTTTGATTTATTAAAAGATTGAAGACATGATGACTTGAAAAATTGCTTGAGTCATTAGGAAATAAATGTAAGATCTTAGCTTTAATTATTTCTCAATCAAGGCTCTAGGACTTGCATTGAATCATAAATATATTTATGAAAGTAATTTAATTAATTATGGAATAAAATAAAGTGGTCAATCAATAAATTAAAGTGGTTAATTAATTATGGAAATAATTACTTAAACTTTCAAAATTAATTGAAGTTAAAATTTTAAAAAGCTAATACCTTCCCATAATTAATAAATTGGATTTTCAAAATTATTATATGCATTGTATGGAAATATTTTTTTAAGTTATATTTTAATAATTTCCTTATAGCCTGATTTGTTTGACAGATGAACTAATTAATTTATTCACATTCTTTCCATAATGAAAGTTATTAAATTGATTCAAATGTTTTAATCAAGTTGCTGGACATGACTAAAAGTAAATTAGTTATTTGAACCTTCCATGATATCTTTTAGGGGACATAGCTTAATATCTCATTTGCCTCATTCCATAATGAAATATCAAGCTACTAAATGAATAATTCTTGAACTTATTCCTAAATGAAATGGTCATCCGTTTTGATTAAAAGGAATTAATATTTGATTCATTTCCTTATTTATTAAAGGTATCCATTATTTAGTTAAGTGAATCTTGCATGATATATTATTTAATGGACCTACCTTGTTAGTTGAAATCAAGTTGGTCACATAATTGGGGAAAATAATAAATTCAAAATTATGGAAGTGATTAATCAATTATGGAATAATTTTTTGAGCATTTAAATTTAATGTGGAAGTAGTTAAATTAAATGAAAGCCTAAAATTGAAAGAAAATTATTTTTCAAATTAAGAAATCTGATCTTCACAAAAGAAAAATTAAAAGGCTTTATTTTTATTTGTGAATGATTTGTTACTTGATATACTCCATTAATTAATTTGAAATTTCTTGAATCTTGAAGTTGTGTGTTAACAGCCTATAAATAAGACAAATTGATCTAATGCCTTAATCTAAGCCAGGGCCGACCCTGAGTTTTGAAGGGTCTAAAGCGAACAACAACAAAATGGGCCTTTTGCGAATTGCTATTACGATAGGCATAAAAAATGAAGAACTTTTTTTGAACAAAAGAGCATCAATACGAAAGAATATCAAATATCACTGCAACAAAAAAGCTTATCAGCGACCGCATATGGTCGCAGATGCGTATTAGCGACCGCATGCGATCGCTAATATTAGTCGCAGATAATCTGGTCGCTGGATGAACATCAGCGACCAACAATAGCGACCGACTTATAAGCGATCACAATCAGCGACCGCATTCATCGCTATTCTGACTCATGCTGAGTCATTTGTCAGGTGTGACATGGCACACGTGTCAGCGACCGATAATAGCGACTGCATCGGTGGCTAACTTCCAAGAAGGTAACGCGGTCATTGTTATAAAGATTAATGAAAGACGCTATTCATTGATGTTTTTTTTTTAAATATTTTTCCTGTTTTATTGATTTTCCAAAAATAACCTGCTTTGTACCTGTTTTCTATCCCAACGCACAGCAGTATATATAAGCATCCATCCATGATAACTACCATATGATAAACATTCATCCATGATAACTACTATATAATAAACATCCATCGATATAATAGAATCGTAAACCAACACAACACATACAATCGTAAACATCCATATAATAGAATCGTAAACCAATACAATTGTCCAAAGAATTAATCTAAAAGAGTACAAGGCTTTAAAAATCTAAAAAACAAGTCTAGCAAGGCTTTAAAAATCTAACATGATTGGTCTAGCTCTTCATGGATCATCCAAATTAATACCCTGTAATTAACAAAAGAATAAAACATATATGTTACATGTGTTGATACTGCTATAACTTGGGGAAAGCTAAACAATAGACAATGTAGTGAAACATATAAGTAAGATAGTGACAGTAACAATATCGATATATATACCTAGTCGCCACCATGATGTTGTGATGTTGCTGCTGCCGCCACTGCCTCTGCCAACTCATCAGGACTCAGAGAATGTAGATGCCCGCCCAGTATACGAAGAAGATCACGATTCTGACAGATCGCTCTTACACAGTCAGCAGGAGTATGATAGGCTGGATGACCTGATAACTATGTAGACTGGGTAGCAGAAAGTCGCTCGTGCTAATGATGGTGGGCGTCATTTTTGTCCTTGGCCTTTAACATAGTTTTTCTTCACGACGGACGCCCTCTTCCACAATTCTTGATCAATCGACGGACGCAGGGTGCCTTCAGGATAGCGCTCGTTTATTAAGCCCTTATAAGTGTCATGTCAGAAGGTCAACAATTAAATAGTTAAAAATAAATTAAAAAATGCTAAAAAAAGGTCGTCGTAGTTTATAAACAACATATTAGTATAAAGTTAACTTATATAATATAAACATATGATATTTTAGCTACAGAACATGACTGTAAACATAAAAACAAATAACTAAGCCAATAAGCTTGCTATACTTATATATGTACCTGGCAAAGAATATCTGCGCAATTGTGATATATCGCCGCCCTTACGCGTGCCTTTTTGCCTTTTCGCCTTCAGATACACCTGAGGATCTGTTTGAGGCGCCAGTCTTGTCTCTCTTGACCTAGCTCTCAGCTCTCCACCGGTCACACATCCGTACTATATGGGGTCATGCGCACCACCTGTGGGCTATGCTCACGCACATATCGCTTTCACCCTGCTCGATGGTCAATCTCAAAGATTGTCAGTGTGGCTTTCATCGTTCCTTATTGAGATTATCTTTAGTTCGGGATGGCACACTTCGCCGTAGCAAATGTCTCGAATAATCGATGCTTGTACGTCGTCCCATCTATACCACTTCTGCAAATAAAACAACAATAATAATATTAAAACTGTTATATTACCATAATCTAACATTACTAAACAATATTATTTGATTAACTATGTATTATCTATCAAAGTGATAAAAAATATACCTAAAATTCATTCAAACTACATCCTTATGGGGAGAGAGGTGTGTCATTTATTTAATCATCAGCGTAAGCCGATTCATAAAGATAATTCACAACCATGGAAAAATTCAAGATAGTTCCTTTAAGCACACTTCAAGTCTTACTCACTTCAAATTTGACTAACATGTGTTTCACAACCATGGCAAAATTCAAGATAGTTCCTTTAAGCACACTTCAAGTCTTACTCACTTCAAATTCCATTGCAAATAGCGAACATAGTTCCTTTAAGGAGAAGGAGTTGAATTCCTCTTATGCCTTACTAAATTTATACTCTCTCTTTGCCTCAAAATGATAATCCATCATCAGAAGTCAAATATTTAGAAAGTTAATGTTTTCAACTTTAACATAACCAATGGTCAACATCACAATCAAACAATGATGAATTTTGCACATTAATTTTAAAAGTAGCCTCATTTTCGGACATCAAAAAAGGAGAAATTGAAGTCCAATTTTTAGTCAGAGAAAGTATAACTTCTGTTCATCTTTCAATTTAATCAGTTACTAGTATGCAATTATTTCCACCCACAAGCAATGATTTTTAAAATATTAATCATCCAACCATAGAGAGATTTTCTTCTAATTTATAAAAGATAAACAATTACAAATTAACCAAAAGAGATGCTTTCCCGGCAATTCAAATATAATAATATTACATAGGAAACATCAATTTCAAGAAAGACTAGTAATTTAGAAAGCTAAAAATGAAACATTAAGCTCACACAAACTATCAATTAGGGGTTCCAATCCAATCATTTTTATTTTCGAGCACCAAATTCTCAAACTGAAAGAGGGAATTCAATTCAAAGCCAGAGAATTTGGAAAATGGAATTTAAGCAATCACTTCTAAGTTCTGGCAGTGGTTTGGGAATACAAGGTGTAAGACCCCAACTTTTATGAATAAAAATGAATTCTCTATAAATATCATTTTTGAATATTATGGAATAAATTTGATATTATGTCATAGTTGTGGGTAATATTTATAAATTTTGCAAAGTACGCAAGTTGTTATATAATATTCGATTGGTCAGGGAGTATTCGTACGACGGCACAATTATTGGTGGACCCCACAATAGAATTATTGTCGGATTGAGAAAATGACAAAAATATTTTTATGAAAATAATGGCGAAAGTTTTTACCGTTGATCTTTGTTGAACTACTAGGTAGTAAAGAAAGTACGAATACGCGTGGTTGCATAGTAGCAATACGGTATTGATTATTAATGCTTATGTGAGAAGTCATTCGGTTTGATTCAATTATTGTTGATATTTTATATGTTATTAAATCAATAATTGAGATGACGAAGTTGTTAATATTATTATTTGCATTATTAACGATGTCAGAAGTTCGCCAATGAGAGGTTTGGTCACCTAATCTTGGCGCCAATAGGAGAAATCCTTATTGAAAGCCCCTCTTTCCAGGAACGACTTTGGTCGATTAATAGTGTGAATAATAATAATGATGATGACGTTTTGTTTTATTCATTATTATTAACGTAATAAAACAGAAAAACTTTTTATATAAAAAATGTAATACTTTTATAAAGTTATTCATTTTATTAGGCTAATAGTAAAATCTCTTTATATAAAAATGTAATACTTTTATAAAGTTATCTATTTTATTAGACAATAATTAGAATATATTATATTTTATTATGCATAGTATTTGCATAGTGCTTTGCATAGTGTTTGCATAGTAAAATCTTTTTAAAAGTTATTCGTTTTATTAGATTATAAATAGAATATATTATATTTTATTTAAAAGATTTTGCTTTAAATATGGACCGTCAAGATTAAAGTAAATCAACTCGGACCGTTCATGGATTGGTTATTATTCATTCCATTCTTCTATAAATAGAAGCTCATTCCTTCATTATTTCATTTAATTCACTAAAACTCTGAGAGAGAAACTATAGAGAGAAAGAAGAAAAGTATTCTGCTACTTCACTACTCCGATATCAAGTTTCTTTTACGGTAAGGGGTTGTAATACCCATAAATTTTATGATTTAATATTATTATTAAATAGAACCGGTGAATTATTTATTTTACAAATGCTTACGTGGCATGAGGAGAGTAACTCAATTGAATTAAAATTGAGCTGTTGATGATCGATAAGATAGGTTCATGAAATGTCTTGTGTGACACAATGATGGACTTAGTGAAGGATGATTAAGCATTTGCATGTTTAAAGTCCAAATAATAAATTGGGAGTCTAGCCCAATAAGTTAATTGATGGAATTTTGAGTTAGCCCAATAAACTTGGGATATTTAGAATCCATTCGGAATCCAACAAAATAGTTAACTGAGAGTACAAGGTATTGGTTAAATTAAAATGTGGCGTAAGCGATGGTCAATTCTGACAAGCTAGCCCTTGTCTATGTCTGAGATTTACTCTCTTGTCCCCAAATTAGGGTCACCAAGTACAAAGAACAGTAGCCTAAACTCTCTTTATGCAAATTTCAAGCTGCTACTCCTAGGCATGCATGGCTAGCTAAGTGACCGGTATGGAGTGATTGAACAACTCCTTAAATAACCATTGTTCATTTCTATTGCACCATGAATCCCAACATTGGGTAAAGCAAGTGTCTGGTCCATGTTTTCTCTTAAAATACAAGCCACTAGGGCAGTCTGTTTTAATGATAAGAGTGTTGGATAAATCTAAGTAAAGAATTCTTAGTTGCTAAGCATTACCAAATCAGTGTGTGAGATATCAAGGTTAAAGCTCGAGAAGGTATAATTTCTACTCCGTTCTTAACTTGAGTCTTGTTGATTCTCGTTTTTCAGATTATTAGGTCAAGTACGATGAATTAGCATGATAAAGGGTGTTTAAAAAGTTTACCTTCGTGCATGAATAAGTTAAAAATTGTCTGGAATCAAGTTGTGGCTACTCTGCAAAACAGAGCTTGTTCACCGCTTCTGAAATCCATGGGGTGCAGCTGCACCGTGCTTAGGAACCAACTGATGGGTTCGGTCATGTTAGACCTTGTATTAAGAAATTCCCTTAGGTTGTATGCATATAGTAAAGTCTTAAATTAACCCGACGAACTTAAACTTTGTCGAAGTAATGTAGACCGAAGTCTTTGAAGGAGCTACTTCGGACAAAGTGTGATGTCTTCGGACAGAGCGTAATGTCTTCGGACAAAGCGTGATGTCTTCGGACAGAGCGTAATGTCTTCGGACAAAGCGTGATGTCTTCTTGGACAGAGCGTAATGTCTTCGGACAAAGCGCGATGTCTTCGGACGAAGCATGTTGTCTTCGAACAAGTCATAATATCTTCGGACATGGCGAGATGTCCGGAACTCTGAGACAAAGATCGTAACTTGATATAAGGATGGATTAATAAATACTCCTATACTGTTGTAAACTATTAGTACACGAATGAGTTCTAAGTAGAGAATTTTACCAACTTCGGGAAAATAAATCTAATACTTGCAAACATGCGTAGAAAAAGGTCGGTGGGATTAATAGACGTTATGGTCTACTTAAAGCAATGAACCTCTTAGAACTTCGAGGAAGAAAGATTATGAATAAGCTAGCAGTGGTCAATAGTATGAGCATGTTAGTGTACCATTATGAGTTTTGATGGGTACAGCAGATAGAAAGAAAAATGTGTTATGTGTACATGTTGTTGATATATATCAAGTGTGTTTGGCTAATGAATACCTATACTTACATGAATAGGACAGACATAGTTCGTTGAGGTGATTTTCGCTATTAGTAGTAATCAACGCTAAGGAAAGTTTCTTACTCTACCTTGATTTTAAGTATGCAAGTTTTCTATCCCTAACTTATTGTTATTGTTGCGCAAATTCCCTAACCTCACTCAAATTTACAATGAGCAAGTATCCGAACACTATTATTACTGTGTTGCAAGTTCCTTAATTCACACACTTTATACGTTGAATTGTTGTCATATCAATCATATTTTATCAAGCAAATATCTGCTTCTATTCAAAAATCACTTGTATACCTTGACGTTGTTGTAAGCATTGAACTTATCATTCCTCAATGCATGATGAAAACTATCTAAGCCCTTGATTCGGCTAGACTATTATTATGAGTTAAAGAGCTATCCAAACCGATTGATTTGGTGCGGACTATCGTAAATCTATCGAGATGAACAACCCTTATAGAAGGGAAATTATATATTGTTGGGAACCGACGCAAGCGTGACATGAGTATGATTAAATGTTATGCATAACATAGGGTACCTTAAAGTCGATCACCGATGTACTCGTGGATGTTGGATTACAAAGTGCAACATCGTTAATTCTAGTAAGAGTTCTTGGTCCTTAGTGACCGCTTCAAGACTCAATTATGTTGAACCTCGAAATGAATAAATCCACGAGACTTTGTTGATATCCTTGATGCATAGCGACATTCGTTGAATACTCTTGGTATTCTTGATATCCTTGAACTATCAATTATTATTATACCTTT
Source organism: Panax ginseng (assembly GCA_020205605.1). Taxonomy (NCBI): domain Eukaryota; kingdom Viridiplantae; phylum Streptophyta; class Magnoliopsida; order Apiales; family Araliaceae; genus Panax; species Panax ginseng. Next base: position 43,791,625 of record CM035131.1, read on the forward strand.
GAAAGATTCAAATGTTATAACCGCTTGTTCTTCTAGCTATATTGCTTGGTCGGGCAAACTTGTTGCTCATTCTTGCTTCCTAAAACATTACGAGTTAAGGCGAGCAGCAAGGCGGTACTTGAGAGAAAGGACAAGGGAAAGGGCAAGGCTGACGTAATAATTTAGCCCTTAAGACTAGAAGTATTATTATTATTGTTATTATGATGTATTCAAGAATGATTATGCTATGTTAAGCTAATCACAGAATTGTTGTAGTAATGGTTACGGTACCTTGGGACGTGAATATTTATATTACATCAATGTAAATTATTCTATTATTTCCGTTGTTAATGATTTTGTAAGATATTCGTAGTAGTAGCATGATGCAATCAAATTCGAGATATGAGTGTTTGAAATTTTGGGGTGCTTGCATGTGTTGGTATCAAAGCCATAGTTATAAACCTTAGGAGCGAGAGCCCTTAGATTATAAGCGAGGAGAACTCGGAAGATAGAAAGGGATGAAACTCATATAGAGTTTTCATAGAGATGGACTTAGCGTGTTCTGAGAATATAACTTCATTCTATACAATGAACTTATGATTCTAATGGAGTTGTTGGTTGTTTTGTCTTGTGTCGGTGATTGTAGGATGGTGACATGGGAGGACCTAGCAGAGAGTAGTAGAAGAGGAGCCGCGTGACATACACGTGGTATATGAGGCACCATTGATAGCAGAGCCTATATCAACTGTAGTTCATATCGATGATGATGACGAGGAAGAGGAGATAGAGCCAATACCCGAAGAGTCTGATCCGGAGGAGGAGCGTATGGTGGATGAGCCCATGGGGGACTCCGACGAGGCTACTTTTGAGGATAGGATGTTGGGGGAGTATGAGGAGCAGATTTTGGAGTTAGGGTGCAAAGTTGAGGAGTTAGAGGCTGAGGCCAAAGACAGAGAGTCCGAATTCCAAAAGCTGAAGGACGAAGACCACCAGAGGAAGTTAGTAATGCAGGAGATGGAAGTAGAGATTGTTCACCGTAAGGAGGCAGGAATCGAGATGGGGCTTTGTTTCACAAGGCGGTGGCTAGGAATGTAGAACCTGGCGGGGAAGTTGGAAGAGATGGAGCAGAGGGGTTGAGCGAGGGAGAGAAGGAAGCTATCCGACTCGATTAAGGATGGAAGTAATGGATAGGATCCATTTCAAAGAAAAGTGGAAAGGGACAATGATAGGGCTAACGATCTAGAAGATGAAGTGAGGTGCAAAAGGAGGAAGATGAATAGGATGAGCTATGCATTGCGCATGCGGCCATGGAGGGACCGATTGATGGGGTAAATCACTACCCGACAGAAAAGAGGTGATGTAACCCAAGCACACCATAAGTCGAGATGTGGTGGTGCACATTACTCAGAGGGAGTACCAGAGCATTGTGGAGCGCGGAATGATAGATTAAGTCTAGGCGCTAAAAGTTATTAGTTGTAGTTTGTTGTGTAGTGTATTATCTGTTGTGGTAATCCTTATGTAGAATGTGAGATGTTGTAAACCCCAAACTTTTGAGTTACGTTAGAGGGGTAGTATGTTAATGGTTGTCCCCATCTTTTGTGATATTAGGGGATAAGTTGTGTCATTTATAGAAGTATGCTGGAGATAATCATGTAATGTAACAATTTGGCATATGAATATAAATGATCTTGTTCTGAAATGTATTCCAAAATCTTATTCCTTTTATGGAGAATTGTTTAAGTAATATAATTAGATAATAAAAATAGGAGTGTCCTGATGTAGGAAAATGCCGCCCAGACGTAGATTAACTACTCCAGAAGAGTCGGTTAATGATGAGAGAGGACAAGTAGATCCCATTCAGAGGCTTGTAGATTTGTTAGGGGAGGCTCTTAGGGGAAAAAATAAACAAGTACCACCCATTCCCCAAGTAGCTCCGGTCACAAACTTCAAGGACTTTAAGAGTGTAGGACCTCCAAAATTCATGGGTACTACCGACCCTATAAATAAGCTAAACGTGGATCAAGGAAATGGAGAAAGCCTTCGCCATTGCTCGTGTGGGTGAAGACCGTAAAACCGTGTTCGCTACATATATGATGAGGGGTGAAGTAAACTACTGGTGGGAAGCAAATCAACAGAGAGCGGGAGAAGGGACTATAACCTGGGAAAGGTTTAAGACTTTGTTCTTCAAGAATTACTTCCAAGAGCGTGAAGAATAGGATGGAAGTAAAGTTTCTAGAACTAAAACAAGGGAGATGATAGCGGTGGCACAAGATGCGGCCAAGTTCAATGAACTCATGTGATTCGCAACACATCAAGTAAATACTGAAGAAAGGAAAGCTCGATGCTTCGAACTTGGAATAAAACCTTGGTTGTTCAACAAGGTGTCAGTCCTTCAAATTGACTCTTTCGCCACATTATTGGAGAAGGCGATAATTGCTGAGGGAGGTAGCGAGGCATTGAGCCAATACAACAAGGGAGAAGAAGAGCAAGAATCTTTGGAGGAGAGACTCGTGGAGGAGTAGTTGTGGTGGAAGTTATTTGGGAAAGAGGAAATGGGATAACCGCAACAACGACAACAACACCAACCACCGAAGCATCAACCAGTCAGAAAATTATCAAGGAGGATTCAAGAAAAGAAGTGAAGCTTGCTTGAAATGTGGGAAAAACCATCGAGGGAATCTTTGGAAGGGCGCAAAGATTCTGCTACAATCTATGGCCAAGAAGGGCACATTTCACCTAACTGCCCGAAGCCGAAAAGGAGCAAGGGATGTTTCGCGTGTGGCTCAACTGAGCATCAAATCAAGGATTGCCCAAAGAAAGGGAGCAACGGAGGAAGCGACCAACAGGGAGGGGGCAGCAAGCTGATGATCGGCGGACCAACGCAATCCAACCGACCGATTTCCCGGACCTTTAACATGACTGTCCGAGACGCAGTGAATAAAAGGGACGTGGTGTCAGGTATTCTCCCAATCAATAATATAAACGCCTATGTATTATTTGATTCGGGTGCTACCTATTCCTTTGTGTTTGAAGAATTTGCTAATCGACTAAACATACCTCCTAAACATTTAGAAAACTCATTGAACGTAGAGATTGCGAATAAGGAAGTAATTCCCATAGAGTTTATTTACCGAAACTGTTGTGCAAACATTAGAGGTCACGAACTGAACGTAGACTTAATTCCGATTAAACTGGGAGAGTTTGATGTGATATTAGGAATGGATTGGTTATCCGGCCACGCCGCGATAATCGATTTGTCGAAGAAGAGTGTGAACCTTCGGACCTCAAATCCTGGCCTAAGGTAGTGTTTTTACGGTAGCTCATCACTCAAGCAATCGTGTTGCCTTACAACAATGATGCAAAGCAAGAAATTGTTAAAGAAAGGATGTGTGGGTTATTTAGCCTATATAGTGGACATTCATCAAAAGAGGATAGAAATGAAAGATATATTAGTGGTAAAAGATTTTCAAGATATGTTTCAAATGAACCGCGGCCTTCCGCCAGCATGCAGAAATCAATTCATAATAGACTTAGCATCGAACCGCACCAATTTCGAAAGCCCCATATCGTATGGCGCGCAAAGAGAAATGAAGGAATTGATGATTCAATTGCAAGAGTTACTAGATAAGGGTTATATCTTGGTCAAGTGTGTCTCCTTGGGGAGCACCCGGTGTTGTTTATAAAGAAAAGGATGGATCGATGAGACTCAGACGATTATCGGGAGTTGAACCGAGTGACAATTAAGAATAAATATCCATTGCCAAGGATAGACGACCTTTTCGATCAACTGAAGGGAGCGAAGTGTTTTTCCAAAATAGATTTACGAACGGGTTATCATCAGTTGAAAGTGCGAGAGGAGGACATACAAAAGATGGCGTTTCGAACTCGCTACGGACATTACGAATTTTTAGTGATGTCATTTGGGTTAACCAACGCTCCGACAGCGTTCATGGACTTGATGAACCGGGTTTTCAAGCCATACTTAGATAAGTTCGTAGTAGTATTTATCGATGACATTTTGATTTATTCAAAGACAAAGGAAGAGCACGCCGAACACTTGAAGATGGTATTGGAAGCATTGAGAAGGGAGAAGATGTATGCAAAATTTTCAAAATGTGAATTTTGGATGGAAAGGGTCCAGTTTCTAGGACACGTGATAGATCAAAATGGAATTTCCATGGATCCTGCAAAGGTGGAAGCGGTAAGTAACTGGGAACAACCGAAGATGCCAACAGAAGTTAGGAGTTTCTTAGGTTTAGCCGGGTACTATCAAAGATTTATCCAAGATTTTTCTAAGATAGCAACCTCATTGATTAATCTAACGAAGAAGACAGAGAAGTTTGTATTGGACGGAGAAATGCGAGGAGAGTTTCCAAGAATTGAAGAGGAGGTTGAGTGAGGCGCTGTATTATCATTACCAGATGATACGGGAGGATTTGTGGTGTATAGTGATGCATCGCATAGAGGACTTGGTTGTGTGCTAATGCAACATGGCAAGGTCATTGCATATGCCTCACTGACAGTTGAAAGATTTCGAAAAACGATACCCTACCCATGACTTGGAGTTAGCGCATGTAGTCTTTGCATTGAAGATTTGGAGGCACTATTTGTATGGAGAAAAATGTGAGATATATACGGATCACAAGAGAGTCCAAATATATCTTCACACGAAGGAGTTGAACATGCGACAAAGAAGATGGTTGAACCGATCAAGGATTACTGATGTGAAATTCTTTATCACCCGGGAAAAGCAAACGTTGTAGCCGACGCTTTGAGTAGAAGAGGAAGGAGAAGTTATTCAAACCGACAACTCAAGAGGATTTAATAAGAGAAATGGAAAGGTTGGAAATAGAGGTGGAGGAACCAAGAGAAGCGGAAGGAAGATTTCTCATGATGAGAGCTCACCCGATGTTATTGGATAGAATAAAGGAAGCACAAGAGAAAGATGAAGAATGTGAGAAGATAAAGAAGAGAATAGTAGAAGATAAGGAAGAAAGGTTCAAAGTAGATAAGGATGGTATATTGAGATTCGAGGGTCGAGTATGGGTGCCTGCTGTAATCAAACTGAGAGAGGAAATCCTACACGAAGCACACAATACGACGTATTCCGTACATCCAGGAGGCACAAAAATGTACCGGGATCTTCAACACCATTTTTGGTGGCCTAATTTGAAAAGAGAGGTTGCAGTGTGTGTTAGCAGATGTCTTACTTGTCAAAGAGAAAGCAGAACACCAGAGGCCAAGTGGACTACTTCAACCGCTGGAAATACCAGAATGGAAATGGGAGCACATTACGATGGATTTCGTGGTTGGAATTCCGGTTACACAGAAGAGTTACGATGTCATTTGGGTCATTGTGGACCGATTAACAAAGACAGCTCATTTTCTACCCATCAAGATTCGATTCAATTTGAACTAATTAGCAAACTTGTATGTAAAGGAAATTGTATCGCGACATGGAGTGCCGGTGTCGATTGTCTCCGATCGAGATCCGCGTTTCACGTCAAAATTCGAAAAGTTTGCATAGAACAAATGGGAACTCAATTGAGATTGAGTAACGCTTATCACCCTCAAACTGACGGGCAGAGTGAACGAACCATACAAACGTTGGAGAACATGCTGAGAGCTTGCGTGATGGACTTCAAGGGGAATTGGGACGACCATTTACCATTAGTAGAATTCTCTTACAATAATAGCTATCATGCGAGTATCGGTATGCCGCCATATGAAGCTCTTTACGGGAGAAAGTGCAGGACGCCATTATGTTGGGATGAAGTCGGAGAACGACGACTTTTGGGACCAGAATTAGTCCAGCAAACGGCCAACGTGGTAGCAACAATAAGGGGCAAATTGGTAGCAGCTCAAGATCACCAAAAGAAGTACGCCGACTTGCATCGTCAGAACCGAGACTTTGAAGTTGGTAGTTGTGTGTTTTTGAAGGTATCTCCTTGGAAGGTAAAGATCAGATTCGGAAAGAAAGGAAAATTGAGTCCGAGGTTCATAGGGCCATTCGAGATATTGAAACGAGTGGGTGAAGTGGCATACAAAGTTGCTTTGCACAATTAATGGAACACATCCACAACGTGTTTCATATTTCCGCATTTCTGCACCGCATAAGTTCGATTATAAGCACGTAATTTCCTATGAGCCCATTCAAGTAGAGAAGAATCTGGCATATGAAGAAATTCCTGTTCAGATAATAGATAAGAAAGAACAAATGCTAAGAAACAAAGTTATATCTTCTGTTAAGGTTGTTTGGCGAAACCACGATGTCGAAGAGGCCACGTGGGAATTAGAAGATAGGATGAGGAGAGACTATCCCCATCTTTTCGTATAACCCTGTATCAATTCCGAGGACGGAATTTTTATAAGGGGGAGAGGATGTAATACCCGTAAATTTTATGATTTAATATTATTATTAAATAAATGGGTGAATTATTTATTTTACAAATGCTTACGTGGCATGAGGAGAGTAACTCAATTGAATTAAAATTGAGCTGTTGATGATCGATAAGATAGGTTCATGAAATGTCTTGTGTGACACAATGATGGACTTAGTGAAGGATGATTAAGCATTTGCATGTTTAAAGTCCAAATAATAAATTGGGAGTCTAGCCCAATAAGTTAATTGATGGACTTTTGAGTTAGCCCAATAAACTTGGGATATTTAGAATCCATTCTAATCCAAAAAAATAGTTAATCGAGAGTACAAGGTATTGATTAAATTAAAATATGGCGTAAGCAAGAGTTGCCCTGATTAGGCTAGCCCTTGTCTATGTCTCGAGATCTACTCTCTTGTCCCCAAATTAGGGTCACCAAGCACAAAGAACGAAGAGCCTCAAACTCTCTTTACGCAAATTTCAAGATGCTAATCCTAGGCATGCATGGCTAGCTAAGTGACCCAGTATGGAGTGATTGAACAACTCCTTAAATAACCATTGTTCATTTCTATTGCACCATGAATCCCAACATTGGGTAAAAGCAAGTGTCGGTCCATGTTTTCTCTTTAAATAAAAGCCACTAGGCAATCTGTTTTAATGATAAGAGTGTTGGAGAAATCGAGTAAAGAATTCTTAGTTGCTAAGCATTACCAAATCAATTGTGTGAGATATCAAGGTTAAAGCTCGAGAAGGTATAATTTCTACTCCGTTCTTAACTTGAGTCTTGTTGATTCTCGCTTTTTCAGATTATTAGGTCAAGTCACGATGAATTAGCATGATAAAGGGTGTTTAAAAGTTTACCTTCGTGCATGAATACGTTAAAATTGTCTCGAATCAAGTTGTGGCTACTCCGCAAAAATGCAGCATGTTCACCGCTTCGAAATCCATGGGTGCAATTGCACCATGCTTAGGAACCAATCGATGGGTTTGGCCATGTTAGACCTTGTATTAAGAAATTCCTTAGGTTGTATGCATATAGTAAAGTCTTAAATTAACTTCGACGAACTTAAACTTTGTCGAAGTAGTGTAGACCGAAGTCTTTGAAGGAGCTACTTCGGACAAAGCGTGATGTCTTCGGACAGAGCGTAATGTCTTCGGACAAAGCGTGATGTCTTCGGACAGAGCGTAATGTCTTCGGACAAAGCATGATGTCTTCGAACAGAGCGTAATGTCTTCGGACAAAGCGCGATGTCTTCGGACGAAGCATGTTGTCTTCGAACAAGTCATAATATCTTCGGACATGGCGAGATGTCCCGGAACTCGGAGACAGCATCGTAACTTGATATAAGGATGGATTAATAAATAGTCCTATACTGTTGTAAACTATTAGTACACGAATGAGTTCTAAGTAGAGAATTTTACCAACTTCGGAAAATAAATCTAATACTTGCAAACATGCGTAAAAAAAAGGTCGGTGGGATTAATAGACGTTATGGTCTACTTAAAGCAATGAACCTCTTAGAACTTCGAGGAAGAAAGATTATGAATAAGCTAGCAGTGGTCAATAGTATGAGCATGTTAGTGTACCATTATGAGTTTTGATGGGTACAAATGAGATAGAAAGAAAAATGTGTTATGTGTACATGTTGTTGATATATATCAAGTGTGTTTGGCTAATGAATACCTATACTTACATGAATATGACAGACATAGTTCGTTGAGGTGATTTTCGCTATTAGTAGTAATCAACGCTAAGGCAAGTTTCTTACTCTACCTTGATTTTAAGTATGCAAGTTTTCTATCCCTAACTTATTGTTATTGTTGGGAAAATTCCCTAACCTCAGTCAAATTTACAATGAGCAAGTATCCGAACACTATTATTACTGTGTTGCAAGTTCCTTAATTCACACACTTTATACGTTGAATTGTTGTCATATCAATCATATTTTATCAAGAAAATATCTGCTTCTATTCGAAAATCACTTGTATACCTTGACGTTGTTGTAAGCATTGAACTTATCATTCCTCAATGCATGATGAAAAACTATCTAAGCCCTTGATTCAATTTAGACTATTATTATGAGTTAAAGAGCTATCCAAACCGATTGATTTGGTGCGAACTATCGTAAAATCTATCGAGATGAACAACCCTTATAGAAGGGGAAATTATATATTGTCGGGAACCGACGCGTGCATATGAGTATGATTAAATGTTATGCATAACATAGGGTACCTTAAGTCGATCACCGATGTACTCGTGGATGTTGGATTACAAAGGCAACATCGTTAATTCTAGTAAGAGTTCTTGGTCCTTAGTGACCGCTTTCAAGACTCAATTATGTTGAACCTCGAAATGAATAAATCCTCGAGACTTTGTTGATATCCTTGAGTGCATAGCGACACCGTTGAATACTCTTGGTATTCTTGATATCCTTGAACTATCAATTATTATTATACCTTTGAAAGATTCAAATGCTATAACCGCTTGTTCTTCTAGCTATATTGCTTGTCGGGCAAACTTGTTGCTCATTCTTGCTTCCTAAAACATTACAGCTTAAGGCAAGAGCAAGCGGTACTTGAGAAAGGACAAGGGAAAGGGAAAGGCGACAGAATAATTTAGCCCTTAAGACTAGAAGTATTATTATTATTGTTATTATGATGTATTCAAGAATAATTATGCTATGTTAAGCTAATCACAGAATTGTTGTAGTAATGGTTACGGTACCTTGGGACGTGAATATTTATATTACATCAATGTAAATTATTCTATTATTTCCGTTGTTAATGATTTTGTAAGATATTCGTAGTAGTAGCGTGATGCACCGAAATTCGAGATATGAGTGTTTGAAATTTTGGGGGTGCCACAGGTTGGTATCAAAGCCATAGTTATAAACCTTAGGAGCGAGAGCCCTTAGATTATAACTGAGGAGAACTCAGAAGATAGAAAGGGATGAAACTCATATAGAGTTTTCATAGAGATGGACTTAGCGTGTTACATAATATAACTTCATTCTATACAATGAACTTATGATTCTAATGGAGTTGTTGGTTGTTTTGTCTTGTGTCGGTGATTGTAGGATGACTGACATGGGAGGACCTAGCCGAGTAGTAGAAGAGGAGCCGCGTGACATACACGTGGTATATGAGGCACCATTGATAGCAGAGCCTATATCAACTGTAGTTCCTATCGATGATGATGACGAGGAAGAGGAGATAGAGCCACACCAAGAGTCTCGATCCGGGAGGAGGAGCGATGGTGGATGAGCCCATGGGGGACTCCGACGAGGCTACTTTTGAGGATAGGATGTTGGGGGAGTATGAGGAGCAGATTTTGGAGTTAGGGTGCAAAGTTGAGGAGTTAGAGGCTGAGGCCAAAGACAGAGAGTCCGAATTCCAAAAGCTGAAGGACGAAGACCACCAGAGGAAGTTAGTAATACAGGAGATGGAAGTAGAGATTGTTCACCGTAAGGAGGCAGGAATCCAGATGGGGGCTTTGTTTCACAAGGCAAAGTGGCTAGGAATGTAGAACCTGGCGGGGAAGTTAGAAGAGATGGAGCAGAGGGGTTGAGCGAGGGGACGGAGAAGGAAGCTATCCGTACTCGATTAAGGATGGAAGTAATGGATAGGATCCATTTCAAGAAAAGTGGAAAGGGACAATGATAGGGCTAACGATCTAGAAGATGAAGTGAGGTGCAAAAGGAGGAAGATGAATAGGATGAGCTATGCATTGCGCACGGCCATGGAGGGACTGATTGATGGGGTAAATCACTACCCGACAGAGCGAGGAGGATGCACCCAACACACCATAAGTCGAGATGTGGTGGTGCACATTACTCAGAGGGAGTACCAGAGCTATTTTGTGGAGTGCGGAATGATAGATTAAGTCTAGGCGCTAAAAGTTATTAGTTGTAGTTTGTTGTGTAGTGTATTATCTGTTGTGGTAATCCTTATGTAGAATGTGAGATGTTGTAAACCCCAAACTTTTGAGTTACGTTAGAGGGGTAGTATGTTAATGGTTGTCCCCATCTTTTGTGATATTAGGGGATAAGTTGTGTCATTTATAGAAGTATGCTGGAGATAATCATGTAATGTAACAATTTGGCATATGAATATAAATGATCTTGTTCTGAAATGTATTCCGAAATCTTATTCCTTTTATGGAGAATTGTTTAAGTAATATAATTAGATAATAAAAATGGGAGTGTCCTGATGTAGGAAAATGTCGCCTAGACGTAGATTAACTACTCCAGAAGAGTCGGTTAATGATTTTGTAAGATATTCGTAGTAGTAGCGTGATGCACCGAAATTCGAGATATGAGTGTCTAAAATTTTGGGGGCGCCACAGGGGTATTATTTCTTTTGTATTCATGAAGAGAACTTCTATTATTCAATCTTTATTATTCTGTTGGAATAACCTGTATACGCGGGCTACCCTATACTTGGTGAAATTCTTCTGTATTCCATTCTTTATTATTCTGTTGGAATATCATGTATGTGCTTTACGTTGGACCTGGTTTCGTCTTTATTATTCTGTTGGAATATCCTGTCTGTGCTTTACGCCGGACCTAGTTCCGTCTTTATTATTCTATTGGAACATCCTGTTGGTGTGAATTTCACCTGACCTGGTTCCGTCATTTAGTATTCTATTGGAATAACTTTGCCTATGGCACCGCATGCATGGTGATTTCTGTTGTATTCCATTCTTTATTATTCTATTGGAATATCCTATCGATGCGTATTACGCCTGACCTGGTTCCGTTATTTATTATTCTGTTGGAATAACTTTGTCATAATGGCACCGCATGCATGGTGATTTTTTTGTTATTCCATTCTTTATTATACTCATTGGTTAAAATTTTGACTTCTACACTCCATGAAATTAGTGGAATATTCTTGATATTTGCGCTTCATCCAAAGATCTTTTCATGGAAATATTCTTCTGAGCATTCTTGAATTTTACTTTATAAAGAAGTATCATGTTGACAATTTGGACGTTATTAGTTCCTGAATAAATTAATTCTTGAACTTGTTTTATTGAATTCTTATATCATTGTTATCATCCTCATGTTTATATTATTTTTGAAAGTCATCGTGTATTCAGTAGTGCATAGATAGACTTGATATGATGATTATGACCGAGGATTATTCGATTGTAATCATGATCGTAATGTTACAAATGATGTGGTAAAAGTTCTCATGGGCTCAAGTGCATTGATGGATGAGTTGTTGGCATGATCATGACCATTGATGAATATACAAATATCCTTGGCCAGTAGTGCATGGATAATTTGTGGTCGTGACCTAATGAATATCCTTGGTCAGAAAGTGAGTGGATGATGTGGATTATTTATTGTCGAGTCTCAACGATAAAAGTGATGAAAAACCTTTTAAATCATAAAAGATAGTAGATTTTATTCTCTACTTGACTCTTTTAATGGATTGACATGTTCACCGCAGATTAAACTTGATGTCTATTGTATTTTATCGGTTTAACATTTTGAAGACTAATGATAATTTATTCGTATTATCTTAGTCATAATATTTCATCTGGGCTAGTTGAGCTCACCCTTTCTTTCACTATTCTCTCTTGTGAAATGAGAATGTAGCGGGACTAGTGGGGAATGGAGTGATGGTCCGAGATGATAGTATTAGTAGTCCTCACTATTATTCATTAAATAGTGTGACAATAAATGTAATGAGGACGCCTTTGAGTGTGGATATTGTCTAGATGACAATATTATTATTAAAACTCTCAATTTATGTTATGTAAGATTTTTTACACATCGTTGTATAATCAAGTTGTATTTGAATTTAGTACCATGTATTTGGCGACTCAAGATGGGTGATGTATACCTATTTTGGGGGCGTCACAGTTGGTATCAAAGCTTAGGGATATGATCCCTGGCTGAGATGTGAGATAAGAACTAGGAGGGAGAGACGGGAATTTCTTCGCTAGTATGACCTACCTAAATTTATTTGGTATTTAATTGGCTCACGAGTATAGGATAATATGTGATATGTTAATTAACCCTTGTTTTGTGGCATTATTTGAAAATGGCATCCTAGAATGTTGAGAACATCAATGGAGCACAGGAGACCGTTGAGTCTCCACAGATCAATAATCAGGATAATGTGCATCAGGAAGGCGACAATCCTAATGCAAATAACAACACTGACGAAATGATGAATGATGGAATGTTCTGAGACTTCATGCAATTCATGCAACATCGCGAGAGCGGCTCCTGTCCAAAATGCAGGTGGAAACACTGGCAACTCTCGGACGGTCACCGCCAAACAGTTCAAGGAGCTGGGACCACCGGAGTTTTTGGAGAGCCAAAACCACTTAAGGAGGAGACGTGGATAAAACAGATCAACAAGATATATTATGTCTTGGGTTGCTCCGAGGAGCAAAAGGTTCCCTTTGCCACCTTTATATCAGTGCGCGAGGTATACATATTGGTGGGAATCAGAAGCGACTCAACTCGCCGTGATCTTTGAAGATGTCTTGGGAGAAGTTCCAAGAACTGTTCAACGACAAGTACTTTCCCGAAAGTATTCGTCACATGAAAGAGGTAGAGTTCATTAAACTGGAACAAAACAACATGGTCGTGTCACAGTACGAAGCCAAGTTTGCCGAGTTGTCCCGGTTTGCGTCCCATTTGGTTGATAATGAGGAGAGAATGATGGACATTTCAAGAAAAGAAGATTCAATAATGATGGAAAGACGTCAGCATCAGCACCTGTCGTTAAGGAAGGAGAACGACCACCTATCATATGCTTCAAATGTGGAGGGGAGGGACACATCAGCCCAAACTGTGCGATGCCCTCCAAAGCATGTTACAATTATGGAAGAGAAGGACACACAGCCCAATTTTGTCGCGGCAATCAAGACAAGTCCGGTTGGGATGGAGGCAAGAAAGGTCGCCCTGCAACAAGATAAAACCGGTTGTTCAAGGAGAGCGTTTGTCGTGACCTCCCGTAAAGCAAGGAACCCTAACGAGGTCATCACGGGTAAGCTTATCATAAATTCTAAATAAGTATATACCTTATTTGATACCGATTCTACCCATTCTTTTATTTCTCCTACTTGCGCGCCAACGTTTAAATTTGACTCAGGAGAAATTAGACTTTAACTTATCTGTTGAAACTCCGTTGGGAGAAACCTTCATTACATCCACTGTTTATAAGTCTTGTTTGGTTCAAATCGATACCCTCACATTACCTGTCGACCTTATTTCATTGAAAATACTTGCATTTGACGTAATTCTAGGGATTGATTGGTTAACTACTCATCATGCAAAAATTGATTATTTTCGTAAGGTTGTTAGCTTTCATATTTCTAATCAACCTATTATGCGAAATTAAGCAACCAAACCATTAAAATCAATCACTGTCATCTCAAGCCATAAAGCTATTCGTTTATTGAAAAACGGATGTCAAGCTTTCTTAGCTCATGTCACGGATCTAAACAAAATACGTCAGTTTTGAATGATATTTCTATTGTTAATGAATTTCCTGACGTATTCCCTGAAGAACTTCCTGGCCTACCCCTAGAACGTGAAATTGAATTTTGTATCGACCTTGAACCCGAACTTCAGGATTTAAAGACTCAATTGCAGGAATTGTTAGACATTGGCTTTATTCGTCCTATTACTTCTCCTTGGGGTGCTCCTGTTCTATTCGTGAAGAAGAAAGATGGGAGTATGCGACTTTGTATTGATTATCGAGAGTTGAATCATGTCTCCATCAAAAATAGGTACCCATTACCACGTATTGATGACCTATTTGACCAGTTGCAAGGCGCCAAATTCTTTTCAAAGATTGATCTTCATTCTGGATATCACCAATTGAAGATTAGAACTGATGACATTCCAAAGACGACTTTCAGAACTCGGTATGGGCATTATGAATTCCTAGTCATGTCTTTTGGATTGACTAATGCTCCTACTGCCTTCATGGATATGATGAACCGAGTATTCAAGGAATATTTGGATCACTTTGTGGTCGTCTTTATTGATGACATTCTCATATATTTCAAAAGCCGTGAAGATCATGAGCAATACTTGAGGCTGATACTCCAAAAGCTTCGTGAAAACAAGCTTTATGCCAAGTTAAAGAAATGCGAGTTCTGGCTTAAGGAAGTAGCATTCCTTGGGCACGTAGTATTAAGTCATGGAATATTTGTTGACCCGGCAAAGATTGAAGCAATTCAAAGCTGGGAGCAACCTAAATCAGTGACCGAAGTACATAGATTTCTCGCTTTAGCTGGTTATTATCAGAGATTCGTGGAAGAATTTTCTCGAATCTCTACTCCATTAACTCAACTGACTCAGAAAGATACAAAGTTTGGTTGGAGCGAAGAATGTGAGAAGAGTTTTCAAGAACTCAAGAGAAGACTCATTTCAGCACTTGTTCTGACAATACCATCTAGCTCGAGAGGATTTGTCATCTCTGATGCTTCTTGAAGCAAAGGGTTAGGATGTGTTCTCATGAAACATGGGAAAGTCATAGCTTATGCCTCTCGACAACTTAAAGAATATGAGAGGAATTATCCTACTCATGATCTAGAGTTGGCAGCTGTTGTCTTCGCACTTAAAATTTGGAGGCATTACTTGTATGGGGAGAAAGTGGAGATCTTTACGGATCATAAAAGCCTCAAATATTTCTTCACTCAAAAGGAACTCAACATGCGATAGCGACGTTGACTTGAACTATTGAAAGATTATGATCATACCATCCAATACCATCCTAGAAAAGAAAACATGGTAGCTGACGCATTGAGTAGAAGATCATATGCGGGTACAAGTGCGATATTGTCAACGCAAAGGCCCATCTTGTATGACTTGCAAAGGACGGAGATAGAATTAAAGACTCCAGGGACCCATGTGATGATGGTGAATATACGAGTAGACCCGACTTTAATCGATAAAGTTAAAGTTGCTCAAGCTACAAACCTGTAGCTGATGCATATGAGGAAGAAAGTACAAGAAGGTGCTATGTTGGAAGCAAGAATCGATGAAGAAGGAATACTTCGAGTCAACTCCAGACTTAGTGTTCCTAACGACCCTGATTTAAAGTATAAAATCATGATGGAGGCGCACAACACACCGTTTTCAATCCATCCTGGAAGTACCAAAATGTATCGTGATCTTCGTCATACATTTTGGTGGAGAAATATGAAGAGAGAGATAGCGTTGTTTATCTCAAGGGGTCTAACTTGTCACCAAGTCAAAGCAGAGCATCAAGTACCAAAAGGTCCATTGCAACCACTTGAAATTCCAGAATGGAAGTGGGAGCACATTACTATGGATTTTGTTACTGGTCTTCCCAAGGTTTCTCAAGGCATAGATGTAATTTGGGTCATTGTTGATAGATTGACCAAGTCTGCTCATTTCTTACCAATACGAGAAACTTATACACTTGAACGTCTTGCTCGTATGTACATAAACGAGATTGTAAGATCGCATGGTATGCCTAAGATCCATAGTTTTCGATCGAGACCCAAGATTCACTTCACGATTTTGGGTTAGTTTGCAAAAAGTTATGGGCACAGAGATTTACGATTTAGTTCGGCTTATCATCCTCAGACGGACGGACAATCAGAGAGGACTATTCAAACTCTTGAAGATTTATTAAGACTCTATGTCCTTGACTTCAAGGGAATTTGGGAAAAGTTCTTACCATTGGTGGAGTTTTCCTACAATAACAGTTATCAAGCAAGTATTGGCATGGCTCCATTCGAGGCGTTGTATGGAAGAAAGTGTCGTTCTCCGGTATGCTGGGATGAGGTGGGTGAAGCAACGTTGTTGGGACCGGAGTTGGTACGTATGACTACGAAAAAGATTTAAACGATTCGACAACGTATAAAAACCTCACAAGACCGACAAAAGAGTTATACTTATCTTCATCGAAAGGACGTGGAATTCGATATTGGAGATCATGTGTTGTTACGTATTGTTCCATGGAAAGGAGTTACGAGATTTGGAAAGAGAGGAAAGCTCAATCCTCGATTCATTGGCCCATTTTTAATCCTCGATCGAGTAGGGACTGTAGCCTATAGACTTGCTTTACTGCCAAGTATGTCTCGTGTTCATAACGTTTTTCATATATTCATGTTACGTAAATATGTGAAAGACCCGAACCATATTATTGAGTTAGAACTGGACGAAATAGCAGAAGATTTAACGTATGAAGAGGTTCCTGTTTAAATCTTGGATAAGAAGGAACATATTCTACGCTCCAAGGTTATACCTCAAGTCAAAGTGTTATGGAGGAACCACGATGTTGAGAAAATAACCTGGGAGTTAGAATCTGAAATAAAATAAAGGTATCCTTACCTCTTCGACATACCAGGTACGTACCCTAATTTCGAGGGCGAAATTTCAGAAGAAGAGGAGATTGTAAGACCCCAACTTTTATGAATAAAAATGAATTTTCTATAAATATCATTTTTGAATATTATGGAATAAATTTGATATAATGTTATAGTTGTGGGTAATATTTATAAATTTTTCAAAGTACGCAAGTTGTTATATAATATTCAATTGGTCAGGGAATATTTGTACGATGGCACAATCATTGGTGGAATTCACAACAGAATTATTGTCGGATTGAGAAAACGACAAAAATATTTTTATGAAAATAATGGCGGAAGTTTTACCGTTGATACTGTTTAACTACTCGGTAGTAATAGTACATTAATACGCGTGGTTGCATAGTAGCATACGGTATTGATTATTAATGCTTATGTGAGAAGTCACTCAGTTTGATTCAATTATTGTCGATATTTTATACGTTATTAAATCAATAATTGAGATGATGAAGTTGCTAATATTATTATTTGCATTATTAACGATGTCTAGAAGTTCTGCCAAGGAGAGGATTGGTCACCTAATTGCGCGCCAATAGGGAAAATTCCTTATTGGAAAGCCCCCTCTTTCCTGGGAACGACCTGATCGATTAATAGTATGAATAATAATAATGATGATGACGTTTTGTTTTATTCGTATTATTAACGTAATTAAATAGAAAATATTTTATATAAAAAATGTAATACTTTTATAAAGTTATTCGTTTTATTAGGCTAATAGTAAAATCTTTTATATAAAAAAGAATATTTTTATAAAGTTATCATTTTATTAGACAATAATTAGAATATATTATATTTTATTATGCATAGTGTTTGCATAGTGCTTGCATAGTGTTTGTATAGTAAAATCTTTTTAAAAGTTATTCGTTTTATTAGATTATAAATAGAATATATTATATTTTATTTAAAAGATTTTGCTTTAAATATGGACCGTCCGATTAAAGTAAATTAATCTGGACCGTTCATGGATTGGTTACTATTCAATCCATTCTTCTATAAATAGAAGCTCATTCCTTCATTATTTCTTACTTAATTCATTGAAACTCTCTGAGAGAGAAACTATAGAGAAAAAGAAGAAAAGTATTCTGGCTACTTCACTACTCCGATATCAAGTTTACGGTAAGGGTATTATTTCTTTTGTATTCATGAAGAGAACTTCTATTATTCCATCTTTATTATTACATTGGAATATCTCATGCATGCTTTTACGTGGGACTGGTTAAAATCTTTATTATTCTATTGGAACATCCTGTTGGTGTGAATTTCACCGACCGGTTCCGTCATTTAGTATTCTATTGGAATAACCTGTCTATGCGAAGTACCGCATGCATGGTGATTTCTGTTGTATTCCATTCTAAATTATTCTATTGGAATATCCTATCGGTGCGTATTACGCCTGACCTGGTTCCGTTATTTATTATTCTGTTGGAATAACCTGTCTATATGAAGTACCACATGCATGGTGATTTTTTTGTTATTCCATTCTTTATTATACTCAGTTGGTTAAAATTTTGACTTCTACACTCCATGAAATTAGTGGAATATTCTTGATATTTGCTCTTCATCCAGTATCTTTTCATGAAAATATTCTTCTGAGCATTCTTGAATTTTACTTTATAAAAAAGTATCATGTTGACAATTTGGACGTTATTAGTTCCTGAATAAATTAATTCTTTAACTTGTTTTATTGAATTCTTATATCATTGTCATCTATGGCCTGTAGTACATAGATGGACTTGGTATGATTATGACAAGGGATTATTCGGTGTAATCATGACTGTAATATTACAAATGATGTGGTAAAAGTCCTCATTGGCCCGAAGTGCATTGATGGACAGTCGTTGGCATGATCATGACCATTGATGAATACACAAATATCCTTGGCCGTAGTGTATGGATAATTTGTGGTCGTGACCTAATGAATATCCTTAGTAGAAGTGCGGGGATGATGTGGATTATTTATTAAAAAGTGAGTCAAATGATAAAAGTGATGAAAAACCTTTTTAAATCATAAAAGATAGTAGATTTTATTCTCTACTTGACTCTTTTAATGGATTGCATGTTTCGCTGCAGTTAAACTTGATGTCTATTATATTTTATTAGTTTAACATTGTGAAGACTAATGATAATTTATTCTGCATTATCTTAGTCATAATATTTCTTACTGGGCTAGTTGAGTTCACCCTTTCTTTCACTATTCTCTTCAGGAAATGAGAACGTAGTCGGGACTAGCCGGGGAATAGAGTGATGGTCCAGATGATAATATTAGTAGTCCTCACTATTCTGTTAAATAGTGTGACAATAAATATAATGAGAACTCCTTTGAGTGTGGATATTGTCTAGATGACAATATTCTTATTAAAACTCTCAATTTATGTTATGTCGTATTTTACACGACTGTTGTATAATCAAGTTGTATTTGAATTTAGTACCATGTATTTGGCGACTCAAGATGGGTGATGTATACCTATTTTGGGGGCGTCACACAAGGCGGATGAGAAATTAAAATAGAGAAAAAATGTACTTACTAATTCAACACAAGGAAGAATGATTCTCTTAATTAATATACCAACAACTTCGTTTTCTTCTTCCCGTCAGGATTTGTGTTAGCGCCTCGCCTAGAACATCGATGGTGCAGTGGTGGTACGATGGTGGTGGCAGGTCTCCTCCTCTTCTCTTCCCCTACTCCATATTCTCCTCGTTTGTATCTCTCTTTTTTTCTTTTTCGCATCTTGATCGAAGCGAACTCGAATCGATTAAGTTTATGAGAATCGATCACATATCGTGATCGCATGCTGATGCCGATTTTAATGATGTGGATATATCAGCGATGGCTAGTGGTCGCTGATATAGGTTGGTCGTCGCGCCAAAGTTTCGCACCAATTTTTGGGATGGAAATTCTTATCAGTGATCGATCAGTGACCGCATGCAGTCGCTGATATTAACTAGTGCTAGAATCCTTCGCGGTCGCAAATAGCGGTCGTTATTACTATTATCAGCGACCGGATAGGGCGATCGCTGATATCATTGGTCACAGATGGCTCTTTTTCTTGTAGTGTATAATAACTGACTATTTCCATATTTCCAAAGCATCATTTAGATATCACATTATCACTAAGTCAAAAAAGTAATCAGTTCAAAGACATCACCTGAATATCATCCTTCTTGCAGTTTTAGCAACAAAAGTATTAATAATATCTGCACAATCAATCTTATCCGCCATCTCATGTTCAACGGATAGGATGGATAATCCATTCAACCTTTCTCGTGACATAGTTGAGCGTAGGTAGTTCTTAATTAGCTTCAACTTCGAAAAACTTCTTTCTTTGGAAGCAACCGTAACAGGAATAGTCAATAATATCATATACACAATCCACATATTTGGATAACAATCCTCCATCAATTTCAATTAATTGAGCACTTCAATTGGTTTTGTCATCTCTTTTGGTAAACCTTCTCGAAGACTTTCAATTAGAAAAAAACTCATTTCGTTGATATCGGAAGTTCCTTCATGTTTCAAAGCATCTTCTAACTTGGAGCAATACATCATTAAACATTCATCGGTTGTAGACTTTAACTTGTTCACATCAAACAAAAACCCCAAATTTCCTCATATTTCTCAAACTATTCAAACCGGCTCAAGTGATGAAAGAGCTTAATCTACTATAGATAAGAAGTAGTTAACTCTAAATGAGTCTTCAAACCGAAAGGGTCACCTCTTCACTCCCATTCTCATCAAAATATTTCTTTTCGATGAATGACATGTTTCTCGTAAAATACGGGTTCAACTCCCATTTTGGGACGCTTAATTTCCTTAGCTTCATCAATAGCTCTCCGCCTAAACCACTTTTCTATATTTCTCAAGAAAGGAAACAAGCCCATTTAAGCGATCAATGGAAACATCAATATGCATATCTTCTTTTTGCAAGGTCTTGTTGACAACGTTAACTGCAAACAAAATAGTATGTCAAACAACCATGCTAACTAAGAATCCAAAATCCTTAATTGCATATCTTACTAAGGCATCAACTTCACTCTTTGCACTAGCATCTTCATGACAATCAGCCAATTCAAGTAAAGCCTCTCTGATTTCTAGAGCTTGGTATCTTATTGCTTTAACACTTTCAACACGACTTTCCCAACGTGTTTGTGATAATGAATTAACAGTGAGATTTGCAACATGTTTTATCAAAACTTGTTATCATTTGGTAGAAGCCGCAAATAAACAGTAGATATCCTTACTAGTACCCCTTTCTAATGCTCTTTCTCTTTGTTGATTTGATCTTGCACACTTTTGTCGATTATTTCATACTTTTTCAATCTCCTCTCTAATTCAATCCATTTGCTCATGCAAGCAATATGCTCGTTACTACCTTCATAACTTTTGAGCCTTTGACCAATATTTCTCCAATTTTTCAAGCCATTAGTAGCCAACAAAGTATTGTTTTCACCTTGCGCAAATAATTTACAACAAAAGCAAAATACTTTGTTAGAAGCACTTGAATATACAAGCCACCTCCTATCTTTCTTCTCTCCGTTTGACAAACAACGGATGTAATGAAAGGAAGTGAAATGCCTACCCTCTGTATCCTTAGGAAATTGATCCCCATCTCTTCTTAAATGTCCTCTTTCAACTACAAAGTCAATAAAATTTTGATCAATTCTGTCCCAGTTGCTTGGATCATCAATGTCTGTAGGTCCATATTCACAATCCAAGCCTTCATTGTGACCCTCATCACTCATATCTTCATGGTCTCTCTCATTCACGCATTCATTTGGTTCCTTTGCAAGGACATCTGTATCTTTCGCTAAATTTTCTTGTTCTTTATTCCCCGTATCTACTATCTGTTCTTCATTCTCTGACTGTTCAATCACACTAGAACTCTCCTTTTGTTTCTTACTACCAAAAAATTTATCGAGTGAACCCGCTTGAGATTGAACTAATTCATTCGCTTTTTTCTTTCTTTTTCTTTTTTCAAATCCAGGCATATACTTTTTAGGAGCTATGGTGAATTAAAATTTAAAAATCTACAAAATTCCAGCATAATCTCGTGATTATCTATAAATTAATTACCAAATAGGGCCTCCTTTATTAAGAGTCGAACACTACTCCCAAACAATTAAAAAAACCCAAAAAATTGAATCTGATGATGAACCCCCAGGTACATAATAATTAAACTATTTTATGCAAATTATATGCTTTAAATATGTAGAATATTACAATAATCAGTATATCCTTATTTGATGCAACTTTTTTTTGGCTGGTTAGAATTGTTTACGGGGACTGTGGTAGTGTGGTATTGATTTCAGCATAATATATCCGGAGTATTTCTCTCACAAACAGATGGGTGTATATATATATATATATATATTGAAGAGAGATTAAATTTTTCACTTGATTCATAATAGCATAAACAAATCTAC
This sequence comes from Panax ginseng, assembly GCA_020205605.1. Taxonomy (NCBI): domain Eukaryota; kingdom Viridiplantae; phylum Streptophyta; class Magnoliopsida; order Apiales; family Araliaceae; genus Panax; species Panax ginseng. The sequence goes on from CM035131.1 coordinate 43,813,777, forward strand.
TCAATCAGTCATCAAGCCCAATTAAATTAAACAATGCTTCTAAATCTCATAAACAAAACAATTAATTTCAAAACCCTAAAAAATAGAATTAATACCTGAAATTAAACAATGATGAAGAACTGAAGGAGACGAAGTGCGCTGGAGAAGCTCAATTGATTATTTTCTTTTCAGATTGATTGATTTGTGTGAAGGATATGAACTATTTGTGTGAAGGAGTCTAGGAGACGAACTATTTGTATGAACTGTGAAGGAGACTATTTGAAATTCAGATGAAGGAGACGAACTTAGAACTCAGTCACTCACAGCCTTACAGATTGATTATTTGCTTTAATATTTATGTGACGCCCCCAAAATAGGTATACATCACCTATTCTGGGTCGCCAAATACATGGTACAGAATACAAATACAATCTTTAATATACAACAAGAGAACTGTGAGTTTTAATACAAATACTATCTCTTAGACAATATCCACTCTCAGAATAAGTCCTCATTACATTTATTGTTACACTATTTAACAGAATAGTGAGGGCTACTAATACTATCATCTAGACCGTCACTCCGTTCCCCAACTAGTCCCAGCTACGTTCTCATTTCCTGAAGAGAACAGTGAAAGAAAGGGTGAGCTCAACTAGCCCAGTAAGAAATATTATGACTAAGATAATGCAGAATAAATTATCATTAGTCTTCAACAATGTTAAACTGATAAAATACAATAGACATCAAGTTTAACTGCAGTGGAACAAACAATTCATTAAAAGAGTCAAGTAGAGAATAAAATCTACTATCTTTTATGATTTAAAAGATTTTTCATCACTTTTATCGCTGGGACTCAGCTTAATAAATAATCCACATCATCCCTGCACTACGGCCAAGGATATTCATTAGTATCACAACCACAAATTATCCATGAATTACGGGCCAAGGATATTCGTGTATTCATCAATGGTCATGATCATGCCAACAACTTTCCATCAATACATTACGGGCCAATGAGGACTTTTACCACATCATTTGTAACATTACGGTCATGATTATACCGAATAATCCCTGGTTATAATCATACCAAGTCCATCTATGCACAACAGGCCACAGATCACTTTCAACATAATATAAGCATGAGGATGATGACAATAATATAGGAATTCAATAAAACAAGTTCAAGAATTAATTTATCCAGGAACCAATAACGTCCAAATTGTCAATATGATACTTCTTTGTAGAGTAAGATTCAAGAATACTCAGAAGAATATTTCCATGAAAAGATACTGGATGAAGCGCAAATATCAAGGATATTCCACTAATTTCATGGAGTATAGAAGTCAAAACTTTAACCAACTGAGTATAATAAAGAATGGAATAACAAAAGAAATCACCATGCATGCGGTACTTCAGATGACAAAGGTTATTCAACAGAATAATAAATAACGGAACCGGTCGGTGAAATTCGCATGCAATGAGGATGTTCCAACAGAATAATAAAAACGAAACCAGGTCCGACGTAAAACGCACAAATAGGATATTCCAACAGAATAATAAATAGGATATTCCAACAGAATAATAAAGAATGGAATAACAGAAGTTCTCTTCATGAATACAAAAGAAATAATACCCCTTACCATAAAAGAAGAGTATTTCGACTGGTAGGGCAAGGATGTTCTTGAAGAAAACTTGCACTACGCTCAAAACTTCTTAAAACTCTAAAGAAATACGCTCAAGATTATAGAAGAGAATTCTCTGAAATTTCTGGTATGATTTCAATTCTAACTAAGCATTCTATTTATAGGAGAATAGAAATGATAATATTTGGAAAATCACGGATGCAACAGTAATTATTCGGACGAAGTTCACGGTTTCAACATAAAAATACTTTCTTTTCAAAGTGCTGGCCAATAAGAAAATCCAACACATGCCAATTAGAAACTTAAACTAATTAGAATGTACCCTTAATCAATAATATGGCATGATGGAAAAGTTTGTCCAAATAAAGTTTAAGCTTTGAAAAATCCACCAACAACCCGCCAAATAAAGCTAGCAATTGTCATTCTTTGAAAATAATTAAGGTCCCCCCTTATCAACATCAACAATATATATATATATATATATATATATATATATATATATATATATATATATATATATATATATATATATTCCTACCATTTCAATTCCTTCTTCTTCTTTTTTACCACCCGTGGTATTCCCCACCCCCACCAAAACATGTCCTTTTCAACATATATATATATATATATATCATATACATATCTCACATTATTTGAAAAAATGGGTAAAGCGGGTCCTAATAATACGCCAATATTTATAATATTTCATAAAAATTCCCTCAATATTTTTAACAACATTTATCATCATTATTATAATTCACAATATTAACCGACTAGGTCGTTCCCAGGAAAGAGGGGGCTTTCCAATAAAGATTTCTCCCTATTGGTAGCAAGCAATTAGGTGACCAAACATCTCCTTCGATGAACTTCTGACATCGTTAATATTGCAAATAATAATATTAATAACTTTGTCGTCTCAATTATTGATTTAATAATATATAAAATATTGACAATAATTGAATCAAATAACGTGAGATACTATGCAACAATTACTGTAGTAATATTAAACAAAACTGAGTGACTTCTCCCGTAAGCATCAATAATCAATATCGTGTGCTACTATGCAACCATGCATATTACTGTACTTTTAACACTGGGTGTTTCAACAGTTAACGGTAAAACTTCCACCGTTATTTTCATAAAAATATTTTTGTCGTTTTCTTAATCCGACAATAATTCTGTTGTGGGGTCCACCAATGATTGTGTCGTCGTACGAATATTCCCTGACCAATCGAATATTATATAACAACTTGCATACTTTGAAAAATTTATAAATATTACCCTCAACTATAGCATTATATCAAATTTATTCCCTAATATTCAAAAATGATATTTATAGAAAATTCATCTTTATTCATAAAAGTTGGGGTCTTACAATCTCCCCTTCCTATGAAATTTTGCCCTCGAAATTAGGGTACGTACCTGGTATGTCGAACAGGTAAGGATACCTTGATTTCATTTCAGATTCTAACTCCCAGGTCATCTCCTCAACATCGTGGTTCCTCCATAAAACTTTGACTTAAGGTATAACCTTGGAGCGTAGAATATGTTCCTTCTTATCCATGATTTGAACAAGAACCTCTTCATACGTTAAATCTTCCGCTATTTCATCCGGTTCTAACTCAATAATGTGGTTCGGGTCTTTCACATAGTTACGTAACATGGATATATGAAAAACGTTATGAACACGAGACATATTTGGTGGTAAAGCGATTCTATAGGCTACAGTCCCTACTCGATCGAAGATTAAAAATGGGCCAATGAATCGAGGATTGAGCTTTCCTCTTTTTCCAAATCTCGTAACTCCTTTCCATGGAGCAACACGTAACAACACATGATCTCCAATATTGAATTCCACGTCCTTTCGATGAAGATCAGCATAACTCTTTTGTCGGTCTTGTGAGGTTTTTATACTTTGTTGGATCATTTGAATCTTTTTTGTAGTCATACGTACCAACTCCGGTCCCAATAACATTGCTTCACCCACCTCATCCCAGCATACTGGAGAACGACACTTTCTTCCATACAACGCTTCGAATGGAGCCATGCCAATACTTGCTTGATAGATGTTATTGTAGGAAAACTCTACCAACAGTAAGAACTTGTCCCAACTTCCTTTGAAGTCAAGGACACAGAGTCTTAATAAATCTTTAAGAGTTTGAATAGTCCTCTCTGATTGTCCGACCGTCTGAGGATGATAAGCCGAACTAAATCATAAATCTGTGCCCATAGCTTTTTGCAAACTAACCCAAAATCGTGAAGTGAATCTTGGGTCTCGATCAGAAACTATGGATACTGGCATACCATGCAGTCTTACAATCTCGTTTATGTACATACGAGCAAGACGTTCAAGCGTATAAGTTTCTCGTATTGGTAAGAAATGAGCAGACTTGGTCAATCTATCAACAATGACCCAAATTGCATCTATGCCTTGAGAAACCTTGGGAAGACCAGTAACGAAATCCATGGTAACGTGCTCCCACTTCCATTCTAGAATTTCAAGTGGTTGCAATGGACCTTTTGGTACTTGATGCTCCGCCTTGACCCGTTGACACGTTAGACACCTTGAGATGAACAGCGCTATCTCTCTTTTCATATTGCCCCACCAATATGTATGTCGAAGATCATGATACATTTTGGTACTCCCAGGATGGATTGTAAATGGTGTGTTGTACACCTCCATCATGATTTTATACGTTAACTCAGGGTCATTAGGAACACAAAGTCTGGAGTTGACTCGAAGTATTCCTTCTTCATCGATTCTTGCTTCCGGTATAGCACCTTCTTGCACTTTCTTCCTCATACGCATCAGCTTCAGGTCTGTAGCTTGAGCAGATTTAACTTTATCAATTAAAGTCGGTTCTACTCGTATATTCGCCATCATCACATGGGTCCCTGGAGTCTTTAACTCTATCTCCATCCTTTGTAAGTCATACAAAATGGGCCTTTGCGTTGACAATATTTCACTCGTACCCGCATATGATATTCTAGTCAATGCGTCAGCTACCACGTTCGCTTTTTCAGGATGGTATTGGATGGTATGATCATAATCTTTCAACAGTTCAAGCCAACATCGTTGTCGCATGTTGTGTTCCTTTTGAGTGAAGAAATATTTGAGGCTTTTATGATCCGTAAAGATCTCCATTTTCTCCCCATACAAGTAATGCCTCCAAATTTTAAGTGCGAAGATAACAGTTGCCAACTCTAGATCATGAGTAGGATAATTCCTCTCATATTCTTTGAGTTATCGAGAAGCATAGGCTATGACTTTCCCATGTTCCATGAGAACACATCCTAACCCTTTGCCTGAAGCATCACTGTAGATGACAAATCCCTCCGAGCCAGATGGTATTGTTAGAATAGGTGCTGAAATGAGTCTTCTCTTGAGTTCTTGAAAACTCTTCTCACATTCCTCGTTCCAACCGAATTTTGTATCTTTCCGAGTCAGCTGAGTTAAGGGAGTAGCGATTCGAGAAAACCCTTCTACGAATCTTCGATAATAACCAGCTAAGCCGAGAAAGCTACGTACTTCGGCCACTGATTTAGGTTGCTCCCAGCTTTGAATAGCTTCAATCTTTGCTGGGTCAACAGATATTCCATGACTTGATACCACGTGCCCAAGGAATGCTACTTCCTCAAGCCAGAACTCGCATTTCTTTAACTTGACGTAAAGCTTATATTCACGAAGCTTTTGGAGTATCAGTCTCAAGTGTTGCTCATGATATTCACGAATTTTGGAATAAATAAGGATGTCATCAATAAAGACGACCACAAAGTGATCCAAATATTCCTTGAATACTCGGTTCATCATATCCATGAAGGCAGCAGAAGCATTAGTCAATCCAAAAGACATGACTAGGAATTCATAATGCCCGTACCGAGTTCTGAAATTCGTCTTTGGAATGTCATCGGTTCTAATCTTCAATTGGTGATATCCAAAACGAAGATCAATCTTTGAAAAGAATTAGGCGCCTTGCAACTGATCAAACAGGTCATCAATACGTGGCAATGGGTACCTATTTTTTATGGTGACATGATTCAACTCCCGATAATCAATACAAAGTCGCATACTCCCATCTTTCTTCTTTATGAATAGAACAGGAGCACCCCAAGGAGACATACTAGGAGGAATAAAGCCAATGTCTAATAATTCCTATAGTTGGGTCTTTAACTCCTGAAGTTCAATAGGAGCCATTCGATATGGGGTTTGGAAATAGGTTTTTTACCGGGTTCAAGGTCGATAAAAAATTCAATTTCACGCTCTGGGGGTAGGCCAGGAAGTTCTTCAGGGAATACGTTAGGAAATTCATTAACAATAGAAATATCATTCAAAACTGACATATTTTTGTTTAGATCCGTGACATGAGCTAAGAAAGTTTGACATCCGTTTTTCAATAAACGAATAGCTTTATGGCTTAAGATGACAGTGATTGATTTTAATGGTTTGGTTACTTGAATTCGCATAATAGGTTGGTTAGGAATATGAAAGCTAACAACCTTACGAAAATAATCAATTTTTGCATGATGAGTAGTTAACCAATCAATCCCTAGAATTACGTCAAATCAAGTATTTTCAATGAAATAAGATCGACAGGTACTGTGAGGGTACCAATTTGAACCAAACAAGACTTATAAATAGTGGATGTAATGAAGGTTTCTCCCAACGGAGTTTCAACAGATAAGTCAAAGTCTAATTTCTCTGGAGTCAAATTTAAACGTTGAGCGCAAGTAGGAGAAATAAAAGAATGGGTAGAATCGGTATCAAATAAGGTATAAACTTCGCTAGAGTTTATGATAAGCTTACCCGTGATGACCTCGTTCGGGTTCTTTGCTTTCTGGGAGGTCACGATAAATGCTCTCCCTTGCATTACTGGCTTTGACTTTTCTGGGACGTCCTTTGGTGCCTCCATACTAAATTTGAACTTATCTCTTGGTGACGACAAAATTGGGCTAGGTGACCTTCTCTTCCACAATTATAACATGCTTTGGACGGCATCGCGCAATTTGGAGTGTCCCTCCCCTCCGCATTTAAAGCATATGATAGGTGGTCGTTCTCCTTCCTTAACAACGGGTGATGATGCTGACGACTTTCCATCATTGTTGAATCTCCTCTTCTTGAAATGTCCATTCTTATTTTTTTGGCCATGATTACAACTGAAGTGGTTACCATCTTTGGCATGTTGATTCCCTCCATGCTTGTTGTCACCGCTTCGATGACTGCTCTCACTGGTATTATCATTTTGCCGGCTGCTCTCTTTTGGTTGCGTTGACTCATTATCGCGCTCCAATAACTGAGCCCTATTAACAACATCTGAATACAAACACAGTTTATGAGAGATAAGATATTGACGTATCTCGAGTTTCACACCTCTTAGAAACATTCGTGTCATTCTCTCTTCATTATCAACCAAATGGGACGCAAACCGGGATAACTCGGCAAACTTAGCTTCGTACTGCGACACGGTCATGTTGTTTTGTTCCAGTTTAATGAACTCTACCTCTTTCATGTGATGAATACTTTCAGGAAAGTACTTGTCGTTGAATAGTTCTTGGAACTTCTCCCAAGACATCTTCAAGTGCGGCGAGTTGAGTCACGCTTCTGATTCCCACCGAAGAATCGCCCGCACTTAACATAAAGGTGGCAAAGGGAACCTTTTGCTCCTCTGAACATCCCAAGACATCAAATATCTTGTTGATCTGCTTTATCCATGTCTCTGCCTTAAGTGGTTTTGGCTCTCCAAAAAACTCCGGTGGTCCTAGCTCCTTGAACTGTTTGGCGGTGACTGTCCGAGAGTTGCCAGTGTTTCCACCTGTATTTTGGACAGGAGCCGCTCTCGCCTGATGTTGCATGAATTGCATGAAGCCTCGGAATATTCCATCATTCATCATTTGGTCAGTGTTGTTATTTGCCTGAGGATTGTCACCTTCCTGATGCACATTATCCTGATTATTGATCTGTGGAGACTCAACGCTCTCCTGTGCTCCATTGTTAATCTCAACATTCTCGGATGCCATTTTCAAATACTGCCACAAAACAAAGGTTAATTGACATACAATATATTATCCCTATACTCTGACCGACCAACTAAATACCAAATAAATTTAGGTAGGTCATACTAGCGAAGGAATTCCCCGTCTCTCCCCTCCTAGTTCTTGTCTCACATCTTAGCCAGGGATCATATCCCTAAGCTTTGATACCAACTGTGACGCCCCCAAAATAGGTATACATCACCTATTCTAAGTCGCCAAATACATGGTACAGAATACAAATACAATCTTTAATATACAACAAGAGAGCTGTGAGTTTTAATACAAATACTGTCTCTTAGACAATATCCACTCTCAGAATAAGTCCTCATTACATTTATTGTCACACTATTTAACAGAATAATGAGGACTACAAATACTATCATCTGGACCGTCACTCCGTTCCCCGACTAGTCCCGGCTACGTTCTCATTTCCTGAAGAGAACAATGAAAGAAAGGGTGAGCTCAACTAGCCCAGTAAGAAATATTATGACTAAGATAATGCAGAATAAATTATCATTAGTTTTCAACAATGTTAAACTGATAAAATATAATAGACATCAAGTTTAACTGCAGCGGAACAAGCAATTCATTAAAAGAGTCAAGTGGAGAATAAAATCTACTATCTTTTATGATTTAAAATGTTTTTCATCACTTTTATCGCTGGGACTCAGCTTAATAAATAATCCACATCATCCACCTTTACTACCAAGGATATTCATTAGTATCACAACCACAAATTATCCATGCACTACGGGCCAAGGATATTCGTGTATTCATCAATGGTCATGATCATGCCAACAACAGTCCATCAATGCACTACGGGCCAATGAGGACTTTTACCACATCATTTGTAACATTACGGTCATGATTATACCGAATAATCCATGGTCATAATCATACCAAGTCCATCTATGCACAATAGGCCACAGATGACTTTCAACATAATATAAGCATGAAGATGATGACAATGATATAGGAATTCAATAAAACAAGTTCAAGAATTAATTTATCCAGGAACCAATAACGTTTAAATTGTCAATATGATACTTCTTTGTAGAGTAAAATTTAAGAATGCTCAGAAGAATATTTCCATAAAAAGATACTGGATGAAGCGCAAATATCAAAGATATTCCACTAATTTTATGGAGTATAGAAGTCAAAACTTTAACTAACTGAGTATAATAAAGAAATGAATAACAAAAGAAATCACCATGCATGCGGTACTTCGCGATAGGCGAGTTATTCAATGTAATAATAAATAATAAGAACTAGGTCGGTGAAAATTGCACCGGCAAGCGGGATGTTCCAATGAGAATAATAAAAAGCGAAACCGGTCAGGCGTAAACGCATGTGACGGCGAGGATATTCCAATGAGAATAATAAAGAGCGGAACCGGTCGGCGTAAAACACCAGCATGTGACGGGATATTCCAGCGTAATAATAAAGAATGGAATAATGAAGTTCTCTTCATGAATACAAAAGAAATAATACCCCTTCACCGTAAAAGAAGAGTATTAAATTTGGTAGGCAAGGATGTTCTTGAAGAAAACTTGCACTACGCTCAAAACTTCTTAAAACTCTAAAGAAATACGCTCAAGATTATACAAGAGAATTCTCTAAAATTTCTGGTGTGATTTCAATTCTAACTAAGCATTCTATTTATAGGAGAATAGAAATGATACTATTTGGAAAATCACGAATGCAACAGTAATTATTCGGATGAAGTTCACGGTTTCAACATAACAATACTTTCTTTTCAAAGTGCTGACCAATAAGAAAATCCAACACATGCCAATTAGAAACTTAAACCAATTAGAATGCACCCTTAATCAATAATATGGCATGATGGAAAAGTTTGGCCAAATAAAGTTCAAGCTTTGAAAAATCCACCAACAACCTCTCAAATAAAGCTAACAATTGTCATTCTTTGAAAATAATTAAGGTCCCCCCCTTATCAACATCAACAATATATATATATATATATATATATATATATATATATATATATATATCTCTCACATTATTTGAAAAAATGGGTAAATGGGTCCGAATAATACGCCAATATTTATAATACTTCATAAAATTTCCCTCAATATTTTTAACAACATTTATTATTATTATTATAATTCACAATATTAATCGACCCAGTCGTTCCTAGAAAAAAGGGGCTTTCAATAAGGATTTCTCCTATTATAGCGCAATTAGGTGACCAAACCTCTCCTCGATGTAACTTCTAGACATCGTTAATATTACAAATAATAATATTAATAACTTTGTCGTCTCAATTATTGATTTAATAATATATAAAATATTGACAATAATTGAATCAAATAACGTGAGATACTATGCAACAATTACTGTAGCAATAATTAAACAAAACTGAGTGACTTCTCCCGTAAGCATCAATAATCAATACCGCTGGCGCTACTATGCAACCACGACGCCAGACGTATCGCATACTTTTAACCTTTGGGTGTTTCAACGATTAACAGTGAAACTTTTCGCCGTTATTTTCATAAAAATATTTTTGTCGTTTTCTGAATTCGACAATAATTCCGTTGTGGGGTCCACTAATGATTATGCCATCGTACGAATATTCTCTGACCAATCGAATATTATATAACAACTTGCGTACTTCACAAAATTTATAAATATTACCCACAACTATAGCATTATATCAAATTTATTCCCTAATATTCAAAAATGATATTTATAGAAAATTCATCTTTATTCATAAAAGTTAGGGTCTTGCAATTTAAGTATTTTATTTAAGTAATAAAAGGAAAAGAATATTTAAGGGGATCCTAAAAATTTTGGGCCTAAAGCCCGGACATCTTGAATTTTAGCCTAGGGCCGGTGCTGATCTAAGCTAAGTTGAAAAAACGTTAATTAATTATTACTTTAATCATGGAAATTAACTAGATCTTTCATGGAACAATATTCATGGAGCTAAAGGTGGATATTTTCAAGAGCAGATCCTCTGTCTCCAAATTTTTTTTCCCCTTGTATCCCTCCACTTAAATTTTGATACATAGTCTTTTACTTAATATTAATTAATTCTAAAATTAAATAAAAGGACATGTGTCAAAATTTAAGTGAGAGAATATAAGGAAGACGGAGAATTTAAAGACAAAAGATCTGCTCTCGTCTTACATAAAATATTGTTTGGTATGATTTATAGAAAGAGTATATCTATGTTTAAACTAAAACGTATGTCAGTGTAATGATGAACTTGATTGAATAAATATTTTCTTCTCCATTACCCAAGATTCTCTCCCCTAAATAGATACAAAATTCGTAAGTGGGAAGTCATCGTAATGATGAGGTTCAATATATATGCCTGAAGTGAGTAGATTAAATTCATATATCCATTATTATAGGGAAAAGATATTAAGATATTAATTCGTATTATATTTTTCCAATTGACTCTATCTAATTAATTGAGAGAATGTTCATTAACGGAAATAAAATATATTGAAAGATATTCTTTTCATGCGAATGGGTTGCAACGATAATAAAATCAACCAAGCAAATTTGGTTTGAGAAATCATTCCTTCTAAAATTGATTTTAATAATAATGACTACAAATTATTTATGTTATATAAAAGGTTAAGCCATGAGTTGCAAAAAGTTAAGAAAGCATAACAAAAAAATATACTATGATATTTTTCATATCTTCACAAACTTTTCATAAGGGCTGTTTTTAAATTTTCTATTGTGAAGAATTATTAAAGGGTTGCTGTGCTACATTAAGTTCTTAATTTTCAGCTTTCTTTCTTGCGCATAAATTGGTGATATCTTTATCTTTCATATTAATCATTGTATATTAGTTTAGCTTTGTATTGTGATATAATTATTGTTTTGATCATAGTTTATTTTGTTCATATTTTAATCAATTATTAAAGTTTTTGATAGGCTAAGTGGTTAGTCTATTGTTTTCTAATTCGGATTGAATTAGGAGATTTACAAACAAGTTCAAGGAAGCATAGGTGCTTTAGGGTGTATAGGTGCACGGGGAGCAAAGGTGCTCAGAAAATATAAGTACTCAAAGGTTGTGGGAACTTATTTTATAAAGGGGTTTAATTGTAAACCACGTTAATTAATAAAAAGTCCCCAATACTAGTTGGTATTGAATGTGGAGGTAGGCCACTAGAATAGAGGATAAGGGTTGAACTACGTAAAAATTTCTTATATTCATGTGCTTGATTGTTTTACTTTAATTGTTCATTGCATGCTTCAATTTGAGTTGTAATTCATAATCTTAATACTTTAACATATATACTTCATCAGAAAATTATCCATAACAACTCAGGTCATCAATTAGTATAAGTAAATAAATTTTGAAAATTAGGATAATAAGCTGTCATCTGTGTGCATTTTCAGACAAGAAAGTTTTAACACTAAATAAAAAAATTGACATCGGTTGTTCCCACACTTATTCAACCCCTCTTCTAAGTGTGTCTATCTAAATTTTAGTTCTTATTAGTAAATTATTTAAGAAACATCGTAAGTTCAGACTACGTACATCATCAAACCCATCAGAATCAAACTCAACTTCATCCTCTGATTCTGGCTCTTCTAAATTCGTATCTGTTTCGTCGTCTTCTTCTTCGTGTATGATGATATAGTCATTGACAACCACGTCTGTAACGCCCCAAAATCCGGTCTATCTTCACATTCGGATTCCGTACGTCACGATCCCATCTTCTTCCAAACATACATCATTATATAGCTAAATATAACAACATATACTCTCAAATCCCAGGTTCTAAAACCTTATACCCTTTTCATTACAAATAATGATAAATACATTATTCGTTTCATCTTACAAAGAGTGACTTTTATCCGCCACCAAGGATACATGCAGCTTCTTCAAACTAATCTAAAGTTCAATTTCATATTTCTATATTACAAGTCTTCACTTGATCTTCTCGCTCATTCACATTCTTAATGGCACTTCATACGGATATCTGCGTCGACTTTGATCTTTACGAGATCCTTAAGTTCTTCTAACATCGTCATTTGAAAATATTTTTTATTTAAAGCAAGTGTGAGCATTCAATTGCCCAGCAAGTCATAGCAGTTGAACAAACAACTTCAAGAGTTTAAACGTTCCTTTAGAACTTCGATAATCGAACAAAGGTTATGAAGCAGCTTGAACAATAGGAGTAATCTCGATTCCTATCATTTTAAAACATTATTCACATGCACTTTGAAATACTTCCATTCTTCTACCTTTTCCATCCACATTTTGTCTGGCTAGAATCATTAGCACAGACTTAACAATAACGGATCATGTATGAACAGAGCATTCTTTTATTGAACAGTTAAATCACAGAACAGTTCATCTCACAGAAACACCAAAGTGTTCACATTGTGGCACAAGGCCTCATATGTTCTACCACCTTATACAAATATCGCACATTCAAGACATGTAGAGCGGAACTTCTCAAGTTCAACATCCGAGAAGTTTAAGAAACTAGCATTCATTTCAAATATGAATGAAGTTAGGAAACTTGCACTACGATGCACAGCTAAAATTTACATTTGAACCGCTTCATTCCAGTTCCTATATAGCACATAAGAAAAACAACACATACACTAATTAGTCATGTATATTTGACTTATGCATTAGCTTGCTTAACTTTACTTCTTAGGGTTCGCGTTCTTGTAACCTAAGTTTACGCGACCACTTTCATTACCGTTATACGGCTTCATGACATACGGAGATGTCTTACTTTTACGTTCATCATCTTTGATGTTTTACATCTTATCTTCTTCTTATTACTTCTCTAAGACTCAGCACACATCGCTTCTCTGCTAGTAGTCCATATGGTACTCTGAGTGGTTTCCCACAAACAACCAACAAACAAGTTCCCGTCTCGTCTACACTGCCTATAACAGTGAGTTAGATCGGTTGCCAGTTTTGTATATACCTTTGCTCTCTGAAGGAATTGTTTAGCCCAGCTCCCATATGTCAACCATCAAAGGTTACGATTGTACCATAACCTAAACTTATCGTAACTTATCCGAACCATTAAACTTAATGTTCGTTAAATTAATTACTCATTCCTTATGGCTTCCTGGCAACTAAATGCCACCCCCCAGGATTCATTCTTTATCGTCTAAGTCATACATTCTTTTGTATACTCAGAGCGATCATTCCCTTTAATCCTTAACTCGGCTTCGTTACGTTAAACGTTATTATCTTTAATTCAACTTCTTTACCATTCACGGTTTAATCATTGATCTTCATCATCTTACGGTCAAACCATACATGGGGTGTAGGTTCTATCCGTTTAATATTTGTGTACCCTCAACCTTCACGTCGGTTAAAGTGTCCAACGCTTACATTTTATTCTAACGTTCTCATCTGACTCATATTCGGCTTTCATTAATTTTATTACCGTTCATTACGGCTTTCTTAATACCATTCATTTCTTACTTATTACTTTCGTTATCCATTACCTGAACCCCATGTTCATTAGTCATTCTTAATGTCCAAGCCATACCGATTTTTGTTGTATGTTAAGCACCGTCAGAATAAGCTGCGTTACGTTTATGTTTACGTTTATTCTCCTCTTGATCTTTTAATCTCTTTTGACCATTTTGTTCAACCTGTACTAAAGGTTTAATTCACTTGTTTAAGTGTTATATTAGTTGAACATTATGTTCTTTATCTTCCGTGACGTTTCCCCAAGAGTTGAAAGCGTTAAAAGCTCTTCTCCGGCTTTTTTCCTACATTGGTGCTGTATTCCTCTCTTCTTTATCTCTCTCGCATCATGGCTTGAGTTTTTGATGCCGGCTCCTGATGCAGCGCATGGCGCCACCACTCAGCAGGCATGGTTGGTAGCGGCGCCAAGCCCCTAATTCTTGAAAATTTCTTCTAAGTGTTAAGTTCATTTTGAGACGCTACTTCCCGCTTCCATAACTTATTCGTTATAACTCAGAACGAGGTTGTTCCAAAGTCATTCTCTTCCTTATCTTACGTACTTCAATCCCCCTCGGACAGAACATCATTCTGAATCTGTTAACGTGCCATTCGATTGGCTTAATCTTCACCCTTCGTTCATTTTACGTTTTTAACGCTCTTCGTTTGTTAAATCAAGTAATTGGTCATCCGAACTTGGAATTCATTCGTTCTTGAGTCCACGACTCATGTTTTCTATGTTCTATTACATACTTATGAAACCCTACATGTTCGGGTTCATTTACTAACTTTCTAATTCTCGTTCGTCTTTTACGAAATTTTCGCCATAACTTCGTTATAGCTAAGTTTTAATCCGTTCTTCATGAACGTTTCTACCGTTCCTAACCAAGCAATATGCATCTAACTTATACGCTATGGTTTTAAACTTATCCATCAACAACAAATATCCTATGATGGTTTTAAATTTGTCCATCAACAACGTTCTTCGTGTTCTTCGTTCGTTCTTCATTTTAATCGATATTTTGGATTACGATTTCACTTTTTATTGGAATTTGATGTTATAGATCATCATTCCTTACTTATTACACCTACTTATTGATATAATCCACTCGGATCGTTCTAATTCATTACGAATCTTATACTTCCTTAAGAAATTTATTTACTAAACTTCAAATTCTTATTTTCATTATTTCTCATGATTTCAACCATATGAAATCATTCCTAACATCATCTACTTCTTATCTTCATTAAGTTATGTTTTAAACATATAAAACTTTAAAGAAAATCTAACATAGAAGTTAGGTTTTAATACCTTTCCTCTTTATTTTTCTTCCGCTAGACAAAACCGGCAATTTGCTAGCTTTTCCATTTCACGAACATTTTCGATCCGAACATTCATGCTCATGCTCTTCCTTCTCCCTCTCCATCCGAATTCTCTCTCTCTCTCTCTCTAGTGTAGGATTTTTCAAAATCTCATTTAAATGAAATATAACTTCCTATTTATAGATTTTCCAAAGCTAGGGCAAAATAGTCATTTCACCCCTAACCTCCTTACTATTCACACCTCCATACTATTCATTACTTAAGTGTTAAGTTAACTTAGCCCTTAAGTCTACTTAGCCTTTAAGTTACGTGGTTCCGTCTTTCGGGTTTTCGTCCAACAGTTTTAAAAACTGCGATTCTCGGAATCCAAATATTTTTGGATATTTCGTCTTTCCTTTATCGATTAACTTTTACGTATTCTTCGGATTTCCGAAAAACTAAAAAACACTTTTTGGCGTTAAGAGTTTTCCTTCACGTTTACCCCTAACGTAGTTAAACGAGTGAAAAGTACACAGCAGTACTTTTTGTCATTTTTATTTTTTTTCGATTTCAGCACGTTTTTCGAGAAAAACTTTTATCGGCTTACTTAACTTTTCAAGATATACTACCGTCAAATCTTTCGACGGAATGTCATTTTGACATACCGAACTCTCAGAAAGGCTTAGGTTATTTAAACCCTAACCCTTAGGTTCGTCAGATGAATAGTGCCTATTTCGTCTTTTTCCCAGAAATATTTTTGTTCCCAGAAAATTTTCATTTTTGTCTTGAAAATTATTACCGCGTTCGGCCTAGCTCAGAGCGTAATCCTCCCGACTTATAATCATCCTAGGTTCTAGAACGATTAATAAACACATATCACATAATATTATTAATAAAAATTCATTTTATTAATAACTAATTCTTTAAACTTAAATTCTGGACGATTCGAATTTTTGGGTCGTTACAACGTCTTCCTCAGCATCGGGTATGTCAATGAGGTCACCAACCACCACATCATCATCATTTAGCACATCTACCCTGGAATTGCTAATTTGTTCTTGCAACGAGTCATTCGTTCCAGATAGATTAGTACCATCAAAAGCACGAGTCTTCGTTGTGACAACTGAATACCAGAGGCATCTAGAATTTAAGACATTCAGGGAGTAGTACACCTAAGTCGCTTGGCTGACTAAAACAAATACTTTATTTGACTGTAGTCTTGACTTTATATATACCGTGACGATTCTATTACGATCGATTTTAACACCCTTAATGAAGATCAAACCAAAGAAAACCTAAATGCAACAACCTTTTTACACCTAGGATAATTGAGTACAACCACTTCCTCTAATCGTTCATAGTAATTGGACTCAGAATGGGTATAGATTCAGCGCCAGTGTAAGACCCCAACTTTTGTGAATAAAGTTTAATTTTTCTCTAAATGTTATTTTGAATAATAAGGTGTGGATTGATATAATGTTATAGTTGTGGGTAATATTTATAAATTTTTCAAAGTAAGCAAGTTGTCATAAAATATTCGTTTGGTCAGGGAATATTCGTTTTATCAGGAAATATTCATATGACGGCACAATCATTTGTGGACCCCATAACGGAATTACTGTCGGAGTTAGAAAATGACAGAAATAACTTTTTATAAAAATAACAGCAAAATTTTTACCGTTAACTATTGAAGTACCCGGTGATAAAAGTACAGTAATACGCGTGGTTGCATAGTAGCACACGATATTATACAGTATCTTTGATTATTGATGCTTACGTGAGAAGTCACTTAGTTTTACTCAATTATTGTAACAGTAATTGCTGCATAATATCTCACGTTATTGATTTAATTATTGTCATAATATTTTATATTATTAAATCAATAATTGAGACAACGCAATTATTCATATTATTATTTGCAGTATTGACAATGTCTAGAAAATTCTGTCCAGAAAAGGGATTTGGTCACCTAATTGCACGCCAATAGGGAGAAATCCTTATCAAAAAGCCCCCTCTTTCCTGGGAACGATCTGATTGTTAATATTATGAGTTATAATATTAATGATGAATAAATGTTGTTAAACATATGTTTTGTGAAGCCAAGTGAATTGAGATAAATAGAGGGATTTTTAATGAAGTATTTGTTGTAAGTTTGGCTTATTACATGGACCCCCACCTTCTCATTTTTCAAAATCGTTGGTAGAAAGTTATCCCGCTTTTTGTTTTATAGTAATAAAATAGAATAATTTTTATAAATAGAATATATTATATTTTATTATATTGCATAGTATTTTTCTTTATAAAGATATAATCTTATATAGTGTTTGCATAGTGCTGCATGGTAAAATCATGTGAATTCAGAAAATTCGCCGATTCATCCGTTATGATGTACTGTGCAGTCCATAATTTTCTAATTCAAATAGTATCCTGTCATTCTCCTATAAATAGGATGCTTAGTTTAGAATTAAAAATCACACCAAAATCAGAGAATTCTTCTTCTATAATATTGAATGTATTTCTTTAGAGTTTAAGGAAGCTTTGAGCGTAGAAAACAGTATAAATTTTCTTCAAGAATATCTCCGCCTACCACCAAAAAAAAAATACTCTCCTTTTAAGGTAAAGGATATTATTTCTCGTCAATACTCGTAAGAAATAATATTTTCTTTCATACTCTGTAGTATGTAAGTAATATTATTTCGTTTCAGATTTCGAATTCTACACTCATTATGTTAAGTATTGCTTCTATACTCTTTGAAATTAGTAGAATATCCTTGAAATTTGCGCTTCATCGAATATCTTTTCACGGAAATATTTTTCTAAAAATTCTTGTTAAATTTTAATCTTTTTATGTCGGGGTACTATTCACGGGATACTATTCACCCGGGTACTATTCACCCAGAAAATTGATTTCTTTTCTGTCCAAATTATTTTTGATACATGGATATTATTCTTAAATTTTACTCCACAAAACAGTATCTTGTTAACAATTTGGACATTATTGAATTATGGATAAATTGAATTATAAATCTTTAAAATTTATCATTGCTCTCATTTAATTGAATTCTTATATCATTGTCATCATCCTTGTAACAACCCGATATTTTCTATACAAATAAATTAGAAATTTTCATGTATAATTTTTTTTTTTTTAAATATGGGGATTATGTATGAGTAAAATGTAATGTGTGTATGTATTTATGTGATATATTTATTACATGAATGATTTTAAATAATTTTATTTTAGAATTATTGATTGTTATAAACTATATTATTATAATAATTAATTTTATAGTAGAAATGTTTTTATTAATTATTTTTCATGAAAGTATAATTATATATTATTTATATAATATATGAAATAATTTTAGAATTATTATAATAATTATTTTATTATATGAATTTTGTTCAGATTATTAAGTTAATTATTTTTAACTTAATTAATAATGTTAAGTATGACAGATAAATCAGATATGGAATCCAAACCCTAATTTTGGGATTTTGATCAAGGAAGAGAATAATAATATAATATTATTTATATTTTGATTGTTAGTGCTATAAATATGTACTGTATATGTGGACCGATAAGGGTTGGTCAATTATGGTGTTATGTGACAAACCCTTGTATTACTGTGTGAAACCCTAATTACAAATTTTAGAAACTAATTTTATTTTATTTTAAACCCTAAATGAAAGCTTCGTAACTTAATTATACATTAGGTGAGACAATTAAATAGCCTAAGGGTTATGGTAATAAGGAAAGGTTAGTATTTAATATGTATACTAACTTAAGTGGATAATCTTGTTATTTCAAGTGACTAATAATTTTAAACCTATTTCTAGTAAACCTAATTAGGCTATGAGCTAAAGTCACATGTATAAGTAATTAAATTTCATAAGATTGGGAATAGAAACCCTAAATAAATAATTTGGGGAGCATATATTAAAATTGTTAGACTATGTTCATTACATGGCCCAAAACAATTAAAGGAGAGGCCCAAAAGAAATAAAAAGCAAACCAATACTTAGCCCACTTGATTAAAGGTATTTTAGACTTTTGATTAATCAAATTTGTGCATTAAAATAAAAGCAAAATAGAGGATATAATGGGCAAGGGGGGACCGGCCACATTAGGCCATTTTAGGCAACAAATTATGTTGATCAATGTCCATAAGTAGAAGTCTTACACACAAGTACATGTTTGTCAAGCTCCCATTGGTAGCAAATCTATTAAGCACTCTTAATCACATGATTAGGCTAATTGAAGAGATAAGGTGTAGTCTTTTATCCATGGGATAATAAAAGTATGGGGGATAATAGTTAATCACCCATTCATTTGCTATATCATTTTCATTTCTCTTATTCTCCTTCTTCTTCTTTTTCTCCCAAGCTAGCAACATGCAAGAGAGAGAGAGAGAGAGAGAGAGAGAGAGTTTCGTTTTGTGAGAGAGGGAGAGGTGTGCTAGTTGCTTAATGCACCCTAAGATTATACATTACTTTCGAAGATCAAGAAGGATAGCAAATAAAACTAGGTGAGGTTCTCATCCATTCTTTTTCTTATTCTTCTTCTACTTTGTTTTATAGTTTGAGTTTTGTTGGGGTTATGAATAAATACTCAAGATACCCTAGTTCTACATATCATCATGTATGGAACTAAGTATCTTGAGTGTTAGATCAAAGGCTTAGAGGAAGAAAATGAGCATATGTTCTCCAAGGGTGAAACTCTTGTTTTTCTTCCACTAAATCTTGTGTAACTCAAGTTTTCCAACTTAAATTTGTGATCCGTCAAAGGGGGGTGCTAGATACATGAGTTATCTAGTAAACCCAAGTGGTAGAACACAAATCTAGCAAGTTTTGAAACCTTTGGGGCTGTTTTTCCCAAAACAGTCCACTTTGAATGTTAAGGGTTCAAAACCCTAAAATAGTTACTGTTCCTATTTTTCTTGGGATTGTTTTGGATGGTTGCATGTCTTTTAAAAATCTGGAAAAAATCACAGAGGTACATTAGGAAGTTATCTACATGTAGGAAAAAGAACGGACGCGTTTCGATTTATAGGTTGTGCGTAATGGCTATTTCCGTAAAGGACTCTGAAATATTAACATTTGAATATCTCACTGTGTATACACTGGAAAATTCAGAAATTTTTACAGTAGGTTTCATATATGTTATGAGAGTATACCCTGAAAATTTCAGATTTTTCTGAGCAAAACTCGATTTATGAAAAATGAAGCAAGATCCGAGTGTTTTGGGAACTTTAAAAATAGTAAATCATTTTCTAAAATTCCAGAAATATTTTGGAATCATGGTTGGAACATATACTGTCCAAATCCAGAAAATGAGAATTTTTGAAATCAGTTTGGTATTTTTCCTAAAAATGATTAAGTTATGAATAAAAGGAAATAAATAGTTAAATGATGTTTTAAATAAGGAAAATATTATTTCAATACTTGAATACTCCTAATATATAATACTATGACTATTTTAGGGCATTTTGGTAATTTATAATAAGAAATAATATTTTTGACCTTTCATGGATATTAAATAAATGGTTTTATAAAGGGTGAACAATTAAAATAAATTATTTATTGATCTAATAAGTTATTAAAATGTTATTATAATATTAATAATATTAGAATATGATGTTGTTAAGTAAATAAAAATATTAAGATTAAAACTTCATTAAAATGTTATTAAATGGTTAATAGTATTTGATTTAAGCATTAATAAATGATTAAGGTATTATTAAATAATTAATAATATTAGATTAAAATATTAATCTTAGATTAAAATATTATTAAAAGATTAATAATATTAAATTAAAGTATTATTAAATAATTAAAATATTATTAAGTAAATAATAATATTCGAGATTAAATAAAATGTTATTAATGTAATAACATTGGTAAAGGAATAAAATATTATTAAATGATTAATAATATTAGTAAATAAAATAAAATATTAATACGATTGGTAAATGACTAAAAGTATTATTAATTGATTAATGATATTAAAGCATAAGTAAGATATTATTAAAGTAATAAAATTAATGCATGATTAAAATATTATTAAGAGGATTAATTAATAATATTAGTAAAGTTTTAAAATATTATTAAGATGTTAATAATATTAGTAAGCAAATAAAAGTGTTATTAGTGAACTAGTAATACTAAGAGGGGATTTAAATATTATCAAGATTAATAATATTAAGTGAATTAAATATTTAAGTTATACTTAATGACGTTTAATATTTTAAGAAATAGTACATTAATAATTTAATATTAATGGTAATTGTTTAAAATTATTTTAAATGTTTTAAAAATCATTTAAGGGTAATATAAATGTTTTAAAAATATTTTGAGTTATTATAAATAACTTTAATCTTTTGGCAATGGTTTCATTAATAGTTTAATAATAATTAAATGATAATAGAATTATTTGATATTGAATCATTTAATAATAATTTCGGTGTTTGAAAATTCATGATAAATTAATAAATGTTTATTAAGTTATTTAAAATGATATGACTGATATTTATGATATGAGCATATGTTCTCCAAGGGTGAAACTCTTGTTTTTCTTCCACTAAATCTCGTGTAACTCATGTTTTCCAACTTAAATTTGTGATCCGTCAAAGGGGGGTGCTAGATACATGAGTTATCTAGTAAACTCAAGTGGTAGAACACAAATCTAGCAAGTTTTAAAATCTTTGGGGCTGTTTTCCCCAAAACAGTCCACTTTGAATGTTAAGGGTTCAAAACCCTAAAATAGTTACTGTTCCTATTTTTCTTGGGACTGTTTGGACGGTTGCATGTCTTTTAAAAATCTGGGAAAAATCACAGAGGTACATTATGAAGTTATCTACATGTAGGAAAAGGAACGGACGCGTTTCGATTTATAGGTTGTGCGTAATGGCTATTTCCGTAAAGGACTCTGAAATATTAACATTTGAATATCTCACTGTGTATACACTGGAAAATTCAGAAATTTTTACAGTAGGTTCAAATATGTTATGAGAGTATACCCTGAAAATTTTAGATTTTTCTGAGCAAAACTCGATTTATGAAAAATGAAGCAAGATCCGAGTGTTTTGGGAACTTTAAAAATAGTAAATCATTTTCTAAAATTCCAGAAATATTTGGGAATCATGGTTGGGACATATACTATCCAAATCCAGAAAATGAGAATTTTTGGAATCAGTTTGATATTTTTCCTAAAAATGATTAAGTCATGAATAAATGAAAATAAATAGTTAAATGATGTTTTAAATAAGAAAAATATGATTTTAATACTTGAATACTCCTAATATATAATACTATGACTATTTTAGGGCATTTTGGTAATTTATAATAAGAAATAATATTTTTGACCTTTTATGGATATTAAATAAATAGTTTTATAAATGGTGAACAATTAAAATAAATTGTTTATTGACCTTTTAGTGACCGCATGCAGTCGCTAATATTAACTAGTGCTAGAATCCTTCGCGGTCGCAAATAGCGGTCGTTATTACTATTATCAGCGACCGGATAGGGCGATCGCTGATATCATTGGTCACAGATGGCTCTTTTTCTTGTAGTGTATAGTAACTGACTATTTCCATATTTCCAAAGCATCATTTAGATATCACATTATCACTAAGTCAAAAAAGTAATCAGTTCAAAGACATCACCTGAATATCATCCTTCTTGCAGTTTTAGCAACAAAAGTATTAATAATATCTGCACAATCAATCTTATCCGTCATCTCATGTTCAACGGATAGGATGGATAATCCATTCAACCTTTCTCGTGACATAGTTGAGCGTAGGTAGTTCTTAATTAGCTTCAACTTCGAAAAACTTCTTTCTTTGGAAGCAACCGTAACAGGAATAGTCAATAATATCATATACACAATCCACATATTTGGATAACAATCCTCCATCAATTTCAATTAATTGAGCACTTCAATTGGTTTTGTCATCTCTTTTGGTAAACCTTCTCTGAAGACTTTCAATTCCGAAAAAAACTCATTTCCGTTGATATCGGAAGTTCCTTCATGTTTCAAAGCATCTTCTAACTTGGAGCAATACATCATTAAACATTCATCGGTTGTAGACTTTAACTTGTTCACATCAAACAAAAAACCCCAAATTTCCTCATATTTCTCAAACTGTTCAAACCGGCTCTGAAGTGATGAAAGAGCTTAATCTACTATAGATAAGAAGTAGTTAACTCTAAATGAGTCTTCAGCCGAAAGGGTCACCTCTTCACTCCCATTCTCATCAAAATATTTCTTTCGATGAATGACATGTTTCTCGTAAAATACGGGTTCAACTCCCATTTTGGACGCAATTTCCTTAGCTTCATCAATAGCCTCTGCCAAACCACTTTCTCTATATTTCTCAAGAAAGGAAACAAGCCCATTTAACTGATCAATGGAAACATCAATATGCATATCTTCTTTTTGCAAGGTCTTGTTGACAACGTTAACTGCAAACAAAATAGTATGTCAAACAACCATGCTAACTAAGAATCCAAAATCCTTAATTGCATATCTTACTAAGGCATCAACTTCACTCTTTGCACTAGCATCTTCATGACAATCAGCCAATTCAAGTAAAGCCTCTCTGATTTCTAGAGCTTGGTATCTTATTGCTTTAACACTTTCAACACGACTTTCCCAACGTGTTTGTGATAATGAATTAACAGTGAGATTTGCAACATGTTTTATCAAAACTTGTTATAGTTTGGTAGAAGCCGCAAATAAACAGTAGATATCCTTACTAGTACCCCTTTCTAATGCTCTTTCTCTTTGTTGATTTGATCTTGCACACTTTTGTCGATTATTTCATACTTTTTCAATCTCCTCTCTAATTCAATCCATTTGCTCATGCAAGCAATATGCTCGTTACTACCTTCATAACTTTTGAGCCTTTGACCAATATTTCTCCAATTTTTCAAGCCATTAGTAGCCAACAAAGTATTGTTTTCACCTTGCGCAAACAATTTACAACAAAAGCAAAATACTTTGTTAGAAGCACTTGAATATACAAGCCACCTCCTATCTTTCTTCTCTCCGTTTGACAAACAACGGATGTAATGAAAGGAAGTGAAATGCCTACCCTCTGTATCCTTAGGAAATTGATCCCCATCTCTTCTTAAATGTCCTCTTTCAACTACAAAGTCAATAAAATTTTGATCAATTCTGTCCCAGTTGCTTGGATCATCAATGTCTGTAGGTCCATATTCACAATCCAAGCCTTCATTGTGACCCTCATCACTCATATCTTCATGGTCTCTCTCATTCACGCATTCATTTGGTTCCTTTGCAAGGACATCTGTATCTTTCGCTAAATTTTCTTGTTCTTTATTCCCCGTATCTACTATCTGTTCTTCATTCTCTGACTGTTCAATTACACTAGAACTCTCCTTTTGTTTCTTACTACCAAAAAATTTATCGAGTGAACCCGCTTGAGATTGAACTAATTCATTTCGCTTTTTTCTTTCTTTTTCTTTTTCAAATCCAGCATATACTTTTTAGGAGCTATGGTGAATTAAAATTTAAAAATCTACAAAATTCCAAAGATAATCTCGTGATTATCTATAAATTAATTACCAAATAGGGCCTCCTTTATTAAGAGTCGAACACTACTCCCAAACAATTAAAAAACCCAAAAATTGAATCGATGATGAACCCCTGTGTACATAATAATTAAACTATTTTATGCAAATTATATGCTTTAAATATGTAGAATATTACAATAATCAAGTATATCCTTATTTGATGCAACTTTTTTTGGTGGTTAGAATTGTTTACTGGAATTTGTGGTAGTGTGAGTCTTGATTTCAAAGATAATATATCCGGAGTATTTCTCTCACAAACAGATGGGTGTATATATATATATATATATTGAAAAGAGATTAAATTTTTCACTTGATTCATAATAGCATAAACAAATCTACTCAATCAGTCATCAAGCCCAATTAAATTAAACAATGCTTCTAAATCTCATAAACAAAACAATTAATTTCAAAACCCTAAAAAATAGAATTAATACCTAAAATTAAACAATGATGAAGGACTGAAGGAGACGAAGTGCGCTGGAGAAGCTCAATTGATTATTTTCTTTTCAGATTGATTGATTTGTGTGAAGGATATGAACTATTTGTGTGAAGGAGTCTAGGAGACGAACTATTTGTATGAACTGTGAAGGAGACTATTTGAAATTCAGATGAAGGAGATTTAACTTAGAACTCGATCACTCACGATCTTATGTGATTGATTATTTGCTTTAATATTTATGTGACGCCCCCAAAATAGGTATACATCACCTATTCTGGGTCGCCAAATACATGGTACAGAATACAAATAAAATCTTTAATATACAACAAGAGAACTGTGAGTTTAAATACAAATACTGTCTCTTAGACAATATCCACTCTCAGAATAAGTCCTCATTACATTTATTGTTACACTATTTAACAGAATAGTGAGGGCTACTAATACTATCATCTGGACCGTCACTCCGTTCCCCAACTAGTCCCCAATTTACGTTCTCATTTCACGAAGAGACGGTGTGAAAGAAAGGGTGAGCTCAACTAGCCCAGTAAGAAATATTATGACTAAGATAATGCAGAATAAATTATCATTAGTCTTCAACAATGTTAAACTGATAAAATACAATAGACATCAGTTTAACTGCAGTGGAACAAACAATTCATTAATAGAGTCAAGTAGAGAATAAAATCTACTATCTTTTATGATTTAAAAGATTTTTCATCACTTTTATCGCTGGGACTCAGCTTAATAAATAATCCACATCATCCCTGCACTACGGCCAAGGATATTCATTAGTATCACAACCACAAATTATCCATGAATTACGGGCCAAGGATATTCGTGTATTCATCAATGGTCATGATCATGCCAACAACTTTCCATCAATACATTACGGGCCAATGAGGACTTTTACCACATCATTTGTAACATTACTACCATGATTATATTATTAATAATCCTCGGTTATAATCATACCAAGTCCATCTATGCACAACAGCCACGAGATCACTTTCAACATAATATAAGCATGAGGATGATGACAATAATATAGGAATTCAATAAAATAAGTTCAAGAATTAATTTATCCAGAACCAATAACGTCCAAATTGTCAATATGATACTTCTTTATAGAGTAAGATTCAAGAATACTCGGAAGAATATTTCCATGAAAAGATCTTTGGATGAAGCGCCAAATATCAAGGATATTCCACTAATTTCATGGAGTATAGAAGTCAAAACTTTAACCAACCGAGTATAATAAAGAATGGAATAACAAAAGAAATCACCATGCATGCGGATCAGATGTATAAAGTTATTCCAACAGAATAATAAATAACGGAAACGGTGTCAAAGTAAATTGCACCGGCGGGATGTTCCAACAGAATAATAAAAAAATAGAAACAGTGTCGGCATAAAAGCGCATGCAGCGGGATATTCTAACGAGTAATAATAAAGACGGAACTGAGTCCGGCGTAGAAACGCACAAACAGGATATTCCAACAGAATAATAAAGAATGGAATAACATAAGTTCTCTTCATGAATACAAAAGAAATAATACCCCTTACCATAAAAGAAGAGTATTTCGACTGGTAGGGCAAGGATGTTCTTGAAGAAAACTTGCACTACGCTCAAAACTTCTTAAAACTCTAAAGAAATACGCTCAAGATTATAGAAGAGAATTCTCTGAAATTTCTGGTGTGATTTCAATTCTAACTAGGCATTCTATTTATAGGAGAATAGAAAGGATAATATTTGGAAAATCACGGATGCAACAGTAATTATTCGGACGAAGTTCACGGTTTCAACATAAAAATACTTTCTTTTCAAAGTGCTGGCCAATAAGAAAATCCAACACATGCAAATTAGAAACTTAAACTAATTAGAATGTACCCTTAATCAATAATATGGCATGATGGAAAAGTTTGTCCAAATAAAGTTTAAGCTTTGAAAAATCCACCAACAACCTGCCAAATAAAGCTAGCAATTGTCATTCTTTGAAAATAATTAAGGTCCCCCCCCCTTATGAACATCAACAATATATATATATATATATATATATATATATATATATATATATATATATATATATATTCCTACCATTTCAATTCCTTCTTCTTCTTTTTTACCACCCCGTGGTATTCCCCCACCCCCACCAAAACATGTCCTTTTCAAATATATATATATATATATATATATATATATATATATCATATACATATCTCACATTATTTGAAAAAATGGGTAAGCGGGGGTCCTAAGAATACGCCTAATATTTATAATACTTCATAAAAATTCCTCAATATTTTTAACAACATTTATCATCATTATTATAATTCACAATATTAATCGACTGTGTCGTTCCGGAAAGAGGGGCTTTCAATAAAGATTTCTCCCTATCATGCCGCAATTAGGTGACCAAACATCTCCTTGATGTAACTTCTAGACATCGTTAATATTGCAAATAATAATATTAATAACTTTGTCGTCAATATATAAAATATTGACAATAATTGAATCAAATAACGTGAGATACTATGCAACAATTACTGTAGTAATAATTAAACAAAACTGAGTGACTTCTCCCGTAAGCATCAATAATCAATATCGTGTGCTACTATGCAACCATGCGTATTACTGTACTTTTAACACTGGGTGTTTCAACAGTTAACGGTAAAACTTCCACCGTTATTTTCATAAAAATATTTTTGTCGTTTTCTTAATCCGACAATAATTCTGTTGTGGGGTCCACCAATGATTGTGCCATCGTACGAATATTCCCTGACCAATTGAATATTATATAACAACTTGCGTACTTTGAAAAATTTATAAATATTACCCTCAACTATAACATTATATCAAATTTATTCCCTAATATTCAAAAATGATATTTATAGAAAATTCATCTTTATTCATAAAAGTTGGGGTCTTACAATCTCCCCCTTCCTATGAAATTTTGCCCTCGAAATTAGGGTGCATGCACTGGTATGTCGAACAGGTAAGGATACCTTGATTTCATTTCAGATTCTAACTCCCAGGTCATCTCCTCAACATCGTGGTTCCTCCATAAAACTTTGACTTGAGGTATAACCTTGGAGCGTAGAATATGTTCCTTTTTATCCAAGATTTGAACAAGAACCTCTTCATACGTTAAATCTTCCGCTATTTCATCCGGTTCTAACTCAATAATGTGGTTCGGGTCTTTCACATAGTTACGTAACATGGATATATGAAAAACGTTATGAACACGAGACATATTTGGTGGTAAAGGGATTCTATAGACTACAGTCCCTACTCGATCGAGGATTAAAAATGGGCCAATGAATCGAGGATTGAGCTTTCCTTTTTCCAAATCTCAGAACTCCTTTCCATGGAGCAACACGTAACAAACATGATCTCCAATATTGAATTCCACGCCCTTTCGATGAAGATCAAAGATAACTCTTTTGTCGGTCTTGTGAGGTTTTTATACGTTGTTGGATCATTTGAATCTTTTTTGTAGTCATACGTACCAACTCCGGTCCCAATAACATTGTTTCACCCACCTCATCCCAGCATACTGGAGAACGACACTTTCTTCCATACAACGCTGAATGGAGCCATGCCAATACTTGCTTGATAGATGTTATTCAGGAAAACTCTGCACAAGAAGAACTTGTCCCAACTTCCTTTGAAGTCAAGGACACGAGTCTTAATAAATCTTTAAGAGTTTGAATAGTCCTCTCGATTGTCCGACCGTCTGAGGATGATAAGCTGAACTAAATCGTAAATCTGTGCCCATAGCTTTTTGCAAACTAACCCAAAATCGTGAAGTAAATCTTGGGTCTCAATCAGGTTCTATGGATACTGGCATACCATGCAGTCTTACAATCTCGTTTATGTACATACTGAGCAAGACGTTCAAGTGTATAAGTTTCTCAGATTGGTAAGAAATGAGCGGACTTGGTCAATCTATCAACAATGACCCAAATTGCATCTATGCCTTGAGAAACCTTGGGAAGACCGATGTGAAATCCATGGTAATGTGCTCCCACTTCCATTCTAGAATTTCAAGTGGTTCAATGGACCTTTTGGTACTTGATGCTCACTTGACCCGATTGACACGTTAGACACCTTGAGATGACAAGCGCTTATCTCTCTCTTCATATTGCCCCACCAATATGTATGTCAAGATCATGATACATTTGGTACTCCGTGATGGATTGCAAATGGTGTGTTGTACGCCTCCATCATGATTTTATACTTTAACTCAGGGTCGTTAGGAACACAAAGTCTGGAGTTGACTCGAAGTATTCCTTCTTCATCGATTCTTGCTTCCGGTATAGGACCTTCTTGCACTTTCTTCCTTATACACATCAGCTCCAGGTCTGTAGCTTGAGCAGATTTAACTTTATCGATTAAAGTCGGTTCTACTCGTATATTCGCCATCATCACATGGGTCCCTGGAGTCTTTAACTCTATCTCCATCCTTTGTAAGTCATACAAAATGGGCCTTTGCGTTGACAATATTGCACTTGTACCCGCATATGATCTTCTAGTCAATGCGTCAGCTACCACGTTCGCTTTTTCAGGATGGTATTGGATGGTATGATCATAATCTTTCAACAGTTCAAGTCAACATCGTTGTCGCATGTTGTGTTCTTTTTGAGTGAAGAAATATTTGAGGCTTTTATGATCCGTAAAGATCTCCACTTTCTCCCCATACAAGTAATGCCTTCAAATTTTAAGTGCGAAGACAACAGCTGCCAACTCTAGATCATGAGTAGGATAATTCCTCTCATATTCTTTGAGTTATCGAGAAGCATAGGCTATGACTTTCCCATGTTGCATGAGAACACATCCTAACCCTTTGCCTGAAGCATCACTGTAGATGACAAATCCCTCCGAGCCAGATGGTATTGTTAGAATAGGTGCTGAAATGAGTCTTCTCTTGAGTTCTTGAAAACTCTTCTCACATTCCTCGTTCCAACCGAATTTTGTATCTTTTCGAGTCAACTGAGTTAAGGGAGTAGCGATTCGAGAAAACCCTTCACTGAATCTTCGATAATAACTTACCTAAGCTTTTAGAAAGCTACGTCATTTCGACCATCGATTTAGGTTGCTCCCAGCTTTGAATAGCTTCAATCTTTGCTAGGTCAACAGATATTCCATGACTTGATACCACGTGCCCAAGGAATGCTACTTCCTCAAGCCAGAACTCGCATTTCTTTAACTTGACGTAAAGCTTATATTCACGAAGCTTTTAGAGTATCAATCTCAAGTGTTGCTCATGATATTCACGGATTTTGGAATAAATAAGGATGTCATCAATAAAGACGACCACAAAGTGATCCAAATATTCCTTGAATACTCGGTTCATCATATCCATGAAGCGGCGAGGAGCATTAGTCAATCCAAAAGACATGACTAGGAATTCATAATGCACGCATTGGAGTTCCGGAAAGCCGTCTTTGGAATGTCATCGGTTCTAATCTTCAATTGGTGATATCCGAGCTAAGATCAATCTTTGAAAAGAATTAGGCGCTTTGCAACTGATCAAACAGGTCATCAATACGTGGCAATGGGTACCTATTTTTTATGGTGACATGATTCAACTCCCGATAATCAATACAAAGTCGCATACTCCCATCTTTCTTCTTTATGAATAGAACAGGAGCACCCCAAGGAGACATACTAGGAGGAATAAAGCCAATGTCTAATAATTCCTGTAGTTGGGTCTTTAACTCCTGAAGTTCAATAGGAGCCATTCGATATGGGGTTTGGAAATAGGTTTTGTCTAGGGTTCAAGGTCGATAAAAATTCAATTTCACGCCGGGGTAGGCCGGGAAGTTCTTTGTGGAATACGTTAGGAAATTCATTAACAATAGAAATATCATTCAAAACCCGATATATTTTTGGTTAGATCCGTGACATGAGCTAAGAAAGCTTGACATCCGCTTTTCAATAAACGAATAGCTTTATGGCTTAAGATGACAGTGATTGATTTTAATGGTTTGGTTACTTGAATTCGCATAATAGGTTGGTTAGGAATATGAAAGCTAACAACCTTACGAAAATAATCAATTTTTGCATGATGAGTAGTTAACCAATCAATCCCTAGAATTACGTCAAATCAAGTATTTTCAATGAAATAAGATCGACAAAATTGTGAGGGTACCGATTTGAACCAAACAAGACTTATAAATAGTGGATGTAATGAAGGTTTCTCCCAACGGAGTTTCAACAGATAAGTCAAAGTCTAATTTCTCCGAGTCAAATTTAAGCGTTGAGCGCAAGTAGGAGAAATAAAAGAATGGGTAGAATCGGTGATCAAATAAGGTATAAACTTCATTTAGAGTTTATGATAAGCTTACCCGTGATGACCTCGTCGGGTGCTTTGCTTTTTCGGGAGGTCACGATAAACGCCGCTCTCAGACATTCTTGGCTTTGACTTTTTTCGGGACGTCCTTTGGTGCCTCCATACTATTTGAACTTATCTTGATATGAACGACAAAATTGGGCTAGGTGACCTTCTCTTCCACAATTATAACATGCTTTGGACGGCATCGCGCAATTTGGAGTGTCCCTCCCCTCCGCATTTGAAGCATATGATAGGTGGTCGTTCTCCTTCCTTAACAACGGGTGATGGTGCTGACGACTTTCCATCATTGTTGAATCTCCTCTTCTTGAAATGTCCATTCTTATTGTTTTGGCCATGATTACAACTGAAGTGGTTACCATTTTTGGCATGTTGATTCCCTCCATGCTTGTTGTCACCGCTTCGATGACTGCTCTCACTGGTATTATCATTTTGCCGGCTGCTCTCTTTTGGTTGCGTTGACTCATTATCGCGCTCCAATAATCGAGCCCTATTAACAACTGTCGAATACAAACACACGGTTTATGAGTGATAAGATATTGACGTATCTCGGGTTTCAAACCTCTTAGAAACATTCGTGTCATTCTCTCCTCATTATCAACCAAATGGGACGCAAACTGGGATAACTCGGCAAACTTGGCTTCGTACTGCGACACGGTCATGTTATTTTGTTCCAGTTTAATGAACTCTACCTCTTTCATGTGATGAATACTTTCGTGAAAGTACTTGTCGTTGAAGCAGCTTCTTGGAACTTCTCCCAAGACATCTTCAATGCGGCGGAGTTGAGTACGCTTCTGATTCCCACCAAGAATGTCGCTCTCTTCCCAAAACATAAAGGTGGCAAAAGGAACCTTTTGCTCCTCTTAACATCCCAAGACATCAAATATCTTGTTGATCCGCTTTATCCATGTCTCGCTTTTAAGTGGTTTTGGCTCTCCAAAAACTCCGGTGGTCCTAGCTCCTCGAATGCTGTTTGGCGGATCGTCCGAGAGTTGCCAGTGTTTCCACCGTATTTTGGATGTGAGCCAGCTCTCACCGATGTTGCATGAATTGCATGAAGCCTCGGAATATTCCATCGTTCATCATTTGATCAGTGTTGTTATTTGCCTGAGGATTGTCACCTTCCTGATGCACATTATCCTGATTATTGATCTGTGGAGACTCAACGCTCTCTTGTGCTCCATTGCTAATCTCAACATTCTCGGATGCCATTTTCAAATACTGCCACAAAACAAAGGTTAATTGACATAAAATATATTATCCCTATACTCAGACCGACCAACTAAATACCAAATAAATTTAGGTAGGTCATACTAGTGAAGGAATTCCCGCCTCTCTCCCTCCTAGTTCTTGTCTCACATCTTAGCCAGGATCATATCCCTAAGCTTTGATACTAATCGTGACGCCCCAAAATAGGTATACATCACCTATTTCGAGTCGCCAAATACATGGTCTGTAATACAAATACAATCTTTAATATACAAGAGAGAGTCATGAGTTTTAATACAAATCATCTCTTAAACAATATCCACTCTCGAATAAGTCCTCATTACATTTATTGTCACACTATTTAATGTAATAATGAGGACTACAAATACTATCATCTGGATCGTCACTCCGGTTCCCGACTAGTCCCTGCCACGTTCTCATTTCAAGAGAAACGGTGAAAGAAAGGGTGAGCTCAACTAGCCCAAGAAGAAATATTATGACTAAGATAATGCAGAATAAATTATCATTAGTCTTCAACAATGTTAAACTGATAAAATATAATAGACATCAAGTTTAACTGCAGCGGAACAAGCAATTCATTAAAAGAGTCAAGTGGAGAATAAAATCTACTATCTTTTATGATTTAAAATGTTTTTCATCACTTTTATCGCTGGGACTCAGCTTAATAAATAATCCACATCATCCCTGCACTACGGCCAAGGATATTCATTAGTATCACAACCACAAATTATCCATGCACTACGGGCCAAGGATATTCGTGTATTCATCAATGGTCATGATCATGCCAACAACAGTCCATCAATGCACTACGAGCCAATGAGGACTTTTACCACATCATTTGTAACATTACGGTCATGATTATACCGAATAATCCATGGTCATAATCATACCAAGTCCATCTATGCACAATAGGCCACAGATGACGTTCAACATAATATAAGCATGAAGATGATGACAATGATATAGGAATTCAATAAAACAAGTTCAAGAATTAATTTATCCAGGAACCAATAACGTTTAAATTGTTAATATGATACTTCTTTGTAGAGTAAAATTTAAGAATGCTCAGAAGAATATTTCCATAAAAAGATACTAGATGAAGCGCAAATATCAAAGATATTCCACTAATTTTATGGAGTATAGAAGTCAAAACTTTAACTAACTGAGTATAATAAAGAATGGAATAACAAAAGAAATCACCATGCATGCGGTATCAGACAGACGTGTTATTCCAATGTAATAATAAATAACGAGAACTAGGTCAAAGTAAATTGCTTGCAAGCGGATGTTCCAATGTAATAATAAAAGCGGAACCAGTCCGGCGTAAAAACGCATGCATGACGGGATATTCCAATGTAATAATAAAGAGCGGAACCGGTCCGGCGTAAAACACATGACGAGGATATTCCAATGTAATAATAAAGAATAGAATAATGAAGTTCTCTTCATGAATACAAAAGAAATAATACCCCTCTAGTAAAAAGAAGAGTATTTAATTTTGGTAGGACAAGGATGTTCTTGAAGAAAACTTGCACTACGCTCAAAACTTCTTAAAACTCTAAAGAAATACGCTCAAGATTATACAAGAGAATTCTCTAAAATTTCTGGTGTGATTTCAATTCTAACTAAGCATTCTATTTATAGGAGAATAGAAAGGATACTATTTGGAAAATCACTTAATGCAATAAAGAATTATTAGGATGAAGTTCACGGTTTCAACATAACAATACTTTCTTTTCAAAGTGCTGACCAATAAGAAAATCCAACACATGCCAATTAGAAACTTAAACCAATTAGAATGCACCCTTAATCAATAATATGGCATGATGGAAAAGTTTGGCCAAATAAAGTTCAAGCTTTGAAAAATCCACCAACAACCTCTCAAATAAAGCTAACAATTGTCATTCTTTGAAAATAATTAAGGTCCCCCCCTTATCAACATCAACAATATATATATATATATATATATATATATATATATATATATCTCACATTATTTGAAAAAATGGGTAAGCGGGGGTCTGAATAATACGCCAATATTTATAATACTTCATAAAATTTTCCTCAATATTTTTAACAACATTTATCATCATTATTATAATTCACAATATTAATCGACGAATGTGTCGTTCAGGAAAAGGGGCTTTCAATAAGGATTTCTCCCTATTGGCAGCCGCAATTAGGTGACCAAACCTCTCCTTAATGAACTTTCTAGACATCGTTAATATTACAAATAATAATATTAATAACTTTGTCGTCTCAATTATTGATTTAATAATATATAAAATATTGACAATAATTGAATCAAATAACGTGAGATACTATGCAACAATTCATCAGAAAGCAATAATTAAACAAAACCGAGTGACTTCTCCCGTAAGCATCAATAATCAATACCGCAGCGTCTACTTATGCAACCACGCCAGACATCTTTGTACTTTTAACTTTGGGTGTTTCAAAAGTTAACGGTAAAACTTCCGCCGTTATTTTCATAAAAATATTTTTGTCGTTTTCGAATTGAACAATAATTCCGTTAATAGGGGTCCACTAATGATTGTGCCATCGTACGAATATTCCCTGACCAATCGAATATTATATAACAACTTGCGTACTTCACAAAATTTATAAATATTACCCACAACTATAGCATTATATCAAATTTATTCCCTAATATTCAAAAATGATATTTATAGAAAATTCATCTTTATTCATAAAAGTTAGGGTCTTGCAATTTAAGTATTTTATTTAAGTAATAAAAGGAAAAGAATATTTAAGGGGATCCTAAAAAATTTTGGGCCTAAAACCCGGACATCTTAAATTTTAGCCTAGGACCGGTGCTGATCTAAGCTAAGTTGAAAAAACGTTAATTAATTATTACTTTAATCATGGAAATTAACTAGATCTTTCATGGAACAATATTCATGGAGCTAAAGGTGGATATTTTCAAGAGCAGATCCTCTGTCTCTAAATTTTCTTTCCCCTTGTGTCCCTCCACTTAAATTTTGACACATAATTTTTTACTTAATATTAATTAATTCTAAAATTAAATAAAAGGACATGTGTCAAAATTTAAGTGAGAGAATATAAGGAAGACGGAGAATTTAAAGACAAAAGATCTGCTCTCGTCTTACATAAATTATTGTTTGGTATGATTTATATAAAGAGTATATCTATGTTTAAACTAAAACGTATGTCAGTGTAATGATGAACTTGATTGAATAAATATTTTCTTCTCCATTACCCAAGATTCTCTCCCCTAAATAGATACAAAATTCGTAAGTGGGAAGTCATCGTAATGATGAGGTTCAATATATATGCCTGAAGTGAGTAGATTAAATTCATATATCCATTATTATAGGGAAAAGATATTAAGATATTAATTCGTATTATATTTTTCCAATTGACTCTATCTAATTAATTGAGAGAATGTTCATTAACGGAAATAAAATATATTGAAAGATATTCTTTTAATGCGAATGGGTTGCAACGATAATAAAATCAACCAAGCAAATTTGGTTTGAGAAATCATTCCTTCTAAAATTGATTTTAATAATAATGACTACAAATTATTTATGTTATATAAAAGGTTAAGCCATGAGTTGCAAAAAGTTAAGAAAGCATAACAAAAAAATATACTATGATATTTTTCATATCTTCACAAACTTTTCATAAGGGCTGTTTTTAAATTTTCTATTGTGAAGAATTATTAAAAGGTTGCTGTGCTACATTAAGTTCTTAATTTTCAGCTTTCTTTCTTGCGCATAAATTGGTGATATTTTTATCTTTTATATTAATTATTGTATATTAGTTTAGCTTTGTATTGTGATATAATTATTGTTTTGATCATAGTTTATTTTGTTCATATTTTAATCAATTATTAAAGTTTTTGATAGGCTAAGTGGTTAGTCTATTGTTTTCTAATTCGGATTGAATTAGGAGATTTACAAACAAGTTCAAGGAAGCATAGGTACTTTAGGGTGTATAGGTGCACGGGGAGCAAAGGTGCTCAGAAAATATAAGTACTCAAAGGTTGTGGGAACTTATTTTATAAAGGGGTTTAATTGTAAACCACGTTAATTAATAAAAAGTCCCCAATACTAGTTGGTATTGAATGTGGAGGTAGGCCACTAGAATAGAGGATAAGGGTTGAACTACGTAAAAATTTCTTATATTCATGTGCTTGATTGTTTTACTTTAATTGTTTATTGCATGCTTCAATTTGAGTTGTAATTCATAATCTTAATACTTTAACATATATACTTCATCAGAAAATTATCCATAACAACTCAGGTCATCAATTAGTATAAGTAAATAAATTTTGAAAATTAGGATAATAAGCTGTCATCTGTGTGCATTTTCAGACAAGAAAGTTTTAACACTAAATAAAAGAATTGACATCGGTTGTTCCCACACTTATTCAACCCCTCTTCTAAGTGTGTCTATCTAAATTTCAGTTCTTATTAGTAAATTATTTAAGAAACATCGTAAGTTCAGACTACGTACATCATCAAACCCATCAGAATCAAACTCAACTTCATCCTCTGATTCTGGCTCCTCTTAATTCGTATCTGTTTCGTCGTCTTCTTC
Source organism: Panax ginseng (assembly GCA_020205605.1). Lineage (NCBI taxonomy): Eukaryota > Viridiplantae > Streptophyta > Magnoliopsida > Apiales > Araliaceae > Panax > Panax ginseng. The sequence continues at coordinate 43,851,370 of CM035131.1, forward strand.
TTCGTGTATGATGATATAGTCATTGACAACCATGTCTGTAACGCCCCAAAATCCGGTCTATCTTCACATCCGGATTCCATACAGCACGATCCCATCTTCTTCCAAACATACATCATTATATAGCTAAATATAACAACATATACTCTCAAATCCCAGGTTCTAAAAACCTTATACCCCTTTTCATTACAAATAATGATAAATACATTATTCGTTTCATCTTACAAGAGTGACTTTTATCCGCCACCAAGGATACATAACAGTTCTTCAAACTAATCTAAAGTTCAATTTCATATTTCTATATTACAAGTCTTCACTTGATCTTCTCGCTCATTCACATTCTTAATGGCACTTCATCTGGATACCGTCAGCTTGATCTTTATGAGATCCTTAAGTTCTTCTAACATCGTTCGCTAAAAATATTTTTCATTTAAAGCAAGTGTGAGCATTCAATTGTCCAGCAAGTCATAGAAGTTGAACAAACAACTTCAAGAGTTTAAACGTTCCTTTAGAACTTCGATAACCAAACAAAGGTTATGAAGCAGCTTGAACAATAGGAGTAATCTCGATTCCTATCATTTTAAAACATTATTCACATGCACTTTGAAATACTTCCATTCTTCTACCTTTTCCATTCACATTTTGTCTGGCTAGAATCATTAGCACAGACTTAACAATAACGGATCATGTATGAACAGAGCATTCTTTTATTGAATAGTTAAATCACAGAACAGTTCATCTCACAGAAACACCAAAGTGTTCACATTGTGGCACAAGGCCTCATATGTTCTACCACCTTATACAAATATCGCACATTCGCACATAGACGGAACTTCTCAAGTTCAACATCTTAGAAGTTTAAGAAACTAGCATTCATTTCAAATATGAATGAAGTTAGGAAACTTGCCTTACGCACAGCTACAACTTACGTTGAACTGCTCATTCCAGTTCCTATGTAGCACATAAAAAAAACAACACATACACTAATTAGTCATGTATATTTGACTTATGCATTAGCTTGCTTAACTTTACTTCTTAGGGTTCGCGTTCTTGTAACCTAAGTTTACGCGACCACTTTCATTCAGATTATCTGGCTTCATGACATACTGGAGATGTCTTACTTTTTACATTCATCATCTTTGATGTTTTACATCTTATCTTCTTCTTATTACTTCTCTAAGACTCAGCACACATCGCTTCTCTGCTAGTAGTTCATATGGTACTCTTAGTGGTTTCCCACAAACAACCAACAAACAAGTTCCCGTCTCGTCTACACTGCCTATAACAGTGAGTTAGATCGGTTGCCAGTTTTGTATATACCTTTGCTCTCTGAAGGAATTGTTTAGCCCAGCTCCCATATGTCAACCATCAAAGGTTACGATTATACCATAACCTAAACTTATCGTAACTTATCCGAACCATTAAACTTAATCTTCGTTAAATTAATTACTCATTCCTTATGGCTTCCTGGCAACTAAATGCCACCCCCCAAGATTCATTCTTTATCGTCTAAGTCATACAGTCTTTTGTATACTCAGAGCGATCATTCCCTTTAATCCTTAACTCGGCTTCGTTACGTTAAACATTATTATCTTTAATTCAACTTCTTTACCATTCACGGTTTAATCATTGATCTTCATCATCTTACGGTCAAACCATACACGGGGTGTAGGTTCTATCCGTTTAATATTTGCGTACCCTCAACCTTCACGTCGGTTAAAGTGTCCAACGCTTACATTTTATTCTAACGTTCTCATCTGACTCATATTCGGCTTTCATTAATTTTATTACCGTTCATTACGGCTTTCTTAATACCATTCATTTCTTACTTATTACTTTCGTTATCCATTACCTGAACCCCATGTTCATTAGTCATTCTTAATGTCCAAGCCATACCGTTAGTTGTATGCTAAGACCGCTCATAACTGCGTTACGTTTATGTTTACGTTTATTCTCCTCTTGATCTTTTAATCTCTTTTGACCATTTTGTTCAACCTGTACTAAAGGTTTAATTCACTTGTTTAAGTGTTATATTAGTTGAACATTATGTTCTTTATCTTCCCGTACGTTTCCCCCAAGAGTTGAGCAGTTAAAAGCTCTTCTTTGGCTTTTTCCCTACATTGGTATTTATTTCCTCTCTTCTTTATCTCTCGCATCACAAGCGCAAGTTTGCGATGACCGGCCTCTGTCCGGCCGCAGCGCCACCTTACAAAGCATGGTTGAAGTGCATGGCCAAGCCCTAATTCTTGAAAATTTCTTCTAAGTGTTAAGTTCATTTTGAGACGCTACTTCCCGCTTCCATAACTTATTCGTTATAACTCGGAACGAGGTCGTTCCAAAGTCATTCTCTTCCTTATCTTACGTACTTCAATCCCCCTCGGACAGAACATCATTCTGAATCTGTTAACGTGCCATTCGATTGGCTTAATCTTCACCCTTCGTTCATTTTACGTTTTTAACGCTCTTCGTTTGTTCGTCCGTAATTCGGTCATCCGAACTTGGAATTCATTCGTTCTTGAGTCCACGACTCATGTTTTCTATGTTCTATTACATACTTATGAAACCCTACACGTTCGGGTTCATTTACTAACTTTCTAATTCTCGTTCGTCTTTTACGAAATTTTCGCCATAACTTCGTTATAGCTAAGTTTTAATCCGTTCTTCATGAACGTTTCTACCGTTCCTAACCAAGCAATATGCATCTAACTTATATGCTATGGTTTTAAACTTATCCATCAACAACAAATATCCTATGATGGTTTTAAATTTGTCCATCAACAACGTTCTTCGTGTTCTTCGTTCGTTCTTCATTTTAATCGATATTTTGGATTACGATTTCACTTTTTATTGGAATTTGATGTTATAGATCATCATTCCTTACTTATTACACCTACTTATTGATATAATCCACTCGGATCGTTTCTAATTCATTACTTAATCTTATACTTCCTTAAGAAATTTATTTACTAAACTTCAAATTCTTATTTTCATTATTTCTCATGATTTCAACCATATGAAATCATTCCTAACATCATCTACTTCTTATCTTCATTAAGTTATGTTTTAAACATATAAAACTTTAAAGAAAATCTAACATAGAAGTTAGGTTTTAATACCTTTCATCTTTATTTTTCTTCCGCTAGACAAAACCGGCAATTTGCTAGCTTTTCCATTTCACGAACATTTTCGATCCGAACATTCATGCTCATGCTCTTCCTTCTCCCTCTCCATCCGAATTCTCTCTCTCTCTCTAGTGTAGGATTTTTCAAAATCTCATTTAAATGAAATATAACTTCCTATTTATAGATTTTCCAAAGCTAGGGCAAAATAGTCATTTCACCCCTAACCTCCTTACTATTCACACCTCCATACTATTCATTACTTAAGTGTTAAGTTAACTTAGCCCTTAAGTCTACTTAGCCTTTAAGTTACGTGGTTCCGTCTTTCGGGTTTTTGTCCAACAGTTTTAAAAACTGCGATTCTCGGAATCCAAATATTTTTGGATATTTCGTCTTTCCTTTACCGATTAACTTTTACGTATTCTTCGGATTTCCGAAAAACTGAAAAACACTTTTTAGCGTTAAGAGTTTTCCTTCACGTTTACCCCTAACGTAGTTAAACGAGTGAAAAGTACACTGCAGTACTTTTTGTCATTTTTATTTTTTCCGATTTCTGCACGTTTTTCGAGAAAAACTTTTATCGGCTTACTTAACTTTTCAAGATATACTACCGTCAAATTTTTCGACGGAATGTCATTTTGACATACCGAACTCTCAGAAAGGCTTAGGTTATTCAAACCCTAACCCTTAGGTTTCGTCAGATGAATAGTGCCTATTTCGTCTTTTTCCCGGAAATATTTTTGTTCCCAGAAAATTTTCATTTTTGTCTTGAAAATTATTACTCGTTCAGTCTAGTTCGTAGCCAGAATCCTCCCGACTTATAATCATCCTAGGTTCTAGAACGATTAATAAACACATATCACATAATATTATTAATAAAAATTCATTTTATTAATAACTAATTCTTTAAACTTAAATTCTGGACGATTCGAATTTTCGGGTCGTTACAACGTCTTCCTCATCTTCCTCAGCATCGGGTATGTCAATGAGGTCACCAACCACCACATCATCATCATTTAGCACAACATCTACCCTATGATTGCTAATTTGTTCTTGCAACGGGTCATTCGTTCCAGATAGATTAGTACCATCAAAAGCACGAGTCTTCGTTGTGACAACTGAATACCAGAGGCATCTAGAATTTAAGACATTCAGGGAGTAGTACACTTAAGTCGCTTGGCTGACTAAAACAAATACTTTATTTGACTGTAGTTTTGACTTTATATATACCGTGACGATTCTATTACGATCGATTTTAACACCCTTAACAGTATCAAACCAGCGAAACCTAAATGCAACAACCTTTTTACACCTAGGATAATTGAGTACAACCACTTCCTCTAATCGTTCATAGTAATTGGACTCAGAATGGGTATAGATTCAGCGCCAGTGTAAGACCCCAACTTTTATGAATAAAGTTTAATTTTTCTCTAAATGTTATTTTGAATAATAAGGTGTGGATTGATATAATGTTATAGTTGTGCGTAATATTTATAAATTTTTCAAAGTAAGCAAGTTGTCATAAAATATTCGTTTGGTCGGGGAATATTAGTTTTATCGGAAATATTCATATGACCAAGACAATCATTTGTGGACCCCATACTTGGAATTCTTTCGGAGTTAGAAATGATGAAATAACTTTTATAAAAATAATGACAAAATTTTTACCGTTAACTATTGAAGTACCCGGTGATAAAAGTACAGTAATACGCGTGGTTGCATAGTAGCACACGGTATTATACAGTATCTTTGATTATTGATGCTTACGTGAGAAGTCACTTAGTTTTACTCAATTATTGTAACAGTAATTGCTGCATAATATCTCACGTTATTGATTTAATTATTGTCACAATATTTTATATTATTAAATCAATAATTGAGACAACGCAATTATTCATATTATTATTTGCAGTATTGACAATGTCTAGAAAATTCTTTCGAGAAAAGGGATTTGGTCACCTAATTGCACGCCAATAGGGAGAAATCCTTATCAAAAAGCCCCCTCTTTCCTGGGAACGATCTGATTGTTAGTATTATGAGTTATAATATTAATGATGAATAAATGTTGTTAAACATATGTTTTGTGAAGCCAAGTGAGTTGAGATAAATAGAGGGATTTTTAATGAAGTATTTGTTGTAAGTTTGGCTTATTACATGGACCCCCACTTTCTCATTTTTCAAAATCGTTGGTAGAAAGTTATCCCAGTTTTTGTTTTATAGTAATAAAATAGAATAATTTTTATAAATAGAATATATTATATTTTATTATATTGCATAGTATTTTTACTATGCAGCATAGTACTGTATAGTGTTTGCATAGTGCTGCATGGTAAAATCATGTGAATTCAGAAAATTCGCCGATTCATCCGTTATGATGTACTGTGCAGTCCATAATTTTCTAATTCAAATAGTATCCTGTCATTCTCCTATAAATAGGATGCTTAGTTTAGAATTAAAAATCACACCAGAATCAGAGAATTCTTCTTCTATAATATTGAATGTATTTCTTTAGAGTTTAAGGAAGCTTTGAGCGTAGAAAACAGTATAAATTTTCTTCAAGAATATCTCCGCCCTACAAGTCAAAAATACTCTCCTTTTAAGGTAAAGGATATTATTTTTGTCCAATACTCGTAAGAAATAATATTTTCTTTCATACTCTGTAGTATGTAAGTAATATTATTTCGTTTCAGATTTCGAATTCTACACTCATTATGTTAAGTATTGCTTCTATACTCTTTGAAATTAGTAGAATATCCTTGAAATTTGCGCTTCATCGAATATCTTTTCACGTAAATATTTTTCTAAAAATTCTTGTTAAATTTTAATCTTTTTATGTCGGGGTACTATTCACGGGATACTATTCACCCGTGTACTATTCACCCAGAAAATTGATTTTTTTCTGTCCAAATTATTTTTGATACATGGATATTATTCTTAAATTTTACTCCACAAAACAGTATCTTGTTAACAATTTGGACATTATTGAATTATGGATAAATTGAATTATAAATCTTTAAAATTTATCATTGCTCTCATTTAATTGAATTCTTATATCATTGTCATCATCCTTGTAACAACCCGATATTTTCTATACAAATAAATTAGAAATTTTGCGTATAATTTTTTTTTTTTTAAATATGGGGATTATGTGCCAATGTAATGTGTGTATGTATTTATGTGATATATTTATTACATGAATGATTTTAAATAATTTTATTTTAGAATTATTGATTGTTATAAACTATATTATTATAATAATTAATTTTATAGTAGAAATGTTTTTATTAATTATTTTCCATGAAAGTATAATTATATATTATTTATATAATATATGAAATAATTTTTAGAATTATTATAATAATTATTTTATTATATGAATTTTGTTCAGATTATTAAGTTAATTATTTTTAACTTAATTAATAATGTTAAGTATGACAGATAAATCAAATATGTAATCCAAACCCTAATTTTGGGATTTTGATCAAGGAATGAGAATAATAATATAATATTATTTATATTTTGATTGTTAGTGCTATAAATATGTACTGTATATGTGGACCAATAAGGGTTGATCAATTATGGTGTTATGTGACAAACCCTTGTATTACTGTGTGAAACCCTAATTACAAATTTTAGAAACTAATTTTATTTTATTTTAAACCCTAAATGAAAGCTTCGTAACTTAATTATACATTAGGTGAGACAATTAAATAGCCTAAGGGTTATGGTAATAAGGAAAGGTTAGTATTTAATATGTATACTAACTTAAGTGGATAATCTTGTTATTTCAAGTGACTAATAATTTTAAACCTATTTCTAGTAAACCTAATTAGGCTATGAGCTAAAGTCACATGTATAAGTAATTAAATTTCATAAGATTGGGAATAGAAACCCTAAATAAATAATTTGGGGAGCATATATTAAAATTGTTAGACTATGTTCATTACATGGCCCAAAACAATTAAAGGAGAGGTCCAAAAGAAATAAAATGCAAACCAATACTTAGCCCACTTGATTAAAGGTATTTTAGACTTTTGATTAATCAAATTTGTGCATTAAAATAAAAGCAAAATAGAGGATATAATGGGCAAGGGGGGACCGGCCACATTAGGCCATTTTAGGCAACAAATTATGTTAATCAATGTCCATAAGTAGAAGTCTTACACACAAGTACATGTTTGTCAAGCTCCCATTGGTAGCAAATCTATTAAGCACTCTTAATCACATGATTAGGCTAATTGAAGAGATAAGGTGTAGTCTTTTATCCATGGGATAATAAAAGTATGGGGGATAATAGTTAATCACTCATTCATTTGCTATATCATTTTCATTTCTCTTATTCTCCTTCTTCTTCTTTTTCTCCCAAGCTAGCAACATACAAGAGAGAGAGAGAGAGAGAGAGATTTGGTTTTGTGAGAGAGGGAGAGGTGTGCTAGTTGCTTAATGCACCCTAAGATTATACATTACTTTGGAAGATCAAGAAGGATAGCAAATAAAACTAGGTGAGGTTCTCATCCATTCTTTTTCTTATTCTTCTTCTACTTTGTTTTATAGTTTGAGTTTTGTTGGGGTTATGAATAAATACTCAAGATACCCTAGTTCTACATATCATCATGTATGGAACTAAGTATCTTGAGTGTTAGATCAAAGGCTTAGAGGAAGAAAATGAGCATATGTTCTCCAAGAGTGAAACTCTTGTTTTTCTTCCACTAAATCTTGTGTAACTCAAGTTTTCCAACTTAAATTTGTGATCCGTCAAAGGGGGGAGCTAGATACATGAGTTATCTAGTAAACCCAAGTGGTAGAACACAAATCTAGCAAGTTTTGAAACCTTTGGGGCTGTTTTTCCCAAAACAGTCCACTTTGAATGTTAAGGGTTCAAAACCCTAAAATAGTTACTATTCCTATTTTTCTTGGGACTGTTTCGGACGGTTGCATGTCTTTTAAAAATCTGGGAAAAATCACAGAGGTACATTAGGAAGTTATCTACATGTAGGAAAAAGAACGGACACGTTTCGATTTATAGGTTGTGCGTAATGGCTATTTCCGTAAAGGACTCTGAAATATTAACATTTGAATATCTCTCATTGTGTATACACTGGAAAATTCAGAAATTTTTACATGAGGTTTCATATATGTTATGAGAGTATACCCCTGAAAATTTCAGATTTTTTTCGAGAGCAAAACTCGATTTATGAAAAATGAAGCAAGATCCGAGTGTTTTGGGAACTTTAAAATAGTAAATCATTTTCTAAAATTCCAGAAATATTTGGGAATCATGGTTGGAACATATCTTGTCCAAATCCGAGAAAATGAGAAGTTTTGGAATGGGTTTGGTATTTTTCATAAAAATGATTAAGTCATGAATAAAAGGAAATAAATAGTTAAATGATGTTTTAAATAAGGAAAATATGATTTTAATACTTGAATACTCCTAATATATAATACTATGACTATTTTAGGGCATTTTGGTAATTTATAATAAGAAATAATATTTTGACCTTTTATGGATATTAAATAAATGGTTTTATAAAGGGTGAACAATTAAAATAAATTATTTATTGATCTAATAAGTTATTAAAATGTTATTATAATATTAATAATATTAGAATATGATGTTGTTAAGTAAATAAAAATATTAAGATTAAAACTTCATTAAAATATTATTAAATGGTTAATAGTATTTGATTTAAGCATTAATAAATGATTAAGGTAGTATTAAATAATTAATAATATTAGATTAAAATATTAATCTTAGATTCAAATATTATTAAAAGATTAATAATATTAAATTAAAGTATTATTAAATAATTAAAATATTATTAAGTAAATAATAATATTCGAGATTAAATAAAATGTTATTAATGTAATAACATTAGTAAAGGAATAAAATATTATTAAATGATTAATAATATTAGTAAATAAATAAAATATTAATACGATTGGTAAATGACTAAAAGTATTATTAATTGATTAATGATATTAAAGCATAAGTAAGATATTATTAAAGTAATAATATTAATGCATGATTAAAATATTATTAAGAGGATTAATTAATAATATTAGTAAAGTATTAAAATATTATTAAGATGTTAATAATATTAGTAAGCAAATAAAAGTGTTATTAGTGAACTAGTAATACTAAGAGGGGATTTAAATATTATCAAGATTAATAATATTAAGTGAATTAAATATTTAAGTTAAACTTAATGACGTTTAATATTTTAAGAAATAGTACATTAATAATTTAATATTAATGGTAATTGTTTAAAAATTATTTTAAAGGTTTTAAAAATCATTTAAGGGTAATATAAATGTTTTAAAAATATTTTGAGTTATTATAAATAACTTTAATCTTTTGGCAATAGTTTCATTAATAGTTTAATAATAATTAAATGATAATAGAATTATTTGATATTGAATCATTTAATAATAATTTGATTGTTTGAAAATTCATGATAAATTAATAAATGTTTATTAAGTTATTTAAAAAATGATATGACTAATATTTATGATATGAGCATATGTTCTCCAAGGGTGAAACTCTTGTTTTTCTTCCACTAAATCTCGTGTAACTCAAGTTTTCCAACTTAAATTTGTGATCCGTCAAAGGGGGTGCTAGATACATAAGTTATCTAGTAAACCCAAGTGGTAGAACACAAATCTAGCAAGTTTTGAAACCTTTGAAATTTTTTTCCCAAAAGCAGTCCACTTTGAATATTAAGGGTTCAAAACCCTAAAATAGTTACTGTTCCTATTTTTCTTGGGACTGTTTCGGATGGTTGCATGTCTTTTAAAAATCTGGGAAAAATCACAGAGATACAATAGGAAGTTATCTACATGTAGGAAAAAGAACGGACGCGTTTCGATTTATAGGTTGTGCGTAATGGTTATTTCCGTAAAGGACTCTGAAATATTAACATTTGAATATCTCACTGTGTATACTCTGGAAAATTCAGAAAGTTTTACAGTAGGTTCAAATATGTTATGAGAGTATACCCTGAAAATTTCAGATTTTTCTGAGCAAAACTCGATTTATGAAAAATGAAGCAAGATCCGAGTGTTTTGGGCACTTTAAAAATAGTAAATCATTTTCTAAAATTCCAAAAATATTTGGGAATCATGGTTGGGACATATACTGTCCAAATCCAGAAAATAAGAATTTTTGGAATCAGTTTGATATTTTTCCTAAAAATGATTAAGTCATGAATAAAAGGAAATAAATAGTTAAATGATGTTTTAAATAAGGAAAATATGATTTTAATACTTGAATACTCCTAATATATAATACTATGACTATTTTAGGGTATTTTGGTAATTTATAATAAGAAATAATATTTTTTACCTTTAATGGATATTAAATAAATGGTTTTATAAAGGGTGAACAATTAAAATAAATGATTTATTGATCTAATAAATTATTAAAATGTTATTATAATATTAATAATATTAGAATATGATGTTGTTAAGTAAATAAAAATATTAAGATTAAAACTTCATTAAAATATTATTAAATGGTTAATAGTATTTGATTTAAGCATTAATAAATGATTAAGGTATTATTAAATAATTAATAATATTAGATTAAAATATTAATCTTAGATTAAAATATTATTAAAAGATTAATAATATTAAATTAAAGTATTATTAAATGATTAAAATATTATTAAGTAAATAATAATATTCGAGATTAAATAAAATGTTATTAATGTAATAACATTAGTAAAGGAATAAAATATTATTAAATAATATATTAATACGATTGGTAAATGACTAAAAGTATTATTAATTGATTAATGATATTAAAGCATAAGTAAGATATTATTAAAGTAATAATATTAATGCATGATTAAAATATTATTAAGAGGATTAATTAATAATATTAGTAAAGTATTAAAATATTATTAAGATGTTAATAATATTAGTAAGTAAATAAAAGTGTTATTAGTGAACTAGTAATACTAAGAGGGGAATTAAATATTATCAAGATTAATAATATTAAGTGAATTAAATATTTAAGTTATACTTAATGACGCGTTTAATATTTTAAGAAATAGTACATTAATATTTTAATATTAATGGTAATTGTTTAAAAATTATTTTAAAGGTTTTAAAAATCATTTAAGGGTAATATAAATGTTTTAAAAATATTTTGAGTTATTATAAATAACTTTAATCTTTTGGCAATAGTTTCATTAATAGTTTAATAATAATTAAATGATAATAGAATTATTTGATATTGAATCATTTAATAATAATTTCGGTGTTTGAAAATTCATGATAAATTAATAAATGTTTATTAAGTTATTTAAAATGATATGACTGATATTTATGATATGAGCATATGTTCTCCAAGGGTGAAACTCTTGTTTTTCTTCCACTAAATCTCGTGTAACTCAAGTTTTCCAACTTAAATTTGTGATCCGTCAAAGGGGGGGTGCTAGATACATGAGTTATCTAGTAAACCCAAGTGGTAGAACACAAATCTAGCAAGTTTTGAAACCTTTGGGGGCTGTTTTCCCCAAAACAGTCCACTTTGAATGTTAAGGGTTCAAAACCCTAAAATAATTCTTATTCTGTTTTTTCTTGGGACTTGTTTGGACGGTTGCATGTTTTTAAAAATCTGGGAAAAATCACAGAGGTACATTAGGAAGTTATCTACATGTAGGAAAAAACAACGGACGACGTTTTGATTTATAGGTTGTGCGTAATGGCTATTTTAGTAAAGGACTCGAAATATTAACATTTGAATATCTCACTTGTGTATACCTTTGGAAAATTGTAAATTTTTACATGAGGTTCAAATATGTTATGAGAATATACCTGAAAATTTCAGATTTTTGAGCACAACTCGATTTATGAAAAATGAAGCAAGATCAAAGTGTTTTGGGCACTTTAAAAATAGTAAATCATTTTCTAAAATTCCAAAAATATTTGGGAATCATGGTTTGGGACATATCTTGTCCAAATCCAGAAAATGAGAATTTTTGGAATCAGATTTGATATTTTTCCTAAAAATGAATAAGTCATGAATAAAAGGAAATAAATAGTTAAATGATGTTTTAAATAAGGAAAATATGATTTTAATACTTGAATACTCCTAATATATAATACTATGACTATTTTAGGGCATTTTGGTAATTTATAATAAGAAATAATATTTTTGACCTTTTATGGATATTAAATAAATGGTTTTTATAAAGGGTGAACAATTAAAATACATTATTTATTGATCTAATAAGTTATTAAAATGTTATTATAATATTAATAATATTAGAATATGATGTTGTTAAGTAAATAAAAATATTAAGATTAAAACTTCATTAAAATATTATTAAATGGTTAATAGTATTTGATTTAAGCATTAATAAATGATTAAGGTAGTATTAAATAATTAATAATATTAGATTAAAATATTAATCTTAGATTCAAATATTATTAAAAGATTAATAATATTAAATTAAAGTATTATTAAATAATTAAAATATTATTAAGTAAATAATAATATCGAGATTAAATAAAATGTTATTAATGTAATAACATTAGTAAAGGAATAAAATATTATTAAATGATTAATAATATTAGTAAATAAATAAAATATTAATACGATTGGTAAATGACTAAAAGTATTATTAATTGATTAATGATATTAAAGCATAAGTAAGATATTATTAAAGTAATAATATTAATGCATGATTAAAATATTATTAAGAGGATTAATTAATAATATTAGTAAAGTATTAAAATATTATTAAGATGTTAATAATATTAGTAAGCAAATAAAAGTGTTATTAGTGAACTAGTAATACTAAGAGGGGATTTAAATATTATCAAGATTAATAATATTAAGTGAATTAAATATTTAAGTTAAACTTAATGACGTTTAATATTTTAAGAAATAGTACATTAATAATTTAATATTAATGGTAATTGTTTAAAAATTATTTTAAAGGTTTTAAAAATCATTTAAGGGTAATATAAATGTTTTAAAAATATTTTGAGTTATTATAAATAACTTTAATCTTTTGGCAATAGTTTCATTAATAGTTTAATAATAATTAAATGATAATAGAATTATTTGATATTGAATCATTTAATAATAATTTCGGTGTTTGAAAATTCATGATAAATTAATAAATGTTTATTAAGTTATTTAAAAAATGATATGACTAATATTTATGATATGAGCATATGTTCTCCAAGAGTGAAACTCTTGTTTTTCTTCCACTAAATCTCGTGTAACTCAAGTTTTCCAACTTAAATTTGTGATCCGTCAAAGGGGGGGTGCTAGATACATAAGTTATCTAGTAAACCCAAGTGGTAGAACACAAATCTAGCAAGTTTTGAAACATTTGGGGGCTGTTTTCCCCAAAACAGTCCACTTTGAATGTTAAGGGTTCAAAACCCTAAAATAGTTACTGTTCCTATTTTTCTTGGGACTGTTTCGGACGGTTGCATGTCTTTTAAAAATCTGGGAAAAATCACAGAGATACAATAGGAAGTTATCTACATGTAGGAAAAAGAACGGACGCGTTTTGATTTATAGGTTGTGCGTAATGGTTATTTCCGTAAAGGACTCTGAAATATTAACATTTGAATATCTCACTGTGTATACACTGGAAAATTCAGAAATTTTTACAGTAGGTTCAAATATGTTATGAGAGTATACCCTGAAAATTTCAGATTTTTCTGAGCACAACTCGATTTATGAAAAATGAAGCAAGATCCGAGTGTTTTGGGCACTTTAAAAATAGTAAATCATTTTCTAAAATTCCAAAAATATTTGGGAATCATGGTTGGGACATATACTGTCCAAATCCAGAAAATGAGAATTTTTGGAATCAGTTTGATATTTTCCTAAAAATGATTAAGTCATGAATAAAAGGAAATAAATAGTTAAATGATGTTTTAAATAAGGAAAATATGATTTTAATACTTGAATACTCCTAATATATAATACTATGACTATTTTAGGGTATTTTGGTAATTTATAATAAGAAATAATATTTTTGACCTTTAATGGATATTAAATAAATGGTTTTATAAAGGGTGAACAATTAAAATAAATGATTTATTGATCTAATAAATTATTAAAATATTATTATAATATTAATAATATTAGAATATGATGTTGTTAAGTAAATAAAATATTAAAATTAAAACTTCATTAAAATATTATTAAATGGTTAATAGTATTTGATTTAAGCATTAATAAATGATTAAGGTATTATTAAATAATTAATAATATTAGATTAAAATATTAATCTTAGATTAAAATATTATTAAAAGATTAATAATATTAAATTAAAGTATTATTAAATGATTAAAATATTATTAAGTAAATAATAATATTGAGATTAAATAAAATGTTATTAATGTAATAACATTAGTAAAGGAATAAAATATTATTAAATAATATATTAATACGATTGGTAAATGACTAAAAGTATTATTAATTGATTAATGATATTAAAGCATAAGTAAGATATTATTAAAGTAATAATATTAATGCATGATTAAAATATTATTAAGAGGATTAATTAATAATATTAGTAAAGTATTAAAATATTATTAAGATGTTAATAATATTAATAAGTAAATAAAAGTTATTATTAGTGAACTAGTAATACTAAGAGGGAATTAAATATTATCAAGATTAATAATATTAAGTGAATTAAATATTTAAGTTATACTTAATGATGTTTAATATTTTAAGAAATAGTACATTAATAATTTAATATTAATGGTAATTGTTTAAAAATTATTTTAAATGTTTTAAAAATCATTTAAGGGTAATATAAATGTTTTAAAATATTTTGAGTTATTATAAATAACTTTAATCTTTTGGCAATAGTTTCATTAATAGTTTAATAATAATTAAATGATAATAGAATTATTTGATATTGAATCATTTAATAATAATTTCGGTGTTTGAAAATTCATGATAAATTAATAAATGTTTATTAAGTTATTTAAAATGATATGATGATATTTGATATTTATGATGAGCATATGTTCTCGAGAGGTGAAACTCTTGTTTTCTTCCACTAAATCTCGTGTAACTCAAGTTTTCCAACTTAAATTTGTGATCCGTCAAAGGGGGGTGCTAGATACATGAGTTATCTAGTAAACCCAAGTGCAAGAACACAAATCTAGCAAGTTTTGAAACCTTTGAAATTTTTTCCCCAAAGCAGTCCACTTTGAATATTAAGGGTTCAAAACCCTAAAATAATTCTTTATTCTATTTTTCTTTGGACTGTTTCGGACGGTTGCATGTCTTTTAAAAATCTGGGAAAAATCACAGAGGTACATTAGGAAGTTATCTACATGTAGGAAAAACAACGGACGCGTTTCGATTTATAGGTTGTGCGTAATGGCTATTTAAAGTAAAAGGACTCTGAAATATTAACATTTGAATATCTCTTGTGTATACTTTGGAAAATTCAGAAATTTTTACAGTAGGTTCAAATATGTTATGAGAGTATACACGAAAATTTCAGATTTTTTGAGCAAAACTCGATTTATGAAAAATGAAGCAAGATCCGAGTGTTTTGGGCACTTTAAAAATAGTAAATCATTTTCTAAAATTCCAAAAATATTTGGGAATCATGGTTGGGACATATCTTGTCCAAATCAGAAAATGAGAATTTTTGGAATCAGTTTGATATTTTTCCTAAAAATGATTAAGTCATGAATAAAAGGAAATAAATAGTTAAATGATGTTTTAAATAAGGAAAATATGATTTTAATACTTGAATACTCCTAATATATAATACTATGACTATTTTAGGGCATTTTGGTAATTTATAATAAGAAATAATATTTTTGACCTTTTATGGATATTAAATAAATGGTTTTATAAAGGGTGAACAATTAAAATAAATGGTTTATTGATCTAATAAATTATTAAAATGTTATTATAATATTAATAATATTAGAATATGATGTTGTTAAGTAAATAAAAATATTAAGATTAAAACTTCATTAAAATATTATTAAATGGTTAATAGTATTTGATTTAAGCATTAATAAATGATTAAGGTATTATTAAATAATTAATAATATTAGATTAAAATATTAATCTTAGATTCAAATATTATTAAAAGATTAATAATATTAAATTAAAGTATTATTAAATGATTAAAATATTATTAAGTAAATAATAATATTTGAGATTAAATAAAATGTTATTAATGTAATAACATTAGTAAAGGAATAAAATATTATTAAATGATTAATAATATTAGTAAATAAATAAAATATTAATACGATTGGTAAATGACTAAAAGTATTATTAATTGATTAATGATATTAAAGCATAAGTAAGATATTATTAAAGTAATAATATTAATGCATGATTAAAATATTATTAAGAGGATTAATTAATAATATTAGTAAAGTATTAAAATATTATTAAGATGTTAATAATATTAGTAAGCAAATAAAAGTGTTATTAGTGAACTAGTAATACTAAGAGAATTTAAATATTATCAAGATTAATAATATTAAGTGAATTAAATATTTAAGTTAAACTTAATGACGTTTAATATTTTAAGAAATAGTACATTAATATTTTAATATTAATGGTAATTGTTTAAAAATTATTTTAAAGGTTTTAAAAATCATTTAAGGGTAATATAAATGTTTTAAAAATATTTTGAGTTATTATAAATAACTTTAATCTTTTGGCAATAGTTTCATTAATAGTTTAATAATAATTAAATGATAATAGAATTATTTGATATTGAATCATTTAATAATAATTTGGTGTTTGAAAATTCATGATAAATTAATAAATGTTTATTAAGTTATTTAAAAAAATGATATACTGATATTTATGATATGAGCATATATTCTCCAAGGTGAAACTCTTGTTTTTCTTCCACTAAATCTCGTGTAACTCAAGTTTTCCAACTTAAATTTGTGATCCGTCAAAGGGGGTGCTAGATACATGAGTTATCCAGTAAACCCAAGTGGTAGAACACAAATCTAGCAAGTTTTGAAACCTTTGAAAATTTTCCCCAAAGCAGTCCACTTTGAATATTAAGGGTTCAAAACCCTAAAATAATTCTTATTCCTATTTTTCTTGGGAATTTTATTTGGACGGTTGCATGTCTTTTAAAAATCTGGGAAAAATCACAGAGGTACATTAGGAAGTTATCTACATGTAGGAAAAAGAACGGACGCGTTTCGATTTATAGGTTGTGCGTAATGGCTATTTAAAGTAAAGGACTACGAAATATTAACATTTGAATATCTCTTTGTGTATACTTTGGAAAATTCAGAAATTTTTACAGTAGGTTCAAATATGTTATGAGAGTATACCCTGAAAATTTCAGATTTTTCTGAGCAAAACTCGATTTATGAAAAATGAAGCAAGATCCGAGTGTTTTGGGCACTTTAAAAATAGTAAATCATTTTCTAAAATTCCAGAAATATTTGGGAATCATGGTTGGGACATATACTGTCCAAATCCAGAAAATGAGAATTTTTGGAATCAGTTTGATATTTTCCTAAAATGATTAAGTCATGAATAAAAAGAAATAAATAGTTAAATGATGTTTTAAATAAGGAAAATATGATTTTAATACTTGAATACTCTAATATATAATACTATGACTATTTTAGGGCATTTTGGTAATTTATAATAAGAAATAATATTTTGACCTTTTATGGATATTAAATAAATGGTTTTATAAAGGGTGAACAATTAAAATAAATGATTTATTGATCTAATAAATTATTAAAATATTATTATAATATTAATAATATTAGAATATGATGTTTGTTAAGTAAATAAAAATATTAAGATTAAAACTTCATTAAAATATTATTAAATGGTTAATAGTATTTGATTTAAGCATTAATAAATGATTAAGGTATTATTAAATAATTAATAATATTAGATTAAAATATTAATCTTAGATTAAAATATTATTAAAAGATTAATAATATTAAATTAAAGTATTATTAAATGATTAAAATATTATTAAGTAAATAATAATATTAGAGATTAAATAAAATGTTATTAATGTAATAACATTAGTAAAGGAATAAAAATATTATTAATAAATAAAATATTAATACGATTGGTAAATGACTAAAAGTATTATTAATTGATTAATGATATTAAAGCATAAGTAAGATATTATTAAAGTAATAATATTAATGCATGATTAAAATATTATTAAGAGGATTAATTAATAATATTAGTAAAGTATTAAAATATTATTAAGATGTTAATAATATTAGTAAGCAAATAAAAGTGTTATTAGTGAACTAGTAATACTAAGAGGGAATTAAATATTATCAAGATTAATAATATTAAGTGAATTAAATATTTAAGTTATACTTAATGACGTTTAATATTTTAAGAAATAGTACATTAATATTTTAATATTAATGGTAATTGTTTAAAAATTATTTTAAATGTTTTAAAAATCATTTAAGGGTAATATAAATGTTTAAAATATTTTGAGTTATTATAAATAACTTTAATCTTTTGGCAATAGTTTCATTAATAGTTTAATAATAATTAAATGATAATAGAATTATTTGATATTGAATCATTTAATAATAATTTGATGTTTGAAAATTCATGATAAATTAATAAATGTTTATTAAGTTATTTAAAATGATATATGGCTGATAGTGATATTTATGATATGAGCATATGTTCTCCAAGGGTGAAACTCTTGTTTTTCTTCCACTAAATCTCGTGTAACTCAAGTTTTCCAACTTAAATTTGTGATCCGTCAAAGGGGGGTGCTAGATACATGAGTTATCTAGTAAACCCAAGTGGTAGAACACAAATCTAGCAAGTTTTGAAACCTTTGAAACATTTTCCCAAAAGCAGTCCACTTTGAATATTAAGGGTTCAAAACCTAAAATAATTCTTATTCTATTTTTCTTGGGAATTTATTTGAGACGGTTGCATGTCTTTTAAAAATCTGGGAAAAATCACAGAGGTACATTAGGAAGTTATCTACATGTAGGAAAAAAAAGAGACGGCGTTTGATTTATAGGTTATGCGTAATGGCTATTTAGTAAAGGACTACTGAAATATTAACATTTGAATATCTCACTTTGTGTATACCTTTGGAAAATTCAGAAAATTTCTGATGAGGTTCAAATATGTTATGAGAGTATACCACGAAAATTTCAGATTTTTTTGAGCAAAACTCGATTTATGAAAAATGAAGCAAGATCAGAGTGTTTTGGGCACTTTAAAAATAGTAAATCATTTTCTAAAATTCCAGAAATATTTGGGAATCATGGTTTGGGACATATCTTGTCCAAATCCAGAAAATGAGAAATTTTGGAATCAGATTTGATATATTTTCCTAAAAATGATTAAGTCATGAATAAAAGAAATAAATAGTTAAATGATGTTTTAAATAAGGAAAATATGATTTTAATACTTGAATACTCCTAATATATAATACTATGACTATTTTAGGGCATTTTGGTAATTTATAATAAGAAATAATATTTTGACCTTTTATGGATATTAAATAAATGGTTTTATAAAGGGTGAACAATTAAAATAAATTGTTTATTGATCTAATAAATTATTAAAATGTTATTATAATATTAATAATATTAGAATATGATGTTGTTAAGTAAATAAAAATATTAAGATTAAAACTTCATTAAAATATTATTAAATGGTTAATAGTATTTGATTTAAGCATTAATAAATGATTAAGGTATTATTAAATAATTAATAATATTAGATTAAAATATTAATCTTAGATTAAAATATTATTAAAAGATTAATAATATTAAATTAAAGTATTATTAAATGATTAAAATATTATTAAGTAAATAATAATATTAGAGATTAAATAAAATGTTATTAATGTAATAACATTAGTAAAGGAATAAAATATTATTAAATAAAATATTAATACGATTGGTAAATGACTAAAAGTATTATTAATTGATTAATGATATTAAAGCATAAGTAAGATATTATTAAAGTAATAATATTAATGCATGATTAAAATATTATTAAGAGGATTAATTAATAATATTAGTAAAGTATTAAAATATTATTAAGATGTTAATAATATTAGTAAGCAAATAAAAGTGTTATTAGTGAACTAGTAATACTAAGAGGGAATTAAATATTATCAAGATTAATAATATTAAGTGAATTAAATATTTAAGTTATACTTAATGGCGTTTAATATTTTAAGAAATAGTACATTAATATTTTAATATTAATGGTAATTATTTAAAAATTATTTTAAAGGTTTTAAAAATCATTTAAGGGTAATATAAATGTTTTAAAAATATTTTGAGTTATTATAAATAACTTTAATCTTTTGGCAATAGTTTCATTAATAGTTTAATAATAATTAAATGATAATAGAATTATTTGATATTGAATCATTTAATAATAATTTGATTGTTTGAAAATTCATGATAAATTAATAAATGTTTATTAAGTTATTTTAAAATGATATGGTGATATTTATGATATGAGCATATGTTCTCGAGGGTGAAACTCTTGTTTTTCTTCCACTAAATCTCGTGTAACTCAAGTTTTCCAACTTAAATTTGTGATCCGTCAAAGGGGGGTGCTAGATACATGAGTTATCTAGTAAACCCAAGTGGTAGAACACAAATCTAGCAAGTTTTGAAACCTTTGAAATTTGTTTTCCCCAAAAGCAGTCCACTTTGAATATTAAGGGTTCAAAACCTAAAATAATTCTTATTCTGTTTTCTCTTGGGAATTTATTTTGGACGGTTGCATGTCTTTTAAAAATATGGGAAAAATCACAGAGCTACATTAGGAAGTTATCTACATGTAGGAAAAAGAACGGACGCGTTTCGATTTATAGGTTGTGCGTAATGGCTATTTCCGTAAAGGACTACTGAAATATTAACATTTGAATATCTCACTTTGTGTATACACTGGAAAATTCAGAAATTTTCTGATAGGTTCAAATATGTTATGAGAGTATACCTGAAAATTTCAGATTTTTGAGCAAAACTCGATTTATGAAAAATGAAGCAAGATCCGAGTGTTTTGGGCACTTTAAAAATAGTAAATCATTTTCTAAAATTCCAGAAATATTTGGGAATCATGGTTGGGACATATCTTGTCCAAATCCAGAAAATGAGAATTTTGGAATCAGTTTGATATTTTCCTAAAAATGATTAAGTCATGAATAAAAGGAAATAAATAGTTAAATGATGTTTTAAATAAGGAAAATATGATTTTAATACTTGAATACTCTAATATATAATACTATGACTATTTTAGGGCATTTTGGTAATTTATAATAAGAAATAATATTTTTGACCTTTTATGGATATTAAATAAATGGTTTTATAAAGGGTGAACAATTAAAATAAATTGTTTATTGATCTAATAAATTATTAAAATGTT
This sequence comes from Panax ginseng, assembly GCA_020205605.1. Classification (NCBI taxonomy): domain Eukaryota; kingdom Viridiplantae; phylum Streptophyta; class Magnoliopsida; order Apiales; family Araliaceae; genus Panax; species Panax ginseng. The sequence continues at coordinate 43,872,886 of CM035131.1, forward strand.
ATTATAATATTAATAATATTAGAATATGATGTTGTTAAGTAAATAAAAATATTAAGATTAAAACTTCATTAAAATATTATTAAATGGTTAATAGTATTTGATTTAAGCATTAATAAATGATTAAGGTATTATTAAATAATTAATAATATTAAATTAAAATAATAATATTAGATTAAAATATTATTAAAAGATTAATAATATTAAATTAAAGTATTATTAAATGATTAAAATATTATTAAGTAAATAATAATATTTGAGATTAAATAAAATGTTATTAATGTAATAACATTAGAATAAAAGGAATAAATATTATTAAATAAAATATAAAATATTAATACGATTGGTAAATGACTAAAAAGTATTATTAATTGATTAATGATATTAAAGCATAAGTAAGATATTATTAAAGTAATAATATTAATGCATGATTAAAATATTATTAAGAGGATTAATTAATAATATTAGTAAAGTATTAAAATATTATTAAGATGTTAATAATATTAGTAAGCAAATAAAAGTGTTATTAGTGAACTAGTAATACTAAGAGAATTAAATATTATCAAGATTAATAATATATTAAGTGAATTAAATATTTAAGTTATACTTAATGGCGTTTAATATTTTAAGAAATAGTACATTAATATTTTAATATTAATGGTAATTATTTAAAAATTATTTTAAAGGTTTTAAAAATCATTTAAGGGTAATATAAATGTTTTAAAAATATTTTGAGTTATTATAAATAACTTTAATCTTTTGGCAATAGTTTCATTAATAGTTTAATAATAATTAAATGATAATAGAATTATTTGATATTGAATCATTTAATAATAATTTGATTGTTTGAAAATTCATGATAAATTAATAAATGTTTATTAAGTTATTTAAAAAATATATGATATTTGATATTTATGATATGAGCATATGTTCTCCAAGGTGAAACTCTTGTTTTTCTTCCACTAAATCTCGTGTAACTCAAGTTTTCCAACTTAAATTTGTGATCCGTCAAATCGAAGGGGGTGCTAGATACATGAGTTATCTAGTAAACCCAAGTGGTAGAACACAAATCTAGCAAGTTTTGAAACCTTTGAAAACATTTTCCCCAAAGCAGTCCACTTTGAATATTAAGGGTTCAAAACCTAAAATAATTCTTATTCTTTTTCTTGGGAATTTATTTGGACGGTTGCATGTCTTTTAAAAATCTGGGAAAAATCACGAGAGGTACATTAGGAAGTTATCTACATGTAGGAAAAAAAGCGGATGGCGTTTGATTTATAGGTTGTGCGTAATGGCTATTTAAAGTAAAGGACTACGAAATATTAACATTTGAATATCTCTTTGTGTATACCTTTGGAAAATTCAGAAATTTTACATGAGGTTCAAATATGTTATGAGAGTATACCTGAAAATTTCAGATTTTTTTGAGCAAAACTCGATTTATGAAAAATGAAGCAAGATCCGAGTGTTTTGGGCACTTTAAAAATAGTAAATCATTTTCTAAAATTCCAGAAATATTTGGGAATCATGGTTTGGGACATATCTTGTCCAAATCCAGAAAATGAGAATTTTTGGAATCAGTTTGATATTTTTCCTAAAAATGATTAAGTCATGAATAAAAGGAAATAAATAGTTAAATGATGTTTTAAATAAGGAAAATATGATTTTAATACTTGAATACTCCTAATATATAATACTATGACTATTTTAGGGCATTTTGGTAATTTATAATAAGAAATAATATTTTGACCTTTTATGGATATTAAATAAATGGTTTTATAAAGGGTGAACAATTAAAATAAATTGTTTATTGATCTAATAAATTATTAAAATGTTATTATAATATTAATAATATTAGAATATGATGTTGTTAAGTAAATAAAAATATTAAGATTAAAACTTCATTAAAATATTATTAAATGGTTAATAGTATTTGATTTAAGCATTAATAAATGATTAAGGTATTATTAAATAATTAATAATATTAGATTAAAATATTAATCTTAGATTAAAATATTATTAAAAGATTAATAATATTAAATTAAAAAGTATTATTAAATGATTAAAATATTATTAAGTAAATAATAATATTTGAGATTAAATAAAATGTTATTAATGTAATAACATTAGTAAAAGAATAAAATATTATTAAATAAAATATTAATCGATTGGTAAATGACTAAAAGTATTATTAATTGATTAATGATATTAAAGCATAAGTAAGATATTATTAAAGTAATAATATTAATGCATGATTAAAATATTATTAAGAGGATTAATTAATAATATTAGTAAAGTATTAAAATATTATTAAGATGTTAATAATATTAGTAAGCAAATAAAAGTGTTATTAGTGAACTAGTAATACTACTAAGAGGAATTAAATATTATCAAGATTAATAATATTAAGTGAATTAAATATTTAAGTTATACTTAATGACGTTTAATATTTTAAGAAATAGTACATTAATATTTTAATATTAATGGTAATTGTTTAAAAATTATTTTAAATGTTTTAAAATCATTTAAGGGTAATATAAATGTTTTAAAAATATTTTGAGTTATTATAAATAACTTTAATCTTTTAGCAATAGTTTCATTAATAGTTTAATAATAATTAAATGATAATAGAATTATTTGATATTGAATCATTTAATAATAATTTGATTGTTTGAAAATTCATGATAAATTAATAAATGTTTATTAAGTTATTTAAAAAATGATATGATATTTGATATTTATGATATGAGCATATATTCTCAAGGTGAAACTCTTGTTTTCTTCCACTAAATCTCGTGTAACTCAAGTTTTCCAACTTAAATTTGTGATCCGTCAAAGGGGGGGTGCTAGATACATGAGTTATCTAGTAAACCCAAGTGGTAGAACACAAATCTAGCAAGTTTTTGAAACCTTTGAAATTTGTTTTCCCAAAAGCAGTCCACTTTGAATATTAAGGGTTCAAAACCTAAAATAATTCTTATTCTATTTTTCTTGGGAATTTATTTGAGACGGTTGCATGTCTTAAAAAAATCTGGGAAAAATCAGAGAGGTACATTAGGAAGTTATCTACATGTAGGAAAAAAAAGCGGATAGCGTTTGATTTATAGGTTGTGCGTAATGGCTATTTCAGTAAAGGACTACGAAATATTAACATTTGAATATCTCCTTTGTGTATACTTTGGAAAATTCAGAAATTTTACTGATAGGTTCAAATATGTTATGAGAGTATACCCTGAAAATTTCAGATTTTTTGAGCAAAACTCGATTTATGAAAAATGAAGCAAGATCCAGAGTGTTTTGGGCACTTTAAAAATAGTAAATCATTTTCTAAAATTCCAGAAATATTTGGGAATCATGGTTGGGACATATCTTGTCCAAATCCAGAAAATGAGAATTTTGGAATCAGTTTGATATTTTCCTAAAAATGATTAAGTCATGAATAAAAGAAATAAATAGTTAAATGATGTTTTAAATAAGGAAAATATGATTTTAATACTTGAATACTCTAATATATAATACTATGACTATTTTAGGGCATTTTGGTAATTTATAATAAGAAATAATATTTTGACCTTTTATGGATATTAAATAAATGGTTTTATAAAGGGTGAACAATTAAAATAAATTGTTTATTGATCTAATAAATTATTAAAATGTTATTATAATATTAATAATATTAGAATATGATGTTGTTAAGTAAATAAAAATATTAAGATTAAAACTTCATTAAAATATTATTAAATGGTTAATAGTATTTGATTTAAGCATTAATAAATGATTAAGGTATTATTAAATAATTAATAATATTAGATTAAAATATTAATCTTAGATTAAAATATTATTAAAAGATTAATAATATTAAATTAAAAGTATTATTAAATGATTAAAATATTATTAAGTAAATAATAATATTATTAGATTAAATAAAATGTTATTAATGTAATAACATTAGTAAAGGAATAAAAATATTATTAAATAAAATATTAATACGATTGGTAAATGACTAAAAGTATTATTAATTGATTAATGATATTAAAGCATAAATAAGATATTATTAAAGTAATAATATTAATATGCTGATTAAAATATTATTAAGAGGATTAATTAATAATATTAGTAAAGTATTAAAATATTATTAAGATGTTAATAATATTAGTAAGCAAATAAAAGTGTTATTAGTGAACTAGTAATACTAAGAGAATTAAATATTATCAAGATTAATAATATTAAGTGAATTAAATATTTAAGTTATACTTAATGGCGTTTAATATTTTAAGAAATAGTACATTAATATTTTAATATTAATGGTAATTATTTAAAATTATTTTAAAGGTTTTAAAAATCATTTAAAGGTAATATAAATGTTTTAAAAATATTTTGAGTTATTATAAATAACTTTAATCTTTTGGCAATAGTTTCATTAATAGTTTAATAATAATTAAATGATAATAGAATTATTTGATATTGAATCATTTAATAATAATTTTGGTGTTTGAAAATTCATGATAAATTAATAAATGTTTATTAAGTTATTTAAAATGATATAGTGATATTTATGAGATATTTATGATATGAGCATATATTCTCCAAGGGTGAAACTCTTGTTTTTCTTCCACTAAATCTCGTGTAACTCAAGTTTTCCAACTTAAATTTGTGATCCGTCAAAGGGGGTGCTAGATACATGAGTTATCTAGTAAACCCAAGTGGTAGAACACAAATCTAGCAAGTTTTTGAAACCTTTGAAATTTGTTTTCCCCAAAAGCAGTCCACTTTGAATATTAAGGGTTCAAAACCCTAAAATAATTCTTATTCTTTTTTTTCTTGGGGATTTTATTTGAGACGGTTGCATGTCTTTTAAAAATCTGGGAAAAATCACAGAGGTACATTAGGAAGTTATCTACATGTAGGAAAAAAAGCAGATAGCGTTTGATTTATAGGTTGTGCGTAATGGCTATTTAGTAAAGGACTACGAAATATTAACATTTGAATATCTCCTTTGTGTATACTTTGGAAAATTCAGAAAATTTTCTGATAGGTTCAAATATATATTATGAGAGTATACCTGAAAATTTCAGATTTTTTGAGCAAAACTCGATTTATGAAAAATGAAGCAAGATCCAAGAGTGTTTTGGGCACTTTAAAAATAGTAAATCATTTTCTAAAATTCCAGAAATATTTGGGAATCATGGTTTGGGACATATCTTGTCCAAATCCAGAAAATGAGAATTTTTGGAATCAGTTTGATATTTTTCCTAAAAATGATTAAGTCATGAATAAAAGGAAATAAATAGTTAAATGATGTTTTAAATAAGGAAAATATGATTTTAATACTTGAATACTCTAATATATAATACTATGACTATTTTAGGGCATTTTGGTAATTTATAATAAGAAATAATATTTTTGACCTTTTATGGATATTAAATAAATGGTTTTATAAAGGGTGAACAATTAAAATAAATTGTTTATTGATCTAATAAATTATTAAAATGTTATTATAATATTAATAATATTAGAATATGATGTTGTTAAGTAAATAAAAATATTAAGATTAAAACTTCATTAAAATATTATTAAATGGTTAATAGTATTTGATTTAAGCATTAATAAATGATTAAGGTATTATTAAATAATTAATAATATTAGATTAAAATATTAATCTTAGATTAAAATATTATTAAAAGATTAATAATATTAAATTAAAGTATTATTAAATGATTAAAATATTATTAAGTAAATAATAATATTAGAGATTAAATAAAATATTATTAATGTAATAACATTAGTAAAGGAATAAAATATTATTAAATAAAATATTAATAATACGATTGGTAAATGACTAAAAGTATTATTAATTGATTAATGATATTAAAGCATAAAGTAAGATATTATTAAAGTAATAATATTAATGCATGATTAAAATATTATTAAGAGGATTAATTAATAATATTAGTAAAGTATTAAAATATTATTAAGATGTTAATAATATTAGTAAGCAAATAAAAGTGTTATTAGTGAACTAGTAATACTAAGAGGGAATTAAATATTATCAAGATTAATAATATTAAGTGAATTAAATATTTAAGTTATACTTAATGACGTTTAATATTTTAAGAAATAGTACATTAATATTTTAATATTAATGGTAATTATTTAAAATTATTTTTAAAGGTTTTAAAAATCATTTAAGGTAATATAAATGTTTTAAAAATATTTTGAGTTATTATAAATAACTTTAATCTTTTGGCAATGGTTTCATTAATAGTTTAATAATAATTAAATGATAATAGAATTATTTGATATTGAATCATTTAATAATAATTTGGTGTTTGAAAATTCATGATAAATTAATAAATGTTTATTAAGTTATTTAAAATGATATAGTGATATTTATGATATTTATGATATGAGCATATATTCTCCGAGGTGAAACTCTTGTTTTTCTTCCACTAAATCTCGTGTAACTCAAGTTTTCCAACTTAAATTTGTGATCCGTCAAAGGGGGGGTGCTAGATACATGAGTTATCTAGTAAACCCAAGTGGTAGAACACAAATCTAGCAAGTTTTGAAACCTTTGAAATTTTTTTCCCCAAAGCAGTCCACTTTGAATATTAAGGGTTCAAAACCTAAAATAATTCTTATTTCTATTTTTCTTGGGAATTTTTTGGATGGTTGCATGTCTTTTAAAAATCTGGGAAAAATCACAGAGGTACATTAGGAAGTTATCTACATGTAGGAAAAAGAAGCGGATGGCGTTTGATTTATAGGTTGTGCGTAATGGCTATTTAAGTAAAGGACTACTGAAATATTAACATTTGAATATCTCTTTGTGTATACACTTTGGAAAATTGAAATTTTTACTGATGAGGTTCAAATATGTTATGAGAGTATACCACTGAAAATTTCAGATTTTTTTGAGCAAAACTCGATTTATGAAAAATGAAGCAAGATCCGAGTGTTTTGGGCACTTTAAAAATAGTAAATCATTTTCTAAAATTCCAGAAATATTTGGGAATCATGGTTGGGACATATCTTGTCCAAATCCAGAAAATGAGAATTTTTGGAATCAGTTTGATATTTTCCTAAAAATGATTAAGTCATGAATAAAAGGAAATAAATAGTTAAATGATGTTTTAAATAAGGAAAATATGATTTTAATACTTGAATACTCTAATATATAATACTATGACTATTTTAGGGCATTTTGGTAATTTATAATAAGAAATAATATTTTGACCTTTTATGGATATTAAATAAATGGTTTTATAAAGGGTGAACAATTAAAATAAATTGTTTATTGATCTAATAAATTATTAAAATGTTATTATAATATTAATAATATTAGAATATGATGTTGTTAAGTAAATAAAAATATTAAGATTAAAACTTCATTAAAATATTATTAAATGGTTAATAGTATTTGATTTAAGCATTAATAAATGATTAAGGTATTATTAAATAATTAATAATATTAGATTAAAATATTAATCTTAGATTAAAATATTATTAAAAGATTAATAATATTAAATTAAAAGTATTATTAAATGATTAAAATATTATTAAGTAAATAATAATATTCGAGATTAAATAAAATAAAATATTAATTAATGTAATAATAATAGTAAATAAATAAAATATTAATACGATTGGTAAATGACTAAAAGTATTATTAATTGATTAATGATATTAAAGCATAAGTAAGATATTATTAAAGTAATAATATTAATGCATGATTAAAATATTATTAAGAGGATTAATTAATAATATTAGTAAAGTATTAAAATATTATTAAGATGTTAATAATATTAGTAAGCAAATAAAAGTGTTATTAGTGAACTAGTAATACTAAGAGGGAATTAAATATTATCAAGATTAATAATATTAAGTGAATTAAATATTTAAGTTATACTTAATGGCGTTTAATATTTTAAGAAATAGTACATTAATATTTTAATATTAATGGTAATGTTTAAAAATTATTTTAAAGGTTTTAAAAATCATTTAAGGGTAATATAAATGTTTTAAAAATATTTTGAGTTATTATAAATAACTTTAATCTTTTGGCAATAGTTTCATTAATAGTTTAATAATAATTAAATGATAATAGAATTATTTGATATTGAATCATTTAATAATAATTTGATTGTTTGAAAATTCATGATAAATTAATAAATGTTTATTAAGTTATTTAAAATAATATAGTGATATTTATGATATTTATGATATGAGCATATATTCTCAAGGGTGAAACTCTTGTTTTTCTTCCACTAAATCTCGTGTAACTCAAGTTTTCCAACTTAAATTTGTGATCCGTCAAAGGGGGTGCTAGATACATGAGTTATCTAGTAAACCCAAGTGGTAGAACACAAATCTAGCAAGTTTTGAAACCTTTGAAAAATTTTTCCCCAAAGCAGTCCACTTTGAATATTAAGGGTTCAAAACCCTAAAATAATTCTTATTCTATTTTTTTCTTGGAATTTATTTTGGACGGTTGCATGTCTTTTAAAAATCTGGGAAAAATCACAGAGGTACATTAGGAAGTTATCTACATGTAAAAAAAAAGAGCGATAGCGTTTGATTTATAGGTTGTGCGTAATGGCTATTTAAGTAAAGGACTACGAAATATTAACATTTGAATATCTCACTTTGTGTATACCTTTGGAAAATTCAGAAAATTTTTACTGATGAGGTTCAATATATGTTATGAGAGTATACCCTGAAAATTTCAGATTTTTTTGAGCAAAACTCGATTTATGAAAAATGAAGCAAGATCCGAGTGTTTTGGGCACTTTAAAAATAGTAAATCATTTTCTAAAATTCCAGAAATATTTGGGAATCATGGTTTGGGACATATCTTGTCCAAATCCAGAAAATGAGAATTTTTGGAATCAGTTTGATATTTTTCCTAAAAATGATTAAGTCATGAATAAAAAGGAAATAAATAGTTAAATGATGTTTTAAATAAGGAAAATATGATTTTAATACTTGAATACTCTAATATATAATACTATGACTATTTTAGGGCATTTTGGTAATTTATAATAAGAAATAATATTTTGACCTTTTATGGATATTAAATAAATGGTTTTATAAAGGGTGAACAATTAAAATAAATTGTTTATTGATCTAATAAATTATTAAAATGTTATTATAATATTAATAATATTAGAATATGATGTTGTTAAGTAAATAAAAATATTAAGATTAAAACTTCATTAAAATATTATTAAATGGTTAATAGTATTTGATTTAAGCATTAATAAATGATTAAGGTATTATTAAATAATTAATAATATTAGATTAAAATATTAATCTTAGATTAAAATATTATTAAAAGATTAATAATATTAAATTAAAGTATTATTAAATGATTAAAATATTATTAAGTAAATAATAATATTAGAGATTAAATAAAATGTTATTAATGTAATAACATTAGTAAAGAATAAAATATTATTAAATAAAATATTAATACGATTGGTAAATGACTAAAAGTATTATTAATTGATTAATGATATTAAAGCATAAGTAAGATATTATTAAAGTAATAATATTAATGCATGATTAAAATATTATTAAGAGGATTAATTAATAATATTAGTAAAGTATTAAAATATTATTAAGATGTTAATAATATTAGTAAGCAAATAAAAGTGTTATTAGTGAACTAGTAATACTAAGAGGGAATTAAATATTATCAAGATTAATAATATTAAGTGAATTAAATATTTAAGTTATACTTAATGACGTTTAATATTTTAAGAAATAGTACATTAATATTTTAATATTAATGGTAATTGTTTAAAATTATTTTAAATGTTTTAAAAATCATTTAAGGGTAATATAAATGTTTTAAAAATATTTTGAGTTATTATAAATAACTTTAATCTTTTGGCAATGGTTTCATTAATAGTTTAATAATAATTAAATGATAATAGAATTATTTGATATTGAATCATTTAATAATAATTTGATTGTTTGAAAATTCATGATAAATTAATAAATGTTTATTAAGTTATTTAAAATGATATATGATGATATTTATGATATGAGCATATATTCTCAAGGTGAAACTCTTGTTTTTCTTCCACTAAATCTCGTGTAACTCAAGTTTTCCAACTTAAATTTGTGATCGTCGAAGGGGGGTGCTAGATACATGAGTTATCTAGTAAACCCAAGTGGTAGAACACAAATCTAGCAAGTTTTGAAACCTTTGAAATTTATTTTTCCCAAAAGCAGTCCACTTTGAATATTAAGGGTTCAAAACCCTAAAATAATTCTTATTCTGTTTTTTTCTTGGGAATTTTATTTTGGACGGTTGCATGTCTTTTAAAAATCTGGGAAAAATCACAGAGGTACATTAGGAAGTTATCTACATGTAGGAAAAAGAAGCGGATGGCGTTTGATTTATAGGTTGTGCGTAATGGCTATTTAAGTAAAGGACTCGAAATATTAACATTTGAATATCTCCTTTGTGTATACTTTGGAAAATTCAGAAATTTTTACAGTAGGTTCAAATATGTTATGAGAGTATACCCTGAAAATTTCAGATTTTTTGAGCACAACTCGATTTATGAAAAATGAAGCAAGATCCGAGTGTTTTGGGCACTTTAAAAATAGTAAATCATTTTCTAAAATTCCAGAAATATTTGGGAATCATGGTTGGGACATATCTTGTCCAAATCCAGAAAATGAGAATTTTGGAATCAGTTTGATATTTTTCCTAAAAATGATTAAGTCATGAATAAAAGGAAATAAATAGTTAAATGATGTTTTAAATAAGGAAAATATGATTTTAATACTTGAATACTCTAATATATAATACTATGACTATTTTAGGGCATTTTGGTAATTTATAATAAGAAATAATATTTTTGACCTTTTATGGATATTAAATAAATGGTTTTATAAAGGGTGAACAATTAAAATAAATTGTTTATTGATCTAATAAATTATTAAAATGTTATTATAATATTAATAATATTAGAATATGATGTTGTTAAGTAAATAAAAATATTAAGATTAAAACTTCATTAAAATATTATTAAATGGTTAATAGTATTTGATTTAAGCATTAATAAATGATTAAGGTATTATTAAATAATTAATAATATTAGATTAAAATATTAATCTTAGATTAAAATATTATTAAAAGATTAATAATATTAAATTAAAGTATTATTAAATGATTAAAATATTATTAAGTAAATAATAATATTAGAGATTAAATAAAATATTATTAATGTAATAACATTAGTAAAGGAAAAAAATTATTAAATAAAATATTAATACGATTGGTAAATGACTAAAAGTATTATTAATTGATTAATGATATTAAAGCATAAGTAAGATATTATTAAAGTAATAATATTAATGCATGATTAAAATATTATTAAGAGGATTAATTAATAATATTAGTAAAGTATTAAAATATTATTAAGATGTTAATAATATTAGTAAGCAAATAAAAGTGTTATTAGTGAACTAGTAATACTAAGAGGGAATTAAATATTATCAAGATTAATAATATTAAGTGAATTAAATATTTTAAGTTATACTTAATGGCGTTTAATATTTTAAGAAATAGTACATTAATATTTTAATATTAATGGTAATTGTTTAAAATTATTTTAAAGGTTTTAAAAATCATTTAAGGGTAATATAAATGTTTTAAAAATATTTTGAGTTATTATAAATAACTTTAATCTTTTGGCAATGGTTTCATTAATAGTTTAATAATAATTAAATGATAATAGAATTATTTGATATTGAATCATTTAATAATAATTTGATTGTTTGAAAATTCATGATAAATTAATAAATGTTTATTAAGTTATTTAAAATGATATATTTGATATTTGATATTTATGATATGCATATATGTTCTCAAGGGTGAAACTCTTGTTTTTCTTCCACTAAATCTCGTGTAACTCAAGTTTTCCAACTTAAATTTGTGATCCGTCAAAGGGGGGTGCTAGATACATGAGTTATCTAGTAAACCCAAGTGGTAGAACACAAATCTAGCAAGTTTTGAAACCTTTGAAATTTATTTTCCCCAAAAGCAGTCCACTTTGAATGTTAAGGGTTCAAAAACCTAAAATAATTCTTATTCTATTTTTCTTGGGACTTTATTTGGATGGTTGCATGTCTTTTAAAAATCTGGGAAAAATCAGAGGTACATTAGGAAGTTATCTACATGTAGGAAAAAAAGATGCGTTTGATTTATAGGTTGTGCGTAATGGCTATTAAAAGTAAAGGACTACGAAATATTAACATTTGAATATCTCACTTTGTGTATACCTTTGGAAAATTCAGAAATTTTACTGATAGGTTCAAATATGTTATGAGAGTATACCCTGAAAATTTCAGATTTTTTGAGCAAAACTCGATTTATGAAAAATGAAGCAAGATCCGAGTGTTTTGGGCACTTTAAAAATAGTAAATCATTTTCTAAAATTCCAGAAATATTTGGGAATCATGGTTGGGACATATCTTGTCCAAATCCAGAAAATGAGAATTTTTGGAATCAGTTTGATATTTTTCTAAAATGATTAAGTCATGAATAAAAGGAAATAAATAGTTAAATGATGTTTTAAATAAGGAAAATATGATTTTAATACTTGAATACTCCTAATATATAATACTATGACTATTTTAGGGCATTTTGGTAATTTATAATAAGAAATAATATTTTTGACCTTTTATGGATATTAAATAAATGGTTTTATAAAGGGTGAACAATTAAAATAAATTGTTTATTGATCTAATAAATTATTAAAATGTTATTATAATATTAATAATATTAGAATATGATGTTGTTAAGTAAATAAAAATATTAAGATTAAAACTTCATTAAAATATTATTAAATGGTTAATAGTATTTGATTTAAGCATTAATAAATGATTAAGGTATTATTAAATAATTAATAATATTAGATTAAAATATTAATCTTAGATTAAAATATTATTAAAAGATTAATAATATTAAATTAAAGTATTATTAAATGATTAAAATATTATTAAGTAAATAATAATATTGAGATTAAATAAAATGTTATTAATGTAATAACATTAGTAAAGGAATAAAATATTATTAAATGATTAATAAAATATTAATAACGATTGATTAAATGACTAAAAGTATTATTAATTGATTAATGATATTAAAGCATAAGTAAGATATTATTAAAGTAATAATATTAATGCATGATTAAAATATTATTAAGAGGATTAATTAATAATATTAGTAAAGTATTAAAATATTATTAAGATGTTAATAATATTAGTAAGCAAATAAAAGTGTTATTAGTGAACTAGTAATACTAAGAGGGAATTAAATATTATCAAGATTAATAATATTAAGTGAATTAAATATTTAAGTTATACTTAATGGCGTTTAATATTTTAAGAAATAGTACATTAATATTTTAATATTAATGGTAATTGTTTAAAAATTATTTTAAATGTTTTAAAAATCATTTAAGGGTAATATAAATGTTTTAAAATATTTTGAGTTATTATAAATAACTTTAATCTTTTGGCAATGGTTTCATTAATAGTTTAATAATAATTAAATGATAATAGAATTATTTGATATTGAATCATTTAATAATAATTTGATTGTTTGAAAATTCATGATAAATTAATAAATGTTTATTAAGTTATTTAAAATGATATGATATTTATGATATTTATGATATGAGCATATGTTCTCAAGGTGAAACTCTTGTTTTTCTTCCACTAAATCTCGTGTAACTCAAGTTTTCCAACTTAAATTTGTGATCCGTCAAAGGGGGGGTGCTAGATACATGAGTTATCTAGTAAACCCAAGTGGTAGAACACAAATCTAGCAAGTTTTGAAACCTTTGAAAACATTTTCCCCAAAAGCAGTCCACTTTGAATATTAAGGGTTCAAAACCCTAAAATAATTCTTATTCTATTTTTCTTGGGATTTTATTTGGACGGTTGCATGTTTTTAAAAATCAGGAAAAATCACGAGAGGTACATTAGGAAGTTATCTACATGTAGGAAAAAAGAGCGGACGCGTTTGATTTATAGGTTGTGCGTAATGGCTATTTTAGTAAAGGACTACGAAATATTAACATTTGAATATCTCACTTTGTGTATACCTTTGGAAAATTCAGAAATTTTTACAGTAGGTTCAAATATGTTATGAGAGTATACCTGAAAATTTCAGATTTTTTTGAGCAAAACTCGATTTATGAAAAATGAAGCAAGATCCAGAGTGTTTTGGGCACTTTAAAAATAGTAAATCATTTTCTAAAATTCCAGAAATATTTGGGAATCATGGTTGGGACATATACTGTCCAAATCCAGAAAATGAGAATTTTTGGAATCAGTTTGATATTTTTCCTAAAAATGATTAAGTCATGAATAAAAGGAAATAAATAGTTAAATGATGTTTTAAATAAGGAAAATATGATTTTAATACTTGAATACTCCTAATATATAATACTATGACTATTTTAGGGCATTTTGGTAATTTATAATAAGAAATAATATTTTGACCTTTTATGGATATTAAATAAATGGTTTTATAAAGGGTGAACAATTAAAATAAATTGTTTATTGATCTAATAAATTATTAAAATGTTATTATAATATTAATAATATTAGAATATGATGTTGTTAAGTAAATAAAAATATTAAGATTAAAACTTCATTAAAATATTATTAAATGGTTAATAGTATTTGATTTAAGCATTAATAAATGATTAAGGTATTATTAAATAATTAATAATATTAGATTAAAATATTAATCTTAGATTAAAATATTATTAAAAGATTAATAATATTAAATTAAAGTATTATTAAATGATTAAAATATTATTAAGTAAATAATAATATTAGAGATTAAATAAAATATTATTAATGTAATAACATTAGTAAAGAATAAAATATTATTAAATAAAATATTAATACGATTGGTAAATGACTAAAAGTATTATTAATTGATTAATGATATTAAAGCATAAGTAAGATATTATTAAAGTAATAATATTAATGCATGATTAAAATATTATTAAGAGGATTAATTAATAATATTAGTAAAGTATTAAAATATTATTAAGATGTTAATAATATTAGTAAGCAAATAAAAGTGTTATTAGTGAACTAGTAATACTAAGAGGGGAATTAAATATTATCAAGATTAATAATATTAAGTGAATTAAATATTTTAAGTTATACTTAATGACGTTTAATATTTTAAGAAATAGTACATTAATATTTTAATATTAATGGTAATTGTTTAAAATTATTTTAAAGGTTTTAAAAATCATTTAAGGGTAATATAAATGTTTTAAAAATATTTTGAGTTATTATAAATAACTTTAATCTTTTAGCAATGGTTTCATTAATAGTTTAATAATAATTAAATGATAATAGAATTATTTGATATTGAATCATTTAATAATAATTTGTGTTTGAAAATTCATGATAAATTAATAAATGTTTATTAAGTTATTTAAAAAATATGATATATTTGATATTTATGATATGAGCATATGTTCTCCAAGGTGAAACTCTTGTTTTTCTTCCACTAAATCTCGTGTAACTCAAGTTTTCCAACTTAAATTTGTGATCCGTCAAAGGGGGTGCTAGATACATGAGTTATCTAGTAAACCCAAGTGGTAGAACACAAATCTAGCAAGTTTTGAAACCTTTGAAATTTATTTTTCCCAAAAGCAGTCCACTTTGAATGTTAAGGGTTCAAAACCCTAAAATAATTCTTATTTCCTATTTTTTTTGGGGATTTATTTTTGGATGGTTGCATGTCTTTTTAAAAATCTGGGAAAAATCACAGAGGTACATTAGGAAGTTATCTACATGTAGGAAAAAAAGAACGGACACGTTTGATTTATAGGTTGTGCGTAATGGCTATTTTAGTAAAGGACTCGAAATATTAACATTTGAATATCTCACTGTGTATACCTTTGGAAAATTCAGAAATTTTTACAGTAGGTTCAAATATGTTATGAGAGTATACCCTGAAAATTTCAGATTTTCTGAGCAAAACTCGATTTATGAAAAATGAAGCAAGATCCGAGTGTTTTGGGCACTTTAAAAATAGTAAATCATTTTCTAAAATTCCAGAAATATTTGGGAATCATGGTTGGGACATATCTTGTCCAAATCCAGAAAATGAGAAATTTTGGAATCAGTTTGATATTTTCCTAAAAATGATTAAGTCATGAATAAAAGGAAATAAATAGTTAAATGATGTTTTAAATAAGGAAAATATGATTTTAATACTTGAATACTCCTAATATATAATACTATGACTATTTTAGGGCATTTTGGTAATTTATAATAAGAAATAATATTTTGACCTTTTATGGATATTAAATAAATGGTTTTATAAAGGGTGAACAATTAAAATAAATTGTTTATTGATCTAATAAATTATTAAAATGTTATTATAATATTAATAATATTAGAATATGATGTTGTTAAGTAAATAAAAATATTAAGATTAAAACTTCATTAAAATATTATTAAATGGTTAATAGTATTTGATTTAAGCATTAATAAATGATTAAGGTATTATTAAATAATTAATAATATTAGATTAAAATATTAATCTTAGATTAAAATATTATTAAAAGATTAATAATATTAAATTAAAGTATTATTAAATGATTAAAATATTATTAAGTAAATAATAATATTAGAGATTAAATAAAATGTTATTAATGTAATAACATTAGTAAAGGAATAAAATATTATTAAATAAAATATTAATAAAAACGATTGGTAAATGACTAAAAGTATTATTAATTGATTAATGATATTAAAGCATAAGTAAGATATTATTAAAGTAATAATATTAATGCATGATTAAAATATTATTAAGAGGATTAATTAATAATATTAGTAAAGTATTAAAATATTATTAAGATGTTAATAATATTAGTAAGCAAATAAAAGTGTTATTAGTGAACTAGTAATACTAAGAGGGAATTAAATATTATCAAGATTAATAATATTAAGTGAATTAAATATTTAAGTTATACTTAATGACGTTTAATATTTTAAGAAATAGTACATTAATATTTTAATATTAATGGTAATTGTTTAAAAATTATTTTAAAGGTTTTAAAAATCATTTAAGGGTAATATAAATGTTTTAAAAATATTTTGAGTTATTATAAATAACTTTAATCTTTTGGCAATGGTTTCATTAATAGTTTAATAATAATTAAATGATAATAGAATTATTTGATATTGAATCATTTAATAATAATTTGATTGTTTGAAAATTCATGATAAATTAATAAATGTTTATTAAGTTATTTAAAATGATATAGTGATATTTATGATATTTATGATATGAGCATATGTTCTCCAAGGTGAAACTCTTGTTTTTCTTCCACTAAATCTCGTGTAACTCAAGTTTTCCAACTTAAATTTGTGATCCGTCAAAGGGGGGGGGGGGGGGGGGGGGGGTGCTAGATACATGAGTTATCTAGTAAACCCAAGTGGTAGAACACAAATCTAGCAAGTTTTGAAACCTTTGAAATTTATTTTCCCAAAAGCAGTCCACTTTGAATGTTAAGGGTTCAAAACCCTAAAATAATTCTTATTCTCCTTTTTTCTTGGGACTGTTTCGGACGGTTGCATGTCTTTTAAAAATCTGGGAAAAATCACAGAGGTACATTAGGAAGTTATCTACATGTAGGAAAAAGAACGGACGCGTTTCGATTTATAGGTTGTGCGTAATGGCTATTTCCGTAAAGGACTCTGAAATATTAACATTTGAATATCTCACTGTGTATACACTGGAAAATTCAGAAATTTTTACAGTAGGTTCAAATATGTTATGAGAGTATACCCTGAAAATTTCAGATTTTTCTGAGCAAAACTCGATTTATGAAAAATGAAGCAAGATCCGAGTGTTTTGGGCACTTTAAAAATAGTAAATCATTTTCTAAAATTCCAGAAATATTTGGGAATCATGGTTGGGACATATACTGTCCAAATCCAGAAAATGAGAATTTTTGGAATCAGTTTGATATTTTTCCTAAAAATGATTAAGTCATGAATAAAAGGAAATAAATAGTTAAATGATGTTTTAAATAAGGAAAATATGATTTTAATACTTGAATACTCCTAATATATAATACTATGACTATTTTAGGGCATTTTGGTAATTTATAATAAGAAATAATATTTTTGACCTTTTATGGATATTAAATAAATGGTTTTATAAAGGGTGAACAATTAAAATAAATTGTTTATTGATCTAATAAATTATTAAAATGTTATTATAATATTAATAATATTAGAATATGATGTTGTTAAGTAAATAAAAATATTAAGATTAAAACTTCATTAAAATATTATTAAATGGTTAATAGTATTTGATTTAAGCATTAATAAATGATTAAGGTATTATTAAATAATTAATAATATTAGATTAAAATATTAATCTTAGATTAAAATATTATTAAAAGATTAATAATATTAAATTAAAGTATTATTAAATGATTAAAATATTATTAAGTAAATAATAATATTTGAGATTAAATAAAATGTTATTAATGTAATAACATTAGTAAAGGAATAAAATATTATTAAATAAAATATTAATACGATTGGTAAATGATTGGTAAATGACTAAAAGTATTATTAATTGATTAATGATATTAAAGCATAAGTAAGATATTATTAAAGTAATAATATTAATGCATGATTAAAAAATATTATTAAGAGGATTAATTAATAATATTAGTAAAGTATTAAAATATTATTAAGATGTTAATAATATTAGTAAGCAAATAAAAAGTGTTATTAGTGAACTAGTAATACTAAGAGGGGAATTAAATATTATCAAGATTAATAATATTAAGTGAATTAAATATTTAAGTTATACTTAATGACGTTTAATATTTTAAGAAATAGTACATTAATATTTTAATATTAATGGTAATTGTTTAAAATTATTTTAAAGGTTTTAAAAATCATTTAAGGGTAATATAAATGTTTTAAAAATATTTTGAGTTATTATAAATAACTTTAATCTTTTGGCAATGGTTTCATTAATAGTTTAATAATAATTAAATGATAATAGAATTATTTGATATTGAATCATTTAATAATAATTTCGGTGTTTGAAAATTCATGATAAATTAATAAATGTTTATTAAGTTATTTAAAATGATATTACTGATATTTATGATATGAGCATATGTTCTCCAAGGGTGAAACTCTTGTTTTTCTTCCACTAAATCTCGTGTAACTCAAGTTTTCCAACTTAAATTTGTGATCCGTCAAAAGGGGGGTGCTAGTTACATGAGTTATCTAGTAAACACAAGTGGTAGAACACAAATCTAGCAAGTTTTGAAACCTTTGGGTCATTTTTCCCAAAAGCAGTCCACTTTGAAATTAAGGGTTCAAAACCCTAAAATAATTCTTTATTCCTGTTTTTCTTGGGACTGTTTCGGACGGTTGCATGTCTTTTAAAAATCTGGGAAAAATCACAGAGGTACATTAGGAAGTTATCTACATGTAGGAAAAAGAACGGACGCGTTTCGATTTATAGGTTGTGCGTAATGGCTATTTCCGTAAAGGACTCTGAAATATTAACATTTGAATATCTCACTGTGTATACACTGGAAAATTCAGAAATTTTTACAGTAGGTTCAAATATGTTATGAGAGTATACCCTGAAAATTTCAGATTTTTTGAGCACAACTCGATTTATGAAAAATGAAGCAAGATCCGAGTGTTTTGGGCACTTTAAAAATAGTAAATCATTTTCTAAAATTCCAAAAATATTTGGGAATCATGGTTGGGACATATACTGTCCAAATCCAGAAAATGAGAATTTTTGGAATCAGTTTGATATTTTTCCTAAAAATGATTAAGTCATGAATAAAAGGAAATAAATAGTTAAATGATGTTTTAAATAAGGAAAATATGATTTTAATACTTGAATACTCCTAATATATAATACTATGACTATTTTAGGGCATTTTGGTAATTTATAATAAGAAATAATATTTTTGACCTTTTATGGATATTAAATAAATGGTTTTATAAAGGGTGAACAATTAAAATAAATTGTTTATTGATCTAATAAATTATTAAAATGTTATTATAATATTAATAATATTAGAATATGATGTTGTTAAGTAAATAAAAATATTAAGATTAAAACTTCATTAAAATATTATTAAATGGTTAATAGTATTTGATTTAAGCATTAATAAATGATTAAGGTATTATTAAATAATTAATAATATTAGATTAAAATATTAATCTTAGATTAAAATATTATTAAAAGATTAATAATATTAAATTAAAGTATTATTAAATGATTAAAATATTATTAAGTAAATAATAATATTAGAGATTAAATAAAATGTTATTAATGTAATAACATTAGTAAAGGAATAAAATATTATTAAATAAAATATTAATACGATTGGTAAATGACTAAAAGTATTATTAATTGATTAATGATATTAAAGCATAAGTAAGATATTATTAAAGTAATAATATTAATGCATGATTAAAATATTATTAAGAGGATTAATTAATAATATTAGTAAAGTATTAAAATATTATTAAGATGTTAATAATATTAGTAAGCAAATAAAAGTGTTATTAGTGAACTAGTAATACTAAGAGGGAATTAAATATTATCAAGATTAATAATATTAAGTGAATTAAATATTTAAGTTATACTTAATGACGTTTAATATTTTAAGAAATAGTACATTAATATTTTAATATTAATGGTAATTGTTTAAAAATTATTTTAAAGGTTTTAAAAATCATTTAAGGGTAATATAAATGTTTTAAAAATATTTTGAGTTATTATAAATAACTTTAATCTTTTGGCAATAGTTTCATTAATAGTTTAATAATAATTAAATGATAATAGAATTATTTGATATTGAATCATTTAATAATAATTTTGATTGTTTGAAAATTCATGATAAATTAATAAATGTTTATTAAGTTATTTAAAATGATATGACTGATATTTATGATATGAGCATATGTTCTCCAAGGGTGAAACTCTTGTTTTTCTTCCACTAAATCTCGTGTAACTCAAGTTTTCCAACTTAAATTTGTGATCCGTCAAAGGGAGGGTGCTAGATACATGAGTTATCCAGTAAACCCAAGTGGTAGAACACAAATCTAGCAAGTTTTGAAACCTTTGGGGGCTGTTTTCCCCAAAACAGTCCACTTTGAATGTTAAGGGTTCAAAACCCTAAAATAAGCATTATTCTATTTTTCTTGGGACTGCTTTTTTGGACGGTTGCATGTCTTTTAAAAATCTGGGAAAAATCACAGAGGTACATTAGGAAGTTATCTACATGTAGGAAAAAAAGAACGACGCTGCGTTTGATTTATAGGTTGTGCGTAATGGCTATTTCAGTAAAGGACTCGAAATATTAACATTTGAATATCTCACTTGTGTATACACTTGGAAAATTCAAAAATTTTACAGTAGGTTCAAATATGTTATGAGAGTATACCCTGAAAATTTCAGATTTTTCTGAGCAAAACTCGATTTATGAAAAATGAAGCAAGATCCGAGTGTTTTGGGCACTTTAAAAATAGTAAATCATTTTCTAAAATTCCAGAAATATTTGGGAATCATGGTTGGGACATATACTGTCCAAATCCAGAAAATGAGAATTTTTGGAATCAGTTTGGTATTTTTCCTAAAAATGATTAAGTCATGAATAAAAGGAAATAAATAGTTAAATGATGTTTTAAATAAGGAAAATATGATTTTAATACTTGAATACTCCTAATATATAATACTATGACTATTTTAGGGTATTTTGGTAATTTATAATAAGAAATAATATTTTTGACCTTTTATGGATATTAAATAAATGGTTTTATAAAGGGTGAACAATTAAAATAAATTGTTTATTGATCTAATAAATTATTAAAATGTTATTATAATATTAATAATATTAGAATATGATGTTGTTAAGTAAATAAAAATATTAAGATTAAAACTTCATTAAAATATTATTAAATGGTTAATAGTATTTGATTTAAGCATTAATAAATGATTAAGGTATTATTAAATAATTAATAATATTAGATTAAAATATTAATCTTAGATTAAAATATATTATTAAAAGATTAATAATATTAAATTAAAGTATTATTAAATGATTAAAATATTATTAAGTAAATAATAATATTCGAGATTAAATAAAATGTTATTAATGTAATAACATTAGTAAAGGAATAAAATATTATTAAATAAAATATTAATAACGATTGGTAAATGACTAAAAGTATTATTAATTGATTAATGATATTAAAGCATAAGTAAGATATTATTAAAGTAATAATATTAATGCATGATTAAAATATTATTAAGAGGATTAATTAATAATATTAGTAAAGTATTAAAATATTATTAAGATGTTAATAATATTAGTAAGCAAATAAAAGTGTTATTAGTGAACTAGTAATACTAAGAGGGGAATTAAATATTATCAAGATTAATAATATTAAGTGAATTAAATATTTAAGTTATACTTAATGACGTTTAATATTTTAAGAAATAGTACATTAATATTTTAATATTAATGGTAATTGTTTAAAAATTATTTTAAAGGTTTTAAAAATCATTTAAGGGTAATATAAATATTTTAAAAATATTTTGAGTTATTATAAATAACTTTAATCTTTTGGCAATGGTTTCATTAATAGTTTAATAATAATTAAATGATAATAGAATTATTTGATATTGAATCATTTAATAATAATTTCGGTGTTTGAAAATTCATGATAAATTAATAAATGTTTATTAAGTTATTTAAAATGATATGACTGATATTTATGATATGAGCATAGCATTCTCTCCAAGGGTGAAACTCTTGTTTTTCTTCCACTAAATCTCGTGTAACTCAAGTTTTCCAACTTAAATTTGTGATCCGTCAAAGGGGGGTGCTAGATACATGAGTTATCTAGTAAACCCAAGTGGTAGAACACAAATCTAGCAAGTTTTGAAACCTTTGGGGCTGTTTTCCCCAAAACAGTCCACTTTGAATGTTAAGGGTTCAAAACCCTAAAATAGTTACTGTTCCTATTTTTCTTGGGACTATTTCGGACTGTTGCATGTCTTTTAAAAATATGGGAAAAATCACAGAGCTACATTAGGAAGTTATCTACATGTAGGAAAAAGAACGGACGCGTTTCGATTTATAGGTTGTGCGTAATGGCTATTTCCGTAAAGGACTCTGAAATATTAACATTTGAATATCTCACTGTGTATACACTGGAAAATTCAGAAATGTTTACAGTAGGTTCATATATGTTATGAGAGTATACCCTGAAAATTTCAGATTTTTCTGAGCAAAACTCGATTTATGAAAAATGAAGCAAGATCCGAGTGTTTTGGGCACTTTAAAAATAGTAAATCATTTTCTAAAATTCCAGAAATATTTGGGAATCATGGTTGGGACATATACTGTCCAAATCCAGAAAATGAGAATTTTTGGAATCAGTTTGGTATTTTTCCTAAAAATGATTAAGTCATGAATAAAAGGAAATAAATAGTTAAATGATGTTTTAAATAAGGAAAATATGATTTTAATACTTGAATACTCCTAATATATAATACTATGACTATTTTAGGGTATTTTGGTAATTTATAATAAGAAATAATATTTTTGACCTTTTATGGATATTAAATAAATGGTTTTATAAAGGGTGAACAATTAAAATAAATTGTTTATTGATCTAATAAATTATTAAAATGTTATTATAATATTAATAATATTAGAATATGATGTTGTTAAGTAAATAAAAATATTAAGATTAAAACTTCATTAAAATATTATTAAATGGTTAATAGTATTTGATTTAAGCATTAATAAATGATTAAGGTATTATTAAATAATTAATAATATTAGATTAAAATATTAATCTTAGATTAAAATATTATTAAAAGATTAATATTAAATTAAAGTATTATTAAATGATTAAAATATTATTAAGTAAATAATAATATTTGAGATTAAATAAAATGTTATTAATGTAATAACATTAGTAAAGGAATAAAATATTATTAAATATAATAATAATTAAATAAATAAAATATTAATACGATTGGTAAATGACTAAAAGTATTATTAATTGATTAATGATATTAAAGCATAAGTAAGATATTATTAAAGTAATAATATTAATGCATGATTAAAATATTATTAAGAGGATTAATTAATAATATTAGTAAAGTATTAAAATATTATTAAGATGTTAATAATATTAGTAAGCAAATAAAAGTGTTATTAGTGAACTAGTAATACTAAGAGGGGAATTAAATATTATCAAGATTAATAATATTAAGTGAATTAAATATTTAAGTTATACTTAATGACGTTTAATATTTTAAGAAATAGTACATTAATATTTTAATATTAATGGTAATTGTTTAAAATTATTTTAAATGTTTTAAAAATCATTTAAGGGTAATATAAATGTTTTAAAAATATTTTGAGTTATTATAAATAACTTTAATCTTTTGGCAATAGTTTCATTAATAGTTTAATAATAATTAAATGATAATAGAATTATTTGATATTGAATCATTTAATAATAATAATTTTGTTTGAAAATTCATGATAAATTAATAAATGTTTATTAAGTTATTTAAAATGATATGACTGATATTTATGATATGAGCATATGTTCTCCAAGGGTGAAACTCTTGTTTTTCTTCCACTAAATCTCGTGTAACTCAAGTTTTCCAACTTAAATTTGTGATCCGTCAAAGGGGGGGGTGCTAGATACATGAGTTATCTAGTAAACCCAAGTGGTAGAACACAAATCTAGCAAGTTTTGAAACCTTTTAAATTGCTTTTCCCCAAAACAAGTCCACTTTGAATGTTAAGGGTTCAAAACCCTAAAATAGTTACTGTTCCTGTTTTTCTTGGGACTGTTTCGGACGGTTGCATGTCTTTTAAAAATCTGGGAAAAAT
This sequence comes from Panax ginseng, assembly GCA_020205605.1. NCBI lineage: Eukaryota > Viridiplantae > Streptophyta > Magnoliopsida > Apiales > Araliaceae > Panax > Panax ginseng. The sequence continues at coordinate 43,897,872 of CM035131.1, forward strand.
CACAGAGGTACATTAGGAAGTTATCTACATGTAGGAAAAAGAACGGACGCGTTTCGATTTATAGGTTGTGCGTAATGGCTATTTCCGTAAAGGACTCTGAAATATTAACATTTGAATATCTCACTGTGTATACACTGGAAAATTCAGAAATTTTTACAGTAGGTTCAAATATGTTATGAGAGTATACCCTGAAAATTTCAGATTTTTCTGAGCAAAACTCGATTTATGAAAAATGAAGCAAGATCCGAGTGTTTTGGGCACTTTAAAAATAGTAAATCATTTTCTAAAATTCCAGAAATATTTGGGAATCATGGTTGGGACATATACTGTCCAAATCCAGAAAATGAGAATTTTTGGAATCAGTTTGATATTTTTCCTAAAAATGATTAAGTCATGAATAAAAGGAAATAAATAGTTAAATGATGTTTTAAATAAGGAAAATATGATTTTAATACTTGAATACTCCTAATATATAATACTATGACTATTTTAGGGCATTTTGGTAATTTATAATAAGAAATAATATTTTTGACCTTTTATGGATATTAAATAAATGGTTTTATAAAGGGTGAACAATTAAAATAAATTGTTTATTGATCTAATAAATTATTAAAATGTTATTATAATATTAATAATATTAGAATATGATGTTGTTAAGTAAATAAAAATATTAAGATTAAAACTTCATTAAAATATTATTAAATGGTTAATAGTATTTGATTTAAGCATTAATAAATGATTAAGGTATTATTAAATAATTAATAATATTAGATTAAAATATTAATCTTAGATTAAAATATTATTAAAAGATTAATAATATTAAATTAAAGTATTATTAAATGATTAAAATATTATTAAGTAAATAATAATATTCGAGATTAAATAAAATGTTATTAATGTAATAACATTAGTAAAGGAATAAAATATTATTAAATAAAATATTAATAATGATTGGTAAATGACTAAAAGTATTATTAATTGATTAATGATATTAAAGCATAAGTAAGATATTATTAAAGTAATAATATTAATGCATGATTAAAATATTATTAAGAGGATTAATTAATAATATTAGTAAAGTATTAAAATATTATTAAGATGTTAATAATATTAGTAAGCAAATAAAAGTGTTATTAGTGAACTAGTAATACTAAGAGGGGAATTAAATATTATCAAGATTAATAATATTAAGTGAATTAAATATTTAAGTTATACTTAATGACGTTTAATATTTTAAGAAATAGTACATTAATATTTTAATATTAATGGTAATTGTTTAAAATTATTTTAAAGGTTTTAAAAATCATTTAAGGGTAATATAAATGTTTTAAAAATATTTTGAGTTATTATAAATAACTTTAATCTTTTGGCAATGGTTTCATTAATAGTTTAATAATAATTAAATGATAATAGAATTATTTGATATTGAATCATTTAATAATAATTTTTGTTTGAAAATTCATGATAAATTAATAAATGTTTATTAAGTTATTTAAAATGATATGATGATATTTATAGATATTTATGATATGAGCATATGTTCTCCAAGGGTGAAACTCTTGTTTTTCTTCCACTAAATCTCGTGTAACTCAAGTTTTCCAACTTAAATTTGTGATCCGTCAAAGGGGGGGCTAGATAGATACATGAGTTATCTAGTAAACCCAAGTGGTAGAACACAAATCTAGCAAGTTTTGAAACCTTTAAATGCTTTTCCCAAAAATAGTCCAATTTTGAATGTTAAGGGTTCAAAACCCTAAAATAGTTACTGTTCCTGTTTTTCTTGGGACTGTTTCGGACGGTTGCATGTCTTTTAAAAATCTGGGAAAAATCACAGAGGTACATTAGGAAGTTATCTACATGTAGGAAAAAGAACGGACGCGTTTCGATTTATAGGTTGTGCGTAATGGCTATTTCAGTAAAGGACTCAAATATTAACATTTGAATATCTCATGTGTATACACTGGAAAATTCAGAAATGTTTACAGTAGGTTCATATATGTTATGAGAGTATACCCTGAAAATTTCAGATTTTTCTGAGCAAAACTCGATTTATGAAAAATGAAGCAAGATCCGAGTGTTTTGGGCACTTTAAAAATAGTAAATCATTTTCTAAAATTCCAGAAATATTTGGGAATCATGGTTGGGACATATACTGTCCAAATCCAGAAAATGAGAATTTTTGGAATCAGTTTGATATTTTTCCTAAAAATGATTAAGTCATGAATAAAAGGAAATAAATAGTTAAATGATGTTTTAAATAAGGAAAATATGATTTTAATACTTGAATACTCCTAATATATAATACTATGACTATTTTAGGGCATTTTGGTAATTTATAATAAGAAATAATATTTTTGACCTTTTATGGATATTAAATAAATGGTTTTATAAAGGGTGAACAATTAAAATAAATTGTTTATTGATCTAATAAATTATTAAAATGTTATTATAATATTAATAATATTAGAATATGATGTTGTTAAGTAAATAAAAATATTAAGATTAAAACTTCATTAAAATATTATTAAATGGTTAATAGTATTTGATTTAAGCATTAATAAATGATTAAGGTATTATTAAATAATTAATAATATTAGATTAAAATATTAATCTTAGATTAAAATATTATTAAAAGATTAATAATATTAAATTAAAGTATTATTAAATGATTAAAATATTATTAAGTAAATAATAATATTCGAGATTAAATAAAATGTTATTAATGTAATAACATTAGTAAAGGAATAAAATATTATTAAATAAAATATTAATACGATTGGTAAATGACTAAAAGTATTATTAATTGATTAATGATATTAAAGCATAAGTAAGATATTATTAAAGTAATAATATTAATGCATGATTAAAATATTATTAAGAGGATTAATTAATAATATTAGTAAAGTATTAAAATATTATTAAGATGTTAATAATATTAGTAAGCAAATAAAAGTGTTATTAGTGAACTAGTAATACTAAGAGGGAATTAAATATTATCAAGATTAATAATATTAAGTGAATTAAATATTTAAGTTATACTTAATGACGTTTAATATTTTAAGAAATAGTACATTAATATTTTAATATTAATGGTAATTGTTTAAAATTATTTTAAAGGTTTTAAAAATCATTTAAGGGTAATATAAATGTTTTAAAAATATTTTGAGTTATTATAAATAACTTTAATCTTTTGGCAATGGTTTCATTAATAGTTTAATAATAATTAAATGATAATAGAATTATTTGATATTGAATCATTTAATAATAATTTCGGTGTTTGAAAATTCATGATAAATTAATAAATGTTTATTAAGTTATTTAAAATGATATGACTGATATTTATGATATGAGCATATGTTCTCCAAGGGTGAAACTCTTGTTTTTCTTCCACTAAATCTCGTGTAACTCAAGTTTTCCAACTTAAATTTGTGATCCGTCAAGGGGGGGGGGTGCTAGATACATGAGTTATCTAGTAAACCCAAGTGGTAGAACACAAATCTAGCAAGTTTTGAAACCTTTAAAAATGCTTTTCCCCAAAACAGTCCACTTTGAATGTTAAGGGTTCAAAACCCTAAAATAGTTACTGTTCCTGTTTTTCTTGGGACTGTTTCAGACGGTTGCATGTCTTTTAAAAATCTGGGAAAAATCACAGAGGTACATTAGGAAGTTATCTACATGTAGGAAAAAGAACGGACGCGTTTCGATTTATAGGTTGTGCGTAATGGCTATTTCCGTAAAGGACTCTGAAATATTAACATTTGAATATCTCATCTGTGTATACACCGGAAAATTCAGAAATTTTTACAAGAGGTTCATATATGTTATGAGAGTATACCCTGAAAATTTCAGATTTTTCTGAGCAAAACTCGATTTATGAAAAAATGAAGCAAGATCCGAGTGTTTTGGGCACTTTAAAAATAGTAAATCATTTTCTAAAATTCCAGAAATATTTGGGAATCATGGTTGGGACATATACTGTCCAAATCCAGAAAATGAGAATTTTTGGAATCAGTTTGATATTTTTCCTAAAAATGATTAAGTCATGAATAAAAGGAAATAAATAGTTAAATGATGTTTTAAATAAGGAAAATATGATTTTAATACTTGAATACTCCTAATATATAATACTATGACTATTTTAGGCATTTTGGTAATTTATAATAAGAAATAATATTTTTGACCTTTTATGGATATTAAATAAATGGTTTTATAAAGGGTGAACAATTAAAATAAATTGTTTATTGATCTAATAAATTATTAAAATGTTATTATAATATTAATAATATTAGAATATGATGTTGTTAAGTAAATAAAAATATTAAGATTAAAACTTCATTAAAATATTATTAAATGGTTAATAGTATTTGATTTAAGCATTAATAAATGATTAAGGTATTATTAAATAATTAATAATATTAGATTAAAATATTAATCTTAGATTAAAATATTATTAAAAGATTAATAATATTAAATTAAAGTATTATTAAATGATTAAAATATTATTAAGTAAATAATAATATTCGAGATTAAATAAAATATTATTAATGTAATAATATTAGTAAAGGAATAAAATATTAAATAAAATATTAATACGATTGTAAATGACTAAAAGTATTATTAATTGATTAATGATATTAAAGCATAAGTAAGATATTATTAAAGTAATAATATTAATGCATGATTAAAATATTATTAAGAGGATTAATTAATAATATTAGTAAAGTATTAAAATATTATTAAGATGTTAATAATATTAGTAAGCAAATAAAAGTGTTATTAGTGAACTAGTAATACTAAGAGGGGAATTAAATATTATCAAGATTAATAATATTAAGTGAATTAAATATTTAAGTTATACTTAATGACGTTTAATATTTTAAGAAATAGTACATTAATATTTTAATATTAATGGTAATTGTTTAAAAATTATTTTAAATGTTTTAAAAATCATTTAAGGGTAATATAAATGTTTTAAAAATATTTTGAGTTATTATAAATAACTTTAATCTTTTGGCAATGGTTTCATTAATAGTTTAATAATAATTAAATGATAATAGAATTATTTGATATTGAATCATTTAATAATAATTTTTGTTTGAAAATTCATGATAAATTAATAAATGTTTATTAAGTTATTTAAAATGATATGACCGATATTTATAGATATTTATGATATGAGCATATGTTCTCCAAGGGTGAAACTCTTGTTTTTCTTCCACTAAATCTCGTGTAACTCAAGTTTTCCAACTTAAATTTGTGATCCGTCAATTGGGGGGGGGGGGGGGGGGGTGCTAGATACATGAGTTATCTAGTAAACCCAAGTGGTAGAACACAAATCTAGCAAGTTTTGAAACCTTTAAATCAAGTTTTCCCCAAAACAGTCCACTTTGAATGTTAAGGGTTCAAAACCCTAAAATAGTTACTGTTCCTGTTTTTCTTGGGACTGTTTCAGACGGTTGCATGTCTTTTAAAAATCTGGGAAAAATCACAGAGGTACATTAGGAAGTTATCTACATGTAGGAAAAAGAACGGACGCGTTTCGATTTATAGGTTGTGCGTAATGGCTATTTCCGTAAAGGACTCTGAAATATTAACATTTGAATATCTCACTGTGTATACACTGGAAAATTCAGAAAGTTTTACAATAGGTTCAAATATTTTATGAGAGTATACCCTGAAAATTTCAAATTTTTCTGAGCACAACTCGATTTATGAAAAATGAAGCAAGATCCGAGTGTTTTGGGCACTTTAAAAATAGTAAATCATTTTCTAAAATTCCAGAAATATTTGGGAATCATGGTTGGGACATATACTGTCCAAATCCAGAAAATGAGAATTTTTGGAATCAGTTTGATATTTTTCCTAAAAATGATTAAGTCATGAATAAAAGGAAATAAATAGTTAAATGATGTTTTAAATAAGGAAAATATGATTTTAATACTTGAATACTCCTAATATATAATACTATGACTATTTTAGGGCATTTTGGTATATTTATAATAAAAAATAATATTTTTGACCTTTTATGGATATTAAATAAATGGTTTTATAAAGGGTGAACAATTAAAATAAATTGTTTATTGATCTAATAAATTATTAAAATGTTATTATAATATTAATAATATTAGAATATGATGTTGTTAAGTAAATAAAAATATTAAGATTAAAACTTCATTAAAATATTATTAAATGGTTAATAGTATTTGATTTAAGCATTAATAAATGATTAAGGTATTATTAAATAATTAATAATATTAGATTAAAATATTAATATTAGATTAAAATATTATTAAATGATTAATAATATTAAATTAAAGTATTATTAAATGATTAAAATATTATTAAGTAAATAATAATATAGAGATTAAATAAATGTTATTATTATAATAAATTATAAATAATAAAATATTAATAAATAAAATATTAATAATGATTGGTAAATGACTAAAAGTATTATTAATTGATTAATGATATTAAAGCATAAGTAAGATATTATTAAAGTAATAATATTAATGCATGATTAAAATATTATTAAGAGGATTAATTAATAATATTAGTAAAGTATTAAAATATTATTAAGATGTTAATAATATTAGTAAGCAAATAAAAGTGTTATTAGTGAACTAGTAATACTAAGAGGGGAATTAAATATTATCAAGATTAATAATATTAAGTGAATTAAATATTTTAAGTTATACTTAATGACGCTTAATATTTTAAGAAATAGTACATTAATATTTTAATATTAATGGTAATTGTTTAAAAATTATTTTAAATGTTTTAAAAATCATTTAAGGGTAATGTAAATATTTTAAAAATATTTTGAGTTATTATAAATAACTTTAATCTTTTGGCAATGGTTTAACTAATAGTTTAATAATAATTAAATGATAATAGAATTATTTGATATTGAATCATTTAATAATAATTTCGGTGTTTGAAAATTCATGATAAATTAATAAATGTTTATTAAGTTATTTAAAATGATATGACTGATATTTATAGATATTTATGACATGAGCATATGTTCTCCAAGGGTGAAACTCTTGTTTTTCTTCCACTAAATCTCGTGTAACTCAAGTTTTCCAACTTAAATTTGTGATCCGTCAAAGGGGGGTGCTAGATACATGAGTTATCTAGTAAACCCAAGTGGTAGAACACAAATCTAGCAAGTTTTGAAACCTTTGGGGCTGTTTTCCCCAAAACAGTCCACTTTGAATGTTAAGGGTTCAAAACCCTAAAATAGTTACTGTTCCTATTTTTCTTGGGACTGTTTCTGACGGTTGCATGTCTTTTAAAAATCTGGAAAAATCACAGAGGTACATTAGGAAGTTATCTACATGTAGGAAAAGAACGGACGTTGCTTCGATTTATAGGTTGTGCGAATGGCTATTTCCAGTAAAGGACTCAAATATTAACATTTGAATATCTCATCTGTATACACGGAAAATTCAGAAATTTTTACAGTAGGTTCATATATGTTATGAGAGTATACCCTGAAAATTTCAGATTTTTCCTGAGCAAAACTCGATTTATGAAAAAATGAAGCAAGATCCGAGTGTTTTGGGCACTTTAAAAATAGTAAATCATTTTCTAAAATTCCAGAAATATTTGGGAATCATGGTTGGGACATATACTGTCCAAAATCAGAAAATGAGAATTTTTGAATCAGTTTGATATTTTTCCTAAAAATGATTAAGTCATGAATAAAAGGAAATAAATAGTTAAATGATGTTTTAAATAAGGAAAATATGATTTTAATACTTGAATACTCCTAATATATAATACTATGACTATTTTAGGGCATTTTGGTAATTTATAATAAGAAATAATATTTTTGACCTTTTATGGATATTAAATAAATGGTTTTATAAAGGGTGAACAATTAAAATAAATTGTTTATTGATCTAATAAATTATTAAAATGTTATTATAATATTAATAATATTAGAATATGATGTTGTTAAGTAAATAAAATATTAAGATTAAAACTTCATTAAAATATTATTAAATGGTTAATAGTATTTGATTTAAGCATTAATAAATGATTAAGGTATTATTAAATAATTAATAATATTAGATTAAAATATTAATCTTAGATTAAAATATTATTAAAAGATTAATAATATTAAATTAAAGTATTATTAAATGATTAAAATATTATTAAGTAAATAATAATATTCGAGATTAAATAAAATGTTATTAATGTAATAACATTAGTAAAGGAATAAAATATTATTAAATGAAAATAATAATAAATAAATAAAATGACTAAAAGTATTATTAATTGATTAATGATATTAAAGATTAATGATATTAAAGTAAGATATTATTAAAGTAATAATATTAATGCATGATTAAAATATTATTAAGAGGATTAATTAATAATATTAGTAAAGTATTAAAATATTATTAAGATGTTAATAATATTAGTAAGCAAATAAAAGTGTTATTAGTGAACTAGTAATACTAAGAGGGGAATTAAATATTATCAAGATTAATAATATTAAGTGAATTAAATATTTTAAGTTATACTTAATGACGTTTAATATTTTAAGAAATAGTACATTAATATTTTAATATTAATGGTAATTGTTTTAAAAATTATTTTAAATGTTTTTAAAATCATTTAAGGGTAATGTAAATATTTTAAAAATATTTTGAGTTATTATAAATAACTTTAATCTTTTGGCAATGGTTTCATTAATAGTTTAATAATAATTAAATGATAATAGAATTATTTGATATTGAATCATTTAATAATAATTTTGTTTGAAAATTCATGATAAATTAATAAATGTTTATTAAGTTATTTAAAATAATATGATGATATTTATGATATTTATGATATGAGCATATGTTCTCCAAGGGTGAAACTCTTGTTTTTCTTCCACTAAATCTCGTGTAACTCAAGTTTTCCAACTTAAATTTGTGATCCGTCAAAGGGGGGGGTGCTAGATACATGAGTTATCTAGTAAAACCAAGTGGTAGAACACAAATCTAGCAAGTTTTGAAACCTTTAAATTTTTTTTCCCAAAATAGTCCACTTTGAATGTTAAGGGTTCAAAACCCTAAAATAGCATTATATTCCTATTTTTCTTGGGACTGCTTTTGACGGTTGCATGTCTTTTAAAAATCTGGGAAAAATCACAGAGGTACATTAGGAAGTTATCTACATGTAGGAAAAAGAACGGACGCTGCTTCGATTTATAGGTTGTGCGAATGGCTATTTCCAGTAAAGGACTCAAATATTAACATTTGAATATCTCATCGGTGTGTATACACTGGAAAATTCAGAAAGTTTTACAAGAGGTTCATATATGTTATGAGAGTATACCCTGAAAATTTCAGATTTTTCTCGAGCAAAACTCGATTTATGAAAAATGAAGCAAGATCCGAGTGTTTTGGGCACTTTAAAAATAGTAAATCATTTTCTAAAATTCCAGAAATATTTGGGAATCATGGTTGGGACATATACTGTCCAAATCCAGAAAATGAGAATTTTTGAATCAGTTTGATATTTTTCCTAAAAATGATTAAGTCATGAATAAAAGGAAATAAATAGTTAAATGATGTTTTAAATAAGGAAAATATGATTTTAATACTTGAATACTCCTAATATATAATACTATGACTATTTTAGGCATTTTGGTAATTTATAATAAGAAATAATATTTTTGACCTTTTATGGATATTAAATAAATGGTTTTATAAAGGGTGAACAATTAAAATAAATTGTTTATTGATCTAATAAATTATTAAAATGTTATTATAATATTAATAATATTAGAATATGATGTTGTTAAGTAAATAAAAATATTAAGATTAAAACTTCATTAAAATATTATTAAATGGTTAATAGTATTTGATTTAAGCATTAATAAATGATTAAGGTATTATTAAATAATTAATAATATTAGATTAAAATATTAATCTTAGATTAAAATATTATTAAAAGATTAATAATATTAAATTAAAGTATTATTAAATGATTAAAATATTATTAAGTAAATAATAATATTCGAGATTAAATAAAATATTATTAATGTAATAACATTAGTAAAGGAATAAAATATTATTAAATAAAATATTAATAATGATTGGTAAATGACTAAAAGTATTATTAATTGATTAATGATATTAAAGCATAAGTAAGATATTATTAAAGTAATAATATTAATGCATGATTAAAATATTATTAAGAGGATTAATTAATAATATTAGTAAAGTATTAAAATATTATTAAGATGTTAATAATATTAGTAAGCAAATAAAAGTGTTATTAGTGAACTAGTAATACTAAGAGGGAATTAAATATTATCAAGATTAATAATATTAAGTGAATTAAATATTTTAAGTTATACTTAATGACGCTTAATATTTTAAGAAATAGTACATTAATATTTTAATATTAATGGTAATTGTTTAAAATTATTTTAAATGTTTTAAAAATCATTTAAGGGTAATGTAAATGTTTTAAAAATATTTTGAGTTATTATAAATAACTTTAATCTTTTGGCAATGGTTTCATTAATAGTTTAATAATAATTAAATGATAATAGAATTATTTGATATTGAATCATTTAATAATAATTTTTTGTTTGAAAATTCATGATAAATTAATAAATGTTTATTAAGTTATTTAAAATAATATGACCGATATTTAGATATTTATGATATGAGCATATGTTCTCCAAGGGTGAAACTCTTGTTTTTCTTCCACTAAATCTCGTGTAACTCAAGTTTTCCAACTTAAATTTGTGATCCGTCAAAGGGGGTGCTAGATACATGAGTTATCTAGTAAACCCAAGTGGTAGAACACAAATCTAGCAAGTTTTGAAACCTTTGGGGGCTGTTTTCCCCAAAACAGTCCACTTTGAATGTTAAGGGTTCAAAACCCTAAAATAGTTACTGTTCCTGTTTTTCTTGGGACTGTTTCGGACGGTTGCATGTCTTTTAAAAATCTGGGAAAAATCACAGAGGTACATTAGGAAGTTATCTACATGTAGGAAAAAGAACGGACGCGTTTCGATTTATAGGTTGTGCGTAATGGCTATTTTCGTAAAGAACTCTGAAATATTAACATTTGAATATCTCACTGTGTATACACTGGAAAATTCAGAAAGTTTTACAGTAGGTTCATATATGTTATGAGAGTATACCCTGAAAATTTCAGATTTTTCTGAGCAAAACTCGATTTATGAAAAATGAAGCACGATACGAGTGTTTTGGGCACTTTAAAAATAGTAAATCATTTTCTAAAATTCCAGAAATATTTGGGAATCATGGTTGGGACATATACTGTCCAAATACAGAAAATGAGAATTTTTTGAATCAGTTTGGTATTTTTCCTAAAAATGATTAAGTCATGAATAAAAGGAAATAAATAGTTAAATGATGTTTTAAATAAGGAAAATATGATTTTAATACTTGAATACTCCTAATATATAATACTATGACTATTTTAGGGCATTTTGGTAATTTATAATAAGAAATAATATTTTTGACCTTTTATGGATATTAAATAAATGGTTTTATAAAGGGTGAACAATTAAAATAAATTGTTTATTGATCTAATAAATTATTAAAATGTTATTATAATATTAATAATATTAGAATATGATGTTGTTAAGTAAATAAAAATATTAAGATTAAAACTTCATTAAAATATTATTAAATGGTTAATAGTATTTGATTTAAGCATTAATAAATGATTAAGGTATTATTAAATAATTAATAATATTAGATTAAAATATTAATCTTAGATTAAAATATTATTAAAAGATTAATAATATTAAATTAAAGTATTATTAAATGATTAAAATATTATTAATTAAATAATAATATTCGAGATTAAATAAAATATTATTAATGTAATAATATTAGTAAAGGAATAAAATATTATTAAATAAAATATTAATACGATTGGTAAATGACTAAAAGTATTATTAATTGATTAATGATATTAAAGTATAAGTAAGATATTATTAAAGTAATAATATTAATGCATGATTAAAATATTATTAAGAGGATTAATTAATAATATTAGTAAAGTATTAAAATATTATTAAGATGTTAATAATATTAGTAAGCAAATAAAAGTGTTATTAGTGAACTAGTAATACTAAGAGGGAATTAAATATTATCAAGATTAATAATATTAAGTGAATTAAATATTTTAAGTTATCTTAATGACGTTTAATATTTTAAGAAATAGTACATTAATATTTTAATATTAATGGTAATTGTTTAAAAATTATTTTAAATGTTTTAAAAATCATTTAAGGGTAATGTAAATGTTTTAAAAATATTTTGAGTTATTATAAATAACTTTAATCTTTTGGCAATGGTTTCATTAATAGTTTAATAATAATTAAATGATAATAGAATTATTTGATATTGAATCATTTAATAATAATTTCGGTGTTTGAAAATTCATGATAAATTAATAAATGTTTATTAAGTTATTTAAAATAATATGACTGATATTTACAGATATTTATGATATGAGCATATGTTCTCCAAGGGTGAAACTCTTGTTTTTCTTCCACTAAATCTCGTGTAACTCAAGTTTTCCAACTTAAATTTGTGATCCGTCAAAGGGGGGTGCTAGATACATGAGTTATCTAGTAAACCCAAGTGGTAGAACACAAATCTAGCAAGTTTGAAACCTTTTAAATGCTTTTCCCCAAAATAGTCCACTTTTGAATGATAAGGGTTCAAAACCCTAAAATAGCCATTATTCCTATTTTTCTTGGGACCTATTTTTTGGACGGTTGCATGTCTTTTAAAAATCTGGGAAAAATCACAGAGGTACATTAGGAAGTTATCTACATGTAGGAAAAGAACTGGACGCGCTTCGATTTATAGGTTGTGCGCGAATGGCTATTTCAGTAAAGGACTCAAATATTAACATTTGAATATCTCACTGTGTATACACTGGAAAATTCAGAAAGTTTTACAGTAGGTTCATATATGTTATGAGAGTATACCCTGAAAATTTCAGATTTTTCTGAGCAAAACTCGATTTATGAAAAATGAAGCAAGATCCGAGTGTTTTGGGCACTTTAAAAATAGTAAATCATTTTCTAAAATTCCAGAAATATTTAGGAATCATGGTTGGGACATATACTGTCCAAATCCAGAAAATGAGAAATTTTGGAATCATTTTGGTATTTTTCCTAAAAATAATTAAGTTATGAATAAAAGGAAATAAATAGTTAAACGAGGTTTTAAATAAGGAAAATATGATTTTAATACTTGAATACTCCTAATATATAATACTATGACTATTTTAGGGCATTTTGGTAATTTATAATAAGAAATATTATTTTTGACCTTTTATGGATATTAAATAAATGGTTTTATAAAGGGTGAACAATTAAAATAAATTGTTTATTGATCTAATAAATTATTAAAATGTTATTATAATATTAATAATATTAGAATATGATGTTGTTAAGTAAATAAAAATATTAAGATTAAAACTTCATTAAAATATTATTAAATGGTTAATAGTATTTGATTTAAGCATTAATAAATGATTAAGGTATTATTAAATAATTAATAATATTAATTAATATTAGATTAAAATATTAAAAGATTAATAATATTAAATTAAAGTATTATTAAATGATTAAAATATTATTAAGTAAATAATAATATTTGAGATTAAATAAAATGTTATTAATGTAATAACATTAGTAAAGGAATAAAATATTATTAAATGATTAATAATAATAGTAAATAAATAAAATATTAATACGATTGGTAAATGACTAAAAGTATTATTAATTGATTAATGATATTAAAGTATAAGTAAGATATTATTAAAGTAATAATATTAATGCATGATTAAAATATTATTAAGAGGATTAATTAATAATATTAGTAAAGTATTAAAATATTATTAAGATGTTAATAATATTAGTAAGCAAATAAAAGTGTTATTAGTGAACTAGTAATACTAAGAGGGGAATTAAATATTATCAAGATTAATAATATTAAGTGAATTAAATATTTTAAGTTATCTTAATGACGTTTAATATTTTAAGAAATAGTACATTAATATTTTAATATTAATGGTAATTGTTTAAAATTATTTTAAATGTTTTAAAAATCATTTAAGGGTAATGTAAATGTTTTAAAAATATTTTGAGTTATTATAAATAACTTTAATCTTTTGGCAATGGTTTCATTAATAGTTTAATAATAATTAAATGATAATAGAATTATTTGATATTGAATCATTTAATAATAATTTCGGTGTTTGAAAATTCATGATAAATTAATAAATGTTTATTAAGTTATTTAAAATAATATGACTGATATTTACAGATATTTATGATATGAGCATATGTTCTCCAAGGGTGAAACTCTTGTTTTTCTTCCACTAAATCTCGTGTAACTCAAGTTTTCCAACTTAAATTTGTGATCCGTCAAAGGGGGGTGCTAGATGCATGAGTTATCTAGTAAACCCAAGTGGTAGAACACAAATCTAGCAAGTTTTGAAACCTTTGGGGCTGTTTTCCCCAAAATAGTCCACTTTGAATGATAAGGGTTCAAAACCCTAAAATAGTTACTATTCCTATTTTTCTTGGGACTGTTTCGGACGGTTGCATGTCTTTTAAAAATCTGGGAAAAATCGCAGAGGTACATTAGGAAGTTATCTACATGTAGGAAAAAGAACGGACACGTTTCGATTTATAGGTTGTGCGTAATGGCTATTTCCGTAAAGGACTCTGAAATATTAACATTTGAATATCTCACTGTGTATACACTGGAAAATTCAGAAAGTTTTACAGTAGGTTCATATATGTTATGAGAGTATACCCTGAAAATTTCAGATTTTTCTGAGCAAAACTCGATTTATGAAAAATGAAGCACGATACGAGTGTTTTGGGCACTTTAAAAATAGTAAATCATTTTCTAAAATTCCAGAAATATTTGGGAATCATGGTTGGGACATATACTGTCCAAATGCAGAAAATGAGAATTTTTTGAATCAGTTTGGTATTTTTCCTAAAAATGATTAAGTTATGAATAAAAGGAAATAAATAGTTAAATGATGTTTTAAATAAGGAAAATATGATTTTAATACTTGAATACTCCTAATATATAATACTATGACTATTTTAGGGCATTTTGGTAATTTATAATAAGAAATAATATTTTTGACCTTTTATGGATATTAAATAAATGGTTTTATAAAGGGTGAACAATTAAAATAAATTGTTTATTGATCTAATAAATTATTAAAATGTTATTATAATATTAATAATATTAGAATATGATGTTGTTAAGTAAATAAAAATATTAAGATTAAAACTTCATTAAAATATTATTAAATGGTTAATAGTATTTGATTTAAGCATTAATAAATGATTAAGGTATTATTAAATAATTAATAATATTAGATTAAAATATTAATAATATTAAATTAAAGTATTATTAAATGATTAAAATATTATTAAGTAAATAATAATATTAGAGATTAAATAAAATGTTATTAATGTAATAACATTAGTAAAGGAATAAAATATTATTAAATGATTAATAATAAGTAAATAAATAAAATATTAATACGATTGGTAAATGACTAAAAGTATTATTAATTGATTAATGATATTAAAGTATAAGTAAGATATTATTAAAGTAATAATATTAATGCATGATTAAAATATTATTAAGAGGATTAATTAATAATATTAGTAAAGTATTAAAATATTATTAAGATGTTAATAATATTAGTAAGCAAATAAAAGTGTTATTAGTGAACTAGTAATACTAAGAGGGGAATTAAATATTATCAAGATTAATAATATTAAGTGAATTAAATATTTTAAGTTATCTTAATGACGTTTAATATTTTAAGAAATAGTACATTAATATTTTAATATTAATGGTAATTGTTTAAAAAATATTTTAAATGTTTTAAAAATTATTTAAGGGTAATGTAAATGTTTTAAAAATATTTTGAGTTATTATAAATAACTTTAATCTTTTGGCAATGGTTTCATTAATAGTTTAATAATAATTAAATGATAATAGAATTATTTGATATTGAATCATTTAATAATAATTTCGGTGTTTGAAAATTCATGATAAATTAATAAATGTTTATTAAGTTATTTAAAATAATATGACTGATATTTACAGATATTTATGATATGAGCATATGTTCTCCAAGGGTGAAACTCTTGTTTTTCTTCCACTAAATCTCGTGTAACTCAAGTTTTCCAACTTAAATTTGTGATCCGTCAAAGGGGGGTGCTAGATGCATGAGTTATCTAGTAAACCCAAGTGGTAGAACACAAATCTAGCAAGTTTTGAAACCTTTCGGGCTGTTTTTCCCAAAACAGTCCACTTTGAATGTTAAGGGTTCAAAACCCTAAAATAGTTACTGTTCCTGTTTTTCTTGGGACTGTTTCGGATGGTTGCATGTCTTTTAAAAATCTGGGAAAAATCACAGAGGTACATTAGGAAGTTATCTACATGTAGGAAAAAGAACGGACACGTTTCGATTTATAGGTTGTGCGTAATGGCTATTTCCGTAAAGGACTCTGAAATATTAACATTTGAATATCTCATTGTGTATACACACGGAAAATTCAGAAATTTTAGAGTAGGTTCATATATGTTATGAGAGTACACCCTGAAAATTTCAGATTTTTCTGAGCAAAACTCGATTTATGAAAAATGAAGCACGATACGAGTGTTTTGGGCACTTTAAAAATAGTAAATCATTTTCTAAAATTCCAGAAATATTTGGGAATCATGGTTGGGACATATACTGTCCAAATGCAGAAAATGAGAATTTTTTGAATTAGTTTGGTATTTTTCCTAAAAATGATTAAGTTATGAATAAAAGGAAATAAATAGTTAAACGAGGTTTTAAATAAGGAAAATATGATTTTAATACTTGAATACTCCTAATATATAATACTATGACTATTTTAGGGCATTTTGGTAATTTATAATAAGAAATAATATTTTTGACCTTTTATGGATATTAAATAAATGGTTTTATAAAGGGTGAACAATTAAAATAAATTGTTTATTGATCTAATAAATTATTAAAATGTTATTATAATATTAATAATATTAGAATATGATGTTGTTAAGTAAATAAAAATATTAAGATTAAAACTTCATTAAAATATTATTAAATGGTTAATAGTATTTGATTTAAGCATTAATAAATGATTAAGGTATTATTAAATAATTAATAATATTAGATTAAATAATTAATAATATTAAATTAAAGTATTATTAAATGATTAAAATATTATTAAGTAAATAATAATATTTGAGATTAAATAAAATGTTATTAATGTAATAACATTAGTAAAGGAATAAAATATTATTAAATGATTAATAATAATAGTAAATAAATAAAATATTAATATGATTGGTAAATGACTAAAAGTATTATTAATTGATTAATGATATTAAAGTATCAAGAAGATATTATTAAAGTAATAATATTAATGCATGATTAAAATATTATTAAGAGGATTAATTAATAATATTAGTAAAGTATTAAAATATTATTAAGATGTTAATAATATTAGTAAGCAAATAAAAGTGTTATTAGTGAACTAGTAATACTAAGAGGGGAATTAAATATTATCAAGATTAATAATATTAAGTGAATTAAATATTTTAAGTTATACTTAATGACGTTTAATATTTTAAGAAATAGTACATTAATATTTTAATATTAATGGTAATTGTTTAAAAATTATTTTAAATGTTTTAAAAATTATTTAAGGGTAATGTAAATGTTTTAAAAATATTTTGAGTTATTATAAATAACTTTAATCTTTTGGCAATGGTTTCATTAATAGTTTAATAATAATTAAATGATAATAGAATTATTTGATATTGAATCATTTAATAATAATTTCGGTGTTTGAAAATTCATGATAAATTAATAAATGTTTATTAAGTTATTTAAAATAATATGACTGATATTTATGATATGAGCATATGTTCTCCAAGGGTGAAACTCTTGTTTTTCTTCCACTAAATCTCGTGTAACTCAAGTTTTCCAACTTAAATTTGTGATCCGTCAAAGGGGGGTGCTAGATGCATGAGTTATCTAGTAAACCCAAGTGGTAGAACACAAATCTAGCAAGTTTTGAAACCTTTTTAAATAAGCTTTTTCCCAAAACAGTCCACTTTGAATGTTAAGGGTTCAAAACCCTAAAATAGTTACTGTTCCTATTTTTCTTGGGACTGTTTCGGACGGTTGCATGTCTTTTAAAAATTTGTGAAAAATCACAGAGGTACATTAGGAAGTTATCTACATGTAGGAAAAATAACGGACGCGTTTCGATTTATAGGTTGTGCGTAATGGCTATTTCCGTAAAGAACTCTGAAATATGAACATTTGAATATCTCACTGTGTATACACTAAAAAATTCAGATATTTTTACAGTAGGTTCATATATGTTATGAGAGTATACCCTGAAAAGTTCAAAATTTTCTGAGCAAAACTCGATTTATGAAAAATGAAGCAAGATCCGAGTGTTTTGGGCACTTTAAAAATGGTAAATCATTTTCTAAAATTCCAGAAATATTTGGGAATCATGGTGGGACATATATCTTGTCCAAATCCAGGAAAATGAGAATTTTGGAATCAGTTTGATATTTTTCTAAAAATGATTAAGTCGTGAATAAAAGGAAATAAATAGTTAAATGATGTTTTAAATAAGGAAAATATGGTTTTAATACTTGAATACTCCTAATATATAATACTATGACTATTTTAGGGCATTTTGGTAATTTATAATAAGAAATAATATTTTGACCTTTTATGGATATTAAATAAATAGTTTTATAAAGGGTGAACAATTAAAATAAATTATTTATTGATCTAATAAATTATTAAAATGTTATTATAATATTAATAATATTAGAATATGATGTTGTTAAGTAAATAAAAATATTAAGATTAAAAATTCATTAAAATATTATTAAATGGTTAATAGTATTTGATTTAAGCATTAATAAATGATTAAGGTATTATTAAATAATTAATAATATTAAATTAAAGTATTATTAAATGATTAAAATATTATTAAGTAAATAATAATATTTGAGATTAAATAAAATGTTATTAATGTAATAACATTAGTAAAGGAATAAAATATTATTAAATGATTACTAATAATAGTAAATAAATAAAATATTAATATGATTGGTAAATGACTAAAAGTATTATTAATTGATTAATGATATTAAAGCATAAGTAAGATATTATTAAAGTAATAATGTTAATGCATGATTAAAATATTATTAAGAGGATTAATTAATAATATTAGTAAAGTATTAAAATATTATTAAGATTTTAATAATATTAGTAAGCAAATAAAAGTGTTATTAGTGAACTAGTAATACTAAGAGGGGAATTAAATATTATCAAGATTAATAATATTAAGTGAATTAAATATTTTAAGTTATACTTAATGACGTTTAATATTTTAAGAAATAGTACATTAATATTTTAATATTAATGGTAATTGTTTAAAATTATTTTAAATGTTTTAAAATCATTTAAGGGTAATGTAAATGTTTTAAAAATATTTTGAGTTATTATAAATAACTTTAATCTTTTGGCAATGGTTTCATTAATAGTTTAATAATAATTAAATGATAATAGAATTATTTAATATTGAATCATTTAATAATAATTTTGGTGGTTGAAAATTCATGATAAATTAATAAATGTTTATTAAGTTATTTAAAATAATATGACTGATATTTACAGATATTTATGATATGAGCATATGTTCTCCAAGGGTGAAACTCTTGTTTTTCTTCCACTAAATCTCGTGTAACTCAAGTTTTCCAACTTAAATTTGTGATCCGTCAAAGGGGGATGCTAGATACATGAGTTATCTAGTAAACCCAAGTGGTAGAACACAAATCTAGCAAGTTTTAAAACCTTTGGGGCTGTTTTCACCAAAACAGTCCACTTTGAATGTTAAGGGTTCAAAACCCTAAAATAGTTACTGTTCCTGTTTTTCTTGGGACTGTTTCGAATGGTTGCATGCCTTTTAAAAATCTGGGAAAAATCACAGAGGTACATTAGGAA
Source organism: Panax ginseng (assembly GCA_020205605.1). NCBI lineage: Eukaryota > Viridiplantae > Streptophyta > Magnoliopsida > Apiales > Araliaceae > Panax > Panax ginseng. Next base: position 43,917,972 of record CM035131.1, read on the forward strand.
GTTATCTACATGTAGGAAAAAGAACGGACGCGTTTCGATTTATAGGTTGTGCGTAATGGCTATTTCCGTAAAGGACTCTGAAATATTAACATATGAATATCTCACTGTGTATACACTAAAACATTCAGATATTTTTACAGTAGGTTCATATATGTTATGAGAGTATACCCTGAAAATTTCAGAATTTTCTGAGCAAAACTCGATTTATGAAAAATGAAGCAAGATCCGAGTGTTTTAGGCACTTTAAAAATAGTAAATCATTTTCTAAAATTCCAGAAATATTTGGGAATCATGGTTGGGACATATACTGTCCAAATCCAGAAAATGAGAATTTTTGGAATCAGTTTGTTATTTTTCCTAAAAATGATTAAGTTATGAATAAAAGGAAATAAATAGTTAAATGATGTTTTAAATAAGGAAAATATGATTTTAATACTTGAATACTCCTAATATATAATGCTATGACTATTTTATGGCATTTTGGTAATTTATAATAAGAAATAATATATTTTGACCTTTTATGGATATTAAATAAATTGTTTTATAAAGGGTGAACAATTAAAATAAATTGTTTATTGATCTAATAAATTATTAAAATGTTATTATAATATTAATAATATTAGAATATGATGTTGTTAAGTAAATAAAAATATTAAGATTAAAACTTCATTAAAATATTATTAAATGGTTAATAGTATTTGATTTAAGCATTAATAAATGATTAAGGTATTATTAAATAATTAATAATATTAGATTAAAATATTAATCTTAGATTAAAATATTATTAAAAGATTAATAATATTAAATTAAAGTATTATTAAATGATTAAAATATTATTAAGTAAATAATAATATTTAAGATTAAATAAAATGTTATTGATGTAATAACATTAGTAAAGGAATAAAATATTATTAAATGATTAATAATAATAGTAAATAAATAAAATATTAATACGATTGGTAAATGACTAAAAGTATTATTAATTGATTAATGATATTAAAGCATAAGTAAGATATTATTAAAGTAATAATATTAATGCATGATTAAAATATTATTAAGAGGATTAATTAATAATATTAGTAAAGTATTAAAATATTATTAAGATGTTAATAATATTAGTAAGCAAATAAAAGTGTTATTAGTGAACTAGTAATACTAAGAGGGGAATTAAATATTATCAAGATTAATAATATTAAGTGAATTAAATATTTTAAGTTATACTTAATGACGTTTAATATTTTAAGAAATAGTACATTAATATTTTAATATTAATGGTAATTGTTTAAAATTATTTTAAATGTTTTAAAAATCATTTAAGGGTAATGTAAATGTTTTAAAAATATTTTGAGTTATTATAAATAACTTTAATCTTTTGGCAATAGTTTCATTAATAGTTTAATAATAATTAAATGATAATAGAATTATTTGATATTGAATCATTTAATAATGATTTCGGTGTTTGAAAATTCATGATAAATTAATAAATGTTTATTAAGTTATTTAAAATAATATGACTGATATTTACAGATATTGAGTTACAGAATAGAGTTTTAAACTCGATAATTACCCGATAAAGTTGTCGGTACACCGACATATTTTAGAAATTGATTTGGACTTAGATATTTTGACTGTATTAATGTTTGTTTGTGATGCAATAACTGTTGAACATGTGTTATAATGTGATTAGGTTATGTGCTGACTACAAAATGCAATACTATATGTTATAGTATATTGTTCTAATTTAACGAATGATCTGATTAATGATAGGTCGTAATATAAAAGATAAAACTAAGTTGCGTATTGTAAGCAGCGCATCATGCAAGTATCCTACCTTTGCATTTTCTTTATGCAATGGACATGAGTAAGAATGTTTCGTAATTATATTATTCTTTGTATGATTATTAATCCTATATTATATACGCTCATTAATTGTCAACATGTTAGTATATGGTAATTCAGATATATATTTTGTTCGTTAATTTCTATAAATGGTTATACAAGTGTCCCCACTTGGATAATCATTGCATTTAATCACATGTTGATACACCTTTGTTAATTACCCGTATATATATATGTTGAATTATAGATTATTGTTGAATAAGATAAAACCTACCTATTATCCAACCGAATTGCCTTGGTTTGGAACCCGAACAAGTATGAACATCCCATTCATGGGAAAATTTTTATGTGCCCAAGGCAGCCAGAGTGAACGATAATATCGTTCTTGTAATGTAGTATTGATCAATACAGGGTACAACAGGCTGATCACCCTCCGTGCCCGTAAGTTATGACAGTTTGCGGATGAAGTTCTGCTAAACCTATTCGAAAATAAAAATAATGTTCATAGTATGTCCCCTTAACCCTATATATAGTCAGTACGTAGTTTTAAATTTTGAAAGAGGGTTGTTATGTTATTATTATCGGTTCAGATTACTTCACAACTATTGATTTGTTGTAGAAGGATAGTATAAAGAAAACATTTAAATTCTTTCAACTCATATATATATATAATTGCTATTACTTGCTGGGCACTCAAATGCTCATCCTTGCTTAATTTAAATGTTTTTCAGCTAGTGTGAACAAATAGAAGGTTCGGCTAAGAGTAAAGGGAATGGAAAGGTTGCAGAATGAATTCAATGCCATTTTATGTAATAGTTATCTTTATTAAGACAAGTATGATATATATTACCTATCACGTATTGTGAGGAATGTATTAAAGGTTGCGTACTTGGGATTTAGACTTTGATAAATATGTAAATTAAGTTGGTATCTATATTATTGTTATTATTATCAGTATTATTCCGCTCATAGAAATGGTATCGCAAAGCACCAAGTTCGGGTTTCAAGTACCTGGATTTAGGGGCTTTATAATCCTCATGCTTATATTCTGATAAAAGTCATCTTTGGCCCGTAGTGCATAGATGGATTGTTGATTGGTATGATTATGACTATGTATTGGTATAATCATGACCATTGGTGATAATACGAACATCCTTGGCCCGTAGTGCATGGATGATTCATGGATGTGATAATAATGAATATCCTTGGCCCGTAGTGCATAGATAATTCAGTGATGTGAATTATTTATTGAGCTGAGTCTCAGCGATAAAATTGATGATAAACTTTTAAATCATACAAGATAGTAGATATCATGCTCTACTGGACTCTTCTAATGGATTGTTTGTTCCGCTGCAGTTAAACTTGTTATCTATTGTATTCTATCAGTTTAACACTGTTGAAGGCTAACTATAATTTGTTCTGCATTATCTTAGTCATAATATTCTTTACTGGGCTAGTTGAGCTCACCCTTTACTTTCATTGTTCTCTTCAGGAAATGAGGATATAGTTGGGACTAGTCGGGGAACGGAGTGATGGTCCGAGATGGTGGCTATAGTAGTCCTCACTATTCTATGAAATAGTATGATAATAATTGTAATGAGGACTCTATTTAAGTTTGGATATTATCTATGAGATAATATTTGTGTTAAAACTCTCAGCTATATTTTGTTGTATTTTACACGACAATTGTATAATTAAGTTTGTATTTGAATTATGTACCATGTATTTGGCAACTCAGAATGAGTGATGTATACTTATTTTGGGAGCGTCATAATTTAAATAATATTATTTCATTTCGTATTCCTAATCCTACACTCATGTTGATAAGTATTGCTTCTATACTCCTTGAAATTAGTAGAATATCCTTAAAATTTGTGTTTCATCTAGTATTTTTTCACGAAAATATTCTTCTGGACATTCTTATTAAATTTTAATCTTTTTTTGTCGGGGTACTATTCACGTGGTACTATTCATGGGATACTATTCACTCGGGTACTATTCACCCGGGTACTATTCACGACAAAAATTGATTTCTTTTTTGTCCAAATTATTTTTAATACATGAATATTATTCTTGAATTTTACTCCACAAAGCAGTTATCATGTTGGCAATTTAGACATTTTTAAACTCTAGATAAATTAAAAATCTTTAATATTTATCCTTGATTTCATTTGACTGGTGCTTATATCATTGTTATCATCCTCATGCTTATATTGTGATGAAAGTCATCTTTGGCCCGTAGTGCATAGATGGACTGTTGAATTGGTATGATTATGACCAGGAATTATGTATCGGTATAATCATGACATGTAATGTTACAAATGATGTGGTAAAAGTCTTCATTGGCCCGTAGTACATTGATGGACAGTTGTTGGCATGATTATGACCATTGGTGATAATAACGAATATCCTTGGCCCATACTGCATGGATAATTCGTGGATGTGATACTAACGAATATCATTGGCCCGTAGTGCATGGATAATTCGATGATGTGAATTATTTATTAAGCTGTGTTACATCGATAAAATATTGATGATGAACTTTTAAATCATAGAAGATAGTAGATATCATGCTCTACTTGACTCTTCTAATGGATTGCTTATTCCATTACAGTTAAACTTGTTGTTTATTGTATTCTATCAGTTTTACATTGTTGAAATAATATTCTGTATTATCTTAGTCATAATATTCTTTACTGGGCTAGTTGAGCTCACCCTTTGCTTTTATTGTTCTCTTCAAGAAATGAGAATATAGTTGGGACTAGTCGGGAAATGGAGTGACGGTCTGAGATGGTGGTTATAGTAGTCCTCACTATTTTATAAAATAGTGTGATAATAATTGTAATGAGGACTCAATTTGAGTTTGGATATTGTCTACGAGACAATATTCATGTTAAAACTCTCAGCTTATGTTTTGTCGTATTTTACATGACAGTTGTATAATTAAGTTTGTATTTGAATTTTGTACCATGTATTTGGCGACTCAGAATTGGTTGTGTATACCTATTTTGGGGGCATCACAGCTAGAATTGACTGATGTCATTTCATTCAAGTCATCAACCTTGAATCTATACCCATTGACGATGCAGCCAAAAAATGAACTAATTAGTTTGTACGGGCCTGAAGTAACATCTCTAAAATTCTCATAAGTGTTATTCGCTTCAACCCTTCTCTTAAACCACAATTAATCCAAGGTGCGGGGATGAATTATGAAGAAAGCCGAAGCAGTTAATTCTTTCTTCACAATGAGTTGGCGGGTAAGTTGTATAGTACCATGTTGATGCCAACTTAAGTTGTTCTTGCACCTTGTAACTGCTGTCGAACAACTCATAGCCAGCTCAACTAAGGCAGTCAACATATTTACAAGTTAATGGAATGATATATGTACTATAAAATGTATAGTCGAATTGATTATAACTATTGACTTTTTTGAGGACAATGTAACAATCCAAGATTTTATTATTTATAATTTAAATATTTATTAAATAAAATAAATATTTTATTGATGTGGTTGTTGTTAGTAAATATTTGTGAATTAAATTTATTTATTAGATAATATTCTAATTTAATTTAATTTAATAGTTAAAAATGGAATGCTATGTTTTAATTTAATAATTAAAATGGTATGTGAATTTATTAAGTAAAATTATATTGAGATTATAATTTTATGATATTTGTTTAAGTGGAAAATTTATTTAAAATATAGTATGTGTAATTAGTTTATTTGTCTAATGTTGGATATGGGATCTAAATAAATAATATGAGATTTTAAACTATAGTGTAGACTAATGTTGGATATGGGATCTAAATAAATAATATGAGATTTTGAACTATAGTGTAATGATTTATTAAAATAAATTAAATAGATTTACCCAAATAATGCTTAAAATATCAAGTCTTTATTTTAATTAGTTTTGCCCAAACATAGCCTTATGACTTTTAAATTTTGAATTTGAATTATAATAAATAAAATAAATCAAAATAATATATAATATTTTATAACTGATATGTAATTATTATAATAATAATTATATGGCAGTTACATACGTTTTATGAACATCTGTTTTATTTACGTGAAAAGCTTTTAGCTTAAGCCTGAGAGAGAGAAAAGAAAAGAAAGAATACAGAGAAAAGAAAATAGAGAGAGTTCTGTGATTCTAAGCAGTTGTATCTGGTTAGCAAGGATTATCCAAGCAATTGAAGGTATATTTTCAAAGCTTTAATATTATATATATGAATATTTTATATTCACGAGTCTTATGTTTTCTGTGAATTCATGTTGGGTGAATTATTATTATAAACTGAATTGTTGTATTTATATGTATTTGTGATGATAGAACTAGCATCTAGATAAGGATTTAGTGTACCAATTACTTTCTTTACGTTTAAAAAGGAAGAAAATTATTTACAGTGACTATATGTATATATATGGCTTGTGAAAGTACCAAATTTGATAGTTAGTTTGTAAGCTAATAGATAAATTAAGCCTTGAATATGTTAATTCGGTAAGAAATGAAGAGAACATAGTTTGAACAACTTAATTTGGTGTATAATTGTGATCACATTGTTAATTTTTGTCAATAATGTCAAAAATTGAGTTTTTGGTTTAAAACATGGCATTCAAGGATTTAAATTTTTTGAAGTTGTTGTTTAGTTGTTTTAAATCAGTATATATATGTTGGGTAATGTTTATGTGTAATCTAGGTAAGTTATACGTGATAAATTGGGTGCTAGAAATTAAGATGCAGGTCAATTTAGCTTTGTTTTTGTTCTTCGTCTCGAATCTGTAATTGGCCAAGAAGACTAACATCATTCGGCCATAGCATTAAGTCTCATGTATTTTGCAGAGCAACGCCAGTGAACGTGTGTCTCGTCTTGTGACCCAAAGACTCTGCATCAGTAACGCTGCTTCGAGAAAATAGAATGCATAAAGTTGAGTTAGCGAGAATTGTTAGAAGTGTATTTTAATTACACAAAGTCTGTAATTTTTGATAAGGTGAAATATTATGCCTGTTAAGATATGATTTTGGTATTATAGTACTAAGAATGAGAATATTATTAACAATTAACGAGTTTTGTTATTACATTACTAAGGTGACTTGACTATGTGATTAAAACCAATCCATACATGAAATAGATACTTATTTGTATACAGAGTCTATGTAGTAACTAATTGTGTCATAATGACATGTGTATAGGATATTGTGAATCAAATTATTACGGTTTAGCTTACACGCAAGGCAAGTTTTCTTTATCCTACCTTGTTTACAATTGAGCAAGTTTCTAAACCTTACCTCTTGATATTGAGAAAGTTTTCTTATCTTTAACTTGTTTCTTAGTATGCAAGTTCTCTAACTCTATTGTTACGATTGTGCAAGTTTCTTAACTCTAATTGTATCATGCAAGTTTTATTTATCCTACTTGTTTACAATTGAGCAAGTTTCTGAACTCTAATATCTATTTGAGCTTGTTTTAATTACCTTTATACTGAGCAAGTAATCTCTAATCCTATTTATACGATTTAATTATATTTATGCAAAGCTATTTAACCTAACTCTTACTTTGAGAAGGTTTCCTACTGTTAGCTTGTTTCTTAGCATGAAAACTTCTAAATTCTGATACACTTATGTTGAACAAGTTTTATTGTTCAATTTGCTAATTATTATGCATGTTCAATAACTCAGTTCTGTTACTAAACAAAATTCTAGCCTTAGCTTAACATTGTTCAAGCAAGGTATGTTATGTTATTCAATGCTTATGCTGTTAGTTCATTTCTAAAGCATGATCTTAATATATTGTTGATTCATTTATGACTTATTCCATAGCATATTGTGATTACATTTTATTCAACTAATTCTTAGTTGATGTTCGTTAAACTCTAAATTACCTTGAAATTTATCCAAACCAAAATTACTTTGGTGCGGACTTGTATTCTAAATGTTGAGATAAACAACCCTATTACAGGGGATAATTTACGCGTAAGCGTTTAGATGTTTGTGCACAATACATTGTACAAATGGCCGATCCCCCTAAGTACGAGAAGTCCCTACAGTCTTATGACTGTTTAGGTTTAAGTTGAAAGAATACTTATAACTTTGGACATAGTTTGTGGTCTTGTGACTCTCAGATATATATATTTCAAATTTTGTTTCTGATTATCATTGATAGAGAATATTATTCAATTCTATTGATCCTATTCATTGGCAGTTGTTATGATATTTTATTCATTTTCACTTCAAGTGAGCATTGTTTGCTCACTCTTGCTTATATAACTATTACAGCTAAAGTTGAGAAGTTTGATGAACCTACCACCAGTAAAGGAAAAGGGAAGATGAACAAGTGTTGAAGACTTGTAAACCTGTTGACTTTTATATTGTCAGAATCTACTTTAAATGTTGGGATGTAGTTATTTAATTTTCCACACTTGATGTTTGTATTTAAAGGTTAGATAACCTGGAAGATTTTATTGAACTTATTGATGTAATCCTTTAATGGGAAGGTTTATTGTTATATTTTATTATGTTTGGGTAATTAGACATAAATGTTTTTATCAAGTGAACACTAAATCTTGTGGGAATGAAGTACCCGGATTTGGGGGTGTCACAAGTTGGTATCAAAGCCTTAGGTTATGAACCTTAGGTGGGGAAAAGCCTTAGGGAGTAATATTTGAAAAGATAGTGGTGATAAACTCTTATCGAGTTTTAAGGAAGAAGTAATAAAACACTTATGTGCTTATGTGATTGCAACCTATGTGCTCATGATTGTCGAGTAATAATGATTAGTAATTAAAACTTAAAAATTTTGTTGTCAGGATGGCTAATGTAGGAGAATCCAATCAGGCTAAGGAGGAAGGGCCCCAGATGCCTAGAGAGGAGGAGCCTCATGACATTTAGGTGGTTTGGAAATAACTACTGCCACGGGAGTCATCTCTGTTGGTTATAGTGGTTGAGCAGGAGGGTTTACCTGATGAGGATGATGAGATAGAGACGGACGAGGAGGATCCTGTGGAGCTGCCACAGTCGAATGAGGATGAGGAGGATGAGGAGGAAGAGATTCCACTAAACTCGATCGTTGCCCGTATGTACGACGAAGTATACGGTCGTAATGTGGAACTTCAGGATAGTGTTGAGGAGTTGGAAGAGATAGTAGTTGAACAACAGACCTCAATGGCACAGAAAGACAATGAGATCCAGGATCTAGAGGAATGTCTAAGTAATATCGAAGGGAAGCTGTTCCACACTGAAGGAGGAAACGAGCAACTGACAGAGGAGATCGCAGAACTGAAGAACAAGCTGAAGGAAGAGTCTACTAAGAGGGCAAGAGCCGAAAACGCGTACGAAGAAGCTTCTAAATGAGCCGGGGTAACAGAGAGAGATGTACAAGTGAAGAAGATCAAGATGGAAGAGATGAATAGTGTTTTTAACACTGTGATCAATCGAGCTCAAGATCGAGTCATGTGTTATCCGATTCAGTTCGAGACGCTGCCATCGTACATGTTAGATCGCCGAACAATGTTTCGTATTATGGAAGAAGAGCGTCGTAAGGTTATACAGTATTTTAGTAGGTCGTCATAAATGTATTTGATATGTGATTAATGATACGATAAATAAGATGTAAATCCCAAGTGTTATGTAAGCTATGGGATATGATGATGATGTTATCCTAAAACTTTAATAGTTCAGGAAAGTAATGTAAATAGTAGTGATGCTATTGTTCTTATGTTTTCTAAAGATGATAAATGAATAAAATGTTAATTTTTAGTCAAGATGTTATGTGTTATGTGATGATATTTTATGATGTGAAAATTAAGTAGAAAATACTTAAAAGAAATTGAGTAATAATCTAATAAGTGTATTTTAATCAGAAAATGCCTCCAAGAAGATGTCAACTGTGACGCCCCCAAAATAGGTCCACACGACCCATCTTGAGTAGCCAGATATCACACTATAAAAATCATTTACAAACTTTATTTATACAACTGTTGAACTATAAATGCGATAAATACGACAAATGATAAGTCGTGAGTTTTAATACAAATATATGTAACTCTCATGGTGCCTCGACCACAACACCTTACAAAGGTACTTTTATATAAAAGTACAAATAATAACTTCATTTTAGAAATTAAAATCTTTGAAAAATACTCAAGGAAACCTTCGTACATGGGAGGCCATGCGTCTAGGTTATGATAGATATCATATGTCCACAGAATTATCCTTGGTTAACCCAATAGTCCCCAAAGAAAACAAGAAGATTGCTATCATCTTCTTTCCAATGGTGAGTCTTCTCTTGACTTATAATTATCTCCATTGTCTCCAATTGAGAATCATATTTCAAACAAACTCCAAGGTTATATAGGTAGTGCTCACGGATATACTCAAAGAAGTGGATGTGCACAACCACATCTTATGATAACACGAAGTAAATCATCATTAGACATCTTGTATGATAGTGGCAAAACACCCTTCTAAAGTTGGGTTCACCTCACCCTATTCGGTTCACCAAAATTAAATATCAAATGACGTATACAATACGACACACTTATCTAAAGTTCTCAATAAAATTATTTACATACTATTTAGGGAGAACCTCAACAGCTATAGACCACCGATTCTATTCCCGTGTTATCCCCCGCTCAATCTTCAAGAACACTCTTATTACCGAAAGAAATTGTGAAGCAAAAAGGGTGAGCACAACTAGCCCAGTAAAGAATATCATGACTAAAGATAATTTACATCATCAATAGCCTTCATCAGTAATAAATCAGAGATTTAGAACATATGGCAGATGATAAAAATTTTCAACCATAGTTGCAGCGGAACGAGCAATCCATTAGAAGAGTCAAATAGAACATTAGGTCTATTATCTTCTCTATGTTAAAAGTCCACCAATAATGTTTTATCCCTGTAACATCAATCAAAAATTCTTGTCCACAATCATATGAATAACTCATAATCATAATTGTGATTCTAAATTCCTCTTCGCACCCAGGACGAAGATAATATTCATCACCTATCTTCACCTGAAACATCAAAAATCATGGTTATACCAAATCACAATTCTTGTTCATAATCATACTAATAAATTCATCTTTACACTACGGCCAAAGATATGCATTAACAATTCATCTTTGCACTACAGACCAAAGACATACAACTGTATTTTAGAAGAGTCAAGTAGAGCATGATATCTACTATCTTTTATGAATTAAAAATGTATAATCAATATTTTATCGCTGAGACTCAGCTTAATAAATAATCCACATCATCGAATCAACCATGCACTACGACCAAGGATATTCATGTAATCATCAATGGTCATGATTATACCGAATAATCCTTGGTTATAATCATACCAATAACTGTCCATCAATGCACTACGGGCCAATGAGGACTTTTACCACATCATCTATAATATTACGGGTTATGATTATACCGAATGATCCCTGGTCATAATCATACTAATAAACAGTTCATCTATATATATAAGCCAAAGATACTTATCAATCAATAGTTCATCTTTCCACGCAAGCCAAAGATATACAACTGTAAAACCAATAATCAACAGTCCATCTTTGCACGTAAGCCAAAGATATACAACTGTAAAACCAATAATCAATAGTCTATCTTTGCACGTAAGCCAAAGATGACTTTCATCATAATATAAACATGAGGATGATGACAATGATATAAGCATTAATCAAACGAAATCAAGGATAAATATTAAAGACTTTAAATTTATCCAGAGTTTAAAAATATCCAAATTGTCAACATGATACTGCTTTGTGGAGTAAAATTCAATAATAATATTCATGTCTCAAAAATAATTTGGATAGAAAATAAATATATTTTTTGGGTGAATAATACCCCATGAATAGTACCCTGTGAATAGTACTTCAGGAATAATACCTCGTGAATAGTACTCTGGCATGAAAAGTACCCCAAATACCCGAGTGAATGATACTAGAGTGAATAGTAATTGGGTGAATAGTAACCCATGAATAGTAACTTGTGAATAGTACTCTGGCACAAAAAGTGCCCCGAATACTCGAGTGAATAATACTAGAGTGAATAGTAACTCGTGACTAGTAACTCGTAACAGAAAATACCAAAGAAAACGATATTTCATGATGAGTACAAAAGAAATGATATCCCAGATGAGTATAATAGAATATATGAAAGCGCAAATGGATTTTCACCGCCATGCAGTAATCCACGTCAGATGATCATTTCCACAATTTAATAAAGAATGAATACAAAGGATCATTCACCATGCATGCGGTAATCCACATAGACATGTTATTCCAATGTAATAATAAAGAATGGAATAATGTAAGAATTCACCATGCATGCGATAGACCGCATGCAGAAAAGGTTATTCCCAATGTAATAATAAAGAATGGAACCAGTGTCATGTAATCCGTATGCATGTGATATTCCAATGTAATAATAAAGAATGGAACCAGTCATGCGTAATCTGCATGCAGGATATTCCAAAGAATAATAAAGAATGAAATAACAACAGAATTCACTGGGCATGCGATAGATCGCATGCATAAAAGTTATTCCAACAAAATAATAAAGAATGGAATAATAGAAGAATTTCACCATGTATGAGGTACTTCAGATGTAGAAAGTTATTCCAACATAATAATAAAGAATGGAATAACAACCCTTACGAGTATTGAAAGAAAATAACTCTCTTCATGAATACGAAAGAATAATACCCCTTACACAATAATGATATCCTTTACTTCAGAAGAAGACTGGATACTGGAATAGTGAAGTAGCAGACCTCGCTTCTTTCTCTCTATAGCTTCTCTCTCTATAATTTCTCTATAATAATTTCTTTTGTGAGACTTAGTGAATTGGTGAAAAATAATGATGGAATGAACTTCTATTTATAGGAAAATATAGTTTCGATAATTGCACGTTTTGGGGCTCGAAATATTACAGTACAATACCTCCAACTTTTCTTTCATTTTTAATTCAGTCATCCAAGTATTATCAAACTTACACCACCTCCCCTAATAGTAAATCATGTGAATCATTAGTAAATCATGTGACTCAATAGTTCTAAACATGTGAAAAAATTAATTATAGTTTAGTACCTTCATCTATGCCTCTATTTTTAACTTAGTCATGCAAGTATTATCAATCTTGCACCAGTTCCCCTAATAGTAAATTATGTGAATCAATAGTACACATATGTGAACAAATAGTTATAAGCATGTGAATTAATAGCAATTAATTGCTTATTTATCTGATTAATTACCCGATTGGTCAATATAACCTCCAGACATCAATTATTATCGAAATAAATGTCAATTTTTACTAACACTAATAATTCCAACACAATGGAACTATAAATTTCATCTTTAATCAACACGAACTTATTCATCATTAATATTATAATTCACAATATTTAACAACCAGGTCGTTCCCAGGAAAGAGGGGGCTTTCCGATAAGGTGTATTGTGTGCCTCCATCATGATCTTGTTCTTCAAATCAGAGTCTTTAGGAACACATAGTCTAGAGTGTACTCGAAGTATTCCTTCTTCATCGATTCTTGCTTCTGGAATAACACCTTCTTGTACTTTCTTCTTCATACGCATTAGCTCCGGGTCTGTGGCTTGAGCAACTTTAACTTTATCGATTAAAGTTGGTTCTGTCGCGATACTGACATCATCATCGCTGCTCGTTCTGATATGATCTTCTACTCAACGCGTCAGCTACCACGTTTGCTTTTCCAGGATGGTATTGAATGGTGTGGTCATAATCTTTTAACAGCTTGAGCCAACGTCGTTGCCGCATGTTGAGTTCCTTTTGGGCGAAGAAATATTTGAGGCTTTTATGGTCTGAATATATCTCCACTTTCTCCCCATCTAGATAGTGCCTCCAGATCTTTAGCACGAAAACGACTGCTGCCAACTCTAGATCATGAGTAGGATAATTCCTCTCATATTCTTTAAGTTGTCGCGAGGCATAGGCTATGACTTTCCCATGTTGCATGAGAACACACCCTAACCCTTTGCCCGAAGCATCGCTGTATTTAAACAGTGAGGTTCAAAAATTAACAAATGAATTAATAATGAGAGATGTTTGTATTGATGCATTTAGTGATAAATCTCATGATAAAATATTTCCTAATAATGAACTTTAAAAAGAAATTGATTCTCTAAAATTATCTCTTGCTAAATTTGTTCAAGGTGAAGAAAATTTGAATGTCATATTGGGTAAACAAAGACCTAGTTTTGAAAATCAGGGAATTAGTTATAATCCTATGAATAAAAAGGGAGATGTGAAAATGCTAAAATCAAAATCTCGTTTTAAATTGAATTATTGTTCTCCTTTCACAACATATAAAAATTGTGTTATAAAAGGTCACTTGGATATAAATTGTTCTAAGAAAAGGATTAAAAAAGTATGGGTTAAAAAGGATTATTTACGTGCAACTAACACCAAAGGACCCAAAAAGATGTGGGTACCAAAGGGATGAATGACTTTTTCTTGACAGGTGTGTTTCAAGGCAAGGGTTCCATCTCAAAAATGTTTTCTCGATAGTGGATGCTCTCGTCACATGTCTGGTGATAAATCAAAGTTCATGGAACTAATAAGTATCAAGAAAAAGAATGGAACGGTCACTTTTGGAGACAACAAAACCTACGAAATAATTGGAAAAGGTAAAATCGGTAACGGCAAGGTAAGTATAAATAATGTCCACCTTATTAATGGTCTAGAATTTAATTTGATTAGTATCAGTCAATTAATGGACAATGGTCATCAAGTTAATTTTGTAAAAGATAAATGCACAATATTTCATGGTACTAACAATACTACTCTAGTTGCATAAAGAGAGGGAAATATATATACTATTGATTTTGAGCAACAAGATGAAGAACTATGTCTTACATCCATACAAGATGAGGCAAACTTATGGCATAAAAGGATGGGACATGTTCACATGGACCTAATCAAGAAGTTATCCTCAAAGAATCTCGTCAAAGGTTTGCCAAAAATCAGGTTTGAAAAGAAAGGGATATGTATTCCTTGTCAACTGGGAAAACAAGTAAGAACTTCTTTTATAGCAAAGAATATGGTATCAACCTCCTCTCCATTACAACTACTTCATCTTGATTTATTTGGACCGGAAAGACATTCTAGTATTAATGGTAAATTTTATGCATTTGTAATAGTTGATGATTTCTCTAGATACACATGGGTATTATTTTTAAGAACTAAGGATGAAGCATTTAAAGAGTTTGAAAAATTAATAAGGAATCTTGAAACTAAGTATAGCTACAAACTCATTAGAATTAGAAGTGATCATGTTACTGAATTTAAAAAAGATTTTATAACTTTTTATGATCAAAGGGGTATTAGCCATGAATTTTTAGCCCCAAGGACTCCTCAACAAAATGAGGTGGTGGAAAGGAAGAATAGGACTCTACAAGAGACAACAAGAACTCTACTACAAGAAAGTAAGCTTCCTAAGAAATTTGCAGTAAGTACATCATGTTATGTTCTAAATAGAGTACTCATTCGTCCTATTATTTTGAAAACACCTTATGAGTTTTTAAATAATAAATTCCAAACATAAGTTATTTCAAAATATTTGGTTCTAAGTGTTTTATCTTAAATACGAGTGATAATTTGGGAATGTTTCATGCTAAATCATATGAAGGAATATTTCTTGGTTATTCTCAAAATAGTAAGGCTTATCGTATTTTCAATACTAGAAAACTATGTGTAAAAGAGTTTGTTCATGTTAATTTCAATGAGACTAACAATGATCTTCCAAAAGAAAGTGAAGATGATGCAGGAAATCTGGAGATAATCAGAAATTCAGCAAACCAAAAATAAAACAGGAGACCAAATGAACAGTTTTAGGAAACTAAAATTAATGACCAAAATGAACATGAACCTAAAAATTTACAGGATGTTGAAGATGATTCTCATGATCAAGAAGAAGTTATACATAATATCCAAATGCCAAAAATAGCTAGATATGTTAAGAATCATCCTCCTGAAAATATCATTGGAGATATCAACAAAGGCGTAACCACACGAAGAGGTTTACAAAATCATTGTGCATTCTCTGCATTTTTGTCACAGGTTGAGCCAAAGAATGCAAAGGATGTAGTCCTTGATGAAAACTGGTTATTGGCAATGCAAGAAGAACTTCAAAAATTTGAGAGATGCCAAGTGTAGGAACTTATGCCTCCTCCAAAAGATGCTTCCATAATTGGTACGAAATGGGTATTCAAGAACAAGCTTGATGAGCATGGGACAATCACTCGTAACAAAGCAAGGTTAGTAGATCAAGGATATAACCAATAAGAGGGGATCGACTATGAAGAAACCTATGCACTAGTGGCTAGGCTAGAATCAATTCTAATTTTGTTGGTGTTTGCGTGCTACAAAAAGTTTAAGCTGTATCAAATGGACGTAAAGAGCGCTTTCCTCAACGGATACATTAATAAAGAAGTCTATGTAAAACAACCTCCTGGATTCGAGCATGAAAAATATCCTGATCATGTTTACAAATTAAAGAAAGCACTTTATGGCTTGAAACAAGCTCCAAGGGCTTGGTACGAAAGGTTAAGTAAGTATCTCTTGTCAGATGGATTTATTAGAGGAAAAATAGATTCTACATTATTTATTAAGCGTAAAAATATAGATATCATTATTGTTCAAATATATGTAGATGATATAATTTTTGGTGCTACTAATGATCATCTTTGTGAGTGGTTTTCCAAGTGCATGCATAAAGAATTTGATATAAGCTTAATGGGAGAACTCAACTACTTTTTGGGACTTCAAATCAAGCAAACGAAGGAAGGAATTTATATCCATCAAACCAAATACACAAAAGAATTACTCAAGAGATTTGGCTTTGAAGGATCTAACTCAAAAGGTACACCCATGAACACATCAATAAAGCTCACTGCTGATGAGAAAGGTATTGATGTAGATATAACAAAATATCGAGGTATGATTGGATGCTTACTATACTTAACTGCTTCTAGACCTGATATAATGTATAGTGTTTGTTTGTGTGCAAGATTTCAGGCAAAACCCAAAGAATCACACTTAAATGCTTTTAAAAGAAATTAGAAATATTTAAGTGGCACTATTAACTTAGGGTTATTTTATCCAATTACCAATAATTTTAAACTAATAGGCTATTCAGATGCTGACTATGCAGGGTGTCAAATTGATAGAAAAAGTATGAGTAGTGCTTGTACTTTCCTGGGACAAAGTCTCGTGTCATGGCATAGTAAACAGCAAACTTCAGTGGCGCTACCAACTACTGAGGGTGAATACCTAGCTGCAGGAAGTTGTTGTTCTCAGATTTTATGGATGCGGCAAACTCTATGTGATTTTGATATATTATGTGATTGTGTGCCTATATATTGTGATAATTCTAGTGCTATAGATATATCTAAAAATCCTGTTTTACATTCACGTACAAAACATATAGAAATAAGGCATCATTTTTTAAGAGACAGTGTGTCAAAAGGTTTAATCAAATTAATTTTTATTCCAATTGAAAATCAAATTGCAGATATATTTACTAAACCTTTAAGTGAAGATGGATTTTGCATGCTGCGAAGAGAACTTGGGATGTGTATCGTGTAATTTTTTTTTGTGTGTGTGTTATCGTTATCTTATTCTGCATGTATATCTCATTAATTGATAAAATTAGGATAATTATGAGTTTGAATTTTTGGCTGCTCATTTAAACCCTTAAATCATGGATGCAATATTCTAGGCGTCTCTCATAATGGTTTTTGAAAATTGAAAAGACAGAATGGCTGGAGTCTTCTTGAACAACGTAAACGTGTAGGAGTATACATACATGCATCTATTCCTTTTCTTTTACTCCGTATCTCTCCATTCTCCTTACATCTCATATTTTCTTCTGACTTTCTCTGACTTTATTTTCTCATCTTGTTCTTCATCTGCAAACTTCAATCACCATGAGAACTCGAACTTATAAATGTTCTTTGATCGATTCTGATGACGATCCAATGCCAGTTCCTTCCCAATCCACTGCCGGACCTTCACGAAAGCAACGAAAACTGAAGAAGGTCGTGTCTGATGAAACAGAGTATTTGGACTCTTCTTCATCTGACGAATCAACTTTCAGTCCTTCCTTACCAAAATCATCTGGACCATCTCAAAGATAGAAGTCAACTATTCCAGCCTGTAAGTCTGAATTTGTTCCACCATCTGATTCGGTAAATCCTCTCCTTTCTTCTGATCTTCCTGATAATTTCTTTTGTAGCAATGTCTATGAGGTACGATTTAAGACTATTGTGTTTCCCAAATAATTTATTTATGAAAAGTTTGTCGATCAAATCTGTTATCAACAATCTCCTTTGAAAAACCTGTTTGACTCTTGTGGTATTTCTTCTATGCTTTTTCCTCCATCAGTTGCATATCCTAGACTTGTCCAACAATTTTATACAAATGTAGAGTGTCATGGGGATTTTTATACAACTTTTATCAAAGGAAAATCTTTATATTTTACGGTAATAAATTTTGGTAGTATTTTGAATATTTCATCCTCTGGTGTTTGTCCCTTTACTAGAAAAGGAGCTGTTCATTTTCCGTTTACTCCTCTGGAACAGTTACAAATTTTTATGAACAACCCGTTGTTGGATGATGTTTTTATACCAAAAACTGTGGATGTTTCTCCTATTTCTTGTGTGCTTCATCATCTTGTTAGATACGATATGTTACCTCGTATAGGTGGAGGAGTAGATTTTACCTATCAAGACCAGATAATCGTTGCCATGATTTTAAAAGGAGTCTCTTTTAATTTATCTCAAATGATACTTCACCAAATGACCACTTGTTTGCGAAAAACCAAAACATGTTTGCCTTACAATGCCACTCTGACTAGTCTGTTCAATCATTTTAAAATTTCATTTGAAAATAAAATCTCTGTTTTTGTTACTGATTTCATCAGCGTTGGTTCCTTGAAAATGTCGCGTATTATTTTACTTGATGGTAAGTTTGTTCGAAGTACTTCTGATAATCCTTTCCCTCCTCCAATGTCAAATCCAACTTCACCTACTCTGCCTCCAACTCAATCTTCTCCTGAAATTGTGGATATGTTGAAAGTTATTCTTAGTAATCAAGAAAAAATGCAAGTTGACATGGCTGGTCTCCATAACTGTATGTCTCTGTTGGAAAAAGGGAAGTTACCTTTAGGTGCGCCTGAAATCAATAAACTCTATCACAACATTGAAGATGAGTTTATTGATTTACAAGCCAGTTTTGAAGTACAAACTACTGCCTTGGCTGAGTTAATGCAACGAAGACTTAATCGAAATTCTTGTCAATTGAGTCAGGAGATTAAGTTCGCTAGTAATCAGGTTGGAGAGTTAGCTGATTTCATTGCTATGAGGTTCAACAATGTGGGCTCGAAATTACATATGCAGCGTAAGCACTCAACTATTACGGAGTGGGTGAATTGCAACTGGTTAGCTGAATATCAGGGTGAATTTCTTGATGTACCTCTCCCACCTGCAACTGTTATTCCCCGGCCTCCTCAATTTGTTGCCGATCTAAGCATTGCTGAGAAGGTTCATTGTGCCAATCATCGTCCATATTTCACACAGCGAGCTGCTCAGCGTACCACAGTGGTAGATCTTGATTGATCTTGTTCCCTCCCTTTTTGTTTGATGACAAAGGGAGAGAATTTAAGTTTAATTAAATTTGGATTTCAGTAGACTGAATTATGGTTGTTTTATGTTGGTTTTTGAGACGTTGATTTCAAGACTTATGTTTAATGTTTTTTTTAAAGTTTTAATATGATATGTTTGGCCTAATATGCTTGAAATTGATATTTGATACTAACATGAAATGTAGGTAGCAGGTTATTGAAAATCGATTTTTTGTTCCCATTAATATTGAATAGCATGGATTTAGGGGGAGCTAAATTATATAGTATGCATGGATTTAGGGGGAGCTAAATTATATAGCATGCTTGGTTTTAGGGGGAGTTAATGGGAATTTAATTTTTTGATTGTCATCATCAAAAAGGGGGAGAATGTTGACTTAGTCATATTCCTTCCTTGAGTTTTGATGATAAATTTTTCATATACTAAATTATTTTATGGCATTTCAGGTATATTGGTGATAAGGAACATTGATTGGATATTCAAGTTATTGAAGAATTTTTCTTTACTAGGAAAACCAACTGTAAGGTCAATTTCATAATAATTGATTTTTCATTTAAAGGCTCTAGGACATATATTATTTGCATCTTGTTATATGTCTTAAATGAAAAATGATTTAATAAATATATAAATGAAAAAGGTTGTTCTAAAAATAAAAGCAAATTAATATATATATCAACAAGTACAAAAAAGGGATTGATATTTTTTGATATCTATATTACATGTGTATCACTTAATATGTTTCACATGCATTTGTCCCTATGCCTAAAAACTAGAATGTAGGATAACATTGTGATACGTGTGCATGCTTAAGTAAGTGCTTAATTGATATTCTTGGGTCACTTTTAAGTACTGCTACACGTGGATATCTATGATTTACTAGATAGACTAAATGCCGGCAGCTTTACCTCTTTGTGATTTGATATACGGTTTTTCAAGGAGAGGTAATTATGGTTACGTTGGAAATTTAAAGACCTTGAGTCTTGGAAAGGATAAGTGATTGTTACACTCCACTTCTACACGCTACTTGATGTTTGGAGAGATAAATTCAAAGTTATTAGTGGGTTATCTTTTTAATGGGTCTTTTGATTTATCCAAATTAAGTAACTAACAAGAATCTGTTTTGCTAATCTGGATATATATTTACATTGTGGACTGATTCATAGTTTTATCGTTGGAAAGTATTTTAAACAAATCAATTTTTGTGGACTCATAAAAACAGATGATATTAACGGTAACTACTGTGGGGTATATAAATAGGATTTCAGATATGGGAAAAGAGACAACACACGAAATTCTTTTCTGCACTAATTACTGTTTATACCGAGCAACTTATTTTTAGTCAGTGCAACCTTTGAGCAGCTAAGCAATCAAATCCCTAATATTCTTTGAGCTGGTATTTGGTAAGATTTAATTGTTTATATTTTGTGATAATTGATCGTTGTATATAGTTGAGCCTTTAATTGTTAAATTGATTATTATTGCATTGATCATAGACCTCTATATTTGTATTTAATTTTCTATTTAGACTAAGTGTAGTCTAAAGGTGTTAATCCTAGTGGATTAGAGAAAAGGTTTACAAACAGGTTGAAGGAAGCAAAGGTGCTTGAAGAGTGCATAGGTGCACAAGGAGCAAGAGAGCTCAAGGGAAATTAATTGTTAATTAATTTTTGTTAGAATCTGTTTTGTAATCTTTATTTATTTATAAATAAATAAATAAAGTGAGTCTCCAATATTAGTTGGTATTGGACGTGGACTAGGCTATTATTATAGAGGGTAATAGTTGAACCAATAAAAAAAAATCTTGGTGTTGATTTTATTATTTGCTTTACTTTAAAATCACATAAGCTATTTTAATTATCTTAATAATTAAAATTTGAATACTTATATTATATTAAGATAATTCTTTAACATCAAGTATTTTATTTAAGATATAAATTCAGCAGGATATTTTCTTTAATAGGCTATATTAATTCAGTAAACTGATTTCAATCATTATAATAGCCTGAAGTTAATAATTTAACTTAAAGTTTAAAAGTTGGTCATAGATTGCTCCCACACTTATTCAAACCCCCCCTTCTAAGTGTGCCTAGAAAAATTTCATTTGGTATCAAAGCTTGGTTCTACTTATCTTGGTCTTAAAGGTGACTTGTAGGGAAAGATTCTGACATGGCACAGTTCAGGAACAACAATCAAGAAGGTCAATCAACCAATATACCTCCTTTGCTATTTGGAATGTAAAATTACAACTTCGAAAATTCGAATGAGGATCTATATCGAAAAGAGATCCTTGAAATGGTGGGTTATGGAGAACGAACCAGTTACTCCACGAAGAGATGATGGGACACCGAAGATTCAACTAGAAATGGATTCAACCGAAATCTATATGGTCTCATATGATTCAAAGGCAATGAACAAACTTCTCAGTGGCATGGTACAATCCGAGATAGACAAAGTTTCCTCATGCAACACAGCTAAGGATATTTGGGATACTCTAGTGGTAAGTCATGAAGGTACTTCCAAAGTACGAGAAGTCAAGCTAAGCATTCTTATGCACGATTATGAAATGTTCAAGCTCGAAAAAGATGAAACCATTAAGCTAGCTCAAGCAAGATTTCTAGTCCTTATAAACTCATTGAAATTATTGGATAAGACTATTCCTCAAAGTGAGATCAACCGTAAGTTGCTTCGGGCTATGCCCAAAAGGTTTGCTTCTAAAATCACTACTCTTCAAGATTTTACAACTATTTCTTCCATGGATACTTTAACATTGTTTGGTGAATTAGAAGAATATGAACATCAGTTAAAGAGATATGATGATGAGGAGAAAACTCCTCAAAGAAAGGTTTTAGTTCTTAATGCAGATAACGAAGAGGAGCTTGATGATGACTCGGATGAAGAAATAGCAATGATGTCAAGAAGACTCAAGGGGCTACTTCAAAGGAAGAATAAAAGAAGAAATACTTTCAATTCAAATAAGTCCAAAGGAAAGCAAACTGAAGAGACGTGCTTCGAATGTAGACGTCCTGGTCACTTCAAGAAAGATTGTTTTCAATTGAAGAACAAAGAAAAGACAAACTACAAAGACAACAAGAAGAACAAAGCTCTTGTGACTTGGAGTGATGAGGAATCCGAAGTGGAGATCGATGCTAAAGATGAGATAGCATAAGTATGCTTCGTGGGAATTGAAGGTGGATCTAATCAGGTATCTTTTAATGAAATAGACTTATTAGAACAAGAAAATAAGAAGTTAAAAGAAAAGAATGCATGCTTAAAAGGTTTAGCTAATACTTTAATGAGTGAAGTGGATTCACTAATAGATGAAAAGAAAGAAATTGAAAAGGAATCTACATGTAAAGAAGAAAAGGTTTTGATTGCTAAAATTGATTATTTAAACAATTATAACAAAATACTTTTCAATAAGGTAAATTTCTTAAATAATGAAGTCCAAAAATTGACTAATGAGCTAAAAATGAGAGATGTGTGTATTGATGCATTTAGTGATAAATCTCTTGTTAAAACCTTTCCTAATAATGAACTTCAAAAAGAAATAGCTTCGTTAAAATTATCTCTTGCTAAATTTGTCCAAGGCGAAGAAAATTTAAATGTCATATTAGGTAAACAAAGACCTAGTTTTGAAAGACAAGGAATTGGTTATGATCTTATGCATAAAAAGAGTAATATAAAAATGCTAAAATCAAAGTCACGATTTAGTTTAAATTATTGCTCTCCTTTCATAACTTGTAAGCATTGTGGTATTAAGGGCCATTTAGATATAAATTGTTTTAAGAAATGAAATAAGGTTAAAAAGGTATGGATTAAAAAGAATGATTTACTTGCTACAAACATAAGTGGACCCAAAAAGATATGGGTACCAAAAGGATAAATTGTTCTTTCTTGACAGGTATGTTTAAAGACAAGAGTTCCATCTCAAAAATGAATTCTTGATAGCGGATGTTCTCGGCACATGGCAGGTGATAAATCAAAATTCGTAGAACTAAATATCAAGAAGAAAAATGGAACGGTCACGTTTGGAGACAACAAAACCTGCGAGATAATTGGAAAAGCCATGAATTTTCAGCCCCAAGGACTCCTCAACAAAACGGAGTGGTGGAAAGAAAGAATAGGACTCTACAAGAGACGACGAGAACTCTACTGCAAGAAAGTAAGCTTCCAAAGAAATTTTGGGCCGAAGCTGTAAGTACATCATGTTATATTTTAAATAGGGTACTCATTCGTCCTATTATTTTGAAAACACCTTATGAGCTTCTAAATAATAAAATTCTAACTATAAGTTATTTCAAAGCTTTTGGTTCAAAATGTTTCATCTTAAATACAAGTGATAATTTGGGAAAATTTGATGCTAAGTCATACGAAGGATTTTCTTTGGTTATTCCCAAAACAGTAAGGCTTATCGTATCTTTAATATTAGAAAGTCATGTGTAGAAGAATCTATTCATATCACTTTCAATGAGACTAACAATGATCTTCCAAAAGAAAGTGAAGATGATACAGGAAATTTAGAGAGTCAGAATTCCAGCAAACCGAAAAGAACAAAACGGGAGACCAAATGAGCAGTTTCAGGAAACTGAAATGGACAACCAGCAAGAACGTGAGCCTGAAAATTTGCAAGATACTGAAGATGAGTCTCATGATCAAGAGAAAGTTTTACATGATATCCAAATGCCAAAAATAGCTAGATATGTCAAGAATCATCCTCTGGAGATGAGTCTCATGATCAAGAGAAAGTTTGATCAGCCAAGTTATTAATATTCTGATATTTATTAGTTGATATTTGGTGAGAATTAATTGTTCATTTATTTTGTGCTAATTGATCATTGCATATAGTTGAGCCTTTAATTGTTAAATTGATTATTCTTGCATTGATCATAGACCTCTATATTTGTATTGAATTTTCTATTTAGACTAAGTGTAGTCTAAAGGTTTTAATCCTAGTGGATTAGAGAAAAGGTTTACAAACAGGTTGAAGGAAGCAAAGGTACTTGAAGAGTGCATAGGTGCACAAGGAGCAAGAGTGCTCAAGAGAAATTAATTGTTTATTAATTTTTGTAAGAATCTGTTTTGTAATCAGTGTTTATTTATAAAAGAAATAAATAAAGTGAGTCTCCAATACTAGTTGGTATTGGACGTGGATTAGGCTATTATTATAGAGGGTAATAGCTGAACCACATAAAAAATCTTGGTGTTGATTTTATTATTTGCTTTACTTTAATTCTAAAATCACATAAGTTATTTAATTATCTTAATAACTAAAAATTGAATACTTGCATTGAATTAAGATAATTCTTTAACACCAAGTATATTATTTAAGTTATAAATTCAGCAGGATATTTTCTTAAAATAATCAATTAATTAAGTAGGTCATATTAATTCAGTACGCTAAATTTATCAATATAGTATACTGAAATTAATAGTTTAAAAATTGGTCATAGATTGCTCTCACACTTATTCAACCCCCCCCCCCCCTTCTAAGTGTGCCTAGATAAATTTCATGGCCTTTTATAAGATACAAGTTATTTATATAAATATCGTAAAGTAGATCAAAAATTGGGGTACGAATACACTTTGGAAAGAGTGTGAATTATCCAAAAGATATTTAAAATCCTAAGTGATTTATTGAAAATATTTATATAAATATGGATTGTGAAACTATAAATTTGGTCAGTACTTAAATACCGATAAAATTTTAATTTATTCACTCTTGAGAAAATGATAGTGTGAATTATTCAAATGGTCTTGACCAGTTCCGTACATTTTGACACCAGTCCGGTAACGGTATAAAAAATCAGTAAATATCAAACTTTTTGGCACGGTAGCGGTACCTCCTTTTCTATGTTCGGGAATTATCGAACCGAAATCGGTATACCGAATGATGTTATATATATAATATATATACAATATTATGCACACACACACACACACACATATATATATATATATATAAACTTTCACCCAACTTCTTTCTTCCAACCAAGATTGTTGTAAATAGAGGTACTGATTAAAGAAGATGATGATGGTATGGCAAAATAAGGTAATTAATTGGAGCTTCTCCAACTTTAGTGCGAGTATTGCCCATATTATTTTCTCCTTCTTCAATCTTCACTTCTACTTTTCTTTTGGGTTTGGTCTTATAGCCAATCAGATCATGCGGGGAGGCGGCTAGTGTTGAGGAAGGAAGGAGAAGATAGGGTTTTATTTAACGTTATGTCTCTTTGTCTCAAAATGGGCTTATATTTTGGGCTGGACATTTTAAATGGCATGATATATAGGTTTACAAAAAAATAGTATCAACGGTTATGTCTCTTTGATCACAAGATGGGCTTTTATTTTGGGCCGGACATTTTAAATTACAAGTTTTAAAAAAAATCAGGTATTAAAGGTATTTACAGGTACTGAACCGATTCGATATACCGATTTAACCGGTTCGATATACCGATTTAATCGGTACCGATTTCGGTATCTATTTTTAAGTAGCTTCAATATTCGGTACGGTTTGGTACGATAATTTACCATTGCACACCCCTAATAACCACCATGGTTCAAATTAATAGAATATGAGAACAGACGAACATACCTTCTTCTCGGCTGCCAATTTTAATTATCCCAAAATGCATCTAAAAGTTGGATCTTTGAGTTTTGAGAAGATAAAACTAATATGGTGTCACAACTTGAAAGATTAAAGAATCGTGCTGATAACGTGTTGTAAGAAAAAATGTTAGAGAGAATAAGAGAACTATTTTATTTTATTTTTAATTGTGTTCTTTATCAAACAATGTCTTTATTTATAGGCTTACAAAGATGGAGAAGGAATGAACAAAAAATAAATACATATACATGTATTTAAGAGATACATGTATTTGAATGGTACATTGAATTAGGAGATACATATATTTGAAGGGTATATGAAGGGCATATTGAATTAGGAGAGTTCAATAGATATTCACAAATGCATCAATTCATAACAAAAATTATTTTCTTATGAAGATCATTTTACCTAATATTATGTTGTTATTGTTATTAAATTATAATTATAAATATATTATATTGACCTGACACAATTATTAAAGAAAAATAAAAAATTATTTGTTTTATCCAAAACATATTTATAAAAAATAAAATTAAAATTCAATAGCATCATATTTTGAATCCGTGCTTTCATGCTAGTATATATTAAAATCATCTTTCTTCTCTAGTGTTTTCTAAGTTGTGCATCAAATCATTAAAGCTAAGGTACAAAAATCATCTTTCTTACTAGTGTTTTCTAAGTTGTGCATCAAATCATGAAAGCTATGGTTACTGTTTTTACTTTTATATGTGTGTTTTCATATGTTTTTGCTTTTGTTTATTTTTATTAATGAAAATAAAAATCCAATAACGTTGTTTGATAATTATTTTTATGTACTAATTTTAATTTATTTTATAAAGAGGTAGAGTTTGAAATATTACGTGTATTTTTTAAAATAAATTTTAAAAAAAATTAAAAATAGATGAAGTAAAGTTTCAAATTTATTTACAAATAAATCTCACGTAAATAGACAAATATTTTATCTATTTCTTAAAAATAAAGAACCCTAATAAAGTATTTCTAAGAAATCATGATAAATTATGATAATTTTAAGGTGGAGGACACAAAACTTCTGCCTCTTATTTTACGTCAGAAATTGGTAGATAAATTATGATAAATTAAATATATGGCAACTCAAAGAAATGGTCCCACAACAAAAAATGTGGTGCCACATTTACTTGAGGTTATGACAACCAAAATGGAAAAGTATGATGTATAACCATGAGAATTGAATTAGTTAGAACACAAACAACAGTTTTCTTAATTAATTTTTTATTTTTTATTTTAAAGAATACATCAATAAATTATTATTCAACAGTTTATTATCTTTATTTGATTCTCTATTTTAATTCCTCTATAGGATTTTATTTCTCAGTATGAGGGAATCAAAAGAACATTCTCTATATATACAAAATGATATTTCACACTCTCATTTAAGTGGACAATATTCATCAATCATACACATCTTGACATTTTTTTACTACTTCATTTTCAAATTATAAACTTAATATTGACTTTTAAAAAAAATTAATTTCAAACGTATTCAAATTTAAAATTGATATAAATTTATTTAATTTTTGTCAATATAATTATAAATATTATAAAAGTACTATTAATTATAAATTTTATTATTTTTAAAATTTAAATGAATCATATTAAATTTAAATTTAAAAATATCACAAATTAACTTTTTAAAATTAATATTGATCTTATGTAAATTTGCAACTTGTTGACTTTGTCATATTCAATCCTTAAGTTTTGATGATGAAAATGTTCAAAGTACTAAATTGTTTTGTGATGTTTTTAGGTATTTTGATGATAAGGAACTTTGATCGGATATTCAAGCATTTGAAGGAATTTCTCTTTACCAGGAAAACAAATGTAAGATCAATTGCATAATAATTGATTTTTCATTTAAAGGCTCTAGGACATATTATTGCATTATATCTTGTTATATGTCTTAAATAAAAAATGTTTTTAAATTCTTATGAAAAAGGTTTTTTTTAAAATATTATGTCACTTAAAATATATTAACTTGTATGTCTAAAAGATTGCATAAGTGGTATATGGGTGATTAAAATGCTACACGTGGATATTCATTTGTGATAAGTACTTCATGTATACATGCTTGCTAACCATTTATTGTGATAAGATGTATTGTGAGAGTTTCAAGGAAAAGTAAGTATGATTACTTTGAAAAACTAAAGATCTTGTTTCTTGGAGAAAGATAAGTAATGGGATACTTCACTATTTCACACGTCACATGCCACTTTATGAGATAAAATCAAAGATTGTTTTTAAGTGGATTACTTGAATAGGCTTTGGAAATCATATATAGAGTATTACTTGTGGTGGCAGTAGTTATGATGACAAAGACATACATGCAAGGACTCTATTTCAGATAATCAGTCAAATATATATCTGTTATATAAGAGTTACTTTCGGATCTGTTTCAAATTGATTATTTCTTATCCGAGTAAAAAGCTTTCAACGGAAATAATTCTGGAACATCACTTATCTTAAAATCTGTTGACAACGTAAATAAATTTACAACGGATTTTTTGCATACAACGGGAATATTTTTAGCTATAAAAGAAGTATTGTGATAAGTGTTTGGAACACAACTCACAAAATTATTCGTGCACTACATTGATATTTTTGAGCAACATACAATTATCTGGTGCAACGTTTGATCAGCCAAGTTATTAATATTCTGATATTTATTAGTTGATATTTGGTGAGAATTAATTGTTCATTTATTTTGTGCTAATTGATCATTGCATATAGTTGAGCCTTTAATTGTTAAATTGATTATTCTTGCATTGATCATAGACCTCTATATTTGTATTGAATTTTCTATTTAGACTAAGTGTAGTCTAAAGGTTTTAATCCTAGTGGATTAGAGAAAAGGTTTACAAACAGGTTGAAGGAAGCAAAGGTGCTTGAAGAGTGCATAGGTGCACAAGGAGCAAGAGAGCTCAAGGGAAATTAATTGTTAATTAATTTTTGTTAGAATCTGTTTTGTAATCTTTATTTATTTATAAATAAATAAATAAAGTGAGTCTCCAATATTAGTTGGTATTGGACGTGGACTAGGCTATTATTATAGAGGGTAATAGTTGAACCACGTAAAAAATCTTGGTGTTGATTTTATTATTTGCTTTACTTTAAAATCACATAAGCTATTTTAATTATCTTAATAATTAAAATTTGAATACTTATATTATATTAAGATAATTCTTTAACATCAAGTATTTTATTTAAGATATAAATTCAGCAGGATATTTTCTTTAATAGGCTATATTAATTCAGTAAACTGATTTCAATCATTATAATAGCCTGAAGTTAATAATTTAACTTAAAGTTTAAAAGTTGGTCATAGATTGCTCCCACACTTATTCAAACCCCCCCTTCTAAGTGTGCCTAGAAAAATTTCATTTGGTATCAAAGCTTGGTTCTACTTATCTTGGTCTTAAAGGTGACTTGTAGGGAAAGATTCTGACATGGCACAGTTCAGGAACAACAATCAAGAAGGTCAATCAACCAATATACCTCCTTTGCTATTTGGAACAGAAAATTACAACTTCTGAAAATTCCGAATGAGGATCTATCTGAAAAGAGATCCTTGGAAATGGTGGGTTATGGAGAACGAACCAGTTACTCCACGAAGAGATGATGGGACACCGAAGATTCAACTAGAAATGGATTCAACCGAAATCTATATGGTCTCATATGATTCAAAGGCAATGAACAAACTTCTCAGTGGCATGGTACAATCCGAGATAGACAAAGTTTCCTCATGCAACACAGCTAAGGATATTTGGGATACTCTAGTGGTAAGTCATGAAGGTACTTCCAAAGTACGAGAAGTCAAGCTAAGCATTCTTATGCACGATTATGAAATGTTCAAGCTCGAAAAAGATGAAACCATTAAGCTAGCTCAAGCAAGATTTCTAGTCCTTATAAACTCATTGAAATTATTGGATAAGACTATTCCTCAAAGTGAGATCAACCGTAAGTTGCTTGGCTATGCCCAAAAGGTTTGCTTCTAAAATCACTACTCTTCAAGATTTTACAACTATTTCTTCCATGGATACTTTAACATTGTTTGGTGAATTAGAAGAATATGAACATCGAGTTAAAGAGATATGATGATGAGAGAAAACTCCTCAAAGAAAGGTTTTAGTTCTTAATGCGGATAACGAAGAGGAGCTTGATGATGACTCGGATGAAGAAATAGCAATGATGTTAAGAAGACTCAAGGGCTACTTCAAAGGAAGAATAAAAGAAATACTTTCAATTCAAATAAGTCCAAAGGAAAGCAAAGCTGAAGAGGCGTGCTCGAATGTGAGGCCCCTGGTCACTTCAAGAAAGATTGTTTTCAATTGAAGAACAAAGAAAAGACAAACTACAAAGACAACAAGAAGAACAAAGCTCTTGTGACTTGGAGTGATGAGGAATCCGAAGTGGAGATCGATGCTAAAGATGAGATAGCATAAGTATGCTTCGTGGGAATTGAAGGTGGATCTAATCAGGTATCTTTTAATGAAATAGACTTATTAGAACAAGAAAATAAGAAGTTAAAAGAAAAGAATGCATGCTTAAAAGGTTTAGTTAATACTTTAATGAGTGAAGTGGATTCACTAATAGATGAAAAGAAAGAAATTGAAAAGGAATCTATATGTAAAGAAGAAAAGGTTTTGATTGCTAAAATTGATTATTTAAACAATTATAACAAAATACTTTTCAATAAGGTAAATTTCTTAAATAATGAAGTCCAAAAATTGACTAATGAGCTAAAATGAGAGAGATGTGTATTGATGCATTTAGTGATAAATCTCTTGTTAAAACCTTTCCTAATAATGAACTTCAAAAAGAAATAGCTTCGTTAAAATTATCTCTTGCTAAATTTGTCCAAGGCGAAGAAAATTTAAATGTCATATTAGGTAAACAAAGACCTAGTTTTGAAAGACAAGGAATTGGTTATGATCCTATGCATAAAAAAGAGTAATATAAAATGCTAAAATCAAAGTCACGATTTAGTTTAAATTATTGCTCTCCTTTCATAACTTGTAAGCATTGTGGTATTAAGGGCCATTTAGATATAAATTGTTTTAAGAAACGAAATAAGGTTAAAAAGGTATGGATTAAAAAGAATGATTTACTTGCTACAAACATAAGTGGACCCAAAAAGATATGGGTACCAAAAGGATAAATTGTTCTTTCTTGACAGGTATGTTTAAAGACAAGAGCTCCATCTCAAAAATGAATTCTTGATAGCGGATGTTCTCGGCACATGGCAGGTGATAAATCAAAATTCGTAGAACTAAATATCAAGAAGAAAAATGGAACGGTCACGTTTGGAGACAACAAAACCTGCGAGATAATTGGAAAAGCCATGAATTTTTCATTCAAGGACTCCTCAACAAAAGCGGAGTGGTGGAAAGAAAGAATAGGACTCTACAAGAGACGACGAGAACTCTACTGCAAGAAAGTAAGCTTCCAAAGAAATTTTGGGCCAAAGCTGTAAGTACATCATGTTATATTTTAAATAGGGTACTCATTCGTCCTATTATTTTGAAAACACCTTATGAGCTTCTAAATAATAAAATTCTAAATATAAGTTATTTCAAAGCTTTTGGTTCAAAATGTTTCATCTTAAATACAAGTGATAATTTGGGAAAATTTGATGCTAAGTCATACGAAGGATTTTCTTTGGTTATTCCCAAAAGCAAGTAAGGCTTATCGTATCTTTAATATTAGAAAGTCATGTGTAGAAGAATCTATTCATATCACTTTCAATGAGACTAACAATGATCTTCCAAAAGAAAGTGAAGATGATACAGGAAATTTAGAGAGTCGAATTCAAAGAAACCAAAAAAGAACAAAAGCAGGGGAGACCAAAATGAGCGATTTCAGAAACTGAAATGGACAACCAGCAAGAACGTGAGCCTGAAAATTTGCAAGATACTGAAGATGAGTCTCATGATCAAGAGAAAGTTTTACATGATATCCAAATGCCAAAAATAGCTAGATATGTCAAGAATCATCCTCTGGAGAATATCATTGGAGATATCAACAAAAGGTGTAACCACACGAAGAGGTTTACAAAATCATTGTGTATTCTCTGCATTTTTGTCAAAGGTTGAGCCAAAAAATGCAAATGATGCAGTCCTTGATGAAAATTGGTTATTGGCAATGCAAGAAGAACTTCAACAATTTGAGAGATGCCAAGTATGGGAACTTATGCCTCCTCCAAAAGATGCTTCTATCATTGGTACGAAATGGGTATTCAAAAACAAGCTTGATGAGCACGGTACAATCACCCGTAACAAAGCAAGGCTAGTAGCCCAAGGTTATAACCAACAAGAAGGAATTGACTATGAAGAAACCTATGCACCAGTGGCTAGGTTAGAATCAATCCGAATTTTATTGGCTTTTGCATGCTACAGTTTAAGTTGTATCAAATGGACGTAAAGAGTGCTTTCCTCAATGGATACATTAACGAAGAGGTCTATGTGAAACAACCTCCTGGATTCGAGCATGAAAAGTATCCTAATCACGTCTACAAATTAAAGAAAGCTCTTTATGGCTTGAAACAAGCTCCAAGAGCATGGTATGACAGGTTAAGTAAGTATCTCTTATCAAATGGATTTATTAGAGGTAAAATAGATTCTATATTAATTATTAAGCATAAAAATATAGATATTATTATTGTTCAAATATATGTAGATGATATAATTTTTGGTGCTACTAATGATCATCTTTGTGAGTGGTTTTCTAAGTGCATGCATAAAGAATTTGATATGAGCTTAATGGGTGAACTCAACTACTTTTTAGGACTTCAAATCAAACAAACAAATGATAGAATTTACATCCATCAAACCAAATACACAAAAGAATTACTCAAGCGATTTGGCTTTGAAGGATCTAACACAAAAGGTACACCTATGAGCACATCAATAAAGCTCACAGCTGATGACAAAGGTATTGATGTTGATATAACAAAATATCGAGGTATGATTGGTTGCTTGTTACACTTAATTGCCTCTAGACCTGATATAATGTATAGTGTTTGTCTATGTGCAAGATTTCAGGCAAAATCCAAAGAATCACACTTAAATGCTGTTAAAAGAATTTTGAAATATTTAAGTGGTACTATTAATTTAGGATTATTTTATCCAATTTCCAATCACTTTGAACTAATAGGAAATTCAGATGCTGACTATGCAGGGTGTTAAATTGATAGAAAAAGTACGAGTGGTGCTTGTACTTTCTTGGGACAGAGTCTCGTATCATGGCATAGTAAAAAGCAAACCTCAGTGGCTCTTTCAACTATTGAGGGTGAATACCTAGCTGTAGGAAGTTGTTCCTCTCAGATATTATGGATGCGCCAAACTCTATGTGATTTTGATATATTATGTGATTGTGTGCCTATTTATTGCAATAATTCTAGTGCTATAGATATATCTAAAAATCCTATGTTACATTCACGTACAAAGCATATAGAAGTAAGACATCATTTTTTAAGAGACAATGTGTCAAAAGGTTTAATTAAATTGATTTTATTTCAACTGAAAATCAAATTGCAGACATTTTTACT
Source organism: Panax ginseng (assembly GCA_020205605.1). Taxonomy (NCBI): domain Eukaryota; kingdom Viridiplantae; phylum Streptophyta; class Magnoliopsida; order Apiales; family Araliaceae; genus Panax; species Panax ginseng. The sequence continues at coordinate 43,951,692 of CM035131.1, forward strand.
AAACCTTTGAGTGAAGATAGATTTTACATGTTACGTAGAGAACTTGGGATGTGTATGGCATGATTTTTAAAATCTGTATTAGTGTTATCCTAGTTTGCATTAACTGATAAAATTTAGGATAATTAATAATCTAATTTTGTTTTGGCCGCCTACTTAACTCCTTAATTCATGCACACGTTAATCAAGGAGTCTATCATAATTGTTTTTAAAAACTGAAAAGACCGGATGGAAAAAGGCGTCTCGGGAGACGTAAGTGTGTATGCGTACGTGTGTTTTATCTATTAAGTGTTTTTGAAAACTGAAAAGCCGGGATTGCGAGAGTTTCTTGGGAGACGTTAGTATACATACATGCATCTGTGTTTGTTCTTATACTTCGTATCTTTCCATTTTCTTTATATCTTATATCTCTTTTGATTCTCTCTTACCTTCTCATCTTGTTCTTCTTCCACACACCTAACTCACCATGAGAACTCGTACGCACAAGAGATCACTTATTGATTCTGACGATGATCAGACGACGGTTCCACCTCATTCAACAGCCGGACCTTCACGCAAGCAACGAAAAATGAAGAAAGTTGTGTCGTCAGAGATAGAGTACGTGGATTCTTCGTCTTCTGACGAGTCCACTTTCAATCCATCTCTACCTAAATCTATTGGATCCTCTCGGCGATGTCAGCCAACGACTCAGTCTTTCAAGCCAAAAGTTACACCTCCTCCTATTTCGGTAAACCCTAATATGTCCTCTGATCTGCCTAACAACTACTTTCGCAGTAATGCGTATGAGGTATGATTTAAAACAGTCGTTTTTCCAAAACAATTTATCTATGAAAAATCTGTTGATCAAATCTGTTTTCAACAATCTCCTTTGAAACTATTGTTTGAGTCTTGTGGTATTTCTTCGATGCTTTTTCCTCCATCTGTGGCATACCCTAGACTTGTTCAACAATTTTACACAAATCTAGAATGTCATGGTGATTTTTATACCACTTTTGTCAAAGGAAAATCGTTATATTTTTCGGTCATGGATTTTGGTAGTATTTTGAAAATTCCATCTTCTGGTGTGTGTCTTTTTACAAAGAAAGGTGTTGTTCATTTTCCTTTCACTCCTCTGGAACAGTTACAAATCGTCATGAACAACAATTTGTTGAGTGATATTTTTACTCCTAAAACAGTGGATGTTTCTCCTATTTCTTGTGTCCTTCATCATCTTGTTAGATACAATCTGTTGCCTCGTTTAGGTGGAGGAGCAGATTTTACCTATTAAGACTTGATAATTGTTGCTATGATTTTAAGAGGTGTTTCTTTTAATTTGTCTCAACTGATGTTTCATCACATGACTACATGTTTGCGAAAAACCAAGACTTGTTTGCCTTACAGTGCTACTCTCACTACCTTGTTTAAACATTTTAAAATTTCTTTTGAAGATGAAAACTCTGTTTCCATTACTGATTCTATCAGTGTCAGTTCTCTGAAAATGTCGTGTATCAGTTTACTTGATGGTATGTTTGTTCGTGTCACTTCTGAAAATTCTGCTCCTCCAATCTCTATTCCATCCTCTCCTGTTCAGCCCCCCACTTCCTCTTCTCCTGAAATTGTAGACATGTTGAAAGTAATTCTTAATAATCAGGAAAAGATGAAACTTGAAATGACTGCCCTTCATAATCGCATGACTTTGTTGGAAAAAGGTAAGTTGCCATTGGGTGCACCTGAAATCAATAAACTCTATCATAACATTGAAGATGAGTTTATCGATTTACAAGCCGGTTTTGAGGTGCAAACAACTGTCTTGGCTGAGTTGATGCAACGACGTCTTAATCGCAATTCTTGTCAGTTGAGTCAGGAAATTAAGTTCGTTAGTAATCAGGTTGGGGAATTAGCTGAATTTGTGGCTCTGAGGTTTAATGATGTTGGTTCTAAACTCCATATGTAGCGTAACACTCCACTGTTCCGGAGTGGGTGCATTGCAACTGGTTGGCTGAGTATCAAGGTGAATTTCTAGATGTACCTCTTCCACTTGCTACTGTCAGCCCCAGACCTCCCCAATTTGCTGCGGATTTAAGCAATGCTGAGAAGGTCCATCGTGCAAATCATCGCCCCTACTTCACTCAGTGTGCAGCTCAGCGTGCAGCCGTGGTAGAGCTCGACGAATAAATTGCTTCTTTTTTATTTGATGACAAAGGGGGAGAGTTTTTATGATTATTTTTGGTTGATTATGGACGAATTTTAAAAAAAATGTTGAATGTTGGTTTAAATGTTGGTTTTTGGTTTGGTGTACATCACTAAAAAGACTTATGTTTAATTTGGGATTTAAATTTTAATATTTGATATATTTAGCAGTAACTATTTTGATATTTGATGAACTAACGATTACTGCAGGTAACAGGTTGTTTTGAATTGTTTACAAAATTTAGAATTTCGTAAAATTGAATTTCAGTAACCTAAAATTATATTGCATGGATTTAGGGGGAGCTATTTATGTTATACATATATTCAGGGGGAGTTAATGAGAATTAAAACAATTTTGGGATGTCATCATCAAAAAGGGGGAGAACAACTATAATCCATTCAATACCCACTCTATAAATTACTTAAAATTTAAAATAAAATAAAAATTATTTTACAGCAGAATATAATTGATAAATTTTTTTCTCTTTTATAAATTATAAGATTATTATTAATTTAATATTTTGACTGTTGGAAATTTTAAATTTTAAATTTTATTATTTAAGGAATTAATATAATAAATTTGTTGGATACATAATAAAAAAATTAAATTTCTATTTTACATGTGAATGAAGTCTTAAAATGATTATTAACGTTGAAGGGCATTCACATGACGACAACAAATTGGGATAGAAATAAATAAAAAAATGGAAGCATATAATATAACATTTCATTCTCACATCGATACATATAAACAAAATTATCTGTATATAAATAATTAAATTATTAATAATAATACATTTAATCATGATTTTTTGAAAGAATATGTGATGAGCTAAAATGACTCAAGAATATACTATTGAGCTAGTTATTTAAAGCTTTGTTTCAATGGATTTGATTCGATTTAAACTTGGAATTTAACCTAAAATTTGTTCCAAATTATGTTATTATTTGGATTTGGAATTTGATTTAAAATTTATTCCGAATTAAATTACTAACAATAGTATAAAGCCTTGTTTGGATAGATTTGTTTTATATAACATTCGAAGGGTACCCAAATAGATTTTAAACTATTGGTTAAGAGTGAAATTCTGAGAATTTTAGCTTTTAAATTCGATTCTCAATGGTAATATGTAAATTTGTTGTTCTTTTTCATTTGAAATTAGTATTCTTTTTTATTATATATATATATATATATATATATATATATATGAACTTAATAATTATTATACTTTTCTAACTGACAATATAAATTTAGGGAACTGATATTTTATATAAAAAATTGATATTTTCATATGATTCCTTTCACATGAATAGTGAGTGGATCTCACCTCCATATAAGAGAAACTCATAAGAAAATATCACTTTAACACTAAAAATAACAATTTCCTAAATTTATCATAATTTTAAATGAGAAAGTTAGTTTTGATTATAAAATGTTATATACTTAACGATGAGAGCAAATCCTCTGTCTCCAATTTCTCTGTCCGTGTCTCTCCACTTAAATTTTGACACTTAATCTCTTATTTAACACTAATTAATTCTAAAATTAAATAAAAGAATATGTCTCAAAATTTAAGTGAAGGGACATAAAGAAGACAGAAAATTTAAGAACAGAGGATCTGCTCTCCTTAATGATAGACCCGACAAATGGGCGAGTGTGGACGGATTTTGGTGGGTCTTTTTATGGATCAGGTTTATATGAATTGCAGGTTTAATTAAGTGAATTGTTAGTTGATGAGTATAAATAGATATAAGCTAATCCATATATCAAATATAAGTATAATTTTTGGAATCATTCTTCATTCCTGGACCTCCAAGACACGTGGCAACTTCATGAACATCCCTTGGTGGGTCCAAGAGATGTTTGGGCTTAGGGCCGAGTATTGGGCTTAGGCATTAGTGCTTGCTCCGATATCGCAACATTATGATTTCACCATAGTATAATGGACAATGATGAAGTCTTCTTATGCTTACAAACCAGATCCTACCGCTATGATCCAAATTAAACACACCCACCAAATATGATTGTTTATCACTTCTCCAGTAAAGTACCCCAATGGATTAGAATTGCATATCAAGGATGTTGGGAAAAGCATATCAAAATAATTCAAAATTATAATTATTATAAAAAGAAACCAAGATTCACCAAAAGCAGTCTCTCAGACAAATAAATATTAAAAAAATAATATATATTACAAATGTTTAGGTTAATTTTTTTATTGTCAGTTTCCTTGATAAATATTAGTGATAACTTTTTTAGAGAGATGTGTAATAAGTGAGGTTTTTCTATAATTCTTTTCAATTTCATGCATTTATAAGTTTCAGAATTGTTATTTGACATAAATTTATTACAATACTCCCTCTGTACTTTAATATAAGTCGTTTTGAGTTGTGCACAAGTATTAAGAAAATGATTATAAAACATTACATATAATATTAATTGCCTATAATGCCCTTGTCATTGTAATGGAAAAAGAGTGTTATTTATTGGACAAATAATAGTGAGAGAAGCAAAATTATATTTAATACTCCCTCCATTCCTAACTATTTGACGTTTTGGAGCTTTGACCAACTATTAAGGAAGTTAAAACTCCTATAATTACTCCACTAAAATTTCTATGTATTACCAAATATACCCTTACATAGATAAATGAAAAGCTAAACTGTAGACGATAAAGATGAGAGAGACATATTGTTAGAGAGTATACTATTATGATATTAAAAGAGGGAGAAAAAGTAACCCTAGAAACCTAGGAACGTCAAATAAAAAAGAACAAAATTTGCTCTCTAAAAAGTCAAATAAATAGAAATAGAGAAAATATTTGGAGTAATATTAGAAACTAAATAATTAATATTTATTTAAAATTCTTAAATGATTTATATTAAAAAATAAAAATATTTTTCTAAAACAATTTATATTAAGTAATGGGGGAGGAGTGAGTATATGAGAGGACTCTAAATATTAGGTGGGGTAGATAGAATGAAAGAAAACTTGTTTATATTTTAAAGAATTTGATTCATTAGGTAGCCCTTTGCCGGTAGGTTGCCCATGATCTATTTTTTCTTAAACTCTTGTTCACGGATGTAACCAATGTTTATTGTGAGGAATAAGGCCCATAACTGAATTAAAAAAAGTACCACTTGCGTACCAAAGAATTCTGTCTCTTACTTTATGTTTTTCTAGTGGTATTTTAATAATGAATTGTGGGCCGGCTAAAGTTTTTTTGGAACAAGAAAAGAGTATACTTTCTTCCCAAAATATAAGATAATTTATTTTTTGGAGTTAATTTAAAATAGTTAAAATTTAAAATTAATATATATCTTTTAATTTGGGACAAAAAAATTGTAAAAATAATATCTAAAAAGTATTCTTAATTGAACTTAAAATATGTCAAATTAAATTTAAAAAGTCAAACTTGATTTTATATTAATTGACTATGTTCTTTTTCCATTTATGAAATTTAAAATTTTGAAAGATATTTTTATTTCATGTTTACCCCTAATTTATGAGTTTTTAATTTAATAATGATGTCATGATAGTGAAATTATGAAGATAAAATTAAGAAAATTATGTTATTTTATATTATCATTAAAATGAATACAAAATAATAAAAAATAAAACTCTCCACTTCTTTTTTTTTTTGGAACTTTTGAAAAATAGGGAGAACTTGGAAGGGCTTTTTTATTTTATTTTTATGTAACGTCTTATTTATTCTGAAAATTTTCGACTTGGGCTAAATTTCTCACTGCTATGATATTGGTGGGACTAACCGTTATCCATATATATATACTCGATATTTTATATTTAAACCAAACACTTCTTTCTCTATATACAATATGGCAGCAACTACTTCGGCATCAGCCCACCAAAAATTCCAAACCCATCCCATTCAGTCCACACGCCGTCGCTCCCGCCAAAACACAATTACTTTAACTTCTGCCATCTCCTCCTCCGCCGCAACCCACAATAACCACCACCACCGCAAACTTGTACCGGTCCCCGTCGTATCTCCGGACAACTCCTGGTGCTGCCCCGCCTCCAAACCCCTTCACCCACCGTCTCCGCCGCTGGAACCCCAATCAAACTCCATCCCAGAACCCATTTCCCTATCTTCGGCGCCGTCACCATCAAATCTCAAATTCCGGTACTCACCCAGTACACTCGCTCAAATCATGGACTCAGTCCCTACCACTACCACCCATTATTGCGCCTCTGCTAATGCTGCCATCTACGGTGGCGCGTCAACCCCAGACTATTTCCCTCAATCTTTCAGCAAATTCAACTCAGCCCTCACAGCCGGCCTCCTCAACCCAATGTCCCCGCCGCCTTCCTCCGCCGATAAGTTGACCCGATCCAGCCCGACCCTCTTCGAAATGATAACTAGCGATTCCGATTGCCACCCGAAACCCCAGATCACCACTACCAACGTCGTCGTTTCAGCCCCTAAAGCACAACTGCTCCCACAAAACAAACAGGCCTTAATGCAACAGCGAATATGGGATCTTTTATCTTGTCGGAGTCCTGGGAATCAGTTCAATGACCCGAGTTCGAGTGATATGAAGCTCACATTGAGCTCCAAGGATGGTCTGAGTGTCGCTATGAATGTTCATAGGAAGATTTTGGTAGCTCATGGTCAGTATTTTGCGGCGAAACTTTCAGATCAATGGACAGAAGAACAGAAGAATTTAAGCCCCTGCATTGTTGAGATTGCAGACTGTGACGATATTGAAGTTTACATCGAGACAATTAGATTAATGTATTGCAAGGATTTAAGGAAGAAGCTTATGAAGGAAGATGTTTCCAAAGTTCTTGGAATCTTGAAGGTAATCGTATTGTCTGGTTGTTTGAAACCATAAATTTCATACGCAAACGAATGGAAAGATTTTCTTCTTTTTTAGATAATGAATTTAATGGAGTTCTTTTTCTATTCTATACTATTCGCCGGTTATATATGTATAATTTAAATTATACATATATGTATATATGTACTCATATTGGAAACAAGATAAGTATAATTTACATATGCTTAAAATTTGAAGGATCAAAAACTATTTAAAGTAAGGCGGTTGATTTTGTCCGAGCAAAACTGATGTTATCAGAACAACAAGTGTCATTTAAAGTGTTAAGTGTTGCTTATACAATTGCGAATCGCTCAATGTGTATTTGCTCAGGCAACATCATTTTTACTCTAGCAATATCAACAGTCTAAAGTAAGATATGGTTGGTAGTATGGAGCAACATGATGTTACTTTAGTCAAAATAGAATGTCAAACAGGATCCCTGTTGTTGGAACAGCTTTTAATGTTATGTTGAGTTGAGTACATATGAATAGACTTACTGCTAGAAATATATTCACTCATCTATGGACTATGCATGAAGTTATATGCGCTTTTATGTAAATTTGGAGGTGTAGGTTAAGTGTGTTTAGTTTAAGTGTATGTGTCTCGAAATTAGATGATCTATTTAGAAAATGCTACTATGGTTTTAGGGTTTTGAAGTGTGGGTGATTCTTATTGTATTACAGGTTTCAGTTGCAATTGGGTTTGATGATGGGGTTTTGTCATGTTTGGAGTACTTGGAGGCTGCTCCATGGGATGAGGATGAGGAAGAAAAGGTGGCTTCTCTATTGTCAGAACTGCAACTTGAAGCAGTTGGTGCTGCTGAAGTTTTAAAGAGGGTTTCAGGTGATGTCACAGCTGGGGTTGATGATGGAAATGAAAGTGAGGGGGTTCTCCTTAAGCTTTTACATGTAATCCTCGAAGGGAAGGATGGGAAGGCGAGGAGAGAGATGAAGGGATTGGTGTCAAAAATGCTCCATGAGAATTTGTCTCAGAACAATTTGAGAAAAGAGTCATTGTATTCTGCTTGTGATGGGTGTTTGCAATTGCTTCGCCACCATTTTTTACGGGTTGCAGCAGCAGACTTGCAGGATGTTGGTCAGATAGCTCGGCAAGCAGATAATTTGCATTGGATTTTGGATATTTTGATTGATAGGCAGATTGCTGGGGACTTTCTGAAGACATGGGGAGCACAGTCTGAGTTAGCATATGCACATTCTAAAGTGCCTGCAATTCATAGGTATGAGATTAGCAGAGTTACAGCTCGGTTGTTTGTTGGAATTGGAAAGGGACAGCTATTGGCTTCAAAGGATGCCAGGTGCTTGCTTTTGAAGACATGGTTGGTGCCATTTTATGATGATTTTGGGTGGATGAGGAGAGCATCAAAAGGCCTTGATAGACATTTAATTGAGGATGGTCTTAGTAATACTATTCTGACTCTGCCTTTGTCCTCGCAGCAGGACATTTTAATGTCTTGGTTTGATAGGTTTTTGAACTCTGGTGAAGATTGTCCTAATATACAGAGAGGGTTTGAAGTTTGGTGGAGGAGGGCTTTTTGGAGGCGAAATGGTGAGCCTGAACGACCTTGGCAAATGCAAATTACAACAGAGAATTCATAAAAGTTGAGGATTGAGGATTATTATAACACTGGAAAATGATTTACTGTTGTTGTCTAATTCATACTTTGGATATGAATGCCTTCATATCGTTGTAGGCTTCTTTTGTCTTTATCTAAATCCTTTCTTGACGAGTTTTCCATTTTTTTCGGCTGAGTTTATTTTCACACAGGTCATCTAGTGCTGAGTAAGAGTTATAGATCTGGATGCAATTTCCATATCATGTTTTGGTGTGACAGGGTTTGCTTGTTCTTCTTACTTCGATACTTGAAATCAACTAATTCTCCTCGTGCACTTTATCAACAAAAATGATTGTTTGGCTAGGACCAAAGGATTTTTGTCATCTATTATTTTAGATTAAAGGATCATCTTAATGAGGAATTCTCTTTCAAAGAAAATGGTCTCAATGTGGTTAACTGAAACACGCAGTGCTTATGAAAATGGCTTCATTCCTGATGAATATCAAGATTGGAAATCGCTCCTCTTCAGTTGAATCCCACAAGGCAAGTTCTCAGCTCTAGCTTGTGATAGTGGTAGAGATAGCTTACAGTCACTATATATGGTATAGATAAGGTGTATTCGATCGTCACTTTTGCCATTAAATTCTCCTATGGGAAGTTGTGAACATACAAGTGCCACTATCATTGTTGCGTGTAGTAGTATTAGCATTTTGGTTGTGGAATGTAATACGGAGTTTCAGCTTCCATTTTGATTGATAGATATAACAGAAAGCTATTTCATCATTGTACGAAAATGCCAGGATGTAGACATATTTGTTTATACCATGTACTGACTGGCCAGAAAGACCTTTTGCTAACCTTAATTTATGCACTATATCTTGTTACATTTCACAAATCAAGGATTGAATTCTATTGTAGTTCATACTGTATAGTTCAGCATCACTTGCATAATTTGTCATTTCTGAGCATATTTTGACATGCATAGGAATTTAGAGAACTTTAAAATCTTTAACCTTCTTGATGTAGTATTCTCACAATTTCACTTCCTGAAACAATGAAGACATATGTTTCAGTTCCTTTTTTGTGCTTGTGGAATGATGTATAACAACAAACTGAATGGGGTTTAAGGTATAAAATCTAGACAGATACATGATTGGCCATCCATGAGTGTCGATTTCAGTTCAGGTGTCTGGTTTGTAAACTTTGTGCAGTTTATTTGTTATTGTTGTCTAGTCTATTATAGAATGGTAATGATGCCCCTACTACACATAGAACGGTGTTATTTTAGGGCGAGTTCACACGCACGCTACGCAGATGGCTCGGCTCAGGGAGATAACACAAGAAGTAATAATACCTCTTTTGACTACTTAGCTCTGCTTCTGCATTTTAGTTATTTTTTATCCTGGTTATTGGCTTGAAACTGGTATATTGTGGCTAGATTGAATTTTTTGTGGATAGATATTTCATTATCAATTTATCATGTTATCCTTAATATATATAAATTTTATAAATGACTCTTTTGTGAACGGAAAGTACATCTTAACAGTCCACCTCTAAATATATTTTAACGGCCTGCATTTTTATATTAAGTAGTTAAGATACAAATATGAGTCTAAATTATTCCGAAGATCTTTTTAATACAAAAATATGAATGTTAAAATACATTAAGAAGTGAGTTATCAAGATGCATTAAAATATAATCAAACGCAACTAAAAAATTTCATTCTACTATTTGATACTCCCTCCGTTAGAGACTTGGGAAAAGGACTCGTACTTCTTCTTCTAAAAGGAACTAAACCCCAAAGTCACTTTAATTTTTTTAGGCCCATTGCTATATGTCCATCCTTAGCAAACTGGTAGGCAAAATTTGAGGAGAATGGGTAATAACTAAGTTCTCCCTACGTTCTAAAATTACTAATATTTTTTTTAATCTATTCTAAAATTACAAATATATTTTTTATTTTTACTGTATAAAGTTGATAATGTCATTTAGTCCTGTAGTACATTGCGAAATATTTCAGCCGAATTATGATTGTGACGTAAATGGTAAGAATTAAGAAGGGTCTCACTTTAATTTATTTTATCTTATCGCAATTAGCCGCAAGTTAAATATTTGTGTATATCATTTTTCTATTGTCATTATATCTTTTGAAAAAAATCAATACAACATATTGTAACGTGATTAATGCAAAGTAATTTTGTTAATAAAAGTTGTTTAAATAAAAAATATTTAATAACTAATAAAATAAAAATTATTTAACAAAAAAGACGATATATCCAAGCAGACATATTTTATCCTTCGATTTTAAAAAATTGTGATCTTTGTTCTGAAATTAAGATAAATTCTTTTTATTGTATTTTAAAAAAAATACTGCATTTTTAAAAAATATCATTATTTTAGAAATGTAGCCTAGAGATTTTTCTGAAGATTTTTTTATGGAGAAGAGGATAACAAGTTGTGATGAAAGGGAAGAGAGGAATGTGATTACTCTGGGCTGTGGCCTACCAGCTTCTTTTGGTCGTGTCCAAACTCCAACTGTAAATTGGACGTACAGGACCACTGAAATGGAAGTTGAATTTGTACTTATGAAACCAAACATGCATGTCAATACAGTTGGTCCTCCATTCACAACTCTATTTAGTGCCCATTTAGGCATTTAGTGCAGGGTGTGCTGAACTCAAAATACTTTTAATTCAAAAATTTATGTAAAAAGAGTTTTTAGTAACACATACAATATGGTAAAAAAAATAAAAATGGGTTTTAAAAAAGTGACCCACTTGATTTTGGAAAAGGTCAAAGAAAGAGTAGGTTTAATTAAAAATGAGTTTTGAACTCTAAAATATAAGAAACTTAGTGTTTGTCCACTTTTGTGGAGAAAATGTAGTAGTACCAAGTCCAAGTTAGGTCTTTGACATGATTATATAAGGGCCAACTACAAGTGTCCCTAAGTCAAGTCTTAATAGATAATGTTATTAGATTACCCCATTGTCCATTAATTAAAGAACTAACATATATAATATGGGTATAAGTATACTTTAATGATTACTACCTTCATTGTTTAATAGATAGTTTTAGAGAAATGTTTTTGTTCCTAAATATAAGTCGTTTGAAAATTTCAAGTAAGCATTAATTGATTAGTTTCCAATATTACCCTAAATAATAAATATAACTTTGGTTCTCTCACTATTTTTTGACCAATAAATAATACTCTCTTTTTCCAATACAAGGGCAATATAGACAATTGATAGTATATTTAATGTTTTACAATCATTTCCTTAATACTTGTGCACAACTCTAAAACGACCTATATTAAGGAACGGATAGAGTAATTAATAGAGAATGTAGACTTGGTCCTCATTGTAATAAATTAGTTTACTCGGGAAATGATATTTTTATAAGTAAAAAAGTCTAATACCAACATATTAAATAAATATTTAAACATATGAAAAATGATCTTCTGAAAATTAATAAATTTTACTTGTAGAATAATAATTCTTACTGGCCCTTGCATGGCCACTGCGACCATGTTGTTAGTACTAATTGAATATTAGTATGGGAAAAATATATGTACACAGTTGTGTATTACACAGTAGGGTTATGACGACGGTTTCATCCGTTGCCATAGTTATTCTGGGCTATAGCGACAACTGAACCGTCGCGATAGTCCAAAAAACCGTCGCGATAACCCTACTGTGTAATACATAGCTGTGTATATACATATAGCCCTATTAGTATTATTGAAATATTTCACACAACTCTAAATCATTTGTGACATCCTAACAAGTATATGCAACGGGGAAGCTATAGATCATACCTCAAATAGTATTATACCGTATATCTGTCAAAATAGTAACTTTGTTATGAACTTGGTGCGGAGTTATTTATAGTGTTTTTTTTAAAAAAAATTAAAACTGTTTCAGCCTCTTGTTTTGTTAATTTTAAAGATTCTACGGTACATTGCTTTATTTATTACTACTGTTATTAGTGGAGTATTCATTAAAGATGAAAAAAGAACCAAGATCATACGACAAGCAGTGGCGGAATCAGAACGATTTTATAGGGGAATCAAAATTTTTAAACCAAACGATCAGAATAATGCCGGCCGCCCCCACTGACCCCCTCCCCTGTTCACTGGACCGACCTCCTTTCTGAGAGTCGATATTGACTTATAGGAACACCGCCGACTGTTCCCCCACCGCCCCAGGCCCCCTTGTTCCGTCTAGATCGCCGGCCTCCTTACCGGGGTCAACCGGCCCCCCTAGTTCCGCCCTTGACGACAAGAGTCCCACGTATTAATTAGATAATTAAGATAATGTTTGATTAATTAATTAATCTCTTAATTAAACTTCATAGCCATCCAATATTGACAGTTTCTAAGAACTTCTTGTGATTGCCAACCCATTTAAATAATTATATTTTATTAACATTCGTGTGAAATTGATTACCTCATTTTTTTTATTAATTATATTTTTTTTTTGGAAGAATTAGTAGTGTGGTAGTGTGGAAGGGAAGTAGGACTAAAGGAAACTGAAGAAAGAAACACACGATTAGGAGACAATATATATATATGATCCTTTCTCCAGCGAACTTTAAATAGCGAATGGAATATAGCGTGATTTTTGTTGTTGTTATAGCATACAAAACCGACAACATAACTATGACGACGATTCAAACTATCGTTATAGTTTAAAAAACCGTCACTATTTATATATATATATATATTTCATACAAAGCCAAAAAACTTCTTTTAATTTTTTTTGTGGTTTTGTCATTTGTATTGACTTTAGTCCGTTCAAGGGACGTGTTCAGAAATGTGAAGCATCAAATAAACTAATAAATATCTTACTATTATTTTTGGATTTATATCTCTAGATCTTATAGTTATATATCTCATTGATAGGCCTACACGATTACAAAAATAAGGAGATATTTTAGCACCCAATTGAAACTTAATGTCTTGTAGTGTATATATATATATCTTTTAATTTAGTGATTATCCTATTTAATGTTACAAAATTTTGACCTGTATTTGTAATATAGAAAAACAATTTAATAATCGTTTTAAAGTACTAACAGATTCATTTCTAACATAAGGAATTTCCCGAAAGAGTCAATTTAAATCTGACACCCTAAACCCTAAATCTTTTTCAACAGGGGTAAATTTTAATTATTTTTTTTATTAAAGTTAAATAAAGAAAATTTGAACTAATCATAATAATATTTACAAATTATAATAAATATTCATAATTCAAACTAAAAAAAAAATTCAAATAAAAAACATTTAGATACAATTTAAAAACGTATTTCGGTTACTTGTCATAGTTTAATTTGAATGATTCTCCAAATGTTCAAAAATCTCAAACCAAATTTATTTTCTATATTCAAACAAAACCATTAATTAATTTCAAAACATATACTAGTTTTGTACTTCTAAAATTTCACCAAGCCTTAAAACTGAGAAGATCTTTGTACTTGTATTTGGAATTGATTTATGAAATTTATTTTGCCCCGTCCAAGTTTAATTATTTCATTAATATGTCTCTTGAATTTATTAATTTACATATATGTCATGTCCTTATACTTAAAAAAAAATTCCTGCAGGGGCAACTGTGACGCCCCCAAAATAGGTATACCTCACCCATTTTGAGTCGCCAAATACATGGTACAGAATACAAATACAAACTTAATTATACAATCGTCGTGTAATATACGACAATACATAAACTGAGAGTTTTAATAGGAATATTGTCATCTAGACAATATCCACACTCAAAGGAGTCCTCATTATATTTATTGTCACACTATTTAACAGAATAGTGAGGACTACTAATGATATCATCTGGACCGTCACTCTTTTTCCCGACTCGTCCCAGCTATATTCTCATTTCCTGAAGAGAACAGTGAAAGAAAGGGTGAGCTCAACTAACCCAGTAAGAAATATTATGACTCAGATAATACAGAAAAAATTATCAATAGTCTTCAACAATGTTAAACTGATAAAATATAATAGACATCAAGTTTAATCTGCAATGAACAAGCAATCCATTAGAAGAGTCAAGTAGAGAATAAAATCTACTATCTTCTATGGTATAAAATGGTTTCATCAATTTTTATCATTTGAGACTCAAATTTTAATAAATAAAACACATCATCTAATCATCCTCGTATTACGGGCCAAAGATATTCATTAAATCATCAATGGTCATGACTATATCGAACAATCCTCGTCGTAATCATACCAAAAATCGTCCATCAATGTATTACAGGTGCCATCGAGGACTTTTACCATATCATTTATAACATTATGTGGTCATGATTATACCGAATGATCCTCGGTCATAATCATACTAAGTCCATCTATGCACGTAAGCCAAAGATGACTTTCATTATAATATAAGCATGAGGATGATGACAATGACATAATAATTCAATAAAACAAGTTCAAGAATTAATTTATCCGAACTCAATAACGCCCAAATTGTCAACACGATATCTTTGCTTTGTGGAGTAAAATTCAAGAATGCTCGGAAGAATATTTTCTTGAAAAGATCTTTGGATGAAGCGCAAATATCCAGGATATTCTACTAATATCATGGAGTATAGAAGCCAAAACTTTAACCAACTGAGGATAACAGAATATATGAAACTACAAATGAATTTTCACCCGCCATGCGGTAATCCACGTATACAGATCATTTCCACAATTTAATAAAGAATGAATACAAAGGATCATTCACCATGCATGTGGTAATCCATATAGACAGGTTATTCCAACAGAATAATAAAGAATGGAATAACAGAAGGATTCATCATGCGTGCTATAGACTGCACAGACAGGTTATTCCCAATAGAATAATAAATAATGGAACCAGGTTATGCGTAAACGCACAGACAGGATATTCTGATAGAATAATAAATAATGGAATCAGTCCCAATAAACGCATGCGTATGAGGATATTCCAACATAAAAATAAAGAATGGAATAATGGAAGAATTTCACCATGTATGCAGATGCTTGCATAAATAGGTTATTCCAATATAATAATGAAGAATGGAATAATGTAAGAATTTTACCATGTATGCAGTGATTATATAAACAAAAGTTATTCCACCATAATAATGAAGAATGGAATAACAACTCTTACGAGTATTGAAAGAAAATAATTCTCTTCATGAATACGAAAGAATAATACCCCTTACCTTTAGAAAAACTGGATATTGGAAAAGTGAAGTAGCAGAATACTTTTCTTCTTTCTCTCTATAGTTTCTCTCTCTAGAGTTTCAGTGAATTCGTAAGAAATAATGAAGGAATGAGCTTCTATTTATAGAAGAACTGAAAGTAGCTCTTGGTCTTAACGAAGGGTCAAAATGACACTTGGTAATATTGAAGAGACAACTACTATTTGCGAAGGGGCAATTAACTCTTGAAACACCGAAGAGGTAAATAACTCTTGGAAAACTGAAGGGACAAATAACTCTTGGAAAATTGAAGGGACAAATAACTCTTTGAAAACTGAAGGGACAAGTTACTATTAAAACTTTAAATCAACGATCCATATTGATTTACTATTATAATTTCAACCAACGGTCTAAAAAATTAGCACATCTTCTCATGGAATAATATTGTACCCAAAAATAATTTGGACCTAAAAGAAATATATTTTTCGGGTGAATAGTACCCCGTGAATAGTAACTCGTGAATAGTACTCCGACACGAAAAGTGCCCCGAATACCCGATTGAACAACATAACCTCCAGACATCAATTATTATAGAAATAAATGTCGATTTCCACTAACACAAATAATTTTAACATAATGGAACTATCAAATTCATCTTTAATCAACACGAACTTATTCATCATTGATATTATAACTCACAATATTTAACAACCTGTGTCGTTCCGTGAAAGAGGGGCTTTCAATAAGGATTTCTCCTATGGGCGCCGCAATTAGGTGACCAAACCTCTCCTTGACAAAACTTCTAGACATTGTAAATATTGCAATTTAATAATATGAACAACTTTGTCGTCTCAATTATTGATTTAATAATATATCATATTATGCAGATGATACTGTTACAATAATCGAATCAATAATATGAGAGATATGATGCAGCAATTACTGTAGCAATAATTGAGTATAACTGAGTGACTTCTCACGTAAGCATCAATAACCAATACCGTGTGCTACTATACAACCACGTATTTTACTGTACTTTTACTACTGGGTAGTTCAACAGTTTTAACAGTAACACTTCCGCCATTATTTTTAATAAAAGATAATTCTGTCATTTTCTTACTACGACAATACTTCCGTTGTGGGGTCCATCAATGATTGTGCCGTCGTACGAATATTTCCTGTTAAAACGAATATTCCCCGACCAATCGAATATTATATAACCACTTGTTTACTTTGTAAATTTTATAAATATTACCCATAACTATAATATTATATCATATCCACACCATAATATTCAAAAATATATTTCGAGAGAAATTAACCTTTATTCATAAAAGTTGGGGTCTTACAACCTCCCCTTCTTATGAAATTTCGTCCTCGAAATTAGGGTACGTACCTGGTATATCGAAGAGGTGAGGATATCTTGACTTCATCTCAGATTCTAACTCCCAGGTCATTTCTTCCACATCGTGGTTTCTCCACAAAACTTTGACTTGAGGTATAACCTTGGAGCGTAGAATATGATCATTCTTATCCAAGATTTTAATAGCTAACTCTTCATTCGTTAAATCTTCCTCTATCTCGTCCGGTTCTAATTCAATAATGTGGTTCGGGTCTTTCACATATTTACGTAACATAGATATGTGAAAAACATTATGAACACAAGGCATACTTGTCGGTAAGGCGAGTCTATAGGCCACGGTTCCTACTCGTTCGATGATTATAAATGTGCCAATGAATCGAGGATTGAGTTTTCCTCTCTTTCCAAATCTTGTAACTCCTTTCCATGGAGCAACACGTAACAACACATGATCTCCAATATCGAATTCCACGTTCTTTCGATGAAGATCAGCATAACTCTTTTGTCGATCTTGTGAGGTTTTTATACGTTGTCGGATCGTTTGAATCTTTTTCGTAGTCATACGTACCAAATCCGGTCCCAACAACGTTGCTTCACCCACCTCATCCCAGCATACTGGTGAACGATACTTTCTTCCATACAACACCTCAAATGGAGCCATGCCAATACTTGCTTGATAACTATTATTGTAGGAAAACTCCACCAATAGTAAGAACTTGTCCCAACTTCCCTTGAAGTCAAGGACACAGAGTCTTAATAAATCTTCAAGAGTTTGAATAGTCCTTTACGACTGTCCATCCGTTTGAGGATGATATGCCGAACTAAATCGTAAATCCGTGCCCATAACTTTTTGCAAACTAACCCAAAATCTTGAAGTGAATCTTGGGTCTCGATCAGAAACTATGGATACTGACATACCATGCAATCTTATAATCTCATTTATATACATACTAGCAAGACGTTCAAGTGTATAAGTTTCTCGTATTGGTAAGAAATGAGCAGACCTGGTCAATCTATCAACAATGACCCAAATCGCATCTATACCTTGAGAAACCTTGGGAAGACCAGTAACGAAATCCATGGTAATGTGCTCCCACTTTCATTCTGGAATCTCAAGTGGTTGCAATGGACCTTTTGGCACTTGATGCTCCGCCTTGACTCGTTGACAAGTTAGACACCTTGAGATAAACCCCGCTATCTCTCTCTTCATATTGCTCCACCAAAATGTATATCGAAGATCACGATACATTTTGGCACTCCCAGGATGGATTGCAAACGGTATGTTGTGCTCCTCCATCATGATTTTATACTTCAAGTCAGAATCGTTAGGAACACAAAGTCTGGAGTTGACTCGAAGTATTCCTTCTTCATGGATTCTTGCTTTCGGAATAACACCTTCTTGTACTTTCTTCCTTATACGTATCAGCTCCAGGTCTGTAGCTTGAGTAGCTTTAACTTTATCAATTAAAGTCGGTTCTACTCGTATATTCTCCATCATCATATAGGTACCTAGAGTCTTTAACTCTATCTCCATTATTCGTAAGTCATACATAATGGACCTTTGCGTTGACAATATCGTACTCGTACCCGCATATGATCTTCTACTCAATGCGTCAGCTACTACGTTTGCTTTTCCAGGATGGTATTGAATGGTATGATCATAATCTTTCAACAGCTCAAGCCAACGTCGTTGCCACATGTTGAGTTCCTTTTGAGTGAAGAAATATTTGAGGCTTTTATGATTCGTATAGATTTCCACCTTCTCTCCATACAGGTAATGCCTCCAAATCTTAAGCGCAAAAACGACAGCGGCCAACTCTAGATCATGAGTAGGATAATTCCTCTCATATTCTTTAAGTTATCGTTAGGCATAGGCTATGACTTTCCCATGTTTCATGAGAACACATCCTAACCCTTTGCCTGAAGCATCACTGTAAATGACAAATCCCTCCGTGCCAGATGGTATTGTCAGAACAGGTGCTGAAATGAGTCTACTTTTGAGTTATTGAAAACTCTTCTCACTTTCCTCGCTCCAACCAAATTTTATATCTTTTTCGAGTCAACTGCATTAATGGAGTAGCGATTCGAGAAAACCCTTCTACGAATCTCTGATAATAACCAGCTAAGCCGAGAAAGCTACGTACTTCGGTCACTAACTTAGGTTTCTCCCAGCTTTGAATTGCTTCAATCTTTGCCGGGTCAACAGATATTCCATGATTTGATATCACGTGCCCAAGGAATGCAACTTCCTCAAGCCAGAACTCACATTTCTTCAACTTGGCATATAGCTTATTTTCACGAAGCTTTTGAAGTATCAGCCTCAAGTGTTGCTCATGGTCTTCACGGGTTTTGGAGTATATGAGGATGTCATCAATAAAGGCGACCACAAAGTGATCCAAATATTCCTTGAATACTAGGTTCATCATGTCCATGAAGGCAGCAGGAGAATTAGTCAATCCAAAAGACATGACTAGGAATTCATAATGCCCGTACCGAGTTCTGAAAGCAGTCTTTGGAATGTCATCTGTTTTAATCTTCAACTGATGATATCTAGAACGAAGATCAATATTTGAAAAGAATTTGGCGCCTTTCAACTGGTCAAATAGATCATCAATACGAGGTAACGGGTACCTATTTTTGATGGTGACATGATTCAACTCCCGATAATCAATACAAAGTCATATACTTCCATCTTTCTTCTTCATGAATAGAATAGGAGCACCCTAAGGAGACGTACTAGGACGAATGAAACCTATGTCTAACAATTCTCAGAGTTGGGTTTTTAACTCAAGTTCAATAGAGCCATTCGATATGGGGCTTTGAAATGGGCTTTGTATCAATTCAAAGTCGATACAAAATTCAATTTCACGCTCTGGGGGTAGGCCAGGAAGTTCTTCAGGGAATACGTCAGGAAATTTATTAACAATAGAAATATCATTCAAATCCGACGTATTTTTATTCAAATCCGTGACATGGGCTAAGAAAGCTTGACATCCATTTTTCAATAAACGAATAGCTTTATGGCTTGATATGACAGTGATTGATTTTAGTGGTTTGGCTGCTTGAATTCGTATAATAGGTTGGTTAGAAATATGAAAGCTAACAACCTTACGAAAACAATCGATTTTAGCATGATGAGTAGTTAACCAATCAATCCCTAAAATCACATCGAATGCAAGTATTTTCAAAGAAATAAGATCGACAGGTAACGTGCGGTTACCGATTTGAATCAAACAGGACTTATAAACCGTAGATGTAATGAAGGTTTCTCCCAACGGAGTTTCAACAGATAAATCAAAGTCTAATTTCTCCGGAGTCAAATTTAAACATTGAGCGCAAGTAGGAGAAATAAAGGAATGGGTAGAATCGGTATCAAATAAAGTATAAACTTATTTAGAGTTTATGGTTAGCTTACCCGTGATCACCTCGTTCGGATTCCTCGCTTTTTGGGAGGTTACGACAAACGCTCTCCCTTGAACTACCGATTTTGTCTTGTTTGGGACACCCTTTGATGCCTCCATTCCAGCTGGACTTGACTTTAGTGCATGACAAAATCGGACTAGGTGGCCTTCTTTTCCACAATTATAACATGCTTTGGATTGCATCGTGCAGTTTGGACTTATGTGTCCTTCCCCTCCACATTTGTAACATACGACCGATGGTCGTTCTCCTTCCTTAACAACGGGTACTGGTGTTGATATTTTTCCATCTTTACTGAACCTTCTCTTCTTGAACTTTCCACTCCTATTGTCTTGGCCATGATTAGCACCGAAGTGGTTATCATTTCTGGCATGTTGAATCCCTCCACGTTTGTTGTCACCGCTTCGATGTCTGCTACCACTGGTATTATCGACTTGTTGGCTGCTCTCTCTTGGTTGGGTTGACTCATTATCGCGCTCCAATAACTGAGCCCTACTCACAACATCTAAATACAAACATAGTTTATGAGAGATAAGGTATTGACGTATCTCGGGTTTCAAACCTCTTAGAAACATCCGCGTCATTCTTTTCTCATTATCAACTAAGTGGGACGTAAATCGAGACAACTCGGCAAACTTAGCTTCGTACTGCGCCACGGTCATATTATTTTGCTCAAGCTTAATGAACTCTACCTCCTTCATATGACGAATACTTTCAGGAAAGTACTTGTCGTTGAAAAACTCTTGGAACTTCTCCCAAGACATCTTCAATGTGGCAGGTTGAGTACGCTTTACAGATTCCCACCAGTAATCTGCCTATGCACGCAACATGAAGGTGGCAAAGGGAACCTTGTGCTCCTCAGAGCATCCCAAGACATGAAATATCTTGTAGATCTGCTTTATCCATGTCTCCGCCTTAAGTGGTTTTGGATCTCCAAAAAATTCTGGTGGTCCCAACTCCTTGAACTACTTAGCGGTGACCGTCCGAGAGTTGTCAGTGTTTCCACCTGCATTTTGGACAGGAGCCACTTTCGCCTGATGTTCCATGAATTACATAAAGCCTCTAACCATCCCATTGTTCACCATTTCATCGGTGTTATTGTTTTCATGAGGATTATTGTCTTCCTGTTGCACATTATCCTGAGCATTGATCGTTGGTGACTCAACGGTCTCACGTGCTTCATTGCTTATCTCAACATTTTTGAATGCCATTTTCAAATACTGCAACAAAACAAGGGTTAATTAACATATCACATATTATCCCTATACTCTGACTGATCAATTAAATACCAAATAAACTTATGTAGGTCATACTAGCGAAGGAATTCCCCGTCTCTCCCCTTCTAGTTCTTGTCTCACATCTCAGCCAGGGATCATATCCCTAAGCTTTGATACCAACTGTGGTGCCCCCAAAATAGGTATACCTCACCCATCTTAAGTCGCCAAATACATGGTACATAATACAAATACAAACTTAATTATACAACCGTCGTGTAATATACGACAATACATAAACTGAGAATTTTAATAGGAATATTGTCATCTAGACAATATCCACACTCAAAGGAGTCCTCATTACATTTATTGTCACACTATTTAACAGAATAGTGAGGACTACTAATGCTATCATCTGGACCGTCACTCCTTTCTCCGACTCGCCCAGCTATATTCTCATTTTCAAGAGAACAAAGTGAAAGAAAGGGTGAGCTCAACTAGCCCAAAGAAAAATATTATGACTACGATAATGCGTAATAAATTATCAATAGTCTTCAACAATGTTAAACCGATAAAATACAATAGACATCAAGTTTAAGCATAATGAACAAGCAATCCATTAGAAGAGTCAAGTAGAGAATAAAATCTACTATCTTCTATGGTATAAAATGGTTTCATCAATTTTTATCGCCGAGACTCAGCTTAATAAATAAAACACATCATCTAATCATCCCTGTACTACGGGCCAAAGATATTCATTAAATCATCAATGGTCATAACTATACCGAACAATCCCTGGTCATAATCATACCAAAAACTGTCCATCAATGTATTACAGGCCACTGAGGACTTTTACCTTATCATTTATAACATTACAGGTCATGATTATACCGAATGATCCCTGGGTATAATCATACTAAGTTCATCTATGCACGTAAGCCAAAGATGACTTTTATTACAATATAAGCATGATGATGATGACAATGACATAATAATTCAATAAAACAAGTTCAAGAATTAATTTATCCAGAACTCAATAACGTCCAAATTGTCAACATGATACTGCTTTGTGGAGTAAAATTCAAGAATGCTCAGAAGAATATTTTCATAAAAAGATGCTGGATGAAGCGCAAATATCCAGGATATTCTACTAATTTTATGGAGTATAGAAGCAAAAACTTTAACCAACTGAGTATAACAGAATATATGAAACTGCAAATGGATTTTCACCCGCCATGCGGTAATCAACGTATATAGATCATTTCCACACTTTAATAAGGAATGAATACAAATGATCATTCACCATGCATGTGGTAATCCACATATACAGGTTATTCCAACAGAATAATAAAGAATGAATAATAGAAGGATTCACCATGCGTGTGATAGATCGCATGCATGTGTTATTCCCAGCCGTAATAATAAATAATGGAACGAAGTCATGCGTAGAACGCACATACATATAGGATATTCACGGAAGAATAAATAATGGAACCCGGTCCCACAGAACGCACATATAGACATGATATTCGGCGAATAATAAAGAAACGAATAATAGAAGAATTTCACCATGTATGCGGTACTTCATAACATGAGTTTTTCAACATAATAATAAAGAATGGAATAACATAAGAATTTCACCATGTATGCGGTACTTCGCATAAACAGGTTATTCCAACATAATAATGAAGAATGGAATAATGAGAAGAATTTCACCATGTATATGCGGTGACAAAAAAAGTTATTCCAACATAATAATGAAGAATGGAATAACAACTCTTACGAGTATTGAAAGAAAATAATTCTCTTCATGAATACGAAAGAATAATACCCCTTACCTTTAGAAAAATTGGATATTGGAAAAGTGAAGTAGCAGAATACTTTTCTTCTTTCTCTCTCTAGAGTTTCAGTGAATTCGTAAGAAATAATGAAGGAATGAACTTCTATTTATAGAAGAACTGAAAGTAGCTCTTGGTCTTAACGAAGGGTCAAAATGACTCTTGGTAATATTGAAGAGACAACTACTATTTGTGAAGGGGCAATTAACTCTTGAAACACTGAAGAGGCAAATAACTCTTGGAAAACTGAAGGGACAAATAACTCTTGGAAAACTGAAGGGACGAATAACTCTTAAAAAATTGAAGGGACAAGTTACTATTAAAACTTTAAATCAACGATCCATATTGATTTACTATTATAATTTCAACCAACGGTCTGAAAAATTAGCACATCTCCTCATGGAATAATATTGTACCCAAAAATGATTTGGACCGAAAAGAAATATATTTTTTGGGTGAATAGTACCCCGTGAATAGTAACTCGTGAATAGTAACTCGTGAATTGTACTCCGACACAAAAAGTGCCCCGAATATCCGATTGAACAATATAACCTCCAGACATCAATTATTATCAAAATAAATGTCGATTTCCACTAACACAAATAATTTCAACACAATGGAACTATCAAATTCATCTTTAATCAACACGAACTTATTCATCATTGATATTATAACTCACAATATTTAACAACCAAGTCGTTCCCAGGAAAGAGGGGGCTTTCCAATAAGGATTTCTCCCTATTGGCGCGCAATTAGATGACCAAACCTCTCCTTGACAGAACTTCTAGAAATTGTAAATATTGCAATTTAATAATATGAACAACTTTGTCATCTCAATTATTGATTTAATAATATATCATATTATGCAGATGATACTGTGACAATAATCGAATCAATAATATGAGAGATATGATGCAGTAATTACTGTAGCAATAATTGAGTATAACTGAGTGACTTCTCACGTAAGCATCAATAACCAATACCGTGTGCTACTATGCAACCACGCCAGACATCGCATTCTTTTTACTTTACTCTTTGGGTAGTTCAACAGCTTTTAACGGTAACACTTACCGTTATTTTTAATAAAAGATAATTACGTCATTTTCTTACTACGACAATACTTAGTTGTGGGGTCCGCTTAATGATTGTGCCATCGCATTTAATATTCCCTGTTAAAACGAATATTCCCCGACCAATCGAATATTATATAACCACTTGCTTACTTTGTAAATTTTGTAAATATTACCCACAACTATAACATTATATCATATCCACACCATAATATTCAAAAATATATTTCGAGAGAAATTAATCTTTATTCATAAAAGTTGGGGTCTTACAACAACTGCCTATGATGCCCCGTATATATATATATATATATATATATACATATATATATATATATGCATATAAAACACACAATTCAATTACTAAAACATAAGAATTTTATTGATAACTGAAAATATATACAATACTAAAAATTAAATGACTTACAAATTTACTTAGAACATTGAGAAGAGTAGGAGAAGGGGTTAAGAGAGGTTAACAGCGGTAGAGGCTAAAGATTCGTTTGAGAAGGAGCTCAGAGTCTTTCAAAGTCTGCCTTAATAACTAAGTTCGATTTCCTTTTATAGAATAAGGAAAGAACTATTACAAAGTTACTATTACAAAAGCAAATGATACAGACAAGAAATACTATTGATGAACAGTGCTGACTTTTTACTATTCATGGACGCGTCTGGAAACTTTTGGTGAAGTGGCCAAAACTTTTGACTTGAAGAATGCTTTCGGTAGAAAAGCAGGAACATACTCAAGTGGTAGAGGATTGCTTTCGGCTGAAGAGAATCTTTGAGCTGACTGGCTGCAGGAGCAGGTGTATGTGACTGAAATGAGATGTCAGGTAAATGGGTCCTGAGCATTTTGTAAATTGATGGTGCCGTATGGGTCATCATAATCACCATATTGACTAGGAGAAGCATTCTTTGAAGAAGATAAAGAACCTGCAGAGGCTTCTTCATGCAATTCATCAATTCTTTTATTTAATGCTTGAGCAATTAATTTTAACTCTTTATCGGAACAATTCTTAAAATCAGAAATATCCAGACTTTGGACTGACTTTGGACTCTTTTAGTTTTGACTCTTGACTGTAAGGCTCTTTAGTTATAACTGGAAGAACCTTAAGAGGGACAGTGGGAAACTCTAACTGAACCTGACCAATAATTCTATTAACATCAAATTTATCCCACCATTTGATAAACCATTGACGGGAGGCAAGGGGAAATGGATCAGCTGTGGGAGAAGCAAGGTAACTGAATTCTTCACCATGAGGATGGGTAACTTTAGTTGGAGTCTTAATGTCATATTGCCATTTAAGAATCCAAGGAATCTTATACTTACTCACAAATTGAAGAAACGACAGGACACCATTATATTTTGGATTATTTTTACCGTGGTTACAAAATGACTGAGTTGGACTTTCAAGGGGTCAGGAAGGAGGTCGTAAGTGGAACCAAACCTTGCCCACCAGTGAGAAAACCAATAAGGGAATTGACTTTTGAATTTATGATCGAACTGAAGGAACCATGAATGACTGTTTGACTCATTTTGATGAAGGAAAACTCTATACCAAGCTTCTATGTAATCATAATAATAAAAGAAGAGTTATTTTGATTAGAAAGTCGATAAGATCGAGAGGATGTTTTCCCCAATCGGACATCAAAATAAACTGTTTAATATATAATGAATGATAAAGAACTTTGGATTTATCGTTATTAGCATAAATAGGTTTTATAAAGATTGACTCAGTTTCAAGGAGGATATCCTTATAATACACAAGGGATTTATAAGGAGCAAGAGGCATGAAGTTCTACCCAGAAGGAAAGAACTGGGAGGCCAGATTGACTGGGTCATCATTAGGTTTCATATGAGGTTCAATATGAAATAGGTGATTAGTCCATCTAAGCATGTACTCAGAAGGAGGATGATTAGGGTTTAAAAGGGAGGCCTTAGACTGAAAAGGGTCAACTGGAGTTGGGTTACTGGCTAAGGCTGAACTGTAGGGCTTGGGCATTGTCCCAAGGACGGTAAATTTGTTAGTGGTTTGATAAATTGGGTTTACTGGATGAGGAACTAAAGTTCCTTTTGGTTGATTACTTGGGCCAGTAGGGCGACCCAGACCAAAAGAAGATGATGTTCCTCAAACACTCATAATGGATGCATGGTACCTGTGTTAATAAATTCTCGAGTGAGAAAATCAGGAATGGAATTGTTACTGCCTTTAATGTACTCAATTTCAAAATCAAAAATACTCAATAGGGCTTGCCATCTAGCAAAGGAATGTTTAGAGGCTATGTTTTCAACATCTTTTTCTAAAACATATTTTGCTGATTTGCAATCAATGCGAACCAAAAACTTTTGATTTAATAAGTCACTTTGAAATTTGTTAATACATAATACTAAAGAAAGTATTTCTTTTTTAATAGTACTGTAATTTAACTGTGTACTATTCCATGCACCGGAATGAAAATGAACAATTTGTTCAGGAGAATTGAGAGTAAGTTTTTGTTTGAGAATTCCTCCGAATCCAATATCAGAGGCATCAGTTTCAATAATTTTGAATGCAGAATCGTTAGAGATACCAAGACAGGGCAATGCCTTGACATATTTTTTAACTTGTTGGACGACAGAAGTGTGGATGTCGGTCCATGGGGGAGGATTGTCTTGCAAACGCTGAAAAAGGGGTTTGCAGATCTTCCTGAGATTTTTGTAGAACTTGCCAATATAATTGAGCGAGCCTAAAAATCTCTGCAGTTGGGTTTTATTGGTAATTTTATCTTGGAATCTGTCAGCAAATTGAATAGCTCTGTCAATAGGCTGTATGAGTCCGCGATAAATATTTAAACCAAGAAATCGAACTTTAGCTTGAAACAAGCTGTATTTGGAAGGTGAAAGGACAAGTCCATTATCCTTAGCTGTTTTGAAGAACAATTTCAAATGTTTAATGTGTTCTTCAATAGAATTGGAAAAAATGAGAATATCATCAATATAGACGACGATAAAATGACTGAAAGGATTCAAAATATCATTGAGAATATTCTGAAATTCACTGGGGGCATTTTTTAGGCCAAATGCCTGGACATTCCATTCATATTGACTGAATGGGGTGGTAAAGGCTGTTTTGTACCTATCATCGGGGTGAATGACAACTTGCCAGAAACCAGATTTAAGGCCAAATTTACTGAAGATGGTGGCATTACTTAACCGGTTAATGAGGTCATCTTTATTAGGCAAGGAGTACCTAATCCATTCTAAGACCTTGTTTAATGGTTTGTAATTGATAACTAGACGGGGAACACCTCTCTCCTTTTCTGCATTATTGTTAACATAAAAGGCGGGACATTACCATGGGGATTTACTATGTTTAATTAATCGTTTATTAAGGAGATCATTAATTTCCTTTTTACATAACTCCATTTGTTCGTGATTCATTTGTATAGGCCTGGCCTTAGTAGGAATCAAATGTTCCTTGAATTCCTTAGCATAAGGAAGCCTTACAACGTGCTTCTTCCGATGCCAAAAGGCATTAGGAGAATCAGAACAAAGGTTGTCTTTTAAATAAGTTTTCAATTCTTCAATTTTTTCTTGAACTTCCTTATTCTGAAGTTGTTCTTCAACTCGTTTGTACTTAATTTCTTCCTTCAGGAAATTTAAATGGGTGGATTTACAATTTAATAAATTCAAAGATTTAAAAATGGATTCGTCTTGGATAAATCTTAAATCTCTTTCTTTGGGTTTAATTAGAAATTTAAATGTTATTCTTTTTCCTAAATGTTTACAACTTAAACCTTCATTATTGGTAGTAAAGGGGTACAATAAATATATAAACGGTAATCCCAAGATGATTTTATCGTAAGATTACGGATTAAAACAAATGATGTTTTAAAGCACATATTATCTTGACAGATATAAACATTAGGTAGTTTATATTTTATTTCCATTTGACTACCATTAGCTGAATTTAATTTTTCAGCAGTTTTTTTTATAGTATTTAGTTGGGATTAGGCCTTCTTGAATACAATTAAGATCTGCGCCAGTATCCACTAGAGTAGGAAGCTGAATCGAAAAGGTTTTATCAACAACTAAGTTAATAGAGATATACCATTTTTGAATGATGATATCTTTAATTCTTTTAAGAGAAAGACCTTGGACAAAGAGATCTGGCTCTTCTTTAGTTCCTGATGATTCAGGCTCATTGTGATCTTCATCACTAGAGGAGGAATCATGGATTTGAAGATCGGATTTTTTGTCCTCAAATTCTTTTCTTAAATTAGAGACTTCTAATTTTAAGTTAGAAATTTCTCTTTTCAGTTTATTAACTTCTTAATTTAATTTTGGGAGGGTAACTTCTTTTACTAGAGTTTTAAATCTCTCAAGAGTTTTATTAAGACTAAATACTGGTTTTTCTTTAGCTTTAATAATCTTGTCCTTAACTCTATTATCTTTAGTTAGTAAATCTTTTAACTGCTTAGTGTATTGAGATTTTAACTCAGGATCAGAAATCTTACTAATTAAATCAATTAGCAAAGAGCTTTCTTCGTCATCTTTAGTAATTACATTTAATTTTTTATTGCAACATTTTTCATTGCAATTATCAGCACAAATAGTGACTTCTTCGTTGTCATTATCCGTTTCATTGCTACTGGTACTACTATTAGATGAATAAGGAATATAAAAACCTTCATCATTACTGATGTTGTTCTCTATTCTCATTAATTCTAATAGTTGTTCAGTATCTTCACTTGAAATATTTAATTGAAATAATTTCTTTTTAATTTTGCACTCATTTTTGTAGTGCCCTTTCTGCCCACAATTGTGGCAAACTATTTTACTTTTATCAAATTTTTTAGACCCTTTATTATATTTTTTATTTGTTGGTTTGGGTTTATTATAATATTCATCTTGATTTTTATTCTTCTTATGACTGCGTTCGTGTTTATGATGCTTGTGACTTCTATGGTGATCAATATGTTTATGCAATTGTTTTCTTCTAGAGGGAGCAACTGGTGGTAAACCATATTGTTCACAGAAGGTTCCTAACTCATACTTAGCTTTTTTCTTGTCTTTACTAGCTTGCTTGGCTAATTTAAAATCAATACACATTTTTAATCCAATTTTTTGAATATAACTGATTATGTCCCCGTAAGTTAGGTTATCATAATCAATATACCTTAAATTTTTGCTTAGCTATTCTCTAACTTTATGAGCGAATAATGAAGGTAAACCATTGACGAATTTTTCTTTTCAGAATGGTTTATTGCTATCATTTCGCATCATAACTCGAGAGATAAATACATCTTTGTACCATCTAAAATCGCTTAGAGTGGGACAAGTGAGATTACTTAGCTGATCGTGGATTCTCTCAGTAATATTACTGGGAGTGCCAACAAAATGTTTAATTATGGTAAATATTAAAGTATTGACTCCATCAGGCGGACCAACACCAACATCTTCATCAAAGATGGGGTTGCCATCATCATCTAAATGGACATCATGAATTATTGATAATCTAGTATCTTCAGTGAGATATTTTTCCCACCAAGATCTAAGAATACCAGTTAATCCACTAGCTATTAACTCAACAATATCTGGCTGAGTCAGATTGCTGAATTTAGTTATATAGCTATTTGCTACAATAGACATGTGATTTAACTTGTTTAAAATTTCTTGTTCACTGAAACCATCTATGTTCCATTCGTAAATTTTATTGGATGAAATAGAGAATTGTTTATCTAGATTTCTCTCTTCGAATTGTAGATCCGGAGGAGTAGGTCTAGAATACCAATTCCTGGTTATACTAGTGTTTTTAACTGTTAATTTGTTTAACTGATCATTAAAATCTGGGACTGAAGAAGTATCAGAATGATCTGACTTGCTATTGCTTTCATTGTCGGTTTCAACTTGATCAATGATTGCTATAGTGCCACTTGATTCAGGCTCAGTTTTTAATTTTTTAAATAACTTATCAATAGTTCGAGTGAGTTCATCATCTTTATTAGGTAAACCTAATTTACTTCTATTTTCTGATAATTTTAATAAAGGATGTTCAATTTTTGAATCAGGTTTTTTAATATTGGTTTCTTCGAATTTTTCTTCAATTCTATCTAGCTGTCTTCCAACGGTCGTTAGATATTGATTACTAAAGTTTAATTGTTCAATAATTTTTTTTATCATCTTTATTACCATCCAAAAACTTAAAAGGGCTGGCAATAATAGACGTATTTTTGACTGGAAGTAGGACAATTTCTAGCGGGGGATGACTAGAAGAGACCTTTGACCTATCTTCTTTAATCCATTGAGTTTTAGTTATAACATTACATTTACCTTGATATTGATCATACCAGTCGTAAAAGGTAATGTTTATTTTTTCATTATTAATGAATCGTTTCCATCTATTAACAATTTTATCGCGCTCTTTTTCTGTTGAATGATTAGATCTAAATAAATGTCTTTATAATATATATATATATATATATATATATATATAATGCGTGTCAGGGGTCTTAAAATTTTGGTCTTAAATGACATGACATTGAATACTTTAATAATAATATATGACATATCTAATCACATGAGATTTATCTTACCAATGTTCTGGTGACACATCATTTGAAACAAAAAATTTAAAACTCCTAACATCACCCATTCTTCCATCCCTTGGAAAAACTTTTAAGATCTTCAGTATTTTTTTTATGAAAATTGATATTTTCACAAGTTAAAATGATATTTTCATATGAGTCTCTCTCACATAAAAATGAGACCCAATCGCTATTCATATAAAAATAATTATATAAAAATATCAATTTCCTTTTTTTCAATACTATATACTTAAGCCATTGGCCAATTACTTGGTCACTTGGTCTAAATTAGAATATTTTTGCCGAGTTTCTAGATACTTGAAACTCTTAAACTTTTTATTCCCAACAAGTTATTGTTTATTTTTCATATGAAAGAAACGGAGAGAGAAGAAAAGGACTTTTGATGTATTTTATTATTATCTTTTATTTACTTCACCCCCGCCCCCACCACCGGTTGCACCCTTCTAATTAATTTGATGTTACATTTGGAGCCTATTTTCCCAAACAATATCATCAAGTTTGACCTTAAAATTTTTCATCATCACGTCATTAGTACTAAATGTATATGTTATTATTATTATTATGAGGAAACATGAAACAAAAATAAAATTTTAATATTAATAAATTTCATATATTTTTTTGAATTAGAACAAGACCAAGTATTTATATAGTAGAAGCCAAAGGGGGGCCATTATTACTCTAATTGGTGATTATTATAAGCACTTGGATTCATAAAATACCACTAACACTAAGCAATTAGAGAAAAGATTGAATGGTTTTCAAATCCATGCATGCAACTCAATTAATGAAACGTCGGTTTCCATTCAATTGTATACTCCCTCAGTCCCTTAATATAGGACATTTTAGAATTTTTTAATTATTTTTAATTATTTGACGTTTGTTAAAATTTAGGAGAGTTGGTCATAATTTTTTCAAAATTACCCCTTATTATTCTACCTAATTTTTTGATAAACTAAAGAATTGAATAAGTTATTTTATGGGGATGGAGAGAAAGAACAATGAGTAAATGAGACTAATGAGTTTTTTTTTTTAAAAATTATGGGAAAATGTGTGTGAGAGAGTATGAGATAACTATGATAAGATAAGATTTAAAGGTATTATAGACAATTGATACTATATTTATCAATTAAATATATCAGCTCATACGTATCAGCTCCAGGTCTGTAGCTTGAGCAACTTTAACTTTATTAATTAAAGTCGGTTCTACTCATATATTCGCCATCATCATATGGGTCCCTGGAGTCTTTAACTCTATCTCCATCCTTTGTAAGTCATACAAAATGGGCCTTTGCGTTGACAATATTGCACTCGTACCCGCATATGATCTTCTACTCAATGCGTCAGCTACCACGTTCGTTTTTCCAGGATGGTATTGAATGGGATGATCATAATCTTTCAACAGCTCAAGCCATCGTCGTTGTCGCATGTTGAGTTCTTTTTTAGTGAAAAATATTTGAGGCTTTTATGATCCGTATAAATCTTCACCTTCTCTCCATACAGGTAATGCCTCCAAATCTTAAGTGCACAAACGACTGCTGCCAACTCTAGATCATGAGTAGGATAATTCCTCTCATATTCTTTGAGTTGTCGTGAGGCATAGGCTATGACTTTCCCATGTTGCATGAGAACACATCCTAACCCTTTGTCCGAAGCATCACTGTAGATGAAAAATCCCTCCGAACCAGATGGTATTGTCAGAACAGGTGCTAAAATGAGTCTTCTCTTGAGTTCTTGAAAACTCTTATCACATTCCTTGCTCCAACCGAACTTTGTATCTTTTCGAGTTAGCTGAGTTAATGAAGTAGCGATTTGAGAAAATCCTTCCACGAATCTCCTAGAATAACCAACTAAGCCGACAAAGCTACGTACTTCGGTCACTGACTTAGGTTGCTCCCAGCTTTGAATTGCTTCAATCTTCGCTGGGTCAACAGATATTCCATGATTTGATATCACGTGCCCAAGGAATGAAACTTCCTCAAGCCAGAACTCACATTTCTTCAACTTGGCATATAGCTTGTTTTCACGAAGCTTTTGGAGTATCAGCCTCAAGTGTTGTTCATGGTCTTCACGGGTTTTGGAGTATATGAGGATGTCATCAATAAAGACGACCACAAAGTGATCCAAATATTCCTTGAATACTCGGTTCATCATGTCCATGAAGGCAGCAGGAGCATTAGTCAATCCAAAAGACATGACTAGGAATTCATAATGCCGTCTCAATTCTCGGCGGTCTTTGGAATGTCATCTGTTTTAATCTTCAACTGATGATATCTAGAACGAAGATCAATATTTGAAAAGAATTTGGCGCCTTTCAACTGGTCAAACAGATCATCAATACGAGGTAACGGGTACCTATTTTTGATGGTGACATGATTCAACTCCCGATAATCAATACAAAGTCGCATACTTCCATCTTTTTTCTTCACGAATAGAACAGGAGCACCCCAAGGAGAAATACTAGGACAAATGAAACTGATGTCTAACAATTCCTGTAGTTGGGATTTTAACTCCTGAAGTTCAATAGGAGCCATTCGATATGGGGCTTTTGAAATGAGTTTTGTACCGAATTCAAGGTCGATACAAAATTTAATTTCACGCTCTGGGGTAGGCCAGGAAGTTCTTCAGGGAATACGTCAGGAAATTTATTAACAATAGAAATATCATTCAAATCTGACGTATTTTTATTTAAATCCGTGACATGGGCTAAGAAAGCTTGACATCCGTTTTTCAATAAACGAATAGCTTTATGATTTGATATGACATTGATTGATTTTAGTGGTTTGGTTGCTTGAATTCTCGTAATAGGTTGGTTAGGAATATGAAAGCTAACAACCTTACGAAAACAATTAATTTTAGCATGATGAGTAGTTAACCAATCAATCCCTAAAATCACATCAAATGCAAGTATTTTCAAGGAAATAAGATCGACAGATAACGTGCGGTTACCGATTTGAATCAAACAGGACTTATAAACCGTAGATGTAATGAAGGTTTCTCCCAACGGAGTTTCAACAGATAAGTCAAAGTCTAATTTCTTCGGAGTCAAATTTAAACGTTGAGCGCAAGTAGGAGAAATGAAAGAATGGGTAGAACCGGTATCAAATAAAGTATAAACTTCGCTAGAGTTTATGATTAGCTTACCCGTGATCACCTCGTTCGGATTCCTCGCTTTTTGGAATGTTACAACAAACGCTCTCCCTTCAACTACCAGTTTTGTCTTGTTTGGGACACCCTTTGATGCCTCCATCCCAACTGGACTTGACTTTGGTGCATGACAAAATTGGGCTAGGTGACCTTCTTTTCCATAATTGTAACACGCTTTGGACTGCATCGCGCAGTTTGGACTGATGTGTCCTTTCCCTCCACATTTGTAACATACGACCGACGGTCGTTCTCCTTCCTTAACAACAGGTGCTGGTGCTGACGTCTTTCCATCATTGTTGAATCTCCTCTTCTTGAAATGTCCACTCTTATTGTCATGGCCATGATTACTACCGAAGTGATTACCATTTCTGGCATGTTGATTCCCTCCACGCTTGTTGTCACCGCTTCGATGACTGCTACCGCTGGTGTTATCGACTTGTCGACAGCTCTCTCTTGGTTGGGTTGACTCATTATCACGCTCCAATAACTGAGCCCTATTCACAACATCTGAATACCAACACAGTTTGTGAGAAATTAGGTATTGACTTATCTCAGGTTTCAAACCTCTTAGAAACATCCGCGTCATTCTCTCCTCATTATCAACCAAGTGGGATGGAAACCGAGACAACTCGGAAAACTTAGCTTCGTACTGCGCCACGGTCATATTGTTTTTCTCAAGCTTGATGAACTCTACCTCCTTCATGTGACGAATACTTTTAGGAAAGTACTTATCGTTGAACAGCTCTTGGAACTTCTCCCAAGACATTTTGAGTGCGGCAAGTTGAGTATGCTTTATAGATTCCCACCAGTAATCTGCCTCTGCTCGCAACATGAAGGTGGCAAAGGGAACCTTTTACTCCTCGCAGCATCCCAAGACATCAAATATCTTATTGATCTGCTTTATCCACGTCTCCGCCTTAAGTGGTTTTGGCTCTCCAAAAAACTCTGGTGGTCCCAGCTCCTTGAACTGCTTAGCGAAGACCGTCCGAGATTTGTCAGTGTTCCCACTTGCATTTTGGACAGGAGCCACCCTCGCCTGATGTTGCATGAAGTGCATAAAACCTCTGAACATCCCATCGTTCATCATTTGATCGTTGTTGTTTACCTGAGGATTATTGTCCTCCTGTTGCACATTATCTTGGGTATTAATCTGTGGTGACTCAACGGTCTCATGTGCTTCATTGCTTATCTCAACATTTTTGGATGCCATTTTCAAATACTGCCACAAAACAAGGGTTAATTAACATATCACATATTATCCCTATACTCTGACCGACCAATTAAATACCAAATAAACTTAGTTAGGTCATACTAGCGAAGGAATTCCTCGTCTCTCCCCTCCTAGTTCTTGTCTCACATCTCAGCTATGGATCATATCCCTAAGCTTTGATACCAACTGTGACGCCCCCAAAACAGGTATACATCACCCATCTTGAGTCGCCAAATACATGGTACAAAATTCAAATACAACTAAATAATACAACTATTGTGTAAAATACGACAAAATATAAACTGAGAGTTTTAATAAGAATATTGTCATTTAGACAATATCCACACTCAAAGGAGTCCTCATTACATTTATTGTCACACTATTTAAAAGAATAGTGAGGACTACTAATGCTATCATCTGGACCGACACTTCGTTCCCTGACTCGTCTCAGCTATATTCTCATTTCCTGAAGAGAACAGTGAAAGAAAGAGTGAGCTCAACTAGCCCAGTAAGAAATATTATGACTAAGATAATGCAGAATAAATTATCAATAGCCTTCAACAATGTTAAACTGATAAAATACAATAGACATCAAGTTTAACTATAGCGGAATAAGCAATCCATTAGAAGAGTCAAGTAGAGCATGATATCTACTATCTTCTATGATTTAAAATGTTTTCATCAATTTTTATCGCTGAGACTCAGCTTAATAAATAAACCATATCATCGAATCTTCCCTGCACTACGGGCCAAGGATATTCATTAAATCATTAATGGTCATGACTATACCGAATAATCCTTGGTCATAATCATACCAAAAACTGTCCATCAATGCACTATAGGCCACTGAGGACTTTCACCACATCATTCGTCACATTACGGTCATGATTATACCGAATAATCCCTGGTCATAATCATACCAAGTCCATCTATGCACGTAAGCCAAAGATGACTTTCATCACAATATAAGCATGGGGATGATGACAATGACATAATAATTCAATAAAACAAGTTTAAGGATAAATTTTAAAGATTTATAATTTAATTTATCCAGAAATCAATAACGTCCAAATTGTCAACATGATATTGCTTTGTGGAGTAAAATTTAAGAATGCTCAGAAGAATATTTCCGTGAAAAGATACTGGATGAAGCGCAAATATCCAGGATATTCTACTAATTTCATGAAGTATAGAAGCCAAAACTTTAACCAACTGAGTATAATAGAATATATGAAACTGCAAATGGATTTTCGCCCGCCATGCGGTAATCCACATAGACAGATCATTTCAACAGAATAATAAAGAATGGAATAACAAAAGAATTCACTTTGCATGCGATAGACCGCATAGACAGGTTATTCCCAACAGAATAATAAAGAATGGAACTAGGTCATGCTTAATCCACACAGACAGGATATTCCAATAGAATCATAAAGAATGGAACCAGGTCATGCGTAATCCACACAGACAGGATATTCCAACAGAATAATAAAGAATGGAATAACAACAGAATTCACCAGGCATGCGATAGACCGCATGCGATGATTATTCCAATGTAATAATAAAGAATGGAATAATGAAGAATTTTACCATGTATGCGGTACTTCGCATAGACAGGTTATTCCAACATAATAATAAAGAATAGAATAACAACCCTTACGAGTATTGAAAGAAAATAACTCTCTTCATGAATACGAAAGAATAATACCCTTTACCTTAGAAGAAGACTGGATACTGGAATATTGAGGTAGCAGACTTCTCTTCTTCTTTCTCTCTATAATAATTGCTCTATAGCTTTAGTGAATTGGTGAGAAATGAAGGAAGAATGAGCTTCTATTTATAGAAAAATATAGTTTCGATAATTGCACGTTTTGGGGCTCAAAATATTATAGTATAATACCTTCCTCTTTTTCTTCATTTTTAATTTAGTCCTGCAAGAATTATCAAAGTTGCACCACCTCCCCTAATAGTAAATAATGTGAATCAATAGTTCAATCATGTGAATCAATAGTTATAATCATGTGAAAATACGAATTAAAGTATTGTACCTCCATCTATAACTTAGTCATGCAAGTATTATCAATCTTGCACCACCTCCCCTAATAATACAAGAATGTGAATCAATAGTACACATATGTGAACAAATAGTTATAATCATGTGAATTAATAGCAATTAATTGCTCATTTATCCGGTTAATTACTCGTTTGGTCAACAACCCTCCAGACATCAATTATTATCGAAATAAATGTCGATTTTCACTAACACTAATAATTCCAACACAATGGAACTATCCATTTCATTTTTAATTAACACGAACTTATTCATCATTAATATTATAATTCACAATATTTAACAACCAGGTCATTCCCAGGAAAGAGGGGGCTTTTCGATAAGGATTTCTCCTTATTGGCGCGCAATTAGGTGACCAAACCTCTCCTTGACAGAACTTCTAGTCATTGTCAATATTGCAAATAATAATATGAATAACTTTGTCGTCTCAATTATTGATTTAATAATATATATTATGCAGATGATACTATGACAATAATTGAATCAATAATATGAGAGATATGATGCAACAATTACTGTAGCAATAATTGAGTATAACTGAGTGACTTCTCACGTAAGCATCAATAACCAATCAACAGTGCTACTATGCAACCCACGCCAGACATCGTATTTTTTTATTACCGGTAGTTCAACAGATTTAATGGTAACACTTTCGCTAGTTATTTTTATAAAAAGATAATTACGCGCGTTTTCTTACTACGATAATACTTTAATTGTGGGGTCCACTAATGATTGTGCGGTCGTATTGAATATTCTCTCGTTAAAATGAATATTCCCCGACCAATCAAATATTATATAACCACTTACTTACTTTGCAAAATTTGTAAATATTGCCCACAACTATAACATTATATCAAATCCACACCATAATATTCAAAAATATATTTCGAGAAAATTATTCTTTATTCATAAAAGTTGGGGTTTTACAACCTCCCCTTCTTATGAAATTTCATCCTCGAAATTAGGGTACGTACCTGGTATATCCAAGAGGTGAGGATATCTTGACTTCATCTCAGATTTTAACTCCCAGGTCATTTCTTCCACATCATGGTTTCTCCACAAAACTTTGACTTGAGGTATAACCTTGGAGCGTAGAATATGATCCTTCTTATCCAAGATTTTAATAGGTAACTCTTCATACCTTAAATCTTCCTCTATCTCATCTGGTTCTAATTCAATAATGTGGTTCAATTCTTTCACATATTTACATAACATAGATATATGAAAAACGTTATGAACACGAGACATACTTGACGGTAAGGCGAGTCTATAGGCCACAATTCTTACTCGATCGAGGATTAAAAATGGGCCAATAAATCGAGGATTGAGCTTTCCTCTCTTTCTAAATCTCGTAACTCCTTTCCATGGAGCAACATGTAACAACACATGATCTCCAATATTGAATTCCACGTCCTTTCGATGAAGATCAGCATAACTCTTTTGTCGATCTTGTGAGGTTTTTATACGTTGTCGGATCGTTTGAATCTTTTCCGTAGTCATACGTACCAAATCCAGTCCCAACAACATTGCTTCACCCACCTCATCCCAGCATACTGGAGAACGACACTTTCTTCCACACAATGCCTCAAATGGAGCCATGCCAATACTTGCTTAATAACTATTATTGTAGGAAAACTCCACCAATGGTAAGAACTTGTCCCAACTCCCCTTGAAGTCAAGGACACAGAGTCTTAATAAATCTTCAAGAGTTTGAATAGTCCTTTCCGACTGCCCATCCGTTTGAGGATGATATGCCGAACTAAATTGTAAATTCGTGCCCATAGCTTTTTGCAAACTAACCCAAAATCTTGAAGTGAATCTTGGGTCTCGATCAGAAACTATGGATACTGACATACCATGCAATCTTATAATCTCGTTTATGTACATACTAGCAAGACATTCAAGTGTAAAAGTTTCTCGTATCGGTAAGAAATGAGCAGACTTGGTCAATCTATCAACAATGACCCAAATCGCATCTATGCCTTGAGAAACCTTGGGAAGACCAGTAACAAAATCCATGGTAATGTGCTCCCACTTCCATTCTAGAATTTCAAGTGGTTGCAATGGACCTTTTGGCACTTGATGCTCTGCCTTGACTCGTTGACAAGTTAGACACCTTGAGATAAACCCCGCTATCTCTCTCTTCATATTGCTCCACCAAAATGTATATCGAAGATCACGATACATTTTGGCACTCCGAGAATGGATTGCAAATGGTGTGTTGTGCGCCTCCATCAGGATTTTATACTTCAAGTAAGAATCGTTAGGAACACAAAGTCTGGAGTTGACTCGAAGTATTCCTTCTTCATCGATTCTTGCTTCCGGAATAGCACCTTCTTGTACTTTCTTCCTCATACGTATCAGCTCCAGGTCTGTAGCTTGAGTAGCTTTAACTTTATCAATTAAAGTCGGTTCTACTCGTATATTCGCCATCATCATATGGGTCCCTGGAGTCTTTAACTCTATCTCCATCTTTTGTAAGTCATACAAAATGGGCCTTTGCGTTGACAATATTGCACTCGTACCCGCATATGATCTTCTACTCAATGCGTCAGCTACCACGTTCGCTTTTCCTGGATGGAATTGTATGGTAAGATCATAATCTTTCAATAGCTCAAGCCATCATCGTTGTTACATGTTGATTTCCTTTTGAGTGAAGAAATATTTGAGGCTTTTATGATCCGTGTAAATCTCCACCTTCTCTCCATACAGGTAATGCCTCCAAATCTTAAGCACACAAACGACTGCTGCAAACTCTAGATCATGAGTAGGATAATTCCTCTCATATTCTTTGAGTTATCGTGAGGCATAGGCTATGAATTTCCCATGTTGCATGAGAACACATCCTAACCCTTTTCCTGAAGCATCACTGTAGATGACAAATCCCTCCGAACCAGATGGTATTGTTAGAATTGGTGCTGAAATGAGTCTTCTCTTGAGTTCTTGAAAACTCTTCTCACATTCCTCGCTTCAATCGAACTTTGTATCTTTTCGAGTCAGCAGAGTTAATGGAGTAGCGATTCGAGAAAATTCTTCCATGAATCTCCGATAATAACCAGCTAAGCCGAGAAAGCTACGTACTTCGGTCACTGACTTAGGTTGCTCTAAGCTTTGAATTGCTTTAATCTTCGCTAGGTCAACAGATATTCCATGATTTGATATCACGTGCCCAAGAAATGCAACTTCCTCAAGCCAGAACTCATATTTCTTCAACTTGACATATAGCTTGTTTTCACGAAGCTTTTGGAGTATCAGCCTCAAGTGTTGCTCATGGTCTTCACAGGTTTTGGATTATATGAGGATGTCATCAATAAAGACGACCACAAAGTGATCCAAATATTCCTTGAATACTCAGTTCATCATGTCCATGAAGGTAGCAGGAGCATTAGTCAATCCAAAAGACATGACTAGGAATTCATAATGCCCGTACCGAGTTCTGAAAGCAGTCTTTGGAATGTCCTCAGTTTTAATCTTCAACTGGTGATATCTGAAATGAAGATCAATCTTTGAAAAGAATTTGGCTCCTTGCAACTGGTCAAACAGGTCATCAATGTGAGGCAACATGTACCTATTTTTGATGGTGACATGATTCAACTCCAGATAATCAATACAAAGTCGCATACTTCCATCTTTCTTCTTCACGAATAGAACAGGAGCACCCCAAGGAGATGTACTAGGACGAATGAAACCGATGTCTAACAATTCCTATATTTGGGTTTTTAACTCCTGAAGTTCAATAGGAGCCATTCTATATGGGGCTTTGGAAATGGGTTTTGTACCGGATTCAAGGTCGATACAAAATTCAATTTCACGCTCACGGGGTTAGGCGGGAAGTTCTTGGGAATACGTCGGAAATTTATTAACAATAGAAATATCATTCAAATCTGACGTATTTTTATTTAAATCTGTGACATGGGCTAAGAAAGTTTGACATCCGTTTTTCAATAAACGAATAGCTTTATGACTTGATATGACAGTGATTGATTTTAGTGGTTCGGTTGCTTGAATTCGTATAATAGGTTGGTTAGGAATATGAAAGCTAACAACCTTACGAAAACAATCGATTTTAGCTTGATGAGTAGTTAACCAATCAATCCCTAAAATCACGTCAAATGCATGTATTTTCAAGGAAATAAGATTGACGAAGTAGCGTCTGCGTTACCGATTTGAATCAAATAAGACTTATAAGCGAGTGGATGTAATGAAGGTTTCTCCCAAGCAGAGTTTCAACGAGATAAGTCAAAGTCTAATTTTTCTTGAGTCAAATTTAAGCGTTGGCGCAAGTAGGAGAAATGAAATAATGGGTAGAACCGGTATCAAATAAAGTATAAACTTCTCTAGATTTTATGATTAGCTTACCCGTGATCACCTCATTTAGATTCCTCGCTTTTTGGGAGGTTACAACAAACGCTCTCCCTTGAACTACCAGTTTTATCTTCTTTGGG
Source organism: Panax ginseng (assembly GCA_020205605.1). Lineage (NCBI taxonomy): Eukaryota > Viridiplantae > Streptophyta > Magnoliopsida > Apiales > Araliaceae > Panax > Panax ginseng. Next base: position 43,993,810 of record CM035131.1, read on the forward strand.
ACACCCTTTGATGCCTCCATCCCAGCTGGACTTAACTTTGGTGCACGACAAAATCGGGCTAGGTGACCTTCTTTTCCATAATTGTAACACGCTTTGGATTGCATCGCGTAGTTTGGACTGATGTGTCCTTCCCCTCCACATTTGTAACATACGACCGGCGGTCGTTCTCCTTCCTTAACAACATGTGTTGGTGCTGACGTCTTTCCATCATTGTTGAATCTCCTCTTCTTGAAATGTCCACTCTTATTGTCATGGCCATGATTACTACCGAAGTGATTACCATTTCTGGCATGTTGATTCCCTCCACGCTTGTTGTCACCTCTTCGATGACTGCTACCGCTGGTGTTATCGACTTGTCGACTGCTCTCTCTTGGTTGGGTTGACTCATTATCGCGCTCCAATAACTTAGCCCTATTCACAACATCTGAATACCAACACAGTTTGTGAGAAATTAGGTATTGACTTATCTCGGGTTTCAAACCTCTTAGAAACATTCGCGTCATTCTCTCCTCATTATCAACCAAGTGGGGAAGCAAAACCGAGACAACTCGACAAACTTAGCCGTCTTTGCATACGATCATATTGTTTTGCTCAAGCTTGATGAACTCTACCTCCTTCATGTGACGAATACTTTCAGGAAAGTACTTGTCGTTGAACAGCTCTTTGAACTTCTCCCAAGAAATTTTGAGTGCGGCAAGTTGAGTAAGCTTTACAGATTTCCATCAGTAATCTGCCTCTGCTCGCAACATGAAGGTGGCAAAGGGAACCTTTTACTCCTCGGAGCATCGCAAGACATCAAATATCTTGTTGATCTGCTTTATCCACGTCTCCGCCTTAAGTGGTTTTGGCTCTCGAAAAAACTCCGGTGGTCCCAACTCCATGAACTGCTTAGCGGTGACCGTCCGAGAGTTGTCAGTGTTCCCACCTGCATTTTGGACAGGAGCCTCCCTCGCTTGATGTTGCATGAATTGCATAAAACCTCTAAACATCCCATCGTTCATCATTTGATTGTTGTTATTTACCTGAGGATTATTGTCTTCCTGTTGCACATTATCCTGAGTATTAATCTGTGGTGACTCAACGGTCTCATGTGCTTCATTGCTTATCTCAACATTTTCGGATGCTATTTTCAAATACTGCCACAAAACAAGGGTTAATTAACATATCACATATTATCCCTATACTCTGACCGACTAATTAAATACCAAATAAACTTAGGTAGGTCATACTAGCAAAGGAATTCCCGTCTCTCCCCTCCTAGTTCTTGTCTCACATCTCAGCCAGGGATCATATCCCTAAGCTTTGATACCAACTGTGACGCCCCCAAAACAGGTATACATCACCCATCTTGAGTCACCAAATACACGGTACAAAATTTAAATACAACTTCATAATACAACTGTCGTGTAAAATACGACAAAACATAAACTAAGAGTTTTAATAAGAATATTGTCATCTAGACAATATCCACACTCAAAGGATTCCTCATTACATTTATTGTCACACTATTTAAAAGAATAGCGAGGACTACTAATGCTATCATCTGGACCGTCACTCCGTTCCCCGACTCGTCCCAGCTATATTCTCATTTCCTGAAGAGAACAATGAAAGAAAGGGTGAGCTCAACTAGCCCAGTAAGAAATATTATGACTAAGATAATGTAGAATAAATTATCAATAGCCTTCAACAATATTAAACTGATAAAATACAATAGACATCAAGTTTAACTGCAACGGAATAAACAATCCATTAGAAGAGTCAAGTAGAGCATGATATCTACTATCTTCTATGATTTAAAATGTTTTCATCAATTTTTATCGCTGAGACTTAGCTTAATAAATAAACCATATCATCGAATCTTCCCTGCACTACGGGCTAAGGATATTCATTAAATCATTAATGGTCATGACTATACAAGAATAATCCACGGTCATAATCATACCAAAAAGCGTCCATCAATGCACTACAGCCACCGAGGACTTTCACCACATCATTCGTCACATTACGGTCATGATTATACCGAATAATCCCTGGTCATAATCATACCAAGTACATCTATGCACGTAAGCCAAAGATGACTTTCATTACAATATAAGCATGGAGATGATGACAATGACATAATAATTCAATAAAACAAGTTCAAGGATAAATTTTAAAGATTTATAATTTAATTTATCCAGAAATCAATAACGTCCAAATTGTCAACATGATATTGCTTTGTGGAGTAAAATTCAAGAATGCTCAGAAGAATATTTCCATGAAAAGATACTGGATGAAGCGCAAATATCCAGGATATTCTACTAATTTCATGAAGTATAGAAGCCGAAACTTTAACCAACTGAGTATAATAGAATATATGAAACTGCAATTGGATTTTCGCTCGCCATGCGGTAATCCACGTAGACAGATCATTTCAATAGAATAATAAAGAATGGAATAACAGAAGAATTCACCATACATGCGATAGACCGCACAGATAGGTTATTCCCAACAGAATAATAAAGAATGGAACTAGGTCATGCTTAATCCACACAGACAGGATATTCCAATAGAATAATAAAGAATGGAACCAGGTCATGCGTAATCCACAAAGATAGGATATTCGAACAGAATAATAAAGAATGGAATAACAACAGAATTCACCAGGCATGCGATAGACCGTACATACATGTTATTCCAACAGAATAATAAAGAATGGAATAACAGAAGAATTTCACCATGTATGCGGTACTTCACATAGACATGTTATTCCAATATAATAATAAAGAATGGAATAACAACCCTTACGAGTATTGAAAGAAAATAACTCTCTTCATGAATACGAAAGAATAATACCCTTTACCTTAGAAGAAGACTGGATATTGGAATATTGAGGTAGCAGACTTCTCTTCTTCTTTCTCTCTATAATAATTGATCTATAGCTTTAGTGAATTGGTGAGAAATGAAGGAAGAATGAGCTTCTATTTATAGGAAAATATAGTTTCTATAATTGCACGTTTTGGGGCTCAAAATATTACAGTATAATACCTTCCTCTTTTTCTTCATTTTTAATTTAGTCCTGCAAATATTATCAAACTTGCACCACCTCCCCTAATAGTAAATAATGTGAATCAATAGTTCAATCATGTGAATCAATAGTTATAATCATGTGAAAATACGAATTACAGTATAGTACCTCCATCTATAACTTAGTCATGCAAGTATTATCAATCTTGCACCACCTCCTCTAATAGTACAAGAATGTGAATCAATAGTACACACATGTGAACAAATAGTTATAATCATGTGAATTAATAGCAATTAATTGCTCATTTATTCGGTTAATTACCCGATTGGTCAACAAACCTCCAGACATCAATTATTATCGAAATAAATGTCGATTTTCACTAACACTAATAATTCCAAAACAATGAAACTATCCATTTCATCTTTAATCAACACGAACATATTCATCATTAATATTATAATTCACAATATTTAACAACCAGATCGTTCCCAGGAAAGAAGGGGCTTTCCGATAAGGATTTCTTCTTATTGACGACAATTAGGTGACTAAACCTCTCCTTGACAGAACTTCTAGACATTGTCAATATTGCAAATAATAATATGAATAACTTTGCTGTCTCAATTATTGATTTAATAATATATATTATGCAGATGATACTGTGACAATAATTGAATCAATAATATAAGAGATATGATGCAGCAATTACTGTAGCAATAATTGAGTATAACTGAGTGACTTCTCACGTAAGTATCAATAACCAATACCGTGTGCTACTATGCAACTACGCGTATTGCTGTACTTTTACTACCGGGTAGTTCAACAGTTTTAACGGTACTACTTCCGCCGTTATTTTTATAAAAAGATAGTTCTGTCATTTTCTTACTACTATAATACTTCCGTTGTGGGGTCCACCAATGATTGTGCCGACGTACGAATATTCCCTGTTAAAACGAATATTCCCCGACCAATCGAATATTATATAACCACTTGCTTACTTTGCAAAATTTGTAAATATTGCCCACAACTATAACATTATATCAAATCCACACCATAATATTCAAAAATATATTTCGAGAAAATTATTCTTTATTCATAAAAGTTGGGGTCTTACAAAGATGGTTGAGAGTTTCCTTCAAGTTAGGAATAACTAATTTGGTAATAAGTATTTTACATGAGTTGTAATTTCCTAAGGCTTTCTAGTAAGAATGAAAATTTCATCTAATTATATATAATTAAATTTTAGGGAGTTGATAAATGCGTTTTAATGTTTACCATTTGCGATTCACTATAAAGTAAAAATGAATACAATGAAGCTCACCTGTTAAATTTTGAAGAACATCTAGGGTTTTTTTTAAACCTAAATTTGGTCACTATAATGTCCAAAAAGAATCATTTTCGGATTTGGCTTTAGTTGCACTTGTATATATATATATATATATATATATATATATATATATATATATATATATATGAAAAATCTCTTGGATGGTTAACCGGCTATGGCGACGGTCCGAACCGTCGCCATAAAATAAAAAGTCGTCGCCGTAGAACTTTCTGTTCTATATGGTTGAAATCATAAGAAAAGAAGAAATAAGAAATTAGAAGTTTAGTTTGTAAATTTCTTAAGGAAGTGTTCGATTCGTAATGAATTTGAACGATCCAAGTGGATTATATGAATAAGTAGGTGTAATAAGTAAGGAATGATGATCTATAACATCAAATTCCAATAAAAAGTGAAATTATAATCCAAAATATCGATTAAAATGAAGAATGAACGAAGAACACGAAGAACGTTGTTGATGGACAAATTTAAAACCATCGTAGGATAATTGTTGTTGATGGACAAGTTTAAAACCATCGCGTATAAGTTAGATGCTTGTTGCTTGGTTAGGAACGGTAGAAACGTTCATGAAGAACGGATTAAAACTTAGCTATAACAAAGTTATGGCGAAAATTTCGTAAAAGACAAACGAGAATTAAAAAGTTAGTAAATGAACCCGAACGTGTAGGGTTTCATAATAATGTAAGAGAACATAGAAAACGTGAGTTGTGGACTCAAGAACAAATGAATTCCGAGTTCGGATGACCGAATTACGGACAAACAAACGAAGAGCGTTAAAAACGTAAAACGAATAATGGGTGAAGATCAAGCCAATGAAATGGAACGTTAACGGATTCAGAATGAAGTTTTGTCTAAGGGGGATTGAATTACGTAAGATAAGGAAGAGAATGGCTTTGGAACGACCTCGTTCTGAGTTATAACGAAGGAGTTATGAGATCGGGACGTAGCGTCTCAAAATGAAGTTAATGCTTAAAAGAAATTTTCAAGAATTAGGGCTTGGCGCCGCGGTGCCAATCATGCCTTTATAAGGTGGCAATTAGCGCGCACTGAGGGGAGAGTAGTAATGCAAACTCATGACTGCGGCACGAGAGATAAAGAAGAGAGTGGTGCCGCAGCGCCAGTGTAGGGAAAAAGCCAGAGAAGAGCTTTTAACTGCTCAGCTCTTGGGAGAAATGTAAGGAAAGATAAAGAACATAATTTTCAACTAATGTAACACTTAGTCAAGTGTTTTAAACCCTTAATGGAGGTTGAACAAAAAGATTAAATGAGATTAAAAGATAAAGAATGTAGATGCGGGTTACGAAACCGATATCCGGGGACCGTAGTCGCGATTAACGAACATGGGGGATTGCTATGATTGTGATTCCCTAGACGTTGGGGAACGAGGGTAATGAATAACATTTCGATGTTATGGCATTGTAGTGAGAGATAAGTGTAAAGCGTATAAACGCTGCAAACGCAACGCTGTTGCAATGAACAATCGGTCGTAGCATACAACGAACAATATGGCTTTGACATTTAGAAAGAATAATGAACATGGGGTTCATGGGATGGATAACGATCGAAAGCGATTAAAACCTTGAGTAAAGGTTGAATGAGAGATTAAAAGACGAGCAATGTGAACGTTGAATACGTAAACGATCCTCGTGAATCGTATTCGCATCGGACGAATGTTCTAAGTATACCCTGGTTGTATGACCTAGACGTTGACAAAGGTAGTAAGTAAGATATGAATTATCGAGAAAGCCGTAATGAACGGTAATAGAGTAATGAAAGCCGAAGGTGAGTCGTATAAGAATGAATCCTGAGGTATGACATTTAGTTTCCAAAAAGCCGTAAGGAATAAGAAATTGATTTAATAAACATTAAGTTTAATGGTTCGGATAAGTTACAATAAGTTTAGGTTGTGGTACAATCGTAACCTTTGATGGTTGACATATGGGAGCTGGGCTAAACAATTCCTTCAGAGAGCGAAGGTATATACAAAACTGGCAACCGATCTAACTCACTGTGTGGGCAGTGTAGATGAGACAGGAACTTGTTTGTTGGTTGTTTGTGGGAAACCACTCAGAGTACCATATGGACTACTAGCAGAGAAGCGATGTGTACTGAATCCTAGAAGAGTTATAAGAAGAAGATAAGAATGTAAACCATCAAAGATGATGAATGTATAAGTAAGACATCTCTGTATGTCCTGAAGCCGTAGAACGATAATGAAAGTGGTCGCGTAAACTTAGGTTGCAAGAACGCGAACCCTAAGAAGTAAAGTTAAGTAAACTAACGCATAATTCAAATATATATGACTAATTGGTGTATGTGGTGTTTTATTATGTGTTATATAGGAATTGAAATGAGTAGTTCGGCATAAGGGCGTAAGACAAGTTTCCTAACTTCATTTATATTTCAAATGAATACTAGTTTCTTAAACTTCTCAGATGTTGAACTTGAGAAGTTCCGTCTATATGCTAATGTGCGATATTTGTGCAAGGTGGTAGAACGTATGAGGCCTTGAGCCACAATGTGAACACTTCCGGTGTTTCTATGAGATGAACTGTTTTATGATTTAACTGTTCAATAAGAGAATGCTCTGTTCACACATGATCCATTATTGTTAAGTCTGTGCTAATGATTCTAGCCAGACATAATGTGTATGAAAATGGTAGAAGAATGAAAGTATTTTAAAATTAAAGTGAATATTATTTTAAAATGATAGGAATCAAGATTATTCCTATTAATCAAGCTGCTTCATAACCTTTGTTCGGTTATTGAAGTCTTAAAAGAATGTTAGAATTCTTGAAGATGTTTGTTCAACTTCTATGACTTGCTGAGCAATTGAATGCTAACACTTGCTTTAAATAAAAAACATTTTTCAGCGAACGATGTTAGAAGAACTTAAGGATCTCATAAAGATCAAGCTGACGGTATCCAGATGAAGTGTCATTCAGAATGTGAATGAGAGAGAAGATCAAGTGAAGACTTGTAATATAGAAATATGAAATTAAACTATAGACTAGTTTAAGAAACTGTTATGTATCCTTGGTGGCGGATAAAAGTCACTCTTGTAAGATGAAATGAATAATGTATTTATCATTATTTGTAATGAGAAAGGTTATAAGGTTTTTAGAACCTGGGATTTTAGAGTGTATGTTGTTATATTTCAGTATATAATGATGTACGTTGGATGAATGATGTACTCGTGATGTACAAAATCTGGGTGTGAAGATAGACCGAATTTTGGGGCGTTACAAGTTGGTATCAGAGCTGATAGGTTATAAATCTTAGGTAAGAGTATCTAAGACTATAATCGTAGAGAGAGAGATAAGAAGATCACCACGTGATCATAGTGTATCGTAGTAATAGATGAGCTGTTAAACGATGAATCATGTATAAGTACTACGAAGTAGTACGGGAAGAAGAACTCAGATTGAGTTGTGAAGGATAGTATATGAATTAAAGAAAATTCGTACTTAGTAAAGTGAGATTTAGAAGTTGTAAAAATTTCAATTGAGGACTCATGTGATAGCTGAGTTGTATGAACCTTTGTTATGGGTAGAGGTTTGTGCTTGGTTTAACAACTGCTTAGCTTATTACTGTGATAATCATTGGAATTGGTCGCGCTATCAAGATGTATATGATGAGAAGGTGAATCTTTTCTCATGTATATACTTGATAGGTAGAGAACGATAAGGTAGGTGCGAGTTCTTGAAACTCATACTTACGGTACGTTCGTGACTCATAATGATATGGTAGGTTTTTGAACTTCTCAGTGAATGGACGCTTATGGTTTGTCTGAGATAATTCTTAAACTCATATTATTGTGGAATGTTCCTGAACTCATAATGTGTGGTAAGTTGATGGACTGTACTAAGGTAGATGGATGTTTAGACTGAAAATAAGTTATTTTCAGTAGGCTTAGTATTGAAGGTGCTAGAGAAGATTAAGTATTGTCGCTGTAAGACAATGAAGGAAGATGAAGAATAGGATATTCCAAGTCATCTAGCTATGCTAGATTTCGAAGTTTATTAAAATCGTGCTTATGTGTTCGTATTTTGAAAATGAAAGAATTGGTTCAACTTTTGGAACCAATAGATTTTTAAAATAACTATTCTTGGTATGTCTATGCTAATTGCTTCGGCTAGACCGAAATTGATTTGAAATATCAAAATGAATTTTATATCATCAGTGCATTTGATGCAAGGATGGTAAAAGGATGGAGTTATTAATGCAATTGAACCTAGTGTTGGATGTGATCTTAGGATCAACAACCCGCTATGGTATGATGTATAATGACGAAGTCACAAACTGATGAAGTCCTCAAACGTACTGTGAAAAGTACGGTATCATGACGTCATAAAACGTTTTGATGTATTTCGAAAAGAATTTAAAGTAGTAGTTGATGTCAATTGAGTTGACTAGATGAATGTTTCAAGTTGATATCCAATTTATTGGTATGGTCTAATCTATTTGATTCGTCTAGACAAATGGTATGTCATGTTATAAGAAAATCGAGCTTTCTTTGAGAACTTGTGCCAAACCAAATTGTTTTGGTGCGGAATCTGATGAATAAGTCTGAGGTGAACATACCCCAAAATGGGGTTATACGATGGGTTGATCACCTACGTATGGAAGAGGTAGTTTACCTTCTTGGTGATTGTAAACTGACCATGAAAGAAGGGTTTACGGTGAATTGCTGTTAAACCTAGTAAGAGTTCATGGTCAATTTGACCCCTCAACGAAAGTGTGAAATGTTTTAAAGGAATTCTTATATTCCTCGTTGTTCATTCTACTTCATAATTCTTGATAAGTTGTGAAGGTGAGAGAATGTTTGAAAGATAGGAACTTCTTTGAAGAGAAGTTGAGAAGATGGGGTGAATGTGATGACCCGGGTAAGGGTGTGGTTTTAAGAAATTCCGAGGACGGAATTTTTATAAGAGGGGAAGAGTGTAACGACCCGAAAATTTAGATTTTTCCATAATTTAAGTTTAAAGAATTAGTTATTAATAAAATGAATTTTTATTAATAATATTATGTGCTATGTGTTTATTAATCATTCTAGAACCTAGGATGATTATAAGTCGGGAGGATTCTGGCTATGACCTAGGTTGAACGAGTAAGAATTTTTAAGATGAAAATAAAAAATTTTCGGGAACAAAATATTTCTGGAGAAAAAGACGAAATAGGCACTATTCACCCGACGAAACCTAAGGGTTAGGGTTTGAATAACCTAAGCCGTTTTGAGAGTTCGGTATATCAAAATGACATTCCGTCGAAAGATTTGTCGATAATATGTCGTGAAAAATTAAGTAAGCTGATAAAAGTTTTTCTCAAAAAGCGTGCAAAAATCGGACGAAATAAAAGTACGAAAAGTACTGTTATGTACTTTTCATTCGTTTAGCTACGTTAGGGGAAAACGTGAAGGAAAACGCTTAACACCAAAAAGTGTTTTTCAGTTTTTCAAAAATTCGAACAATACGTAAAAGTTAATTGGTAAAGGAAAGACGAAATATCCAAAAATATTAGGATTCCGAGAATCACAATTTTTAAAACTGTCGGACGAAACCCGAAAGACGGAACCACGAAACTTACAGGCTAAGTTTCGTGAATAGTAAGGAGGTTAATTAAGGAGGTGGAAATAGTAGACTTAAGTGTTAAGTAGACTTAAGTGTTAAGTAAACTTAAGAGTTAAGCAAACTTAAAGGCTAAGTAGACTTAAGTGTTAAGTAAACTTAAGGATTTAGTTAACTTAGTCCTTAAGGCATGAATAGTAAGGAGGTTAGTGGGGTGAAATGACTAATATACCCTTAGGTTGGAAATTCTATAAATAGGAAGCTTATTTCATTTGTTTGGAATTTTGAAAATTGTCCAACATTTGAGAGAGAGAGAGAGATTTCGAATGAGGGAGAAGAGGAAAAGGAGGAGGAAAAGTTGCTCGTGAGCAAACTTTGTTCGACGAAAATAGATCAAAGGAGAAAGGTAATCCGAAACCTAGTCTCTTAGAAATTTTCTTTAAGTTTCTATGTTCAAAAACATAGATTAATGAGAATAAGGAGTAAGAGATATTAAGAATGATTTTATATGGTTGAAATCATAAGAAAAGAAGAAATAAGAAATTAGAAGTTTAGTTTGTAAATTTCTTAAGGAAGTGTTCGATTCGTAATGAATTAGAACGATTCGAGTGGATTATATCAATAAGTAGGTGTAATAAGTAAGGAATGATGATCTATAACATCAAATTCCAATAAAAAGTGAAATCATAATCCAAAATATCGATTAAAATGAAGAACGAACGAAGAACACGAAGAACACTCGAAGAACACGAAGAACATTGTTGATGGACAAATTTAAAACCATCGTAGGATAATTGTTGTTGATGGACAAGTTTAAAACCATCGCGTATAAGTTAGATGCTTGTTTCTTGGTTAGGAATGGTAGAAACGTTCATGAAGAACGGATTGAAACTTAGCTATAACGAAGTTATGGCAAAAATTTTGTAAAAAGACAAACGAGAATTAGAAAGTTTGTAAATGAACCCGAACGTGTAGGGTTTCATAAGAATGTAAGAGAACATAGAAAACGTGAGTCGTGGACTCAAGAACGAATGAATTTTGAGTTTGGATGACCAAATTATGGACGAATAAATGAAGAGCGTTAAAAACATAAAATGAATAATGGGTGAAGATCAAGCCAATGAAATGGTATGTTAACGGATTCAGAACAAAGTTTTTCTAAGGGAAATTGAATTACGTAAGAAAAGGAAGAGAATGGCTTTGGAACGACCTCGTTGCGAGTTATAACGAAGGAGTTATGAGATCGGGACGTAGCGTCTCAAAATGAAGTTAACACTTAGAAGAAATTTTCAAGAATTAGGGCTTGGCGCCGCGGCGCCAATCATGCCTTGTAAGGTGGCGTTGCAGCCCCCACCAGGGAGCTGGGTACTGCAAACTCATGCTGCGGTGCGAGAGATAAAGAAGAGAGTGGCGCCGCAGCGCCAATGTAGGGAAAAAGCCAGAGAAGAGCTTTTAACTGCTCAGCTCTTGGGGTAAATGTAAGGAAAGATAAAGAACATAATGTTCAACTAATGTAACACTTAGTCAAGTGTTTTAAACCCTTAATGAAGGTTGAACAAAAAGATTAAATGAGAGTAAAAGACAAAGAATATAGATGCGGGTTACGAAACCGATATCCGGGGACCGTAGTCGCGATAAACGAACGTGGGGGATTATTATAATTATGATTCCCTAGCCGTTGGGGAATGAGGGTAATGAATAACATTTCGATGTTATGGCATTGTAGTGAGAGATAAGTGTAAAGCGTATAAACGCTGCAAACGCAACGCTGTTGCAATGAACAATCGGTCGTAACATACAACAAACAGTATGGCTTTGACATTAAGAAAGGATAATGAACATGGGGTTCATGGGATGGATAACGATCGAAAGCGATAAAGAACATAATGTTCAACTAATGTAACATGATAAATAGGTTTTATACCTACTTATCTGGCATCTATTACGTGAATTATTTGCTTAATCTCGTTTTTCTTAGTTACTTTTCATGCATTTTGTTTCCAATTTGTAGATTATATGCTTGGAAGCGGAGTGAGTAACTATTGGTATACAATTTGCAAGGAAAAGCAATTCCGGATAAAGTTCGGGTTTTCATGTTCATTTTATGTGCATTTCTTGTTCGTGGCGTGGAACTTGGATTATGTTAAGGAACTCTTTCTTGGCATCTCAGAATGTCTTGCATCATTTTAATCGAAAGTTCGGATGCGAGAGTATGGCCTTCTAGCAACAAAGACAAAGTTAAGAGTTGTTTCGGTTGTCGTTACACAGCAGCAGCTGCTTCCAATGCAATTTCGACAGTAATCCGTTTGTTATTTCTTAAAGCTCAAAGAATGAAAGTTATAGATCTCGTCGATAGCTTCGATTTGATAGGTCGCGGGACCTGTAGCGCCTCCCGGTTTAATAGTTATGGCAGTTTTAGAAGAGGAGGTTCCAACATTAAAATTAATTGACAGATTAGGGGCAAGCCGGGGCTGGACCTTTTGTGCCTTAGGATCCAGCCGGGGCTGGGGGTCTGGGAGAATTAGCAGTAAGGTACCAAGCCGGGGCTGGCTTGTGGAAAGGGAAATACCTAGCCGGGGCTTGCTTACTCGATTTTGAAGTCTCTTTGTTGGTTCCTAGTACTACAAGTGTGAAGTTTTAGTGATGGTGATGACTTGGGACTCGTTTTTGGCATGGAATTTTAATTAGAATACATGTTGTAGTATATAATTAGCAATAAACACTGAGATTAAAGGACACACAAGGCAAATTACGAAGATTAATCTCAATTTTTCTAAGCAAGCATCGGAGGAGTATTTCAAGGAGATTTTCGAGACGATTGCGATTCTAGGCTACGTGAAGGGTGTTTTTCAATATTCTTTGTCTTAGTCTATTATTTGTAATTGAAAGGATGATTTCCATGATTTATTCAGTGTTTATTTCGTTTATTATGAACTAATTCTTTTTTAGGCTTGTGATTGATCCTTAAGCGAATTGATGGTTTTGTAAGCTTTGATTTCTAATTTAATAAGCTATTTCCAGTTTATCTATATTAATTTGAGCTTGAATCTATGAATTGCCTGATCAACAATTCTTTGTGGAGTTGGATGGAATCGAGAGAGGATATTCAAATCTAGACCTAGTTGATATAGCATGTGTTCAAGATTTTGTTAATAGCTTAAACTTGATGTGTTAAGGTAGAGATATGCTTGACACCGCATGTAATCGGATAGAGAACTTATTCTTCAACCTTCTTCAATTGTAATTCACATAGAGATATAGTGAGTTAGTTGCTTAAGGTGTTTAACGGATTTCTATCTTAATTGTGGATTGACGTTAATACAGTATTAGTGCATCGAGAGGTGGTTAATACTACGTTCGTGTTCTTGATTAATAAACTAGAATAGTGATTTGAATTGGAATAGAAGTGTTAAAATCAGAGTGAAGCTTAGGGTGAAATCATAAGTCTAATTCTCCATTAATTGTTTCAAATTCCAGATTTTGATATTTGTGATTGGTTTGTGATAGTTTAATTACTTTTTAATTTAGAATAATTATTTTTTGTAATCATTGAATTGGATAGTTTAATAAAATTAGGATTAATAGGAAATTGATAATTGTGAAGTTAAGTTTCTTATTAAATTGTCTCTGTGGGAACGATACTCTACTTATCACTTTATTACTTGTTGACCACGTATACTTGCGTGTTGTGCGTATATAGATTTTACCCAACAAGTTTTTGGCGCCGTTGTTGGGGACTATTTAGTATTATTTTTAATAGTTTTACAATATCAGTTTACTTAATCCAGTTTTACTTAGACATTTTTATTTTTGTATTATTTCTTCTATTTCAGGTGTGGAAGCAGTTTATGCAAACTCGGTCCAAAAATCCAGACTTGTTGCCTTTTGAGGACGACATTGAGAAAAGGTTTCAGAGGTTGAGTAAGTGGATCAAGGAAACGAGGCAAGAATTGAAACATCCGAAAAGGAAGAGGTGCTTGAGAATGGCGGTACCAAGATCGAAAAGCATTAAGGGATTTCGCAACACCCAAGGTCACTGAACTACAGTCAAGCATCACTAGGCCAACAATAGCAGCAAACACGTTCGAAATTAAGCTTGGGATGATTCAAATGATTTAGAATTTAGTTCAGTTTGAGGGATTTGCAAATGACGATCCGAATGAGCATTTAGTCAGCTTTCTAGAAATGTGCGACACTTTTAGGTTCAATGGGGTTTCGGATGAGGCATTGAGACTTTGATTGTTCCCATTCTCTTTACGGGACAAGGCGAAGAGTTGGTCGCATTCTCTACCATCCGGTTCGATAACAACATGGGAGGATTTAGCTCAAAAATTCCTCGCAAAATTCTTTCCACCGGCAAAAACTGCGAAGATGAGGAACGAGATTACGGTGTTTGAACAGCAACATGGGGAATCATTATATGAGGCTTGGGAGGGATACAAAGAACTGCTCAGAAAATGCCCACACCATGGATTGCCCCAGTGGCTACAAATGAACACCTTTTACAATGGACTACATGGGAATCTCATTACAAGTATTGATGCAGCGTCGGGCGGAGCATTCATGGCTAAGAGTTACGAGGAAGCATACGAGTTGATTGAAACCATGGTGGCTAATAACTACCAGTGGCCCACAGCAAGAATGACACAGGCGAAGGCAGCTGGGGTGTTAAAAGTAGATAGCATGACAGCGATTTAAGCACAAACATCTGCACTTTCAAAGATGTTGGAGTCGGTGAAAGAAACACAAACACAACAAGCACAATAAACACAACAAGTACAACAAATGGCAATAATATGCGAGTTGTACGCGGGAGAGCACCCAACGGAGCAATGCGCGATTAATCCAGCAGTTGTGCAGTTCATCAGCAATTACAATAGAATTCCGCAAAATACATATCAGAATACATACAATCAAGGAAATAGGAATCATCCGAATTTCTCATGGAGCAACAACCAGTAAAATCAAGCTACACGACAATCATATCCACCAGGATTTCAGAACCAGCAACAACCAGCTCAATATCAAGAAAGGAAATCTGATCTGGAGGAAATGTTGGCAAAATTCATAACTACCACCGAGTTGGCTATAAAGGATCACGCCATGACTATGAAATCACAAGATAGGGTGATTAAGAATCTAGAGAATCAGATAGGTCAAATGGCGTTGGCATTGAATAATTGACCACAAGGGACATTACCAAGTGACACCGAGAGAAATCCGAAGGGTAATCATGAACAGTGTGAAACAGTCACATTGCGGAGTGGGAAATAGCTTGAGGGCACTAACGTAGAAAATTCAGTGACTCCGGATGAAAAAGTTGATGATAGCAGAAAAATTAAAGTAAGAAAGGGTGAGGATAAACAGAGTGAGGAAACAAGTATGAACAATAAGCCAATTGTTTATCCACCACCACCATTTCAACAAAGGCAGTTGCACTAACCGAGGAGTGTATTGCGGTATTACAGCAGAAATTACCACCAAAACTCAAGGACCTGGGGAGCTTCACTATTCCATGCACGATCGGGAATATGCATTTCAATAAGTGTTTATATAATTTAGGGGCGAGTGTAAAACTCATGCCATTGTCAGTATATTTAGAATTAGGTTTGCCTGCACCAAGGCCCACGAACATCACATTACAGTTGGCGGATAGGTCAGTCACATATTCGAGAGGTATAGTAGAGGACATTCTAGTGAAAGTGGATAAGTTTATATTCCCCGCGGACTTTATTATTCTGGATTTTGAGGAGGATAAGAACATCCCAATTATCCTAGGGAGACCATTTTTGGCTTGAGGCGGGACACTCATGATCGCATAAAAAGGAGAACTCACTATGAGGGTCCAAGATCAAGAAGTAAAATTCAATGTGTTTAAGGCCATGAAATTTCCCACGGATGAGGAAGAATGCTTTCAAATGGATTTAATTGAGCAAATCATCGTTGAAGATATGAGCAAGTGTTTGGCTCACGATCAGTTAGAAATAATGTTATTGGGGGATGAAGGAGTCGATGATCCAGAATTGGTGGAGTACTTGCAAATACTAGACTAATTGCCACGAATTTCCAGATTTAGAATACCGTTTGAACCATTGCACGCGGAGGAAATAGCCGCAGAAAAATTGAAACCATCATTGGTAGAGCCACCAAAGCTGGAACTTAAGCCACTCCCTAAACACCTCAGATATGCATATTTAGGCAATTCAAATTCTTTACCTGTTATTATTTCTGCTGCACTTAACGAATTGCAGGAAAAAAAGCTGCTGAGGGTGCTTAGGGAACACAAATCAGCGATCGGGTGGACAATTGAAGATATAAAGGGAATCAACCCTTCATTTTGCATGCATAAGATCTTAATAGAAGATGAGGCAAAACCGACTGTGGAGCAACAGCTGCGACTTAACCCGATTATGAAGGAAGTTGTGAAGAAAGAAATCTTGAAGTGGTTAGATCTTTGTCATCATCTCACCCGATTTCGACAAAGAAAAATGGGTGAGTCCAAGGTAAATGCGTACGAAAAAGGAGGAAATGATAGTGCAAAACGATAACAATGAGCTGATTCGAATAAGGACAGTGACTGGCTTGAGGGTTTGTATGGACTACAGAGAATTGAATAAAGCAACCCGCAAAGATCACTTCCCTCTACTTTTTTATCGATGAAATGTTGGCCAGATTGGTGGGACATGCGTGTTATTTCTTATTGGATGGATACTCGGGCTATAATCAAATCGTCATTGCTCCTGAGGATCAAGACAAGACTACATTTACATGCCCATATGGTACGTTCGCATTCAGAATATTTCTAGGACATGCTGGGTTCTATAGGAGATTCATAAAGGATTTCTCTAAAATGGCAAAACCCTTGTGCAGTCTTCTAGAGAAGGATTCGGTATTCAACTTTGATGAGGATTGTAAATTGGCCTTCGAGTTGTTGAAGAAAAAGCTGACTACAGCTCCCGTGATCGTCGCTCTAGATTGGAATACGCCGTTTGAACTAATGTGTGATGCAAGTGATTATGCAGTTGGGCTTGTTTTGGGTCAACGCTGAGATAAGATATTTCATGCTATCTACTATGCAAGTAAAACACTCACAGAGACTCAATTGAACTACACAACTACAGAAAAAGAATTACTTGCAGTAGTGTACGCATTTGATAAATTTCGGGCCTATTTGATCGGAACAAAGGTGATAGTCTACATGGATCATTCGGCTATTCGGTATTTGATAGCGAAAAAGGATGCTAAGCCACGCCTTATCTGGTGGATTCTTCTACTTCAAGAATTTGATCTGGAAATAAAAGATAGAAAGGGAACAGAGAATCAGGTAGCCGATTACTTGTCTAGGCTTGAAAACCAAGGGAACTTAAAAGAGGACAAATGTGAAATCAATGAATCATTCCCGGATGAACAACTATTTGGACTAAATGCGGAATTTCCTTGTTATGTGGATTATGCAAATTATCTTGTGAGCAACGTACTTCCACCTGATCTCACCAGACAACAGAAAAAGAAGTTTCTGCATGACGTGAAACAGTACATGTGGGATGACCCTTACTTGTTCAAACAGTGCGCTGATAAGATGATTAGAAGATATGTGCCTTACATTGAAGTAAAGAACATTTTGCATAAGTGTCACTCATATGCATATGGCGGACATTATGGGAGTGAGAGGACAGAAGTGAAGGTGTTGCAATCTGGGTTTTATTGGCCTACACTCTTCAAGGACGCCCACCATTTTGTGAAAACATGTGATAGATGTCAAAGGGTGGGCAATATTTCAAAACGGAATGAGATACCTCTACAAACGATTCTTGAAGTTGAAATTTTTGATGTATGGGGCATTGATTTCATGGGGCCATTCCCTTCATCTCTGAACAATCAGTATATTCTACTCGCAGTGGACTACGTATCAAAATGGGTTGAAGCTGTAGCATTACCAACAAACGATGCCAAGGTGGTCCTCAAATTCCTACAAAAGCACATTTTCACAAGGTTTGACACCCCAAGGGCAATTATCAGTGACGAAGGTAGTCACTTTTGTAACAAGTCATTCACAGCTCTATTGGCAAAGTATGGGGTGAACCATAAGGTCGCTACAGCATATCATCCCCAAACCAGTGGACAAGCTGAGGTCTCGAACAGGGAAGTAAAGAGAATCTTGGAAAAAGTGGTGAATCCGAATTGAAAGGATTGGTCGCTCAAGTTGGATGATGCATTATGGGCCTACCGGACTGCGTATAAAACACCGATCGGGATGTCACCATATCAACTACTGTACAGAAAGGCTTGTCACTTACCAGTCGAATTACAACATAAGGCTTATTGGGCGATTTAGAAACTCAATTTCGATCAAACAGCTGTAGGGGAAAAGCGATTACTGCAATTAAATGAGCTCGATTAATTCCGTCTTCAAGCTTATGAGAACTCCAAGTTATACAAGGAAAAGGTGAAAAGATGGCACGACCAGAAAATTATGCAAAGAAATTTTGAGCCAGGGCAATCAGTCCTTTTGTTCAACTCACGGTTGAGATTGTTCCCAGGCAAGCTTAAGTCAAGATGGTCAGGACCATTTACAATAAAAAGGGTGTTCTCACATGGCGCCATTGAAATCTACAGTCGGAATCCTTTAGAAACCTTTAAGGTCAACGGTCACAGATTAAAGCACTATTGGGGTGGCGAGTCCAACATGGACGTCATAGCTATCACACTTGCAGATGCACCATAAACAGGGAGTAGTCAGGCTGAACGACTTAAAAATAAACAGGGAGTAGTCAGGCTGAACGACTTAAAATCAAGTGCTCACTGGGAGGCAACCCAAATTTTTTTATTTATTTTTATTCTTTTTCTTCATTTTTCGTAATTTTATCCATGCTAGTGAAATGGTAGTTTAGAATAACATTTGGTCTTTTATTTTGTTTTTTTAGGTAGTAAAAGAATACTCCTTGTTTTGGTCTAAAATAGAGTCATGAAGTATTTAAAGTATACTTGATAGCTAAATAAGCTTACCCTCCATGCTTGAATTTGCTCAATATTCACTCATAAATATGTTTTTAATGTGCTCAGGTATTCAAAGAAGAAGCTTTGGGATGCACATGAAGTTAAAGCGTAAGAAACCATGCATTAGCAATTTCAAGATGCCTCGACAGGTCCACTAACAAGCCTAGGCTTTCCTTCAAAGCACATGACCAAATTGGGTCGGCCCCCTCTGTAACAAAACATCCAACCTGGGCGGGACCCTCATCGCATTTTAATGTAATACCCCAAGCCGGGGATGGACTCTTGCAGAACAAATCATCCAATGGGTCGGACCCCTACCGCTTTTAAAGAGTATACCCCCTGCCGCCGAGTGGCCCATCACAGTTCAACACGACAAGCCAGGGCTGGGTGTCCGAAGTTCATAGAGCAGTTAGACACGGCAGTTGCTGACCAATTCCTTTGCTACTTGAACTTCCTACCATCCACATCACCACTAGAATTAGTGTAGTAATGATTCTTTGTCCAAATCCCATCACACTTCATCTTCATACCATCCCACACCTTCACAACCTACACCCACGATCAACAATCCCATTCCTCACAACAATTAAACACAATCCCACTCCTCCCACCTAGTCACCCACTACCCACCTCCATAAACTCCTCTCTATAAATCCACCCATTCACCACACAATATCACAACCTTAATTCACACCAATTGGAAGTTCAAGGTTAGGATTTGTGCAAATCTCTACAACCAAATTCGACATATATTGAAAGTAAGAAGTTGGTTTTCTAATTCCTCATCTTCTATCTCCATAGTTCAAGCCAAATCACCAAGTTTGTGGGAATTTCAAGTCTCGCACATCAAGTGCTCGACAAATTGAAGTGAAGTTAAGGGAAATTTTTGTTAAAGCTCATCAATTCCAAATCAATGGCACCAAAACCGACATCAAAGAGGCAACGAGGAGAGAGTTCGGGGGCCACACAACCAACACGAACCTTTGATAGGCGAAAATTCATAAGTCTTTGTCGCCGTCACGATAATCGCTACGACTATATGGTGACAAAACACTCGGACCGAAAGCTGGGGTTGGCACCGAGCTCATGGATGGCAAAATGATGCAACAAATATATCAAAAGGTTGGAATAAATTAACAAAGCAGAGCCAGAACCCGAGTTGTAAGTGTGGTAAAAAGAATTTCACGCTAACGCCGAGGATAAGGCCCCTTCAATGCTTTTTATGCAGGGGTAGGTTAGTGCCTTTCAATGTCGATGCCATCAACACGCATTTATCGCCACGAGCATCGAGACATTGCCAGTACCGACACTTACGTGATAATAATCCAGATTATGAGGCTATTATGCAGGAAATGACAAAGTCGGGTACCTCATGGAAAAAATTAAATCATGGAGGCATTGTCTTTTGCAGTAAGGATCTCAGTCGGTATGGGAAGATATGGTATGCCTTTCTGTGCGCTAAGTTACTTCCATCTACACACACGTCAGATGTGTCTAAGGATAAGGCAATGCTATTATATGCTATGGTACAAGATTTCATCATCGACATAGGGGCTATAATTAACTTTTCAATCTGAAGATGCCTTCGAGGACCATACTCTGGCGGATTGCCACACCCATCACTTATCTGTGGATTGTGTATACAGGCGGGAGTGCGTTGGTCAGATGATGAGATAACCCAGATGTCGCTGCAGACACTTGACTCAAGAATGATTGCAGGATATGCTGTGTGGCCCGGAGGCGAGTCGCACCCGAGAGGAGTAGGATTTGTATTTCCCTTAGCCTCGGAGGATGAGGCTGACGCTGAGGACACCTCGGATGACGATGAGTTTTAGGGGAATGCGGCAATGGGAGAGACATCACAACAGCCCGGAGTAATATCTAGCCCTCAATTCCTCAACCTTCAATGACAAGTGGATGAACACAACAAGGAGGCACGGAGAGAAATGCGGAGACTAGCAGCAAGGCAGGACCACATGTTTGAGGCCATGAATGTATCTTTCGCCTCGTTGAACACTATGCTCCAGAGTTTCAATCCTACTGCCCAATTCCCATACCAGCAACCAGCCCCAATGCTAAGGTTCCCACCCAGCGATTCCGATGAAGAACAACAACCACCACCAACCCAGACTTAGGCAATTACAGGGAAGTCCTCTCTTATTTATTGCTTTATCTATACAATGAGGACATTGTAATTTTCAAGTTTGGGGGATTTAGTTGCATGTTACATGTGCATATTTAATTTCATTTGCATATGTTAGTTCATTGTTTATGTTTAGGATTGTTAAGTATTGCATTCAGGAAATCATGTAGTTGCATAAGTAGCTTAGGAATGTAAATAGTTTTTATTTATCTTTGCATTCATGTTATATTTACCACATATTTCCAGTTAAAAAAAAATTAAAAATTCAAAAATAATAGTTATTCAATATGTTCATCTTGCATGAGTCCAGCTGTTTGATAGTTACAGTCTATTTTGGCCAATGATGAGAATGGGATTGGATAGACAAGTATAATACTGATTATTAGAGTTTTTGATGTGATTTCTTGTTGTGAATTGAATCTTTTTCTGTTGGAAACTGGTATAATAAGGATAGCACAATAAAAATAACTTGTTGATTGATTGAGTTTAAATTGGTACATAATGGGACTCTAAAGGATAATGCTAGTTTGAATGAAAGAATGACAAGAATAAGTAGTGATGGCTAAAGTTAGACAAGAACCTAAGTTTGGGGGAATATTTAGGGTATATAAGCTATATGAACTAAAAAAAAAAAGTATGAATAAACACTGTGGCATGCTTGTCTAGTTTTGTGGCCTTTGTTACTTGAGTAGGTAAGCTCGAGGGGATTGTCTTTACACCTAGCGCCCTAAGGTCTTAATGGTCTGGGAGTCATTGGTCGAAAGCTCGTTAAGGTAGCATTGAAAAGCCTAAGGGAATAAGACATTGCATCACTATGTGTATATAAAGAGAAAAAAAAGAGTATAACGAAAAATAAGAGCAAAAACCCCCCGTAGTTGAAAAGTAAAGCATAAGTATCCCATGTTGACCCTCGATATTGGTAATTGTTTGATTTTAGTTGGATCTAGCTTATTTTTGGATTTCTTGAGTTTACACTGTATGATGCCTTCAAAGAGACTTGTTATGTGTTAAATTTAATTTTATATCAGTTAGCATTGTTGTTGATCACACACGCACTATATCAGTAATAATAGCCTAAGATTTGATGATTGATCCAGAAATTATCGATGAGTTTTGATATGATGTATTATCATGTTTACTGGATTTCTCTAAGGCGAAAAGACTTGTGATTATCAATACTGCTGGATTTGTCAGCTTGTAGATTAGTTGTATTCCATTCCATTGCATTGTGTTGCATCTTTGTTTTGTTTTTGCTTGAGGACAAGCAAAGGTTTATGTTTGGGGGTATTTGATAAGTAGGTTTTATACATACTTATCTGGCATCTATTACGTGAATTATTTTCTTAATCTCGTGTTTCTTAGTTACTTTTCATGCATTTTGTTTCCATTTTGTAGATTATATGCTTGGAAGTGGAGTGAGTAACTATTGGTATACAATTTGCAAGGAAAAGAAATTCCGGATAAAGTTCGGGTTTTCATGTTCATTTTATGTGCATTTCTTGTTCGTGGCGTGGAACTTGGATTATGTTAAGGAACTCTTTCTTGGCGTCCCGGAATGTCTTGCATCATTTTAATTGGAAGTTCGGATGCGAGAGTATGGCCTTCTAGCAACAAAGACAAAGTTAAGAGTTGTTTCGGTTGTCGTTACACAGCAGCTACTTCCAATGCAATTTTGACAGTCATCCGTTTGTTATTTCTGAAAGCTCAAAGAATGAAAGTTTTAGATCTCGTCGATAGATTCAATTTGATAGGTCGCGGGCCCCATAACGCCTCCCGGTTTAAAAGTTATGGCATTTTAGCAGAGGATGTTCCAACAAAGAAAATTAATTGATGATTGGGAGCAAGTTGAAATTTGGACCTTTTGTGCCTTAGGATCCGGTGGGTTGGGGTCCGGGAGCATTAGCGAAGAAGGTACCAAGTCAATGGCTTGTGCAAAGGGAAATACCCAACCGGGGCTTGCTTACTCGATTTTGAAGTCTCCTAGTTGGTTCCTAGTACTACAAGTGTGAAGTTTTAGTGATGGTGATGACTTGGGACTCCTTTTTGGCATGGAATTTTAATCAGAATACATGTTGTAGTATATAATTAGCAACAAACACTGAGATTAAGGGACACACAAGGCAAATTACGAAGATTAATCTCAATTTTTATAAGCAATCATTGGAGGAGTATTTCAAGGAGATTTTTGAGACGATTTCAATTCTAGGTTACGTGAATTTTTCAATATTCTTCGTCTTAGTCTATTATTTGTAATTGAAAGGATGATTTCCATGATTTATTCAGTGTTTATTTTGTTTATTATGAACTAATTCTTTTTTTAGGCTTGTGATGGATCCTTAAGCGAATTGATGGTTTTGTAAGCTTTGATTTCTAATTTAATAAGCTATTTCCAGTTTATCTATATTAATTTGAGCTTGAATATATGAATTGCCTGATCAACAATTCTTTGTGGAGTTGGATGGAATCAAGAGAGGATATTCAAATCTAGACCTAGTTGATATAGCATGTGTTCAGGATTTTGTTAATACCTTAAACTTAATGAGTGTTAAGGTAGAGATATGCTTGACACCGCATGTAATCGGATAGAGAACTTATTCTTCAACCTTCTTTAATTGTAATTCACATAGAGATATAGTGAGTTAGTTGCTTAAGGTGTTTAACGAATTTCTATCTTAATTTTGGATTGACGTTAATACGGTATTAGTACATTGACAGGTGGTTAATACTACGTTCGTGTTCTTGATTAATAAACTGGAATAGTGAGTTAAATTGGAATAAAAGTGTTAAAATCAGAGTGAAGCTTAGGGTGAAATCATAAGTCTAATTCTCCATTAATTGTTTGAAATTCCAGATTTTGATATTTGTGATTGGTTTGTGATAGTTTAATTACTTTTTAATTTAGAATAATTATTTTTTTAATCATCGAATTGGATAGTTTAATAAAATTAGGATTAATAGAAAATTGATAATTGTGAAGTTAAGTTTCTTATTAAATTGTCTCTGTGGGAATGACACTCTACTTCTTTATTACTTGTTGACCACGTATACTTGCGTGTTGTGCATATATAGATTTTACCCAACAAGTTTATGGCGCCGTTGCCGGGGACTATTTAGTATAATTCTTAATAGTTTTACAATATCAGTTTAATTAATCCAGTTTTACTTAGACATTTTTATTTTTGTATTGTTTCTTCTATTTTAGGTGTGGAAGCAGTTTATGCAAACTCGGTCCAAAAACCCAGACTTGTTGCCTTTTGAGGACGACATTGAGAAAAGGTTTCAGAGGTTGAGTAAGTGGATCAAGGAAACGAGGCAAGAATTCGAAACATCTGAAAAGGAAGAGGTAACACTAATAGCAGCCGAAGATCGAAAAGCATTAAGGGATTTTGCAACACCCAAGGTGACTGAACTACAGTCAAGCATCACTAGGCTAGCAATAACAGCAAACACGTTCAAAATTAAGCCTGGGATGATTCAAATGATTCAGAATTCAGTTCAGTTTGGGGGATTTGCAAATGACGATCCGAATGAGCATCCGTCGACTTTTACGGAAATGTGCGACACTTTTAGGTTCAATGGGGTTTTGGATGAGGCGGTGAGACTTCGATTGTTCCCATTCTCTTTACGGGACAAGGCGAAGAGTTGGTTGCATTCTCTACCGTCCGGTTCGATAACAACATGGGAGGATTTAGCTCAAAAATTCTTCGCAAAATTCTTTCCACTGGCGAAAACTGCGAAGATGAGGAACGAGATTACGATGTTTGAACAAACAACATGGGGAATCATTATATGAGGCTTGGGAGAGATACAAAGAATCGCTTTCGAAAATGCCCACATCATGGATTGCCCAGTGGCTACAAATGAACACCTTTTTACAATGGACTACATGGGAATCTCAAGACAAGTATTGATGCAAACGGGCAAGTGAGTATTCATGGCTAAGAGTTACGAGGAAGCATACGAAGTTGATTGAAACTATGTATGCTAATAACTACCAAAGGGCCCACAACAAGAATGACATGTGAAGGAAGGCAGCTGGGGTGTTAGAAGTAGATAGCATGACAACGATGCAAGCACAGATATCTGCACTTTCAAAGATGTTGGAGTCGGTGAAAGAAACACAAACACAACAAGCACAACAAACACAACAAGTACAACAAATGGCAATAATATGCGAGTTGTGCGCGGGAGAACACCCAACGGAGCAATTTGCGATTAATCCAAAGAATATGCGGTTCATCAAAGAATTACAATGAATTACGCAAAATACATATATCGAATCACATACAATCAAGGAAATAGGAATCATCCGAATTTCTCATAGCGCAACAACCAGTAAAATCAAGCTTCACGAGAATCATATCCACCAGGATTTCAGAACCAGCAACAACCAGCTCAATATCAAGAAAGGAAATCTGATCAGGAGGAAATGTTGGCAAAATTCATAACTACCACCGAGTTGGCTATAAAGGATCACGCCATGACTATGAAATCACAAGATAGGGCGATTAAGAATCTAGAGAATCAGATAGGTCAAATGGCGTTGGCATTGAATAATTGACCACAAGGGACATTACCAAGTGACACCGAGAAAAATCCGAAGGGTAATCATGAATAGTGTCAAACAGTCACATTGCGGAGTGGGAAATAGCTTGAGGGCACTAACGTAGAAAATTCAGTGACTCCGGATGAAAAAGTTGATGATAGCAGAAAAATTGAAGTAAGCAAGGGTGAGGATAAACAGAGTGAGGAAACAAGTATGAACAATAAGCCAATTGTTTATCCACCACCACCATTTCAACAAAGGGTCCAAAAACAGAAATTAGACAAGCAATTTTCAAAATTTTTGGAAATTTTCAAGAAACTTCAAATCAATATACCATTTGCAGAGGCCCTAGAGCAAATGCCGAGCTATGGAAAATTTATGAAAGGGATTCTGTCAAGGAAAAAGAAATGGGAAGATTTCGAGACAGTTGCACTAACCGAGGAGTGTATTGCGATATTATAGCAGAAATTACCACCAAAACTCAAGGACCCGGGGAGCTTCA
Source organism: Panax ginseng (assembly GCA_020205605.1). Classification (NCBI taxonomy): domain Eukaryota; kingdom Viridiplantae; phylum Streptophyta; class Magnoliopsida; order Apiales; family Araliaceae; genus Panax; species Panax ginseng. The sequence continues at coordinate 44,019,914 of CM035131.1, forward strand.
CTATTCCATGTATGATCGGGAATATGCATTTCAACAAGTGTTTATATAATTTAGGGGCGAGTTTAAAACTCATGCCATTGTCAGTATACTTAAAATTAGGTTTGCCTGCACCAAGGCCCACGAACATCACATTACAGTTGGCGGATAAGTCAGTCACATATCCGAGAGGTATAGTAGAGGACATTCTAGTGAAAGTGGATAAGTTTATATTCCCCGCGGACTTTATTATTCTGGATTTTGAGGAGGATAAGAACATCCCAATTATCCTAGGGAGACCATTTTGGGCTACGGGCAGGACACTCATAGACGTACAAAAGGGAGAACTCACTATGAGGGTCCAAGATCAAGAAGTAAAATTTAATGTGTTTAAGGCCATGAAATTTCCCACGGATGAGGAAGAATGCTTTTGAATGGATTTAATTGAGCAAATCATCGGTGAATATATGAGCAAGGGTTTGGATCACGATCCATTAGAAACAATGTTATTGGGGGATAAAAGGGTCGATGATCCAGAATTGGTGGAGTACTTGCAAATACTAGACTCATTGCCACGAGTTTCCAGATTTAGAACACCGTTTGAACCATTGCACGTGCAGGAAGTAGCCACAGAAAAACTAAAACCATCATTGGTAGAGCCACCAAAGCAGGAACTTAAGCCACTCCGTAAACACCTCAGATATACATATTTAGGCAATTCAAATTCTTTACCTGTTATTATTTCTGCTGCACTTAACGAATTGCAGGAAGAAAAGTTGCTGAGGGTGCTTAGGGAACACAAATCAGCGATCGGGTGGACAATTGCAGATATAAAGGGAATCAGCCCTTCATTTTGCATGCATAAGATCTTAATGGAAGATGAGGCAAAATCGACAGTGGAGCAACAACGGCGACTTAATCCGATTATGAAGGAAGTTGTGAAGAAAGAAATATTGAAGTGGTTAGATGCCGTCATCATCTACCCGATTTTCAACAGCAAATGGGTGAGTCCAGTGCAATGCGTGCCGAAAAAAGGAGGAATGACAGTGGTGCAAAATGATAACAATGAGCTGATTCCAACAAGGACAGTGACTGGCTGGAGGGTTTGTATGGATTGCAGAAAATTAAATAAAGCAACCCGCAAAGATCACTTCCCTCGACCTTTTATCGATCAAATGTTGGACAGATTGGCGGGACATGCGTATTATTGCTTATTGGATGGATACTCGGGCTACAATCAAATCATCATTGCTCCTGAGGATTAGGATAAGACTACATTTACATGCCCATATGGTACGTTCGCATTCAGGAGGATGCCATTCGGATTGTGTAATGCACCTGCGACTTTCCAGCGGGGCATGATGGTCATCTTCTCGGATATGGTGGAAAAGAATGTGGAAGTTTTCATGGACGATTTCTCTATCTATGGAGATAATTTTGACACGTTTTTGGAAAATTTGGTAATGGTCTTACAAAGATGCACTGACACAAATTTGGTCCTTAATTGGGAAAAATGCCACTTTATGGTGGAAGAAGGTATAAGCTTGGGACACAAAGTCTCGGCGTAAGGATTGGAGGTCGATAAAGCAAAGCTGGAAACAATTGAGAAGTTGCCTCTGCCAAGTTTAGTCAAAGGAATTAGAAGCTTTCTAGGACATGCTGGGTTCTATAGGAGATTCATAAAGGATTTCTCTAAAATGGCAAAACCCTTGTGCACTCTTCTAGCGAAGGATTCGGTATTCAACTTTGATGAGGAGTGTAAGTTGGCCTTCTAGTTGTTGAAGAAAAAGCTGACTACAGCTCCCGTGATCGTCGCTCCGGATTGGAATATGCCGTTTGAACTAATGTGTGATGCAAGTGATTATGCAGTTGGGGCTGTTTTGGGTCAATACCGAGACAAGATATTTCATGCTATCTACTATGCAAGTAAAACACTCACAGAGACTCAATTAAACTACACAAGTACAGAAAAAGAATTACTTGCAGTAGTGTACGCATTTGATAAATTTTGGGCCTATTTGATAGGAACAAAGGTGATAGTCTACACGGATCATGCAGCTATTCGGTATTTGATAGCAAAAAAGGATGCTAAGCCACGCCTTATCCGGTGGATTCTCCTACTTCAAGAGTTTGATTTAGAAATAAAAGATAGAAAGGGCACAGAGAATTAGGTAGCTGATCACTTGTCTAGGCTGGAAAACCAAGGGAACTTGAAAGAGGACAAATGTGAAATCAATGAATAATTCCCAGATGAACAACTGTTTGGACTAAATGCAGAATTTCCTTGGTATGCGGATTATGCAAATTATCTTGTGAGCAACGTACTTCCACCTGATCTCACCAGACAACAGAAAAAGAAGTTTCTGCATGACGTGAAACGGTACATGTGGGATGACCCTTACTTGTTCAAACAGTGCACCGATAAGATGATTAGAAGATGTGTGCCTTATAGTGAAGTAAAGAACATTTTGCATGAGTGTCACTCATCTACATATGACGGACATTATGGGAGTGAGAGGACAGCAGCGAAAGTGTTACAATCTGGGTTTTATTAGCCTACACTATTCAAGGACGCCCACCATTTTGTGAAAACATGTGATAGATGTCAAAGGGTGGGCAATATTTCAAAACGGAATGAGATGCCTCTACAAAAGATTCTTGAAGTTGAAATTTTTAATGTATGGGGAATTGATTTCATGGGGCCATTCCCTTCATCTCTGAACTATTAGTATATTCTACTCACAGTGGACAACATATCAAAATGGGTTGAAGCTATAGCATTACCAACAAATGATGCCAAGGTGGTCCTCAAATTCCTACAAAAGCACATTTTCACAAGGTTTGGCACGCCAAGGGCAATTATCACTGACGAAGGTAGTCACTTTTGCAACAAGTCATTCACAGCTCTATTTGCGAAGTATGGGGTCAACCATAAGGTCGCTACAACATATCATCCCCAAACCAGTGGACAAGCTGAGGTCTCGAACAGGGAAGTAAAGAGAATCTTGGAAAAAGTGGTGAATCTGAATCAAAAGGATTGGTCGCTCAGGTTGGATGATGCATTATGGGCCTACCGGACTGCGTATAAAACACCGATCGGGATTTCACCATATCAACTACTATACGGAAAGGCGGTTGGACCACTAGAATTCTGTGGGTCCATGAATCCAGTTGAATCACAGACCTGGATCATGGAAATTGAGACGGTTTTTGATGTGGCTAGGGTAGAGGATAACCAGAAGACTGCTTTTGCAACATTCATGTTGAAAGCAGAGGCTAGTTATTGGTGGCAAGCCAATAAAACTCAGGAGGGACTAGGAATTATGACTTGGGAAAGGTTTAAGGAGATTTTCTTCGAGACCTATTTCCCGAGAGAGTTCAAAAGCCGATTAGAAGTACGTTTTAGAATCAAGCAGAGCGAACGATGACGGTTCGAGTATGCCGTGAAATTCAACGAAGTTAGCGAGGTTTGCGCTATATCAAGTCAAAGATGAGATGAACGTAAGGCAAAAAGATTTGAACAGGATGAAGCCCCTGGTTGTTTAGTAGGGTTTTCCTTATTCTAGTTGAAGACTTTTGCGACCATAATGGAAAAGGCTATTTCTCAAGGTGGAGGGTGAGAAGGCAGTAACCAAGTTCAATCAGAATGTAAAAAAGAAGAAGAATGAAGTGGAGGTGAAGAATGGAGGTGGTGGTAGTGGAAATGGTAATAATAACCTGAAAAGAAAGTGGAATGGAAATGTGGGTGCTGGGAATCAACAAGGTAGCCAGCAGAATAAGAAGTTTAAAGCATGTGCTACATGCGAGAAGTTTCAGAAGGGTGTATGCTTGATGAGGAAGCGTGTATGCTTTAACTGTGGCCAGGAGGGTCACATTGCCCCAAATTGCAATCAACCCAAGAAGAATGTTTGCTACACTTACGGGTCCAAGGATCACTTTGCTTGTGAGTGCCCCAAGAAAAAAGCTGGAAAAACAACATGAAGCAAGGGAGGTAGCAGTGGAGGTACTTGGGCCATTACTGGGCCAACGACATCAAACAAACCCACAGCCAGAACATTCAACATGACTGTGAAAGATTCTGTGCAATCAAAGGATGTGGTTTCAGGTATTATCCAAATCAATGATATTGATGCTTATGTATTATTTGATTCGGGTGTTACTTGCTCATTTATATCTGATGAATTTGCTATGAGATTAGGATTGCCTAGTGAAGAATTGAATTTCCCTTTAAACATAGAAATTGCAAATAAGGAAGTAATTCCTGTTAGGTTCGTATACAAGAACTGTAGGGTGAACATTAAGGGAAATATCTTGATGGTAGATTTAATTCCGATTAGGCTTGGAGAGTTTGATGTTATTTTGGGAATGGATTGGTTATTCAATTGTGGAGCAATAATTGACTGCCAAAAGAAATGTGTAAACCTTATGACTCCGTCAAAGGTAGTTTTCAATGGTAGCAAATCGCCTAGACAAATGAGATATTTGACGATTATGCAGGCTAAGAAGTTATTGAGTCAAGGCTGTGTGGGTTATTTAGCTTACATAGTCGATACTCAGAAGAAGGGTGCGAAACTGGAAGAAATACCAGTGGTTATGGAATTTGTGGACGTGTTTCCAGAGGATTTGTCAGGACTTCCGCCTGACAGAGAAATCGAGTTCATGATCAACTTAGCGCCAGGAACCGCTCCGATATCGAAAGTCCCATACAGAATGGCTCCGGTAGAGATGAAGGAACTGATGGTACAACTACAGGAGCTGTTGGACAAGAAATACATTCAGCCGAGTGTGTCACCGTGGGGAGCACCGGTGTTATTCGTAAAGAATAAAGATGGATCAATGCATCTTTGCATTGATTATAGGGAGTTAAACAAAGTCACTATTAAGAATAAATATCCATTGTCGAGAATAGATGATTTATTTGACTAGTTTAAGGGTGCTAGATATTTCTCAAAAATAGATTTGAGGAGTGGGTATCACCAACTAAAAGTAAGGAAGGAGGATGTACCGAAGACGGCATTCCAAACTCGGTATAAACATTACAAATTTTTGGTGATGTCTTTTGGTTTGACAAACGCCCCTGCAGCGTTCATGGATTTGATGAACAGGGTGTTTAAACCATTTTTAGACAAGTTTGTGGTGTTGTTTATCGACGATATTCTGGTGTATTCTAGAACTCAAGAAGAACACGTGGAACACTTACGCCTAACTTATTTGGAGACGCTTAAGAAAGGAAAAGTTGTACGCGAAATTCTCTAAATGTGAATTCTGGTTAGAACGTGTACAATTTCTTGGGCACGTAATTGACAAGGATGGAATCTCAGTGGATCCATCAAAGGTCGAAGCTGTGATAAATTGGGAACAACCAAGAACTCTGTCAGAAGTAAGAAGTTTCTTGGGATTGGCAGGGTATTACAGAAGGTTTATCCAGGATTTATCTAAGATTGCCACTCCGTTGACAAATTTGACGAGGAAATCTGTAAAAAAATTTTGGACGGAGAAATGTGAATGAAGTTTTTAGGAATTGAAAAAGAAGCTAAGTATGGCACCTGTGTTGTCATTACCAGATAGTACAGGAAATTTTGTGGTGTACAGTGATGCTTCACACAAGGGATTAGGATATGTCCTTATGCAGAACGAAAAAGTTATCGCGTATGCATCAAGGCAATTGAAAGACTACGAAAAAGGGTATCAGACTCATGATTTAGAGTTGGCGGCGGTTGTGTTTGCTTTAAAAATATGGAGACACTATCTCTATGGAGAAAAATATGAGATCTACACAGACCATAAAAGTCTGAAGTACATTTTCACTTAGAAGGACCTGAACATGCGTCAAAGGAGATGGATGGAATTGATAAAGGATTACGATTGTGAGATCTTTTATCATCCAGGCAATGCAAATGTGGTTGCAGATGCCTTAAGTAGGAAAGGCAGAAAAAAGTTGATGCTGTTAATTGATAAGGAGGAGCTTATTACAGCAATGTCAAGGATAGAGTTGGAAATCAAATTTCCAAAAGAATTCGATGGAAAATTATACGGATGGAAGCGGCCTAACTTTGGTGGACAAAGTGAAGAACGCTCAACTGCAAGATGAGGAATGCAGAAAAATAAGAGAAAGTGTGGCCGAGGGAAAAGAAGTAAAATACAAGGTTGATACTTATGGAATGCTGAGATTCGAGGGACGAATCTGGGTTTCAGCAGTACCAGATATTAAAGAGGACATATTGACAGAAGCTCATAACTTAAGATATTCGATTCATCCGGGAAGTACGAAGATGTATCAAGATTTGCGGTGATATTTTTGGTGGTCAAATATGAAGAGAGACGTTGCAGAATGCGTTGCAAAGTGCTTGACATGTCAGAGAGTCAAGGCCGAGCATCAAAGACCAAGCGGGTTACTTCAACCGTTAGAGATACCGGAATGGAAATGGGAACATATCACAATGGATTTTGTGGTAGGTCTCCCAAAGACTCAGAAAGGATACGATGCAATTTGGGTGATAGTGGACAGATTGACAAAATCTGCACACTTTTTGCCAATAAAGATTAGATTCAATCTTGATCAGCTGGCAAGGTTATATGTTAAAGAGATCATTGCAAGACATGGAGTTCTAGTGTCAATTGTGTCAGATAGAGATCTGAGGTTCACATCAAACTTCTGGAAGAGACTACAGGAATGTTTGGGAACATAGTTGCGAAAGAGTACAGAATATCATCCGAAAACAGATGGCCAAAGCGAACGAACGATTCAGATATTGGAAGATATGTTGAGAGCATGCGTCATGGATTTCAAAGGAAGCTGGGATGAACAATTACTGTTGGTAGAATTTGCCTACAATAACAGTTACCACGCAAGCATTGGCATGTCGCCTTACAAAGCATTGTACGACAGGAAGTGCAGAACTCCACTGTGTTGGGATGAAGTCGGTGAACGTCAACTGTTAGGACCAGAACTGGTACAACAAACTGCTGAGGTTGTCAAACTTATCAAAACAAGATTGATAGCGGCTCAAGACAGACAAAAGAAATATGCCGATCAAGACAGACAAGATCGTGAATTCGACGTAGGAAGTTACGTTTTCCTAAAAGTTTCACCTTGGAAGGGAAATATTTGATTTGTTAAAAAGGGAAAACTAAGCCCGAGGTTTATTGGACCCTTCGAAGTGCTGCGAAAAGTTGGGGAGGTGGCTTACGAAGTAGCTCTACCTCCAGAATTGCAAAACATTCATAATGTTTTTCATGTTTCGGTGTTACGACCATATAAGTTTGATTACAAGCACGTGATCGAGTACGAACCATTGCAGTTTGAGAAAGACTTGTCCTATGAAGAGATTCCTATTCAGATTGTTGACAGGAAAGAACAAGTGCTCAGAAATAAAGTGATACCTTCTATGAAGGTAATATGGAGGAACCACAATGTCGAAGAGGCTACGTGGGAACTTGAAGCTGATATGATTAAGAATTATCTGGTGTTATTTGTTTAATCTGTGTCTTCGATTCTGGGGACAGAATCTTTGTAAGTAGAGGAAAATGTGACGAATGAATTGTTTGAGTTGTGATTCTGGGGACAGAATCCTTGTAAGGAGGGAATGATGTAACATTCCAGAATTTTAATTGTTATATTAAATATTTATTGAATTATTTAAGTATTTAACGGATGTGTTTATGGTTGAATTTGTAATTGTTCAAATTTAATTCGATTTGGTTAATTATTTGTTAAATAAATAATCAAGGAAATTAATTATTTTATTCTAATTTAATTTAATTATTAAGTTGGAAAGTTTTAATTAATTGAATTATTATCCTTTTATTTGAATTTGTAATTCTAATTTTGTGGTATTGATTTATGTGTTGTAATAATTTAATAAAAAGGTGGCAAATAACCTTTTACAAAGGAGTTATTAAAATAACTTAAAGGAGTTTTAATTCAGTTTTGCCAAACAAGGCCTATTGCTTATTAAGTCTTTATTCTAATTGTGTTTTACCAAACAAGGCATAAGGGTTAATTAATTATTTTTTTAGTGGTTTGCCAAACAAGCCTTATGGCTTTTGATTTTCAAATAAACATAACTGATGTTAGTTAAGTTAGTATTATATTATATATTTATTATTATTATTATTATTATTATTATTATTATTATTATTATTATTATTATTATTATCATACGTTAGATATCTAGTACGCTAGATAGAGTTAGGAAGAAAAGAAAGACTCAGAGGAAGAAGAAGAAGAGAAGAAGAAAAGTGAGAGAGAAAAGAAGAGAGGAAGAAAGGCTAGAGAATTTGAGAAATGAATTGGAGAAAAGAAGTTTGATAATCAAAAGGGATAACCATCATCTTCTACAATCAAGGTATTCTACTACTTTTTTTAAAGTTTTAAAGTTCTAGTTTTCTCTTCTCTTATTTCTCTGTAAAATTCTTGTGATAGGGTAAATTATTGATTTTATGGGTATTCAAATGATTAACTAGTGTTGTAAAGTTATTTTCATAAGTTTTATATGATTATAATCAATGAATTGTTGTTATGTATGTAGTTTGTGAAGAAAACCTTTTTATAGAGAGTTTATGTGAATGAATATGGGTTAATTTAAAATAGAAATTATGGGTTGTTTAGTTGTTTTATTGATAAATTGGCTATTTAATTTGTTAGAGTATGTATATACTTTGATAAAATGCTTTAAATTAACTATTTTGGTTGAAAAACAAAATCACAGTATTGATTTTCATCAAAAATATCAAAAAGTGATTTTTTTTTTTATCAAAAATAGTGAAATTGGATGTTTTAAATTAGTTGTTTATGTTGTTGTATGGGTAGAATCATGTTAGGAGTTCTTGAATTATGTTTACATGAAGTCTTTGTATGAATTATATGTGAATTAGACTGTTAGAAACGAACTTGTAGGCCAAAATTGGCTTTGTGCATATGATTTTTGTAGTTGTCAGCCGAAGTCTGCATAATGGTGCCGCAGCGCGGCTTGGCATTATAAATCTCGCGCCGCAGTGCGGCCTCGTAGCTTATTTCTCACGCCATGATAGTTGCCGCACAAGATAAAGCGTGAGAAGCTGCAGCATGAATTAGCGAATGGTCTAACAGTGTACTTTTTGTACTCAAATGTTAAGAAATTGTTATGTGATGATAGTAGGACTGTAAAATGTTGATGTTAGTATTTCTATACTATGAATAAGTATGTTATTAACAATTAACTTGTGTTATAACTTGATTATATGATTAAATAATCAAACCTATATGATGTATGTAGTTAGTTAAATTTGTAAAGTAGTAGTGACTAACTATGTCATGATGACATATGTACATATAGGGTATTGTGATCCGAATTGATTCGGTTTAGCCTACGAGCAAGGCAAGTTTTCTAATCCTTTATCTTACTTGAACTAATTATGGTTTCCAATATAATAATGCAAGGTTTCTAAACTTTGTTTTTGATATTGAACAAATTATTCTTGTATTTAACTTGTTGTTTAGCATGCCCGAATATATTTGAATAGTTTATCGTTTATATTGCCATGTATGCTTAGTATTCAATTCTAAATAACCTTGTCTTAATATTGTTCAAGCAAGGTGTGTTATAGTTATTCAAGTTGTATGATATTAGATTATTCCTAAAGCATGATTTTAATTTACCATGACGATTCAATTACGAGTATTCTATAATATGATGTTATTGGTATTAACTAGTTCTCTAGTTGATGATCGTTGAACTTCAAATTACCCTTGAAAGCTTATCCAAACCAAACTCTCTTTGGTGCGGATTTGTACTCTAAATACTGAGATGAACAACCCTATTATTAGGGGATAACTTACGCGTAGCGTTAAATGTTTGTGCACAATACATGGTACGAAGGGTTGATCCCCCTAAGTACGAGGAGTCCTTATAGTCTTATGACTGTTAAAGTTGGAGTTGAAAGATTACTCGCAACTGTGGACATAGTTCATGGTCTTATGACCCTCGGTAATGTTTATTCCATACTTTGGATTTCAGTTCCTGATTATCATTGTTAGAATACTATCTAGTTTTGATGAGCCTACTCAATGGCAGTTAATATTGTTATTCTTCTATGATTCATTATTTTATCCAGTGAGCAATTTTTTTGCTCACTCTTGCGTATTTATAAACTTATTGCAGCTAAAGTGGAGAAGGTAGATGAACCTTCAACTAGCAAAGGAAAGGGAAAATTGTACAAGTGATACTGATTTGTATGTTTATTTATTGTGATGATCTTAGACTTCTTAATAATGATGTTATGTAATAATTTTAATTCCGTATTTCAATGATTGTATTTAAAGGTTAGACAACCTGGGAGATTTTATTATGTAACCCTTTAATGGGAAAGATTTTATTTATCCAGTTTTATTGTGATTGGGTAGTTAGATATGAATGTTTGATTAAGTGAACACCAAATCTTATGGGAATGAAGTACCTGGGTTTGGGGGTGTCACAAGGAGCGTAATACACTTGAGTCACTTGACTTGCTAACACGAACAAGTCATCAGACTTTAACACCGACTTGATATCTACTGTTGTGATTCTATTACGATTAACTTTAACCCTTTTTCCATATCAAACCTGCTACACTTAAATGTAACTACCTTTTTACCCCTGTGATAATTGAGCAGAACCACATCCTGTAAACGGCCATAGTAATTGGACTTAGAATCTTGGTAGTAGCTTCCCAACACCACAACCCCAGAATTGACTGATGTGAGTTCATTCAAGTGATCGACCCTAAATTTGTACCCATTCACGATGCAACCAGGAAAAGAACTAACAACTTTCTAAGGTCCTTGGATGACATCTATAAAACGCTTAGAAATGTTCTCCACTTCAACCCTTTTCTTAAACCACGATTGGAAATTAGCATTAGTGAATGTTTCCCAACTCTGCTACATTAAAAGTTGGGTTAGAAGCATACACTTCCTTTTCGAATGAACTGCGAAAATAGTAAAATGTCTTTAACATATATAGATGACTACACTTATAAATTGCACTAAATACCACAAAAATATATTCATACCTGATGTATGATGATACTTCAGGCATATTTAGAAGCACGCATATAGATACAATCTTCAACTCTTTATTGCTTAAGTAAGTCATCGTTTCATGGCCAAATGGCTTAGCCGGATATGTGAATACAACTAACTCATCATCAACATGAGACATTGGACCAACGACCTCATTCCTTCCTAAACGATTATGCTTCGTTGAGACAACATTATCAAAATATAATGAGCAAAAGTTGACAAGCTCTTCCTCCGTATAGCGTTTAGCAATAGAACCCTCTACACGAGCTTTGTTCTTGAACTTTTATTTTAATCGACGCATATACCGAAGATAAATATTCTGACAAATATATGAGTATTATTAATATGAGGAACATAAAGAAATTAGTAGTTTATATTACCTCGCAAAAGGATACATTCACCGATATTGCACCGGTCCAACAAGTTTGAGTTCATAAGGTAGATGAATAGGCAGATGTTCCATCGAGTCAAAGAATCCTTGAGGGAAGATCTTTTTGAGCTTGCAAATGGTAAGCACAATTATAAGACCCCGAATTTTGTGAATAAAGATTTAATTTTCTCGAAATATTTTTTTTAATATTATGGTGTGGATTTGAGATAATGTTATAGTTGTGGGTAATATTTATAAATTTTACAAAGTATGCAAGTTGTTATATTATATTCAATTGGTCGGGGAATATTCTTTATGTCGGGGAATATTCGTACGACGGCACAATCATTGGTGGACCCCACAACGGAATTATTGTCGGAATGAGAAACGCACGTAAATATCTTTTTTATGAAAATAACGATGGAAGTTTTTACCGTTAAAACCGTTGAACTACCCGAGTAGTAAAAGTACGATGAATGGCGTGGTTGCATAGTAGCACACTGTATTGATTATTGATGCTTACGTGAGAAGTCACTCAGTTTTGTTCAATTATTGCTACAGTAATTGTTGCATAGTATCTCACGTTATTTGATTCAATTATTGTTGATATTTTATATATTATTAAATCAATAATTGAGATGACAGAGTTATTAATATTATTATTTGCAATATTGACAATGTCTAGAAGTTCTGTCAAGGAGAGGTTTGGTCACCTAATTACGCGCCAATAGGGAGAAATCCTTATTGGAAAGCCCCTTCTTTCCTGGGAACGACCTGGTTGTTAATATTGTGAGTTATAATAATATGAATAAAGGTTGTTAAAAATGTTGGGGTGATTTTTATGAAGTATTTGATGTAAATTTTACTTATTTTATGGACCCCCATTTACCCATTTTTCAAAATAATTGGTAGAAAGTTTTTCATTATATATGTAATATGGTGGGACCCATCAGTGATGATGACATGTTGGTGGGAGGGGAACACGTGGGGCCCATGTGTGGAAAAATGAAATGGGGGGGAGAAGAAATGGATTTACGGGTGGGAAGATTTTCAATATAACATGTGTTTATATATATATATATTTATATTATAAAGTTTGTTTTTACTTAATAATTGATTGGAATCTGGCATTTCATAAGACACCCGTGAATTGAATAAGGCATCCGTGAATTGCATAACTGTTACGTCTGTGATTATTTCCAAATAGTATCCTTTCTATTCTCCTATAAATAGGATGCTTAGTTAGAATTGAAAATCACACCAGAATCAGAGAATTCTTCTTCTATAATATTGAGCGTATTTCTTTCGAGTTTTAGAAAGCTTTGAGTGTAGAAAATAGTGAAAGTTTTCTTCAAAAATATCCCCGCTATACCAGTTGGAATACTCTTCTTTTCAAGGTAAGGGGTATTATTTATTTCATATTCAGAAGAGACATTATTTTTCGTTCAATATTCATAAGAAATTTTATTTCGTTCAATTTTCGCAAAAAATATTATTTTCGTTTAATATTCGTAAGGGATGTTATTTTTGTTCAATATTCGCTTGAAATAATATTTTCTTTCATACTCTATAGTATGTAAGTAATATTATTTCATTTCAGATTTCGAATTCTATACTCGTTTTGTTAAAGTTTTGGCTTCTATACTCCATGAAATTAGTAGAATATCCTTGATATTAGCGCTTCATCAAGTATCTTTTCATGGAAATATTATTCTGAGCATTCTTGATAAGTTTTAACTTTTTCATGCCGGAGTACTATTTATGGGATTACTATTCCTGAAGTACTATTCACGGGGTACTATTCACTCGAGTACTATTCACCCGGGGTACTATTCACGATAAAAATTGATTCATTTTCAGTCCAAATCATTTTTGGTACAATATTATTCTTGAATTTTACTCGACAAAGCAATATCATGTTGACAATTTGAACGTTATTGAATTCTGGATAAATTAAATTATAAATCTTTAAAATTTATCCTTGAACTTGTTTTATTGAATTATTATGTCATTGTCATCATCCTCATGCTTATATTGTTATGAAAGTCATCTTTGGCCCGTAGTGCATAGATGGACTTGGTATGATTATGAACAGGGATTATTCGGTATAATCATGACTGTAATGTTACAAATGATGTGATAAAAGTCTTCATTGGCCCATAGTGCATTGATGGACAATTGTTGGTATGATTATGGCCATGGATTCTCTTCGGCCAAGGGAGCAAAGATGAATTGTTTTATGGCATGATCATGACCGTTGATGAAAACACGATTATCTTTGGCCCGTAGTGCATGGATAATTCATGGTCGTGATACTAAAGAATATCCTTGGCCCATAGTGCAGGGATGATTTGATGATGTGGATTTTTTATTAAGCTAAGTCTCAGCGATAAAAGTGATGCAAAACCTTTTAAATCATAGAAGATAGTAGATTTTATTCTCTACTTGACTCTTCTAATGGATTGCTTATTCCGCTGCAGTTGTTGATCTAAAACTTGTTGTCTATTATATTCTATCAGTTGTTATACTGTTGAAGGCTAAGGATAATTTATTCTGCATTATCTTAGTCATAATATTTCTTACTGGGCTAGTTGAGCTCACCCTTTCTTTCAATGTTCTCTTCAGGAAATGAGAATATAGCTGGGACTAGTCGGGGAATGGATTGACGGTCCAGATGGTTGCATTAGTAGTCCTCACTATTCTGTGAAATAGTGTGATAATAAATGTGTTGAGGACTTATTTTGAGTTTGAATACTGTCTAGAAGACAATAATTGTATTAAAACTCACAGCTCATGTTGTATATTTAAGTTTGTATTTGTATTTTGTACCATATATTTGGCGACTAAAAATGGGTGATGTATACCTATTTTAGGGGCGTCACAACAATATTGTTCTCCATCTGCGCCACATTACTGTACTTAATTACAGTTGAGCAAAGATCTCGAAAGAAATTTAAAAGTTCGGTCAATGCATCCACAACTTTTTTGGGTAACATCTCACGAAATGCAAGAGGGATCAACTTCTGCAAAATACATGACAATCATGACTCTTGAATCCAGAAATTTTTAATTACTCGATCTTACAACAATGTGTTATGTTCGATGCATTTCCATCTAGGAGCTTCAACCCACTAACCCACTTATACACGTCTTTAACTTGTTGCTTAGTTAGACAAAATGGAGTTTTAGGTTTTGTATGGTTAGGGCGAAGCCACATTTCTGGCTTAATGTTCAATGCCTCCAAATCTTTTCGAGCGTTGTCATTGTCTTTGGTTTTACCACTCGCATCTAATGTAACATCCCCAAAATAGGTCCACACAACCCATTCCGAGTCGCCAAATACATGGTTTAGAAAACAACTACAAACTTCAATATTACAATTGTCATGCAAAATACGACAAAATTTATACTGTGAGTTTTAATATAAATATATGTAACTTTCATGGTGCCTCGACCACAACGCCTTACAATGGTACCTTACATAAAGGTACAGTCAATAACTGCTTTAGAAATTAAAATATTTAGAAAATGCTCAAGGAAACCTTCGTACATAGGAGGCCATGCATCTAAGTTTTAATAGATATCATATGACTTGAGAATCATCCTTGGTTGACCCAATAGACCCCAAAGAAAAATGAGAAGATTGATATCATGTTCTTTCCAATGGTGAGTCTTCTCTTGCCATATAATTATCTCCATTGTCTCCAATTGAGAATTATATTCCAACCAAACTCCAAGATTATATAGGTAGTGCTCATAGATATAATCAGCAAGTGGATGTGCATAACCTTGTCTTATGATAACACGAAGTCGTATGTCATTAGACATCTTATATGATAGTGGCAAAACACACTTCCAAAGTTGGGTTCACCTCACCCTATTCGATTCACCAAAATTAAAGGTTAAATGACGTATAAAAAACGACACACTTATCTAAAATTCTCAATAAAATTATTTCTATACTATTTTAGGGGAAACCTGCACAACTATAGACCACCGTTTTATTCCCCCTGTTACCCCTGCTCGACCCAGCTACACTCTTATTACCTGAAAAGAATTGTGAAGCAAAAGGGTGAGCACAACTAGCCCAGTAAAGAATATCATGACTAAAGATAATTAAATTATTAATAGCCTTTGTCAGTAATAAATCAGAGATTTAGAACATATGGTAGATGATAAAACTTTTCAACCATAGTTTCCGCGGAACGAGCAATCCATTAGAAGAGTCAAATAGACCATAAAGTCTATTATCTTCTCCATGTTAAAAGTTCACCAACAATGTTTTATTCTTGTAACATCAATCAACAGTTCCTATCCACAATCATGAGAATAACTCATAATCCTAATTGTGGTTCTAAATTCCTCTTCACACCCAGGCCGAAGATAATTTTCATCACCTGTCTTTACCTGAAACATCAAAGATCATGGTTATACCAAATCACAGTTCCTATTTATAATCATACGAAGTAATTCATCTTTTCACTACGGGCCAAAGATATTCATCAACAGTTCACCTTTGCACTACATGCCAAAGATATTCACTAACATGTCATCTTTTCACTACAGGCCAAAGATATTCAACAACATGTCGTCTTTGCACTACAGGCCAAAGATATTCAACAACATGTCATCTTTGCACTATGGGCCAAAGATATTCAACAACATGTCATATTTGCACTATGGACCAAAGATATTCAACAACATGTCATCTTTGCACTACACGCCAAAGATATTCAACAATAGGTCATCTTTGCACTACAGACCAAATATATTCAACAATAGGTCATCTTTGCACTACAAGCCAAAGATAACTTCCGGTACAATATAAGCATGAGGATGATGACAATGATATAAAGATTCAATCAAGTACAATAAATGATAAATATTAGAGAATTATAATTCAATTTATCCATAGTTCAAAAATGTCCAAATTGTCAACATGATAACTGCTTTGTGGAATAAAATTTAAGAATAATATTCATGTATCAAAAATAATTTGGACAGAAAAGAAATCAATTTTTGTCATGAATAGTACCCCAGATGAATAGTACCTGAGTGAATAGTACCCTATAAATAGTACTTTGTGAATAGTAACCCTACTTGAAAATATAGAAATTTATCAAGAAAGTTCAGACCAATATTCCCGTGAAATGATACTAGATGAAGCGTAAAACTTAAGGAATTTCTAATCATTTCAGAAATTATAGAAGCAATACTTACCATAGTAATTTTAAATTTAGGAATACAAAATAGAATATTATCCCTTTCATAATATGGAGTATGATAGAAAATAATATTCCTTTTAGCATAAAAAAATGATACCGCTTACCATAATACTGAAATCCCTTACATTCCCTTACCTCAAAAGAATAACACTTCTGACTGGAATATCAGATATAATACTGAAGAAAACTTGCACTGCTTATCAACTCTCAAAGTATCTAAATACTCATAAAAATATGCTCGCTATTATAGAGAGAGAATACTTCTAATTCTGGTGTGATTTTCAATTCTAACCTAAGCACTCTATTTATAGGAAATTGCTTAGAACACCAAAGGAAAAAATTTAATAAAATATTATAATTTATTAAAAAATTTCATGCCCACTTTGAAAATTAGATTTCAACATTTACAACAAGCAAAAGGACAAGTGTGGGGCCCACCTTCTAGAAATCTCTACCAAAAATATTTTAAATCATTTATAAATTCAGAAACTTTAATAATTCATAATAAATAGCCCTTTTATCAGAAAAATATGAATTGTAAGTCCTTTTCATAGGAAATATAATTCTCTACAACCTTGTAGAAGAAATTTTTTCCAAATTCCAAACGAAAAATGACCTGAATTTACATACGGATGAAATCTCATAGCATTTCATCCTTAAAAATTTACTTACGGATCAAATCCACCGTACACCCACTTTGGCCAACAAAGATCAACATATTTCACACACAAGTGGGGCCCACTCAAGTAGAAAAATCCTCAACCAAATATTTTTAGAAAACTCATTCTTTTCGTTTTCTTTATCCGATAATTTTTCATTACGGGGCCCACAAATAGCTGCGTCGTCGTACGAATATTCCCCGACAACAAGAATATTCAACAACCAAACGAATATTCCCCGACAACAATGAATATTTTATAACCACTTGCTTATTTAAAATATTTGTGCATTTTACCCATAACTAACCACATTAATCGAATCAACCCCTTACTATTTTAAAATAATAAATAGAGAAAATTTATTTTATTCATAAAAGTTGGGGTCTTACAACCTTCTCTCCTTATGAAATTTCATCCTCGAAATTGACGTGTGTAGCTGGTGTTTCGAAAAAGGTGAGGATACCTCGCTTTCATTCCCGATTCCAACTCCGAGCTAATTTCCTCAATAGCATGGTTCCTCCACAAAACTTTGACTTGTGGTGTAACCTTTGGGAGTAGAATATGTTCCTTCTTATCCAAGATTTTAATAGGTACATCCTCATACGTTAAATCTTCTGTTATCTCGTCTGGTTCTAATTCAATAATGTGATTCGAGTTTTTCGCATATTTACGTAGCATGGATATGCGAAACACGTTATGAACATGAGACATACTTGGCGGTAAAGCGAGTCTATAGGCCACAGTTCCTACTCGATCGAGGGTTGAGATTTCTTCTCTTCATCGACTCTTGTTTCTGGAATAACACAGTCTTTTATTTTCATCTTTATATTCAGCAGCTTCGGGTCTGTAGCTTGAGCAGCCTTTAAATTTATCGATTAAATTCGGTTCTACGCGTATATTTGAAATCATCACGTGGGTCCCTAGAGTCTTTAACTCTATCTCCATTATTTGTAAGTTATACGAAATGGGTCCTTGTGTTCGACAATATCGCACTCATACCCGTATACGATCTTCTACTCAACGCATCAACTACCACGTTCGCTTTTCCAAGATGGTATTAAATGGTATGATCGTAATCTTTCAACAGCTCGGAGTTAGAATCGGGAATGAAAGCGAGGTATCCTCACCTTTTTCGAAACACCAGCTACACACGTCAATTTCTTTGGCGCTTGTTACGCTCGTTTTGGGTGAAGAAATATTTGAGGGTTTTGTATCGGGTTCAAGGTCAATACAAAATTTGATTTCACGCTCTGGGGGTAGTCCAAAAAGTTCTTCAGGAAATATGTCAGGAAAATCATTAACAACAAAAATATCATTCAAGTCTGACGTATTTTTGTTTAAATCCATGACATGGGCTAAGAAAGCTTGACATCCATTTTTCAATAAACGAATGGCTTTATGGCTTGATATGATAGTGATTGACTTTAGTTTGGTTGTTTGAATTCGCCTAACAGGTTGGTTAGGAATATGAAAACTAACAACCTTACGAAAAATAATCAATTTTAGCATGATGAGTGGTTAACCAATTAATCCTTGAAATCACATCAAATGCAAGTATTTTCAAAGAGATGAGATTAACAAGTAATGTGATGGTGCCAACTTGAATCAAGCAATATTTTATAAACAGTGGATGTAATGAAAGTTTCTCCTAACAGAGTTTCAATAGATAAGTCAAAGTCTAATTTCTCAGGGGTCAAGTTCAAACGTTGAGAACAAGTAGGAGAAATAAAAGAATGGGTAGAACCGATATCTAATATGGTATATACTTCATAAGACTTTATATTTAGCTTACCCGTGACAACTTCATTCAGTTCCTCGCTTTTTGGGAAGTTACAAAAATCTCTCACTTGAACTACCGATTTTGACTTATCCGGGACAGCCTTTGGTGTCATCATTATCGTTGGCATTGACTTTTGCTATAGGGCATATTCCACCCTCAACTGCTTCGTCGTATTCCTGCTCGATGATCTGAATAATTAATCTTTGATCCATATCAAATTGGGGTTGACCACAATGTACAGGGTAATTCAAAACTCTATGTTTAGTTCTCCCAATTGCTGTCCAAAAAGAGAAATACATATCATCTATTTTAGCCTTTGTGGATCAGACTTCTCTTTCCACAATATCAATGCGTCCTGTGGCTTTTACCCATGCATCCTTCATTCTCACTCGTTCAGTTGTTTCTTCTTTTAGCTGCTCCTTGACATTTGAATTATCAAATTCCAGCTTTAATATCTTATACTCTACTAAAGAGTGCTTCTGTTCAAGCATCGCACATCGGGTAGCACAATTTTGAATTGTTGCATCCCTTTGCTCCATGACCGCTTACTGTTCTTGAGCCTGCTCTTCTAACTCATGAATACGATTTTTCAATTCTACAATTCGATCATAAAGTTCTCCTCATAAATCCTCCTCAGGTTCCTCTTCTTCCTCACTCTCAGCTGCTACCTCTACGACTAACTCGGGTGCAACTATTAATTTTTCACTCACCACATGGATATCTCTAATTTCTTCTTCGTTTGACATCCTACAATCAAGTTTAATAACTTAATTAGTACTCCCCAATAAGATCTTTGTTATAACAAAATATTATACTCCAATAATTATTCTTTAAATGAATCTCCTCGATTCACCACTTAAAACTCTATTTGAGTTCATCTCTTGATTTTCAGATGCCATTCTCAAATTCTACCATAAAACAAGGGCTAATTAAAGACATTGACATGCCACATAATATCCTTATATTCTGACCGACCAAACAAATAAGCTTAGGTAGGACACACTAGCGAAGGATTTACTCATCTCTCCCCTCCTAGTTCTAATCCTTGATCTCCACCAGAGACCATATCCCTAAGCTCTGATACCAACTATGACTCTCATCCCAACCTTGGATAGCACCTCACATTGCTACCTATCATCTTGATACCATTATTCACGGCGGCCCCTACAGAGAGTCTGGCTTCGGTGCATCCCACACAAGGAAGTCACCAGCGAGAGGCTCGGGGCTCTTTACTTATAGCTATGATACCAACTGTAACGCCTCCAAAATAGGTCCACAAAAACCATTCTGAGTCCCCAAATACATGTACAAAAAACAACTACAAACTTCATTATTACAATTATCGTGCAAAATACGACAACACATATACTGTGAGTTTTAATACAAATATATGTATCTTTCATGGTGCCTCGACCACAACACCTTAAAATGGTACCTTACATAAAGGTACAATCAATAACTATTTTAGAAATTAAAATATTTGGAAAATGCTTAAGGAAACCTTCGTACATGGGAGGCCATGCATCTAAGTTATAATAGATATCATATGACTTGAGAATCATCCTTGGTTGACCCAATAGACCCCAAAGAAAAATGAGAAGATTGCTATCATGTTCATTCCAGAGGTGATTCTTCTCTTGCCATATAATTATCTCCATTGTCTCCAATTGAGAATTATATTTCAACCAAACTCCAAGATTATATAGGTAGTGCTCATAGATATAATCAGCAAGTGGATGTGCACAACCCTGTCTTATGATAACACGAAGTCGTATGTCCTTAGACACCTTGTATGATAGTGGAAAAACACCCTTCCAAAGTTGGGTTCACCTCAACCTATTCGATTCACCAAAATCAAAGGTTAAATGAAGTATAAAATACGACACACTTATCTAAAATTATCAATAAAATTATTTCTATACTGTTTTAGGGGAAACCTCAACAGCTATAGACCACCGTTTTATTCCCCCTGTTACCCCTGCTCGACCCAGCTACACTCTTATTACCTGAAAGGAATTGTGAAGCAAAAGGGTGAGTACAACTAGCCCAGTAAAGAATATCATGACTAAAGATAATTAAATTATTAATAGCCTTTGTCAGTAATAAATCAGAGATTTAGAACATATGGTAGATGATAAAACTTTTCAACCATAGTTTTCGCGGAACGAGCAATCCATTAGAAGAGTTAAATAGACCATAAAGTCTATTATCTTCTCCATGTTAAAAGTCCACCAACAATGTTTTATCCCTGTAACATCAATTAACAGTTTCTGTCCATAATCATGTGAATAACTCATAATCCTAATTGTGGTTCTAAATTCCTCTTCACACCCAGGCCGAAGATAATTTTCATCATCTGTCTTTACCTGAAACATAAAAATCATGGTTATACCAAATCACAGTTCCTATTCATAATCATACTAATAAATTCATCTTTTCACTACGCACCAAAGATATTCATCAACAGTTCACCTTTGCACTACGGGCCAAAGATATTCAACAACAGGTCATCTTTGTACTACAGGCCAAAGATATTCAACAACAGGTCATCTTTGCACTACGAGCCAAAAATATTCAACAACATGTCATCTTTGCACTACTTTCAAAAACAGGTCATCTTTGCACTACAGGCCAAATATATTCAACAATAGGTCTTCTTTGCACTACAGGCCAAAGATAAATTCCGGTAAAATATAAGCATGAGGATGATGGCAAAGATATAAAGATTTAATCAAGTGAGATAAAGGATAAATATTAGGGAATTATAATTTAATTTATCCAGAGTTCAAAAATATCCAAATTGTCAACATGATAACTGCTTTGTGGAGTAAAATTTAAGAATAATATTCATGTATCAAAAATAACTTGGACAAAAAAGAAATTAATTTTTGTCATGAATAGTACCCCGGATGAATAGTACCTGAGTGAATAGTACCCCGTGAATAGTAACCTGACATAAAAATATAGAAATTTATCAAGAAAGTTCAGACCAATATTCCCGTGAAATGATACTAGATGAAACGCAAAACTGAAGGAATTTCTAATTATTTTAGGAATTATAGAAGCAATACTTAGTATAGTAAGTTTAAATTTAGGAATACGAAATAAAATAATATCCCTTTCATAATATGGAGTATGAAAGAAAATAATATTTCTTTTACCATAAAAAAATGATACCGTTTACTATAATACTGACATCCCTTACCTTCCCTTACCTTAAAAGAATAGCACTTCTGACTGGAATATCAGATATAATACTGAAGAAAACTTGCACTACTTATCAACTCTCAAAGTATCTAAATACTCACAAAAATACGCTCGCTATTATAGAGAGAGAAAACTTCTGATTCTGGTGTGATTTTCAATTCTAACCTAAGCACTCTATTTACAGGAAATTACTTAGAGCACCAAAGCAGAAAATTTAATTAAATATTATTATTTATTAAAAAAAATTCACGCCCACTTTGAAAATCAAATTTTAACATTTACAACAAGCAAAAAGACAAGTCTGGGGCCCACCTTCTAGAAATCTCCAACAAAAATATTTTAAATCATTTATGAATTCAGAAACTTCAATAATTCATAATAAATAACCCTTTTATCAGAAAAATATGAATTCTATGTCCTTTTCATAGAAAATTTAATTCTCTACAACTTTGTAGAAGAAATTTTTTCCAAATTGCGAACGAAAAATGACCCGAATTTACAAACGGATGAAATCTCATAGCATTCCATCCTTGAAAATTTACTTACGGATCAAATCCACCGCACACCCACTTTAGCCAACAAAAATCAGCATATTTCACACATAAGTGGGGCCCACTCAATTAGAAAAATCCTCCACCAAATATTTTACATGTTTTAATCCTCAAAAATACCATTCAGACCCAATTTGCACTCTTCTTCCTCATTTTATTCATATACTGTGAATTTAGTGTAAAAATATCACCATTATTATATTATTATATTATCACATTATACATTTATAATGTAATATAATAATATATTTGAATGAATTATTTTATCAGAAAAGATAAAATATCAATTTTCAACAATTGTCACTTTTCTAAAAATTCCTCCATTTATATCCACATTAAATAAATATCATATAAATCCATAATTAATTATTCACAAATAATATTACAGAACTACAATATTAACAACCAGATCATTCTCAGGAAAGAGGGAGTTTTCTGATAAGGATTTCTCCTTACTGGCGCGTAATTAAATAATCTAACCCCTTTCCTCGACAGAATTTTCTAGACATTATCAATAATGTTATCTAATAATATTATTCAAATCATATGAATTGTTGGTTTGATAATGTAAAATATTGTGCAGTGACAATTATTGAAACAATAATAATATAAAATAATTTGCAATACCGTGTGCTACTGTGCAACAACGCGTATTACTTTACTTTAACCACCGAGTATTTCAACAGTGTTAATGGTAACAACTACGCCGTTATTTTTAGAAAACTCATTCTTGTTATTTTTTTATCCGATAATTTTTCATTATGGGGGCCCACAAATGGCTGTGTTATCGTACGGATATTCCCCGACAACAAGAATATTCAACGACCAAATGAATATTCCTTGACAACAATGAATATTTTATAACCACTTGCTTATTTAAAATATTTGCGCATTTTACCCATAACTAACCACATTAATCGAATCAAACCCTTACTATTTCAAAATAATAAATAGAGGAAATTCCATTTTATTCATAAAAGTTGGGGTCTTACATCTAACACGGTGTAAAACAAGTTCTCGAAAATATTCTTTTCGGTATGCATGACATTTATACAATGACGAACTGAAAGTGTGCCCCAATACGACAACTCAAACCATATGGGCGAGTGTGTCCAATTATGAATCTTCCCGTACCGAGCTGCTCTCAATTTACTTTGCTCCTTCCCCGGCAAAGGAAAATCAAGTTGGTTCAACCAGCCCAAGACCTCACTGCCCGACAGTCGACCAACAACCCCTTTCTTATCTGTCTTTCTATTGAACTGTGCAGACATCTTTTTGTAATTGTGATCAAGAGACAAGAATCTACGAGCAGTTTCAAAGAAACTACATTTCCGCCTATGCTTTAACTAATTGCTTTGTACATCCCCCATACACACTGGACAGGACAACTTCCCGTGAGTTGACCAACCACTAACCATCCCAAGAGCCAGAAAGTCAGTGATAGTCCATAACAGGGCTACCGTCATAACAAAATTCTCGCATATCGATTTATCATATGTCTGGACCCCTGTCTCCCACAACATCTTTAGTTCATCTACTAACGGTCAAAGGTACACGTTAATGTCTTTTGTAGGACTTTTATCACTCGGTATAAGTAAAGTCAAGAAAAAATACGGATCCCTCATGCACATTGACGGTGGAAGATTATAAGCGACCATAATGACTGGCCAAACTGAGTACGTCTGGCTAAAATTATTAAAAGGGCAAAAGCCATCAGTAGCCATGCCAAGCCTAACATTCCTGACTTCTTCTGTAAACTGAGGATAATTTGGATCAAATCTCTTCCATTCATCTCCATCCGCTGGGTGAGTTAGCTGACCAGGCACGATATCCCTTATTCGATGCCATCTCATATGTTGAGCCGTATGAGACGACATGAATAAGCCATTTGAAGCCCTCGGTAGCAAGAGAAAAGTATCAGTAAGATCTTCACGGGAACATGCCTTGTAATGTGGTGAAATCGTGCATATATCACATTGTCCCTTATCTTTGTCCTCCCCATAGTATAACATGCAATCCTGCTCACAAACATCATTTTTCTGATACCCCATATATAACCCCTTGACCATCTTCTTTACTTCGTAATAATTCGCAAGAAGAGTATGATCCTTGGATAAGAACTGTCCAACTATAGCAAGCAAATCGTTAAAACCTCTCTCACTACACTCGTGCTCATTCTTGAAGTGTAAGAGCATCGTCATTGCAGAAAGCTTGGTGTCCGTATCATTTCCCGGATACAACGCAACCCTAGATTCATATAACAACTTGTAAAAGGCAACAACTGTATCATTTGGCACTTGCTTAACACTGCTTGAAGAAGGCTCATTTTCAGCCCAGTTAATATTAGTAGGGCCATAAGCATCGACAAACATCTCCACCGGATCATATTTTTCGGCATATGAATCCCGTAGAATTGGTTGTTCCACAATATTTTCAATCACTTCCCTATGAAGAGTCCATACGAAGTACCCATCCACAAATCCATGGGAAAATAATTTGAATTTAATCTCGTCGACTTTTTTCCAAATCAGGTTTTTACGCTTGACACACGGGCATCACATCTTCTCATTCGGATCATCAACATGTTCTATTGCTTTGTTCAAGAAACCTGACACCCCATCACGATAAGCTGAGACTAATCCCCTCCCATCACTAGGTATCCTACGGTACATCAAACTCCGGTCGACTGACATTTTTAACTACACAGAAGACACATTAAGTACATGGATATTCATGCATGAATTAGATTTACCTAGTATCTCCACTCTACAAGACAAGGATAAGGCTTCTATCCCGTTATTGGATGCGTCTCATCACTAGTGCCAACACGTTGAGTACGTTTCATAAGTTTTAAGTGAATTTTGACAACACCTTCCCATGGTCTCCAAGCACACGAAATAGACTAAGATAACTTAATCTAAGTATGCACTTGAAGAACATATAGAGATAATAGATGAAAAATTCTCAAAATAATAAAAACGTACCATTTCGTATTGGCACAGGCCTAAGTGAGAGACATAACATCGAGTAACAGTCCCAAACTGGGGATTGTTCGACATTCACTCCTACTGAGTGAATGTCAAAAGGGTTTCTAAGTTCCAAAGTATAGTACATATATTATTGAGTGTATTGAAGAGTAAATAGAGAGTATTATTGAGTTTATTGAAAATTATGGCAAACTAAGCAAATGCTACTTAGTTTATTTTGCCAATAAAAAACTAAGTAAGTGCTACTTAGTTTATGAGAACTGTTATTTGGAATATATAGAGACTATTGTACCTATTTCTCATACTTGTCAAACGGGTTTCTAAGATATATATATATATATATATATATATATGTAAGACCCCATCTTATTATTAATGAAATTGAATTTCTTCTATTTATTATTTTGAAATAGTAAGGGTTGATTTGATTAATGTGGTTAGTTATGGGTAAAATGCGCAAATATTTCAAATAATAAAGTGGTTATAAAATATTCATTATTGTCGGGAAATATTCGTTTGGTCGTGAAATATTTTTACTGTCAAGGAATATTCGTACGACAACGCAGCCTTGTATGGGCCCCATAACGGAAAGCGATTGAATGAAGAAAACGACAAATATAAGTTGTTTATAAATAACGGCGTAGTTGTTACCGTTAATACTGTTTAAATACTCGGTGGTTAAAAACACAGTAGCACACGGTATTGCACTAATTATTGATTCTTACGTAAGAAGGCACTACTCAATAATTGTTACGGTGATTCTATCGCTCAATATTTTATTTTATTGATTCAATAATTGCTACGTTGATATTTTATATTATTGTTGTTTCAATAATTGTCACTACACAGTATTTTCATTATTAGATCAATAATTCATATTATTTGAATAATATTATTAGATAACATTATTGGCAATGTCTAGAAAGTTCATATGCAAGGAGAGGTTTGGTCACCTAATTGCGCATCGAGAAGAGAAATCCTTATTGGAAAGCCCCTCTTTCTCAGGAACAACTGATGCCCGAGATTGTGATTCTGTAATATTATTTGTGAATAATTAATTATTGATTTATATGATACGAAAAATATTCGTTTTATGTGGATATAGATGGAAAAATTTTTAAAGTGACAATTGTTGAAAAATTGATATTTTATCTTTTTCGATAAAATAATTCATTTAAATATATTATTATATTTTAATAATATAATAATGGTGATATTTTTACAATGAATGTAGGATATATGAGTATATGAGGAGGAGTATTTTTGTTACTATAAATATTTAAAACATGTTTTTCATGTTTGTGGACCCCATTTCTTGACTGAAAGTTGGTAATAGCCTGTAAAATCACCCGTTGGTGGATTTCGGTCAATTTCTGTTTGGAATTTGGAAAACCTTTCCTCTGTAAAATTGTGGAGAATGGAATTTCCTATGGAAAAGTCACGAGGTTCGAATTTTTCTGATAAAAGGTCTATTTATTATGAATTATTGAAGTTTCGAAGTTCCGAAATAATTAATTTTTGAAGTTTAAAATATTTTAATTAAGAAAAACATTTTTAATGTTTTGGCACATGTGTGGCTGATGTTGTGGGCTAGTAAGTGGGCGTAGGAAATTTGAAAAAATTATATTAATATTATATTAAATTTTCTGCTTTGGTGTTCTAAGTAATTTCTTATAAATAGGGTGCTTAGGTTAGAATTGAAAATCACACCAGAAACTGAAGTTTTCTCTTTCTCTCTCTATATTATCGAGCATATTCTTGTGAGTATTTTGATACTTTGAGTATTGTTATACGGTGCAAGTTTTCTTCAGCACTATATCCAGTATTCCAGTCAGAAGTACCGTCTTTTCGAGGTAAAGGATATTATTTTTTTAAAATGATATTATTTCTTCTAATATCATTATGCCGGAATATTGGTAAGATTTTTCTTGTGAAATTCTTATCTTTTAGTGTTGGGGTTACTATTCACGTATACGGCACTATTCACGAATACAAAACTATTAACAGAAAAATTAAATTTTTATTTTTTGCCTAAAATATCTATTATGGATACTAGCTTTAATTGTATCCATGTTTTGATCATTCTTGAATTTTACTTCACTATGATTATTTATGAAGTATTTTTGAACTCGGATTATTTAAACTACTTAATCCTTAATAATTGTTCTTTTGTTTCTTTGGATTCGTTTTCTTTAAAATATTTTCATCATCCCTCATCCTAAATGATGATATTATTGAATATCTTTGGCTTCGTAAAAAGATGGTTGATTTTCTTATGAATATCTTTGGCTCGTAGTGCAAAGATGAACAGGTGTTGAGATGAACATGACCAACTGATGAATATCTTTGGCCTGTAGTGCAAAGATGAATATTTGATTTAAGATGAATATTGATTGATGTTACAAGGATAAAATAATGATGATGGACTTTTAAATTCATAGATTATAGTAGATTTCATTCTCTACGTAACTCTTCTATGAATTATTATTTCTGCTGCGAATATTGATCTGAAACTTGTTTATCATTGTATTTTATCGATTTTTCCTGTTGAAGACTAACGATAATTTGTTCTATATTATCTTAGTCATAATATTCTTTACTGGGCTAGTTGAGCTCACCCTTTTCCTTTTTGTTCCATTTTTCTTCTCAGGAGGCGAGAATGTAGCGAGTACTAGTCGGGGTATGGAATGAAGGTACTAGAAAGTTGTTTAGTAGTCCTCACCATTTTTTGTAAAAAAATGTACCAATAATTGTAATGAGGACTTATTTGGGTGTGAATATTGTCTAGATGGCAATATTTGTATTTAAACTCACAATTTTTATGTTGTATTAATAAAGTTATAGTTTTTTCTGTACCATGTTATTGACGACTTAAAATGGGTGATGTATACCTATTTTGGGGGCGTCACAGTTGGTATCAGAGCTAAGGGATATGATCTCTGGTGAAGATCGGGGAATAGAATTAGGAGGGGAGAGACGAGTAAATCCTTTGCTAGTGTGTCCTACCTAAGCTTATTTGTTAGTTGGTTCGTATATAGGGGTATTATGTGATATGTTGATTAACCCTTGTTTTATGGCATTATTTGAGAATGTCGACTGAGAATGTTAACAGTGGAGTAAATGAGACCGTGGAGACACCTTTACTCACCAACGAGGAGAACGTGCAAAGGCTGGTAATGTTCCTCCTGTAAACAACACCACTGAGCAGATGATGAACGACGAGATATTTAGAAGCTTTTTGCAGTTCATGCAAAATCAGACAAGGGAGACTCGTGCACAAAATACCAGTGGAAATGATAACAATGGACAATTTGTCACAGCCAAGCAGTTCAAATAGTTGGGACCACCAGAATTCTGGGAAAAGCCAGATCCGATTAAGGCTGAAACGTGGGTCAAACAAATCACCAAGATATTCGATGTATTGGGATGCAAAGAGGAACAGAAGGTTCCATTTGCCACCTTTATGTTCCCTAATGAGGCCGATAACTGGTGGGAATCTGTGAAGCGTACCCATCTAGCCGCACTCAGCATGTCTTGGGAGACGTTTCAGAAACTATTCAATGACAAGTACTTTCCTGAAAGTATTCGTCATATGTAGGAAGTGGAGTTTATTAGATTGAAACAAAACAACATGACGGTGTCCCAGTACGAGGCGAAGTTTGTAGAGTTATCCAGGTTTGCACCTCATTTGGTGGAGAATGAGGAACGTATACGCGGATGTTTCTAAGAGGTTTGAAACCCGGCATATGTCAATATCTCATTTCTCATAAATTTTCTCTCTATTCAGATGTTGTCAACAGGGCTCAATTATTAGAGCGAGATAACGAGTACGTTCAACCGAGGGACCACAACAAGGATCATATCTGGTGTGGCGATCATCGTAACAACGATAACCAGCGGAGAAAGAAAAATACGGACAAAAGCGGTAACCACTCTGGTGGTAATCATGGCCATGAAAATAGAAGAAGTGAGTCGGGGGGAGATTTTAAAAAGAGGAGATTCAACAATGATAATGTGAACACGTCAAGACCAAAGAAGAGAATCGGTTCTAGGGAGGAGAACGACCACCGGTCGTATGCTATGAATGTGGAAAAGAGGGATATATCAGCCCAAACTGTCCACAACAGTTCAAGATATGCTATAATTATGGAAAGGAAAGACATATCGCTCGAGATTGTATAGTAGCGAAACCAAGTCCAATGGGGATGGTGACTCAAAAGGCTGTCCCAGAAAAGTCAAAGTCAACGGTTCCTGGAAGAACGTTTGTTGTGACTGGACAAAATGCGAGGAACCCAAACAAGGTGATCACGGGTAAGCTAATCATAAATTCTTGCGAAGTTTATAAATTACTAGATACTGGTGCTACCCATTCATTTATCTCTCCTGCTTGTGCTCAACGTTTAAACTTAACTCCGAAGAAATTAGACTTTGATTTATCTGTGGAGACTCCGTTAGGAGAAACTTTCATCACATCCATTGTTTATAAATCTTGTTTGATCTAAGTTGGCACCATCACATTACCTATTGACCTTATCTCTTTAAAGATACTTGCTTTTGATGTGATTTTAGGGATTGATTGGTTAACTACTCATCATGCCAAAATTGATTGTTTTCGTAAGGTTGTTGGTTTTCATATTCCTAACCAACCTGTTATACGAATTCAAGCAACTAAACCACTAGAACCAATCACTGTCATATTAAATCATAAAGCTATTCGTTTATTGAAGAACGGATGTCAAGCTTTCTTAGCCCATGTTATGGATTTGAATAAAGACACGTCAGATTTGAATAATATTCCTGTTGTTAGTAAATTTCTGACGATTTCCTTAAGAACTTCCCTTGCCTACCCCGTAACGTGAAGTTGAATTCTTTATTGATCTTGAACACTGTACAAAGCCCATTTCTAAAACCCCATATCGAATGACTCCTATTGAACTTCAGGAGTTAAAGGTCCAACTACAGGAGTTGTTGGATATAAATTTCATTTGTCCTAATACATCTCCTTGGGGTGCTCCTATTTTATTTGTAAAGAAGAAAGATGGGAGTATGCGACTTTGTATTGACTACCGAGAATTGAACCATGTCACTATCAAGAATAGGTATCCGCTACCTCGTATTGATGACCTGTTTGACCAGTTGCAAGGAGCACAATTCTTTTCCAAGATCGATCTTCGTTCTGGATATCATCAGCTAAATATTAGAACTGAGGATATTCCAAAGACTGCCTTCAGAACTCGGTACGGGCATTATGAATTCTTAGTCATGTCTTTTGGATTGACTAATGCTCCTGCTTCTTTCATGGATATGATGAACCGAATATTCAAGAAATATTTGGATCAGTTCGTTGTTGTCTTTATTGATGACATCCTCATATATTCCAAAAGCCATGAAGCTCATGAGCACCATTTGAAGCTGGTACTCCAAAGGCTTCGTAAAAACAAGCTATATGCCAAGTTGAAGAAATGCGAGTTCTGGCTTGAGAAAGTAGCATTCCTTGGGTATGGTGTCAAAACATGGAGTATCTGTTGACCCAGCAAAGATTGAAGTAATACAAAGTTGGGAGCAACCGAAGACGGTGATCGAAGTACGTAGCTTTCTGGGCTTAGCTGGTTATTATCGGAGATTCGTGGAAGGATTTTCTTGAATCGCTACTCCATTAACTCAGCTGACTCGAAAAGATACAAAATTCGAATGGAGCAAGGAATGCGAGAAGTGTTTTCAAGAGCTTAAGAGGAGACTCATTTTGGCACCTATTTTGACAATACCATCTGGTTCGGATGGATTTTTTAACTACAACGATGCTTCAGGCAAAGGGTTAGGATGTGTTCTCATGCAACGTGGGAAAGTTATAGCCTATGCCTCGCGACAACTTAAAGAGTATGAGAGGAATTATCCTACTCATGATCTAGAGTTGGCAGCAGTCGTTTTCGTGCTAAAGATCTAGAGGCACTATCTATATGGAGAGAAAGTGGAGATATATTCAGACCATAAAAGCCTCAAATATTTCTTCACCCAAAAGGAAGTCAACATGCGGCAACGACGTTGGCTTAAGCTATTAAAAGATTATGACCACACCATTCAATACCATCCTAGAAAAGCAAACGTGGTAGCTGACGCGTTGAGTAGAAGATCATATGCAGGAACGAGTGCGATGATGTCAAGTATATGCATAAAACCAACTTTAATCGATGAAGTTAAAGTTGCTCAAGCCACCGACCCGGAGCTGATGCGTATGAAAAAGAAAGTACAAGAAGGTGCTATTCCGGAAGCGAGAATCGATGAAGAGGGAATACTTCGAGTCCACTCCAGACTTTGTGTTCCTAACGACTCTGATTTGAAATACAAGATCATGACGGAGGCACATAATATACCGTTTGCAATCCATCATGGAAGTACCAAAATGTATCGTGATCTTCGACATACATTTTGGTGGAACAATATGAAGAGAGAGATTGCAAAGTTTATCTCGAGGTGTTTAACTTGTCAACGAGTAAAGGCGGAGCATCAAGTACCTAAGGGTCTGTTGCAACCACTTGAGATTCCGAAATAGAAGTGGGAACACATTACCATGGATTTCGTTATGGGTCTTCCCACGGTTTCTCAAGGTATAAATGCTATTTGGGTTATTGTTGATAGATTAACCAAGTCTGCTCATTTCTTACCGATACAGGAGACTTATTCTCTTGAACGTGTTGCTCATATGTATGTAAATGAGATTGTGAGATTGCATGGCATGCCAGTATCCATAGTTTTGGATCGTGACCCAAGATTCACTTCACGATTTTGGGTTAGTTTGCAAAAAGCTATGGGTACGGATTTACGATTCAGTTCGGTATACCATCCTCAAACGGACGGACAATCAGAGAGGACTATTAAAACTCTTGAAGATCTATTAAGACTCTGTGTCCTAGACTTCAAAGGGAGTTGGAATAAGTATTTACCATTGGTGGAATTCTCCTACAACAACAATTATCAGGCAAGTATAGGTGTGGCCCCATTTAAAGCATTGTATGGACGAAAGTGTCGCTCTCCAGTATGTTGGGATGAGGTTAGTGAAGCAACATTGTTGGGACCAGAGTTGGAACGTATGACTACGAAAAAGATCCAAATGATTCGACAACGTATACAAATGGCACAAGATTGACAAAAGAGTTATGCGGATCTTCATCGAAAGGACGTGGAATTTAGTATTGGGGATCATGTATTATTGCGTGTAGCTCCATGGAAGGGAGTTACAAGATT
Organism: Panax ginseng; assembly: GCA_020205605.1. Lineage (NCBI taxonomy): Eukaryota > Viridiplantae > Streptophyta > Magnoliopsida > Apiales > Araliaceae > Panax > Panax ginseng. Next base: position 44,052,952 of record CM035131.1, read on the forward strand.
CGGGAAGAGCGGAAAGCTCAATCCATGATTTATTGGTCCATTTCAGATTCTTGACTGAGTAGGAAATGTAGCCTATAGACTCGCGTTACCTCCAAGTATGTATCGTGTTCATAATGTGTTTCATATATCTGTGCTTCGTAAATATGTGAAAGACCTGAACCACGTTATTCAGTTAGAACCGGACGAGATAGTTGAAGACTTAACGTACGAAGAGGTACCTGTCAAGATCTTGGATAGGAAGGAGCATGTCATACGCACAAAGGTCATACCACAAGTCAAAGTTTTGTGGAGGAACCATGCTATTGAGGAAATGACCTGGGAGTTGGAAACGGAAATGAAAGCGAGGTATCCTCACCTTTTCGAAACACCAGGTACGTATGTCAATTTCGAGGACGAAATTTCATAAGGAGGGGAGGTTGTAAGACCCCAACTTATTATTAATGAAATTGAATTTCCTCTATTTATTATTTTGAAATAGTAAGGGTTGATTTGATTAATGTGGTTAGTTATGGGTAAAATGCGCAAATATTTCAACTAAGCAAGTGGTTATAAAATATTCATTATTGTCGGAAAATATTCGTTTGGTCATGGAATATTCTTACTGTTGGAGAATATTCGTACGATAGCGCAACCTTGTGTGGGCCCCATAACGGAAAGCGATTGAATGAAGAAAATGACAAATATAAGTTATTTATAAATAACGGCGTAGTTTTTACCATTAATACTGTTAAAATACTAAATTGGTTAAAAAACACAAGAAGACACAAAGATTGCACTAATTATTGATTCTTACGTAAGAAGGCACTACTCAATAATTGTTACAGTAGTTATTGTTCAATATTTTATTTTATTGATTCAATAATTGTTATGTTGATATTTTATATTATTGTTGTTTCAATAATTATCACTACACAGTATTTTCAATATCAGATCAATAATTCATATTATTTGAATAATATTATTAGATAACATTATTGGCAATGTCTAGAAAGTTTTATCTTAGGAGAGGTTTGGTCACCTAATTGCGCGTCAGTAAGGAGAAATCCTTATTGGAAAGCCCCCTCTTTCCTGGGAACAGTCTGGTTGCCAGTGTTGTGATTCTGCAATATTATTTATGAATAATTAATTATTGATTTATATGATAAGAAAAATATTCGTTTTATGTGGATATAGATGGAAAAATTTTTAAAGTGACAATTGTTGAAAAATTGATATTTTATCTTTTTCGATAAAATAATTCATTTAAATATATTATTATATTTTAATAATATAATAATGGTGATATTTTTACAATGAATGTAGGATATATGAGTATATGAGGAGGAGGAGTATTTTTGTTACTATAAATATTTAAAACATGTTTTTCATGTTTGTGGACCCCATTTCTTGACTGAAAGTTGGTAATAGCCTGTAAAATCACCCGTTGGTGGATTTCGGTCAATTTTTGTTTGGAATTTGAAAAATCTTTCTTCTGTAAAATTGTGGAGAATGGAATTTCCTATGAAAAAGTCACGAGGTTCGAATTTTTCTGATAAAAGGTCTATTTATTATGAATTATTGAAGTTTCGAAGTTCTGAAATAATTAATTTTTGAAGTTTAAAATATTTTAATTAAGAAAAATGTTTTTAATGTTTTGGCACATGTGTGGCTGATGTTGTGGGCTGGTAAGTGGGCGTAGGAAATTTGAAAAAAATTATATTAATATTATGTTAAATTTTCTGCTTTGGTGTTCTAAGCAATTTCTTATAAATAGGGTGCTTAGGTTAGAATTGAAAATCACACTAGAAACTGAAATTTTTTCTCTCTTTCTCTCTCTATATTATCGAGCATATCTGTGATTATTTTGATACTTTAAGTGTTGTTATACGGTGCAAGTTCCCTTTAGCACTATATCTAGTATTCCAGTCAGAAGTACCGTCTTTTCGAGGTAAGGGATATTATTTTTTTTAAAATGATATTATTTCTTCTAATATCATTATGCCGGAATATTGGTAAGATTTTTCTTATGAAATTCTTGTCTTTTAGTGTCGGGGTTACTATTCACGTATACGACACTATTTACGAATACGACACTATTCACGAAAAAAAATTAAATTTTCGGTTTTTGTTCAAAATATCTATTATGGATACTAGCTTTGATTGTATCCATATTTTGATCACTCTTGAATTTTACTTCACTATAATTATTTATGAAGTATTTTTGAACTCGGATAGTTTAAAGTACGAATCCTTAATAATTGTTCTTTTGTTTCACTGGATTCGTTTTCTTTAAAATATCTTTCATCATCCTCAGTCCTAAATGATGATATTACTGAATATCTTTGGCCTGTAGTGCAAAGATGGTTGATTTTCTTATGAATATCTTTGGCCCGTAGTGCAAAAATGAACAGGTGTTGAGATGAACATGACCAACTGATGAATATCTTTGGCCTGTAGTGCAAAGATGAATATTTGATTTAAGATGAATATTGATTGATGTTATAGGGATAAAATAATGATAATGGACTTTTAAATTCATAGATTATAGTAGATTTCATTCTCTACGTAACTCTTCTATGAATTATTATTTCCGCTGCGAATATTGATCTGAAACTTGTTGTCTATTGTATTTTATCAGATTTTTCCCTGTTGAAGACCAACGATAATTTGTTCTATATTATCTTAGTCATAATATTCTTTACTGGGCTAGTTGAGCTCACCCTTTTCCTTTTTGTTCCATTTTTCTTCTCAGGAGGCGAAAATATAGCGAGTACTAGTCGGGGTATGGAATGAAGGTTCTAGAAAGTTGTTTAGTAGTCCTCACCATTTTTGTAAAATAATGTACCAATAATTGTAATGAGGACTTATTTGGGTGTGAATATTGTCTAGATGGCAATATTTGTATTTAAACTCACAGTTTTTATGTTGTATTAATAAAGTTGTAGTTTTTTCTGTACCATGTTATTGACGACTTTAAATGAGCGATGTATACCCTATTTTGTGGGTGTCACAATATATATATATATATATATATATTGTACTTATTGAGTTTTTTGAATATAGCGACAAACTAAGCAAATGCTACTTAGTTTATTTTGTCAATGAAAAACTAAGTAAGTACTACTTATGTGACAACCCGGAAAATCGGATTGTCCAGAATTTAAGTTTAAAGAATTAGTTATTAATAAAATGAATTTTTATTAATAATATCATGTGCTATGTGTTTATTAATCGTTCTAGAACCTAGAATGATTATAATACAGGAGGATTCTGGCTACGAGCTTGACTAAACGAGTAAAAAATTTCAAGACGAAAATAAAATTTTTTCGAGAACAAAAATATTTATGGGGAAAAAGACGAAATATGCACTATTCACCCGACGAAACCCTAAGGGTTAGGGTTTGAATAACCAAAGCCTTTTCGAGAGTTCGGTATGTCAAAATGACAATCCGTCGAAAGATTTAACGATAATATATAGTGAAAAGTTAAGTAAGCCGATAAAAGTTTTTCTCGAAAAATGTGCAAAAATCAGACGAAATAAAAATGACGAAAAATATTATTATGTAATTTTCATTCGTTTAACTACGTTAGGGGAAAACGTGAAGGAAAATGCTTATCATCAAAAAGTGTTTTTTAGTTTTTCGAAATTCCGAAGAATGCGTAAAAGTTAAACTGTAGAGGAAAGACGAAATATCCAAAAATATTTGGATTCCGAGAATCGCAATTTTTAAAACTGTCAGACGAATCCCGAAAGACGGAACCACGAAGCTTCTAGGAGAAGCTTCATTAATAGTAAAGAGGTTAGTTAAGGAGGTGGGAATAGTGACTTTAGGGGTGAAATGACTATTTTACCCCTAACTTTGAAAATCTATAAAAAGAGAGCTTAATTCATTTGTTGGTGATTTTTAAAATCACCAATACTTGAGAGAGAGAGAGAGTTCAGATGGGAAGAAAAAGGAGAAGGAAAAGCTTGCTCGTGAGCAAACTTTGTCCAACGGGAGGAGATTAAAGAAGAAAGGTAATCCGAAACCTAACTTCTATATAAATTTTCTTTAAGTTTTATATATTCAAAACATAACTTAATGAGAATAGAAGTAAAAGATGTTATAAATGATTTCATATGGTTGAAATCATGAGAAAAAGAAGAAATAAGAATTAGAAGTTTAGTTTATAAATTTCTTAAGAAGGTATAAGTTTCGTAATGAATTTGAGAGATCCGAATGAATTATATGAATGATTCAGTGAAAAAAGTAAGGAATGATGTTTCATAACACTGAATTCCAAGAGAAAGTGAAATTGTAATTAAAATACCGATAAAAAATGAAGAACGAACGAAGAACGCGAAGAACACGTGAAGAACACGAACAACGTTGTTGATGGACAAATTTAAAACCATCGTAGTATAAATTGTTGTTGATGGACAAGTTTAAAACCATCGCGTATAAGTTAGTTGCTTATTGCTTGGTTAGGAACGGTAGAAACATCCATGAAGAATGGATTAAACTTGGCTATAACGAAGTCATGGCGAAAATTTTGTAAAAGACAAACGAGAACTAGAAAGTGTGTAAATGAACCCGAACATGTAGGGTTTCATAAGAATGTAAGAGGACGTATAAAATGTGAGTCGTGGACTTAAGAACGAACAAGTTCCGAGTTCGGATGACCGAATTACGGACAAACAAACGAACGAACGAAGAACGTTAATAACGTAAAAATGAACGAAGGATGAAGATTAAGACAATCGAATGGCATGTTAACAGATTCAGAATGAATTTCTATCCAAGGGGAATTGAAGTACGTAGGATAAGGAAGTGAATGGCTTTGGAATGACCTCGTTTCGAGTTATAACGAAAGAGTTATGAGATTGTGAAGTAGCGTCTCAAACATTTTCCAATACTTAGAAAAAATTTCTGAGTTTAGGGCTTGGCATCGCAGCGTCAGTCATGCCTTGTAGGGTAGTGCACCTTGCAAAGCGCCCCCGTAAGAAGGCATCGGCAGAGTGGTGCCAGAAGCGAGAAAAAGAGAAGGAAGGTGGGCGCCAAAGTGCGCACGTGGAATAAGATATCGAGACTCGTGGCAAATACGAGAAATAACAAAGGAGGAGGGTGCGCCGCAAAGACCGGTGCAGGGTAATGCCCAGTGATAAGCTTTTAATTGCTCAACTCCTGGGGGAAGTGTATGGATAGATAATGAACATATAGTTCATGTAAGGTAACACTTAAACAAGTGATTTAAACCTTTAGTAAAGTTTGAACAAAATAATTGAATGAGATTAAAAGATAAAAAGTGTAAACGCAACGCAGTTGCGATGAATGATCGGTCTTAGCATACAACGAACCGTATGGCTTCGACATTAAGAAAGAATAATGAGCGGTATCAAGAAAGCCATAACGAACAGTAACAAGATTAATGAAAGCCGAATGTGAGTCAGATAGAGAATGTTAGAATAAAATGTAAGCGTTAAACACTTTAACCGATGTGAAGGTTGAGTGTACACGAATATTAAACATACAGAACCTACACCTCATGTATGGTTTGACCGTAGGATAATGAAGACCAATGATTAAACCAGTGAACGGTGAAGAACTGAATTAAAGACAATAACGTGTAACGTAAGAAGCCGAGTTAGTAATTATAACTTGGATAACGTTCTGAGTCAAATGAATCGGACATTGTAAGATAAGAATAAGGTAATGTAAAATAATTAGACGATAAAGAATGAATCTTGAGGTATGGCATTTAGTTACCAGAAAGCCAAAAGGAATGAGAAATTGACTTAACGAACATTAAAGTTTAATGGTTTCGATAAGTTAAGATAAGTTTAGGTTGTGGTACAATTGTAATCTTTGATGGTTGACATATGGGAGTTGAGCTAAACAATTTCTTCAGAGAGCTGAGGTATATAAGAAACTGGCAACCGATCTAACTCACTATGAAAGACAGTGTAGATGAGACGGGAACTTATTTGTTGGTTGTTTGTGGGAAACCACTCAGAGTACCATATGGACTACTAGCAGAGACACGATGTGTGCTGAGTCCTAGAAGAGTATAAGAAGAAGATAAGAATGCAAATCATCAAAGATGATGAACGTATAAGTAAGACATCTCCGTATGTCATGAAGCCGTAAAGCGGTAAAGAAAGTTGGTCGTGTAAAATTAGATTAAAAGAACGCGAACCCTAAGAAGTAAAGTTAAGCTTAAACCAATGCGTAAGTCAAGTATATAACTAATTGGTGTATTTGTTATTTCCTTATGTGCTATATAGGAATAAACTGTAAGTTGTAGCTGTGCGTAAGGCAAGTTTCCTAACTTCATTCATATTTTAAATGATAGTTAGTTTCTTAAACTTCTTAGATGTTTAACTTGAGAAGTTCCATCTATGTGCAAATGTGAGATATTTGTACAAGGTGGTAGAACATATGAGGCCTTGTGCCACAATTTGAACACTTCGGTGTTCCTATGAGATGAACTGTTCTGTAATTGAACTGTTCAATATGAGAATGTTCTGTTTATATATGAACCATTACTGTTAAGTATGTGCTATTGATTCTAGCCAGACAGAATATGTATGAAAAAGGTAGAAAAATGAAAGTATTTCAAAGTGAATGTAACTAATGTTTTAAAATGATAGGAATCGAGATTAATCCTATTATTCAAAGCTGCTTCATAACCTTTGTTCGGTTATCAAAGTTCTAAAGAATTGTTTAAACTCTTAAAGTTGTTTATTCAACTGCTATGACTTATTGGGCAATTAAATGCTCACACTTGTTTTAAATGAAAAACATTTTCAGCGTATGAGTAAAAGAACTTAAGGATCCCGTAAATTTCAAGCTGATCGGTATCCAGAAGAAGTGCCATTCATTAGATGAATGAGCGTGAAGATCAAGTGAAGACTTGTAATGTAGAATGATGAAATTATACTATAGACTAGTTTAATGAACTGTTATGTATCCTTGGTGGCGGATGAAAGTCACTCTTGTAAGATGGAAAGAATAATGTAATTATCATTATTTGTAATGAATGAGGTTATAAGGTATTAAAACCTGGGAATTGCGAATGTATGTTGTTATATTTCACTATATAATGATGTATGTTTGGAAAGAAGAGGGACCGTGACATACGGAATCCGGGTATGAAGATAAACCGGATTTCGGGGCGTTACAAAGTGTTATCAAAGCTGATAGGTTATAAACCTTGGGTATGAATACCTAAGACTATAATTGTAGAGAAAAGGATAAGAAAATCGTTGAGATAAACAATTAAAGAAGAAGATCACCACGTGATCATAGTGAATCGTAATAACAGATGATCTGTTAAACGATGAATGATTTATAGCTAATGCTATAAATGAATGGTATTATGAATTAGTACGGGAAGAAGAACTCAGATTGAGTTATGAAGGATAGCATACGAATTAAAGAAAATTTGTATTAAGTGAAGAGAAAGTTAGAAGTTGTGAAATTTCAATTGAGGACTTATATGATAGCTGAGTTGTATGAACCTCTGTTATGGACCGGAGGTTTGTGCTTTGGTGTAACAACTACTTAGCTTATTACAGTGATAATCATTGGAATATGTCGCGCTATCAATATGTATACGACGAGAAGGTGAATCTTTTTTCATATATATTCGCTATCAATATGTATACGACGAGAAGGTGAATCTTTTTTCATATATATTCTTAATAGGTAGAGAATGATAAGTTAGGTGTGAGTTCTTGAAACTCATACTTATGAAAAGTTTGTGACTCATAGTTATATGCTATGTTTCTGAGCCCTAAGCATATGGATAGTCCATGATTTGTTCTTGGATTACATATTGAGAAGATAAGTTCTTAAACACATATGGTTGTGAAAAGTTCCTAAACACATAAAGTGTGGTAAGTTGATGGACTATACTAAGGTATAGGAATGTTTGACTGAAAGAAAGTATTTTTAGTACATTTAGCATTGAAGGTGTTAGAGAAGATTTAAGTATTGTCGTAAGTAAGACAATGAAGGAAGATGGAGAAATAGGATATTCCAAGTCATCTAGCTATGCTAGATTTCGAAGTTTATTGAAATCATGCTTATATGTGCGCGTTTTAAAAAGGAAAGAATTGGTTCAACTTTTGGAACCAATGGATTTTAAAAGAACTATTCTTGGTATGTCTATGCTAATTATTTCGGCTAGACAGAAATTGATTTGAAATATCAAAATGAATTTTATATCATCAGTGCATTTTATGCAAGGATGGTAAAAGGATGGAGTTATTAATGCAATTGAACCTAGTGTTGGATGTGATCTTAGGATCAACAACCCACTATGGTATGATGTATAATGACAAAGTCCTCAACGTACTGTGAAAAGTACTGTATCATGACGTCATAAAACATTTTGATGTATTGTAAAAGAATTTAAAGGGTTGTCGATGTCAATTGATTTGATTGAACGAATGTTTTAAGTTGGTATCCACTTTATTGGTATGGTCTAAGCTATTTGATTCGGCTAAGACAAATGGTATGTCATGTTATAAGAAAATCGAGCTTTCTTTGAAGATTTATGCCAAACCAAATTGTTTTGGTGCGTAATCTAATGATTAAGTCTGAGGTGAACACACCCCGAAATGGGGTTATACAATGGGTTGATCACCTACGTATGGAAGAGGTAGTTTACTTTCTTAGTGATTATAAACTGGCCGTGATTGAAGGGTTTACAGTGAAATGCTGAAAAACCTAATAAGAGTTCATGGTCAATTTGACCCCTCAGCAAAAGTATGAAATGTTTTAAAGGAATTCTTATATTCCTCGTTATTTATTCTACTTCATGATTCTTGATAAGTTATGAAGGTCAGGGAATGTTTGAAAGATCAGAACTTCTTTGAAGAGAAGTTGAGAAGAAGGGTATGCTAAAATTTTGAGGACGAAATTCTGTGAAGAAGAGGTGAATGTGATGACCCGGATATAATTGTGGTTTTAAGAAATTTTGAGGACGAAATTTTTATAAGGGGGGAAGAATGTGACAACCCGGAAAATTGGATTGTCCCGAATTTAAGTTTAAAGAATTAGTTATTAATAATACATTTTTATTAATAATATTCTATGCTATTGTGATGCCCCCAAATCCGGGTATCTTCCAACCCGGCATATAATGCTACACGGTGCTACAGTTCACACATATATTCAATTGAAATGCCTCAAAAGAACGAATATGTATTATATATATTCCAAACAATATTACCATTCCCTAGATTCTTAATAACCATTACATTTGTTCTTGTTATAATATCAAATAATAACAACATCCACCTATGCTATTACAAAGGTAATCTATAGATTCGCCTTATCCTTCCCTTTATCTTTATCGAATCCTTCGGTCTGTTCGGTCTTAGCTGCATTCATATGGTTCAAACAAGAGTGAACATAACTAGCTCAACAAGTATGACAATTCCATTTAAACAACATGCTTGAAATATATAAATCGTATATCTTCAATAACTAAACAATAGTTATGAAGTACTATCGATAATTCAAAATAGCACTTCTCTTTTCTTTAAAATGTTTCACAATGAACAACATTCAGTAAAACATCAATTTCGGTCCAAGACCTTAAGCATTTCATATTTTCTTTGAAAAGTACAACCCGACACTAAGTCTGTAAGTCCGACATTACTTACGAGCACATCTAGGTGATCAGCCTATAGTACTCTATGTTGTACAACACTAATTTCTTTAAACGTATGTACGTTTAAGTTGTGCCAACCTCACGTGCCTATCGTTTGATGACAAAACATTTGTTTAGCATACTCAGTCTTAATTTGAAAACCATACCAACATAGTTTGGCAAAATTTGACAACATTGAAAATAGTTTGATAGATTATAAGAAATCCATAAAACATCTTAAGTCTAGCCGAAGAAATTGGCTTCGACTTTATCATACATTAATTCATGCATAAGAAACATGAATCACAAAGCTTGTCCAGATTGAAGATAGACATGTGTTAGAACACTTGCCTTTGGCTTCTGCTACGGTTAGTATACTTTTTCTTTGAATCTTTAAGGTCTCTAGAATACATAACCACATAACATACTACATTAGGTCATGAACAAGCATGCATAGATCCTAATGTATCTTACTCTTCTTCTCAATCTAATTGGCCCTTAGATTGTTTAACATTGGTTCAAATTTATCACATTACCTTGTTCTTATGTTCACATTCAAGTGACTTATCTTCAACCTTTAGTGTATTACTTAAGGTTTACAACATCATAATTGATGTTATATTAAGTTAATTAAGGAAATTTAATTTAATATAATCACTTTACTTTCTTTCTTTATTTATAAGCCTTCATTACTATCATCCTTCTAGTGTCGTGGTGTTGCAAGGCGCTTGACTTCTTCTTCTCTATGTCAATGCAAGTGCCACTCTTTCGTTGGTCGAGGTCCTGACTTCGGCACTGCATGAGTCCTTTTTGTTCGCCTCTCACTACTGGTAGCGACGACTGTAGTAGTGATGGTGGTTTAGTCTCAGCTGCAGCTGCAGCTGCCAAGATGAGAGTTTTGGTTGGTATTCATGGCCGCCAACTCTGTGTATCAGACAATTTTGATAGATTTTTAACTTAACGAACTTCCCAGACTCATACTTTACTCATTTTAAGTTCGAATTGGCTCGTTCAAAAGAAATTAGCTCACAAATCACATACTCTAAGTGTTCATACAAGAATTTTACATTTTCGAATCTGTTAACTCAGAATGCACCTTTTAGTTCTTTTTTAACAAAAATGATAAACGTTCATGAATGTTCAACGCTCGTTTCTTCGCTCTAAGTTAAAATTTGGTCATTTTTAAGTTTGCAACTATAGAATACCAAATGAGACTATTCTCCATCCAAAACCAACTTTTTCGAGTTCAATGTCAAAATTTGACTTCCATTTTGAGAATTTCATGATTTCGACGATTATCGTCTAAACTCGTGAATTTCGCCATAACTTCGTTACTTGAGATTCTTACATCGTTTCAAATAGATTCATTCCATCATACTAACATCCGAACCATACATATTATAATAACTTATACATGATAAGTTCTTACATGTTCTTCATGAGCTCATAACTTCCATTATTTCTTATCTTACAACATGACTTATTAAGGCTTAAGTCCTTTGATTAGTCATTCTCATCACTTCTTAGCATACATGTTCTACCAATCCACACTTCTCTTTCAAACTAAAATTGAAGAGATGGAAGATTAAGGTATAGGATCTTACCCTTGAAGTTCAAACTTTGTTCTTCCTTAAATTATGAAAGACTAACTTTTCTAACTTTTTCTCTCTAACAAATAAGCACTTAAGTTGTTGGATGAGAATTTAACAAGTGAAAATAATCTAGCACATCTCTTATTCATAGAAAATCCTAAATTAGGGTATAATGGTCATTAATCCATCCACCTCCTTAATAAACCTCCTTACTATTCATCACTTGGTCACCAAAATCACCCATGTGCTCATGGGGCCCACATAGGTTGCCCATGGGTCATCCTTACCCATTGGATCGATCCACGGATCCGGTTCTTAATTTTGGCTTTAAATTTAATTAACTTAACTTATGCTTTGGGCTTGCATTTAGCAAACTTTGGCTTGTTCATTAATTCTAATTGGACTTAACTAATCCTACAATTGGGCTTGTATAATTCCTAACAAATCCTACAAGACCAATACACTTGGTTGAAATCCTTATAACGTATAATCTACGTATTATTCTTGTATACTAACTCGTATACTTATTCATCATATACGACATACCATCATTCATACATACTCATATAATACATCGTATCATACTCGTATTCATTACCTGGTACAATACTTACGTATCGTACGATATCATCGTTTAATTCATTAATGCTTTACTTTTCCTAACGTTCTCAAATTAAGTCCGCAGGCGAAAAACTGCGTTTGCCATACGTGAATTATTATTACATAATCCATCTCACCTTGATATTCTATCGTTACGTATTTCTCGGAAGTTCAAAAATAATTCCAGAGCAGAAATTCGTGAATAGTGTTTTTTAGAAAATTTCTCGGAAAACTTTTATTTTCGTTTTGGAAATTCAAACACTTTAATTCCTTCACATAGTCAAAATACTATGACATTCTGACATATCTAGGTTATAGAACGACATTCATCTTATTAACACATAATAATAACATATAATATAATTTTATTCATTATTTAATTAAATAAAATTATTTTACAATAAATCCGAATTTCTCAGTCGTTACATTCTTCCTCCCCTTATAAAGATTCTGTCCCCAGAATCTCGTCTTACATTAAACAAATAACTGAGGGTAATCCTTCCTCATATTTTCTTCCAATTCCCACGTTGCTTCTTCGGCATCGTGGTTCTTCCATAACACCTTTACTGAAGGTATAACTTTGTTCCGCAAAACTTGCTCTTTTCTATCGATATTTTGAATCGGCATCTCTTCATACGTTAAGTTCTTCTTGATATGAATAGGCTCATACTCTATTATGTGCTTGTAATCCGGCTTATAAGGGCGTAACACAGAGATATGAAATATATTATGTATTCTTTCTAAGTCTGGAGGTAATGCTATCATATAAACTACCTCTCCTACCCTTTTTAACACTTCAAAAGGTCCTATAAACCTTGGACTTAACTTTCCCTTCTTTCCAAAGCGTATCTTTCCTTTCCAAGGAGATACCTTTAGAAATACACAGGAGCCTACTTCAAACTCCCTATTTACTCGATGCGAGTCCACATACTTTTTCTGTCTGTCTTGTGTTGCTACGAGACGCATCCATATCAACTTCACTACATCCGCTGTCTGCTGCACCAATTCTGGCCCTAGCATTCGGTGTTCTCCGACTTCATCCCAACACAATGGTGTTCTGCACTTCCTTCCATATATGGCTTCGTAAGGCGGTATGCATATGCTTGCATGATAACTATTGTTATACGCAAACTCTACTAATGGTAGATGATCATCCCAACTACCCTTAAAATCCATGACTCAAGATCTCAGTATATCTTCTAATGTCTGAATTGTTCTCTCGCTCTGCCCATCAGTTTGTGGATGATAAGCCGTACTCAAATTCAACTGCGTCCCCATCTATTCTTGCAGACTCCTCCAAAAGTTCAATGTGAATCATGGATCACGATCTGTCACTATCGAAACTGGTACTCCATGTCTGGAAATAACTTCCTTAACATAAAGTTTAGCTAACTGGTCTAAGTTATACTTAACCCGTATTGGCAAAAAGTGAGCCGACTTTGTTAATCGATCCACTATTACCCAAATTGCATTATACCCCTTCTGAGTAATCGGAAGTCCCACCACAAAATCCATTATAATATGCTCCCACTTCCACTCCGGAATCTCCAATGACTGTAATATGCCACTTGGTCGTTGATGTTCGACCTTAACTTTTTGACAAGTCAAGCACCTACTCACATACTCGGCTATCTCTCTCTTCATGTTCAGCCACCAAAAACTCTGTCGAAGGTCTTGATACATATTAGTACTACCAGGATGAATCGAGTACCTCAAACTATGAGCTTCTTATAACACTTGCTCCTTTAATTCCATCTCATTCGGAACCCAAATTCTGCCTTCAAATCTTAATAACCCCTCGTTATCAAGACTATACTTAATATCTTTTTCATTGACTATTCACTTCTTCATCTAGTTACACTCATCGTTTCTGAGCTGTACCTCCTTGACTCTCTCTACAATAGTAGATTGAATCTCCGTCAGAAATGCAGGCCTCTCATCCCGATTCACTTTCAAGAACTTCACCTCTATCTCCATCCTAGCCATCTCTGTTATTAACTCAATTTTAGTCATTAACATAGACAACTTCTCCCGACCCTTTCTACTTAAGGCATCGGCAACTACATTGGCTTTTCCAAGGTGATACAGGATTTCACAATCATAATCCTTTATCAACTCCAGCCATCTCCTTTGTCTCATATTCAACTCCTTCTATGTGAAGATATATTTTAGACTCTTATGGTCTATGAATATCTCACATTTCTCTCTGTAAGGATAATGTCTCTATATCTTTAAGGAAAATACTACCGCGGACAGTTCCAGATCATGAGTAGGGTAAACTTTCTCATAATCCTTCAACTGCCGTGATGCATATGCAATGACCTTGCCATGCTTCATGAGCACGCAACCAAGTCCTCTATACGAAGCATCGCTATAAACTACGAAATTTCCTGTATCATCAGGTAATGACAATACATGTACTTCACTTAATCTTTTCTTCAGTTCTTGAAAACTGTCTTCACACTTCTCAGTCCACACGTACTTCACCGTCTTTCTTGTCAAATTAGTCAACGGAGTAGCTATTTTAGAAAAATCTTGGATAAATCTTCGATAGTATCCCACTAACACTAGGAAACTCCGCACCTCAGTCGACATTTTCGATTGTTCCCAATTCATCACGGCTTCCACCTTCGCTGGATCTACGGAAATCTCCTCATGGTCAATGACATGACCTAAAAATTGTACCCTTTCCAACCAAAATTCACACTTAGTGAACTTCACATATAACTTTCTCAGTGTCTCCAACACTATTCTTAAGTGTTCAACATGATCTTCTGGCGTCTTAGAATAGAATAGAATATCATCGATAAACACCACAATGAACTTGTCCAAATATTGTTTGAACACTCTGTTCATCATATCCATAAATGCAGTTGGTGCATTAGTCAACCCAAATGACATCACCAGAAACTCATAATGACCATAACGAGTCCTGAATGCCATCTTTGGTACATCCTCCTTCCTAACCTTCAACTGATGATACCCTGTCCTCAAATCTATTTTAGAAAAATACTTTGCCCTTTTCAACTGATCAAAAGATCATCGATTCTGGGTAATGGGTATTTATTTCTTTATCGTTAACTTGTTCAACTCTCGATAGTCGATACAAGTCTTAACGATCTGTCTTTCTTCTTTACAAACATTACCGGTGCTCCCCACGACGAAACACTCGATTGAATGTACTTTCTATCCAATAGTTCTTGTAACTGAACAATTAGCTCCTTCATCTTCACTGGCGCTATACGATACGGTGCTCTGGAAACTGGTGCCGCTCTTGGCACAATGTCTATTACGAATTCTGTAACAATCCAGAATTTTAAATTTTAATTCTAAATAATTATTGATTTATATAAATATTTTAATTGATGTGTTATTATTGGATAAATATTTATTTAAGGTGAGTTGATTTGATTATTTATTTGTTAAATAAATAATTTACTAAAGTTAAGGAAATTGATTATCATGAGATTATAATGATTAAATGAATTATTATAATGATATTTTAATTTGAATTTGTAATTAAAATGATGTGTTAGTTGATTAAATAAAATTATATTTATAAAAAAATTATAATTATGTTGTATTGATTTATGTGGTAAATTAATTTAATAAATTATTATTAGAATTAATTAAATTGAATATTAAAATCTAATTAAATAAAGTGTGACCATAAACTATACTATAAGGGAGTTATTAAAATAAGTTAAAGGAGGTTAATTCAGTTTTGCCAAATAAGGCTTAATGCATATTAAGTCTTTAATTTAAATATGTTTTACCAAACAAGACATAAGAATTTAATTGATTATGTGACGCCCCCAAAATAGGTATACATCACCTATTCTGAGTCGCCAAATATATGTTACAGAATACAAATACAATCTTAAATATACAACATGAGCTGTGAGTTTTAATACAATTATTGTCTTCTAGACAGTATTCAAACTCAAAATAAGTCCTCAATACATTTATTATCACACTATTTCATAGAATAGTGAGGACTACTAATGCTATCATCTGGACCGTCACTCTGTTTCCCAACTAGTCCCTGCTACGTTCTCATTTCCTCAAGAGAACAATGAAAGCAAAAGGGTGAGCTCAACTAGCCCAGTAAGAAATATTATGGCTAAGATAATGCAGAATAAATTATCGTTAGCCTTCAACAGTGTTAAACTGATACAATATAACAAACATCATGTTTAACTACAACGGAACAAGTAATCCATTAGAAGAGTCAAGTAGAAATAAAATCTACTATCTTCTATGATTTAAAAGGTGTTTCATCACTTTTATCGCTGAGACTCAGCTTATTAAATAAACCACGTCATCCCTGCACTACGGCTAAGGATATTCATTAGTATCACGACCACAAATTATCCATGCACTACGGGCCAAGGATATTCGTGTTTTCATCAATGGTCATGACTATACCGAATAATCCCTGGTCATAATCATACCAAAAACTGTCCATCAATGCACTACAAGCCACTGAGGACTTTCAGTACATCATTCGTCACATTACGGTCATGATTATACCGAATAATCCCCGGTCATAATCATACCAAGTCCATTTATGCACGTAAGCCAAAGATGACTTTCAACATAATATAAACATGAGGATGATGACAATGACATAATAATTCAATCAAAACAAGTTCAAGAATTAAATTTTAAAGATTTATAAGTTAATTTATCATGAACTCAAAAACGTCCAAATTGTCAACATGATACTGCTTTGTGGAGTAAAATTCAAGAATGCTCAAAAGAATATTACCATTAAAATATACTGGATGAAGCGCAAATATCCAGGATATTTTACTAATTTCATGGAGTATAGAAGCCAAAACTTTAACCAACTGAGTATAATAGAATATATGAAACTGCAAATAGATTTTCGCCTGCCTTGCGGTAATCCACGTAGACAGATCATTTCCATAATTTAATAAGGAATGAATACAAAGGATCATTCACCATGCATGTGGTAATCCACATAGACATGTTATTCAAATGTAATAATAAAGAATGGAACCAGTCATGCATAATCCATGATGCATGTGATATTCCAATAGAATAATAAAGAATGGAATAATGAAGAATTCACCATGCATGCGATAGATCCATGCGAGATAGTTTATTCCAAATGTAATAATAAATAATGGAACTGTCATCATGTAATACGCACGCATGTGATATTCCAATGTAATAATAAAGAATGGAATAACAAAAGACTTCACCGGGCATGCGATAGACCTGCATGACAAGTTATTCCAATGTAATAATAAATAATGGAACCAAAGTCATGCGTAATATGCATGCATGTGATATTCCAATGTAATAATAAAGAATGGAATAATGTAAGAATTTCACCATGTATGCGGTACTTCAGATAGATAAAAGTTATTCCAACATAATAATACTGTAATGGAATAATAGAAGAATTTCACCATGTATGCGGTAGATTGTGACAGACAAGTAATTCCAACATAATAATAAAGAATGGAATAATGAGAAAATTTTCACCATGTATGCAGATTGCAGATGTATAAAAGTTATTCCAACATAATAATAAGGAATGGAATAACAATAGCTCTCTTTATGAATACGAAAGAATTAAATAATACCCCATACCTCAAAAGAAGACTGGATACTGGAATAGTGATGTAGCAGACTTCTCTTCTTCTTTCTCTCTATAATAATTGCTCTATAGCTTTAGTGAATTGGTGAGAAATGAAGGAAGAATGAGCTTCTATTTATAAGAAAATATAGTTTCGATAATTGCACATTTTGGGGCTCAAAATATTACAATACAATACCTTCAACTTGTCTTTCATTTTTAATTTAGTCCTGCAAGTATTATTAAACTTTCACCACCTCCCCTAATAGTAAATAATGTGAATCAATAGTTCAATCATGTGAATCAATAGTTATAATCATGTGAAAATACGAATTACAGTGTAATACCTCCATCTATACCTCTATTTTTAACTTAGTCATGCAAGTATTATCAAACTTGCACCAACTCCCCTAATAGTATAAGAATGTGAATCAATAGTACACACATATGAACAAATAGTTATAATCATGTGAATTAATAGCAATTAATTGCTCATTTATTCGATTAATTATCCGATTGGTCAATATAACCTCCAGACATCAATTATTATCGAAATAAATGTCGATTTCCACTAACACTAGCAATCCCAACATAATGGAAATATTTTTCTCAAAAATTTCATTTTTGAAATTTTGAAGTTTGACTTTTTCTGAAAAAGTCAACTATTGACTTTTTTGACATAAAAGTCAACCCCAACAAATTTTGTGTTTATAGTCTATTTCTACTAATTTCATCGTTCTGGACTCAAATATCACGTCCGCGTCTCCAAATTCAACTCCGAACTCAAATTCAATTTTTAATAACATTCATCATTAATATTATAACTCATAATATTTAACAAACTGTGTCGTTCCTGTGAGAAAGAGGGGCTTTCCAATAAGGATTTCTCCCTATGCCGCCGCAATTAAGTGACCAAACCTCTCCTTGGCGTAACTTCTAGACATTGTAAATATTGCAATTTAATAATATGAATAACTTTGTCGTCTCAATTATTGATTTAATAATATATAAAATATTATGCAGATGATACTATGACAATAATCGAATCAATAATATGAGAGATATGATGCAACAATTACTATAGCAATAATAGAGTATAACTGAGTGACTTCTCACATAAGCATCAATAATCAATAATGTGTGCTACTATGCATGCCCAATGCCAGACATCAGATTTCTTTTACTACTGGGATAGTTCAACAGTTTAACGGTAAAACTTCCGCCGTTATTTTTATAAAAGATAATTATGTCATTTTCTAACTACGATAATACTTCCATTGTGGGGTCCACTAATGATTGTGTGTTGTCGCATTTAATATTCCATGTTAAAACGAATATTCCCCGACCAATCGAATATTATATAACCACTTGCTTACTTCATAAAATTTGTAAATATTACCAACAACTATAATATTATATCAAATCCACACCATAATATTCTAAAAAATATTTTGAGAAATTTAAATCTTTATTCATAAAATTTGGGGTCTCACAATCTCCCCTCCTTATGAAATTTCGCCCTCGAAATTTACGTACGTACCTAGTATGCCGAAGAGATAAGGATACCTTGACTTTATTTTAGATTCTAACTCTTAAGGTATAACCTTTGAGTGTTGAATACGATCCTTCTTATCCAAGATTTTAACATGTATCTCCTCATACGTTAAATCTTCTGCTATCTCATCTAGTTCTAATTTAATAACGTGGTTCGGGTCATCCACATATTTACGTAACATCGATACTTGAAAAACGTTATGAACACGTGACATACTTGGCGGTAAAACGAGTCTATAGGCCACAGTTCCTACTTCATCGAGGATTTCAAATGGGCCAATTAAATCGAGGGTTGAGATTTCCTCTCTTCATCGATTCTTGCTTCTAGAATAACGCCCTCTTGAACCTTCTTCTTCATATTCATCAGCTCCAGGTGTGTTGTGACGCCCCCAAAATAGGTATACATCACCCATCTTCAACCCAAAATAGGTATACATCACCCATCTTAAGTCGCCAGAGACATGGTACATAAATTCAAATACAAACTTAATTATACAACTATCGGGTAATATACGACAAAACTTAATCTAAGAGTTTTAATAAGAATATTGTCATCTAGACAATATCCACTCTCAAATAGAGTCCTCATTACATTTATTGTCACACTATTTTATAGAATAGTGAGGACTACTATAACACCATCTCGGACCATCACTCCGTTCCCCGACTAGTCCCGACTACGTTCTCATTTCCCGAAGAGAACAATAAAAGTAAAAGGGTGAGCTCAACTAGCCCAGTAAGAAATATTATGACTAAGATAATGCAGGATAAATTATCATTAGCCTTCAACAATGTTAACTGATAAAATACAATAGACATCAAGTTTAACTGCAGTGGAACAAGCAATCCATTAGAAGAGTCAAGTAGAGCATGATATCTACTATCTTCTATGATTTAAAATGTTTTCTTCAATTTTTATCGCTGAGACTCAGCTTAATAACTAAACCACGTCATCCCTGTACTACGACCAAGGATATTCATTAGTATCACGACCATAAATTATCCATGCACTACGGGCCAAGGATATTCGTGTTTTCATCAATGGTCATGATAAGGCCAACAACTGTCCATCAATGCACTACAGGCCAATGAGGACTTTTACCACATCATTTGTAACATTACGGTCATGACTATACCGAATAATCCCTGGTCATAATCATACCAAGTCCATCTATGCACTACAGGCCACAGATGACTTTCAACATAATATAAACATGAGGATGATGACAATGACATAATAATTCAAAAAAACAAGTTCAAGAATTAAATTTTAAAGATTCATAAGTTAATTTATCCTGAACTCAAAAACGTCCAAATTGTCAACATGATACTGCTTTGTGGAGTAAAATTCAAGAATGCTCAGAAGAATATTTCCATGAAAAGATATTGGATGAAGCGCAAATATCCAGGATATTCTACTAATTTCATGGAGTATAGAAACAAAAACTTAAACCAACTAAGTATAATAGAATATATGAAACTGCAAATGGATTTTTGCCTGTCATGCGGTAATCCACGTAGACAGATCATTTCCATAATTTAATAAGGAATGAATACAAAGGATCATTCACCATGCATGCGGTAATCCATATAGATATGTTATTCCAACAGAATAATAAAGAATGTAATAAAAGAAGAATTCACCAGGCATGCGATAGACCGCACAAACAGGTTAATCCCAACGGAATAATAAAGAATGGAACCAGGTCATACGTAATCCGCGCATGCATGAGGATATTCCAATGTAATAATAAAAAGAACGGAACCAGTCATGTTTAATCCGCATGCATGACGGGATGTTCCAACATAATAATAAAGAATGGAACCAGTCATGCATAATCCGCATGCATGTGATGTTCCAATGTAATAATAAAGAATGGAATAACAATGTAATTCACCGTGCATGCGATAGACCGCACAGACGTGTTATTCTAATGTAATAATAAATAATGGAATAATAGAAGAATTTCACCATGTATGCGGTATTTGACAGATAGGTTATTCCAACATAATAATAAAGAATGGAATAACAACTCTTACGAGTATTGAAAGAAAATAACTCTCTTCATGAATACGAAAGAATAATACCCCTTACCTTAGAAGAAACTGGATATTGGAATAGTGAGGTAGCAGACTTCTCTTCTTCTTTCTCTCTATAATTTCTCTCTATAATAATTATTATAAAGCTTTAGTGATTTGGTGAGAAATGAAGGAAGAATGAGCTTCTATTTATAGGAAAATATAGTTTCGATAATTGAACGTTTTGGGGCTCTAAATAGTACAGTACAATACCTTCAACTTTTCTTTCATTTTTAATTTAGTCCTGCAAGTATTAACAAACTTGCACCACCTCCCCTAATAGTAAATAATGTGAATTAATAGTTCAATCATGTGAATCAATAGTTATAATCATGTGAAAATACGAATTATAGTATAGTACCTCCATCTATACCTCCATTTTTAACTTAGTCATGCAAGTATTATCAATCTTGCACCAACTCCCCTAATAGTAA
Organism: Panax ginseng; assembly: GCA_020205605.1. NCBI lineage: Eukaryota > Viridiplantae > Streptophyta > Magnoliopsida > Apiales > Araliaceae > Panax > Panax ginseng. The sequence continues at coordinate 44,074,443 of CM035131.1, forward strand.
AAGAATGTGAATCAATAGTACACACATGTGAACAAATAGTTATAATTATGTGAATGAATAGAAATTAATTGCTCATTTATTCGATTAATTACCCGACTGGTCAATATAACTTCCAGACATCAATTAATATCGAAATAAATGTCGATTTCCACTAACACTAATAATTCCAACACAATGGAACTATCAATTTCATCTTTAATCAACACGAACTTATTCATCATTAATATTATAACTCACAATATTTAACAACCAGGTCGTTCCCAGGAAAGAGGGGGGTTTTCGATAAGGATTTCTCTTTATTGGCGCGCAATTAGATGACCAAACCTCTCTTTGACAGAACTTCTAGACATTGTAAATATTTCAATTTAATAATATGAATAACTTTATCGTCTCAATTATTGATTTAATATAATCTAATCAATAATATGAGAGATATGATGCAGCAATTACTGTAGCAATAATTGAGTATAACTGAGTGACTTCTTACGTAAGTATCAATAATCAATACCGTGTGCTACTATGCAACCACGTGTATTACTGTACTTTTACTACCGGGTAGTTCAACAGTTTAACGGTAAAACTTCCGCCGTTATTTTTATAAAAAGATAATTTTGTCGGTTTCTAACTACGACAATACTTCCATTGTGGGGTCCACCAATGATTGTGCCGTCGTATGAATATTCCCTGTTAAAACGAATATTCCCTGAACAATCGAATATTATATAATCACTTTCTTACTTTGCGAAATTTGTAAATATTACCCACAACTATAACATTATATTATATCCACGCTATAATATTCAAAAATATATTTTGAGAGAAATTAATCTTTATTAATAAAAGTTGGGGTCTTACAACCTCCCCTTCTTATGAAATTTCGTCCTCAAAATTAGGGACGTACATGGTATATCGAAGATGTGAGGATATCTTGATTTCATTTCAGATTCTAACTCCCAGGTCATTTCCTCAACATCATGGTTTCTCCACAAAACTTTGACTTGAGGTATAACTTTAGAGCGTAGAATATGATCCTTCTTATCCAAGATTTTAACAGGTACCTCTTCATATGTTAAATCTTCCGTTATCTCGTCCGGTTCTAATTCAGTAATATGGTTCGGGTCTTTCACATATTTACGTAACATAGATATGTGAAAAACGTTATGAACACGAGACATACTTGGCGGTAAGGCGAGTTTATAGGCCATAGTTCCTACTCGATCGAGGATTAAAAATGGGCCAATGAATCGAGGATTGAGCTTTCCTCTCTTTCCAAATCTTGTAACTCCTTTCCATGGAGCAACACGTAACAACACATGATCTTCAATATCGAATTCCACGTCCTTTCGATGAAGATCAGCATAACTCTTTTGTCGATCTTGTGAGGTTTTTATACGTTGTCAGATCGTTTGAATCTTTTCCGTAGTTATACGTACCAAATCTGGTCCCAACAACGTTGCTTCACCCACCTTATCCCAGCATACTGGAGAATGACACTTTCTTCCATACAACGCCTCAAATGGAGCCATGCCAATACTTGTTTGATAACTATTATTGTAGGAAAACTCCACCAATGGTATGAACTTGTCCCAACTTCCCTTGAAGTCAAGGACACAGAGTCTTAATAAATCCTCAAGAGTTTGAATAGTCCTCTCTGATTGTCCGTCCATTTGAGGATGATACGCCGAACTAAATCGTAAATCTGTGCCCATAGCTTTTTGCAAACTAACCCAAAATCTTGAAGTGAATCTTGGGTCTCGATCAGAAACTATGGATATTGGCATACCATGAAATCTTACAATCTCATTTATGTACATACTAGCAAGACGTTCAAGTGTATAAGTTTCTCGTATCAGTAAGAAATGAGCAGACTTGGTCAATCTATCAACAATGACCCAAATCGCATTTATGCCTTGAGAAACCTTTGGAAGACCAGTAACGAAATCCATGGAAATGTGCTCCCACTTCCATTCTGGAATTTCAAGTGGTTGCAATGGACCTTTTGGCACTTGATGCTCCGCCTTGACTCGTTGACAAGTTAGACACCTTGAGATAAACCCCGCTATCTCTCTCTTCATATTGCTCCACCAAAATGTATGTCAAAGATTACGATACATTTTGGTACTCCCAAGATGGATTGCAAATGGTGTGTTGTGCGACTCCATCATGATTTTATACTTCAAGTCAGAATTGTTAGGAACACAAAGTCTGGAGTTGAGTCGAAGTATTCCTTCTTCATCAATTCTTGCTTCTGAAATAACACCTTCTCGTACTTTCTTCCCCATACGTATCAGCTCCAAGTCTGTAGCTTGAGCAGCTTTAACTTTATCGATTAAAGTTGGTTCCACTCATATATTCGCCATCATCACATGGGTCCCTAGAATCTTTAACTCTATTTCCATCCTTTCCAAGTCATACACAATGGGCCTTTGCATTGCATTGACAATAATTCACTCGTGCCTGCATATGATCTTCTACTTAATGCGTCAGCTACTACGTTCGTTTTTCCAGGATGGTATTGGATGGTATGATCATAATCTTTTAACAGCTCAAGCCAACGTCGTTGCCGCATGTTGAGTTCCTTTTGAGTGAAGAAATATTTGAGGCTTTTATGATCCGTATAGATCTCCACCTTCTCTTCATACAGGTAATGCCTCCAAATCTTAAGCGTAAAAACGACAGCGGCCAACTCTAAATCATGAGTAGGATAATTCCTCTCATATTCTTTGAGTTGCCGAGAGGCATAGGCTATGACTTTCCCATGTTGCATGAGAACCCATCCTAACCCTTTGCCCGAAGCATCACTATAGATGACAAATCCCTCCGAGCCAGATGGTATTGTCGTAACGAGTCTTTGAAATAAGTCTCCTCTTGAGTTCTTGAAAACTCTTAACACATTCTTCGCTCCAACCGAACTTTGTATCTTTCCGAGTCACCGAAGTTAATGGAGAGAAGCGATTCGAGAAAACCTTCTACGAATCTCCGATAATAACCAGCTAAGCCGAGAAAGCTACGTACTTTGGTCACTGATTTAGGTTGCTCCCAGCTTTAAATAGCTTCAATCTTTGCTGGGTCAACAGATATTCCATGATTTGATACTACGTGCCCAAGGAATGCTACTTCCTCAAGTCAGAACTCGCATTTCTTCAACTTGGCATAAAGCTTGTTTTCACGAAGCTTTTGGAGTATCAGCCTTAAGTGTTGCTCATGATCTTCACGGCTTTTGGAATATATGAGGATGTTATAAATAAAGAAAACCATAAAGTGATCCAAATATTTCTTGAATACTCGGTTCATCATGTCCATGAAGGCAGCAGGAGCATTAGTCAATCCAAAAGACATAACTAGGAATTCATAATGCCCGTACCAAGTTCTGAAAGCTGTCTTTGGAATGTCATCGGTTCTAATCTTCAATTGGTGATATCCGGAATGAAGATCAATCTTTGAAAAGAATTTTGCGCCTTACAACTGGTCAAACAGGTCATCAATGTGAGGCAATGGATATCTATTTTTGATAGTGACATGGTTTAACTCCCGATAATCAATACAAAGTCGCATACTCCCATCTTTCTTCTTCATTTAATAGAACAGTGTGCACCCCAAGGAGAAGTACTAGGACTTAATGAAACCGATGTCTAACAATTCCTCGCAATTGGGTCTTTAACTCCTGAAGTTCAATAGAGCCATTCGATATGGGGCTTTGGAAATGGGTTTTGTCTTCGGGTTCAAGGTCGATACAAAATTCAATTTCATGCTCGGGGTAGGCAGAAGTTCTTGTGGAATACGTCAGAAATTTATTAATAATAGAAATATCATTCAAAACTGACGTATTTTTGTTTAAATACGTGAGATGAGCTAAGAAAGCTTGACATCCATTTTTTAATAAACGAATAGCTTTATGGCTTGTGATGACAGTGATTGATTTTAATGGTTTGGTTGCTTAAATTCTAATAATATGTTGGTTAGGAATATGAAAGCTAACAACCTTACGAAAACAATCAATTTTTGCATGATGAGTAGTTAACCAATCAATCCCTAAAATCACATCAAATGTAAGTATTTTCAAAGAAATAAGATCAACAGGTAATGTGCAGTTTCCGATTTGAACTAAACAAGACTTATAAACAGTGGATGTAATGAAGGTTTCTCCCAACGGAGTTTCAACAGATAAGTCAAAGTCCAATTTCTCCGGAGTCAAATTTAAATATTGAGCACAAGTAGGAGAAATAAAAGAATGGGTAGAACCGGTATCAAATAAGGTATAGACTTCGTTAGAGTTTATGATAAGCTTACCTGTGATGACCTCGTTCGGGTTCCTTACTTTCTGGGAGGTCACAACAAACGCTCTCCCTTGAACTACCGGCTTTGACTTTTCTGGGACGGCCTTTGGTGCCTCCATCCCAGCTGAACTTGCCTTCCTTAAATGACAAAATCGAGCTAGGTGACCTTCTCTTCCACAATTGTAACAGGTTTTGGACTGCTGCGTACAATTTGGACTGATATGTCCCTCCCCTCTGCATTTGAAGCATATGATAGGTGGTCATTCTCGTTCCTTAATAACGGGCGCTGATGCTGACGTCTTTCCATCATTGTTGAATCTCCTCTTCTTGAAATGCCCATTCTTATTGTTTTGGTCATGATTACCACCAAAGTGGTTACCATTTCAGGCATGTTGATTCCCTCCACGCTTATTGTCACCGCTTTGATGACTGTTATCACTGGTATTATCATTTTGCTGGCTGCTCTCTTTTGGTTGGGTTGACTCATTATCGTGCTCCAATAACTGAGCCCTATTAACAACATCTGAATACAAACACAGTTTATGAGAGATAAGGTATTGACGTATCTCGGGTTTCAAACCTCTTAGAAATATTCGCGTCATTCTCTCCTCATTATCAACCAAATGGGACGCAAACTGGGACAACTCGACAAACTTAGCTTCGATCGCGACGACCTGGCCATGTTGTTTTGCTCCGCTTTAATGAACTCTACCTCTTTCATGTGACGAATACTTTTGAGAAAGTACTTATCGTTGAATAGTTCTTGGAACTTCTCCCAACACATCTTCAGTGCGGCAGGTTGAGTAAGCTTTACAGATTCCCACCAGTAATCTGCCTCTGAACGCAACATGAAGGTGGCAAAGGGAAACTTTTGCTCCTCGGAGCATCCCAAGACATCAAATATCTTGTTGATCTGATTTATCCACGTCTCCACCTTAAGTGGTTTTGGCTCTCCAAAAAACTTCGGTGGTCCCAACTCCTTGAACTGTTTAGCAGTGATCGTCCAAGAGCTACCAATGTTTCCACCTGCATTTTGGACAGGAGCCGCTCTCGCCTGATGTTGCATGAATTGCATAAAGCCTCTGAACATTTCATCATTCATCATTTGGTCATTGTTGTTTACCTGAGGATTATTGTCTTCCTGTTACACATTATCCTGGGTATTAATCTGTGGTGACTCAACGGTCTCATGTGCTTCATTGCTTATCTCAACAATTTCGGATGCCATTTTCAAATACTGCCACAAAACAAGAGTTAATTATCATATCACATATTATCCCTATCCTCTGACCGACCAATTAAATACCAAATAAACTTAGGTAGGTCATACTAGCAAAGGAATTCCCCGTATCTCCCCTCCTAGTTCTTGTCTCACATCTTAGGCAGGGATAATATCCCTAAGCTTTGATACCAACTGTGACGCCCCCAAAACAGGTATACATCACCCATCTTGAGTCGCCAGATATATGGTACATAAATTTAAATACAAACTTAATTATACAACTATCGGGTAATATATGACAAAACATAATCTAAGAGTTTTAATAAGAATATTGTCATCTAGACAATATCCACTCTCAAATAGAGTCCTCATTACATTTATTATCACACTATTTTATAGAATAATGAGGACTACTATAACACCATCTCGGGCCATCACTCTGTTCCCCGACTAGTCCCGGCTACGTTCTCATTTCCTGAAGAGAACAATGAAAGCAAAAGGGTGAGCTCAACTAGCCCCGTAAGAAATATTACGACTAAGATAATGCAGGATAAATTATCATTAGCCTTCAACAATGTTAAACTGATAAAATACAATAGATATCAAGTTTTACTGCAGCGGAATAAGCAATCCATTAGAAGAGTCAAGTAGAGCATGATATCTACTATTTTCTCTTATTTAAAATGTTTTCATCAATTTTTATCACTAAGACTCAGCTTAATAAATAAACCACGTCATCCCTACACTACGGCCAAGGATATTCATTAGTATCTTGACCACAAATTATCCATGCACTACGGGCCAAGGATATTCGTATTTTCATCAATGGTCATGATCATGCCAACAACTGTCCATCAATGCACTACGAGACAATGAGGAATTTTACCACATCATTTGTAATATTACAGTCATAACTATACCGAATAATCCCTGGTCATAATCATACCAAGTCCATCTATGCACTGCAGGCCACAAATGACTTTCAACATAATATAAACATGAGGATGATGACAATGACATAATAATTCAATAAAACAAGTTAAAGAATTAAATTTTAAAGATTTATTAGTTAATTTATCCTGAACTCAAAAACGTCCAAATTGTCAACATGATACTGCTTTGTGGAGTAAAATTCAAGAATGCTCAGAAGAATATTTCCATGAAAAGATACTGGATGAAGCGCAAATATCTAGGATATTCTACTAATTTCATGGAGTATAGAAGCCAAAACTTTAACCAAATGAGTATAATAGAATATATGAAACTGCAAATGGATTTTTGCCCACCATGCGGTAATCCACGTAGACAGATCATTTCCATAATTTAATAAGGAATGAATACGAAGGATCATTCACCCTGCATGCGGTAATCCACATAGACAGGTTATTCCAACAGAATAATAAAGAATGGAATAACAGAAGAATTCACCAGGCATGCGATAGACCGCACAAACATGTTATTCCCAACAGAATAATAAAGAATGGAACTAGGTCATGCGTAATCCATACAGACATGATATTCCAATAAAATAATAAAGAATGGAACCAGGTCATGGGTAATCCGCACATACAGGATGTTCCAACAGAATAATAAAGAATGGAACCAGGTCATGCGTAATCCGCATGCATGTGATGTTCCAACAGAATAATAAAGAGTGGAACTGTGTCATGCGTAATCCGCATGCATGTGATGTTCCAATAGAATAATAAAGAATGGAATAACAATGTAATTCACGTGCATGCGATAGATCGCATGCATGTGTTATTCCAACATAATAATAAAGAATGGAATAATAGAAGAATTTTACCATGTATGTTGTACTTCGCATAGACAGGTTATTCCAACATAATAATAAAGAATGGAATAACAACTCTTATGAGTATTGAAAGAAAATAACTCTCTTCATGAATATGAAAGAATAATACCCCTTACCTTAGAAGAAACTGGATATTGGAATAGTGAGGTAGCAGACTTCTCTTCTTCTTTCTCTATAATAATTGCTCTAAAGCTTTAGTGAATTGGTGAGAAATGAAGGAAGAATGAGCTTCTATTTATAGGAAAATATAGTTTCAATAATTGCACGTTTTGGGGCTCGAAATATTACAAAGATAATACCTTCCACTTTTTTTCTTCATTTTTAATTTAGTCCGAAAGTATTATCAAACTTGCACCCCTCCCTAATAGTAAATAATGTGAATCAATAGTTCAATCATGTGAATCAATAGTTATAATCATGTGAAAATATGAATTATAGTATAGTACCTCCATCTATACCTCCATTTTTAACTTAGTCATGCAAGTATTATCAATCTTACACCAACTCCCCTAATAGTACAAGAATGTGAATCAATAGTACACACATGTGAAAAAATAGTTATAATCATGTGAATAATAGCAATTAATTGCTTATTTATTCGATTAATTACCCGACTGGTCAGTATAACTTCCAAACATCAATTAATAATATGAACTTATTTATCATTAATATTATAACTCACAATATTTAACAACCAGGTCATTCCCAGGAAAGAGAGGGCTTTTCGATAAGGATTTCTCTTTATTGGCACGCAATTAGATGACCAAACCTCTCCTTGACAGAATTTCTAGACATTGTAAATATTGCAATTTAATAATATGAATAACTTTGTTGTCTCAATTATTGATTTAATAATATATCATATTATACAGATGATACTGTGACAATAATCGAATCAATAATATGAGAGATATGATGCAACAATTACTGTAGCAATAATTGAGTATAACTGAGTGACTTCTCATATTATGACGAAGAGAATAGTACCTCGAAATTTCGCCCTCGAAATTTACGTACGTACCTGGTATGCCGAAGAGATGAGGATACCTTGACTTCATTTCAGATTCTAACTCTTCAGGTATAACCTTTGAGTGTTGAATACGATCCTTCTTATCCAAGATTTTAACACTTATCTCCTCATACGTTAAATCTTCTATTATCTTGTCTAGTTCTAATTTAATAACGTGGTTCGGGTCATCCACATATTTACGTAACATCGATACGTGAAAAACGTTATGAACATGCGACATACTTGGCGGTAAAACGAGTCTATAGGCCACAGTTCCTACTCCATTGAGGATTTCAAATGGGCCAATTAAATCGAGGGTTTAGATTTCCTCTCTTCATCAATTCTTGCTTCTAAAATAACGCCCTCTTGAACCTTCTTTTTCATATTCATCAGCTCCAGGTGTGTAGTTTGAACGGCTTTAACTTTATTGATTAAAGTCAATTCTACTCGTATATTTGTTATCTTCACGTGGGTCCCTAGTATCTTTAACTCTATCTTCATCATTTGTAAATTATACGAAATGGGTTTTTGTGTTAAAAACATCGCACTCATAAACGCATACTATCTTCTACTCAACGCGTCAGCTACCACGTTCTCTCTTCCACGATGATATTGAATGGTATGATCGTAATCTTCAACAGCTCGAGCCAACGTCCTTGGCGCATGATACGTTCATTTTGGTTGAAGAAATGGGTTTTGTACTGGGGTTAATACAAAATTCAATTTCACGCTCTAGGGGTAAGCTAAGAAGTCTTCAGGAATACGTCAGGAAATTTATTAATGATAGAAATATCATTCAAAACTGTGACCCTCATCCAAGACTTGGATAGCACGTCACATTGATTCCTATCAACATGCCATCGTCATTCACGGTGTCTCCTATAAAAAGTCTGGCTTCGGTGCATTTCACACAAGGAAGTCACCAGCGAAAGGCTCAGGGCTCTTTACTTATGGCTTAATATAACAGTGATTGACTTTAGGGTTTGGTTGCTTGAATTCTCATAACAGGTTGGTTAGGAATATGAAAGCTAACAACCTTATAAAAATAATCAATTTTGGCATGATGAGTAGTTAACCAATCGATTCCTAAAATCACATCAAGGGCAAGTATTTTCAAAGAGATAAGATCGACGAGTAACGTGAAAGTGTCGATTTGAATTAAACAAGATTTATTAATAGTGGATGTAATGAAGGTTTCTCCTAACAAAGTTTCAACAGATAAGTTAAAGTCTAATTTCTCAAGAGCTAAGTTCAAACGTTGAACACAACTAGGTGAAATACAAGAGTGGGTAGAACCGGTATCGAATAAGGAATATACATCACAAGATTTTATGATTAACTTACCAGTGATAACTTCGTTCAAGTTCCTCGATAAACGCTCTCACTTAAACTACCGAATTTGACTTATCTGGGACATCCTTTGGCGTCACCATCCCAGTTGGACTTAACTTTGCAATAGAGTACATTCCACCCTTAATTGTTTCGTCACATTCCTAATCCATGATTCGAATCATTACTCTCCAATCCATTAGAAGAGTCATCCATTAGAAGAGTCATCCATCAAGTTTAACTGCAGTGGAACAAGCAATCCATTCGAAGAGTCAAGTAAAGAATAAAATCTACTATCTTCTATGATTTAAAAGGTTTTTCATCACTTTTATCGCTGAGACTCAGCTTATTAAATAAACCATATCATCCCTGCACTACGACCAAGGATATTCATTAGTATCACGACCACAAATTATCCATGCACTACGGGCCAAGGATATTCGTGTTTTCATCAATGGTCATGACTATACCGAATAATCAATGGTCATAATCATACCAAAAACTATCTATCAATGCACTACAGGCCACTGAGGACTTTCACCACATCATTCGTCACATTATAGTCATGATTATACCGAATAATCCCTGGTCATAATCATACCAAGTCCATCTATGCACTACAGGCCACAAATGACTTTCAACATAATATAAACATGAGGATGATGACAATGACATAATAATTCAATAAAACAAGTTCAAGAATTAAATTTTAAAGATTTATAAGTTAATTTATCCTGAACTCAAAAACGTCCAAATTGTCAACATGATACTGCTTTGTGGAGTAAAATTCAAAAATGCTCAGAAGAATATTTCCATGAAAATATACTAGATGAAGCGCAAATATCCAAGATATTCTACTAATTTCATGGAGTATAGAAGCCAAAACTTTAACCAACTGAGTATAATAGAATATATGAAACTACAAATGGATTTTTGCCCGCCATGAGGTAATCCACGTAGACAGATCATTTCCATAAGTTAATAAGGAATGAATACAAAGGAGCATTCACCATGCATGTGGTAATCCATATAGACAGGTTATTCTAACAAAATAATAAAGAATGGAACCAGGTCATGCGTAATCCGCACAGACAGGATATTCTAACAAAATAATAAAGAATGGAATAACAGAAGAATTCACTATGCATGTGATAGACCGCACAGACAGGGTATTCCAACAGAATAACAAATAATGCAACCAGGTCATGCGTAATACGCACAGACAGGATATTCCAACAAAATAATAAAGAATGGAATAATAGAAGACTTCACTGTGTATGCGATAAAAGATGCATAAAGTTATTCCAATAGAATATTAAATAATGGAACTGTGTCATGCGTAATACGATAGACATGATATTCCAATGTAATAATAAAGAATGGAATAATGTAAGAATTTCACCATGTATGCGGTATCAGCATAGGCGAGGTATTCAACATAATAATAAAGAATGGAATAATGTAAGAATTTCACCATGTATGCGGTGATTACATTGCATAAAAGTTATTCCAACATAATAATAAAGAATGGAATAACAGAATAATTTCACCATGTATGTGGTACTTCGCATAGACAGGTTATTCCAATATAATAATAGGGAATGGAATAACAATAGCTCTCTTCATGAATACGAAAGAAATAATAACCCTTACCTCAAAAGAAGACTGGATACTGGAATAGTGAGGTAGCAGACTTCTTTTCTTCTTTCTCTCTATAATTTCTCTCTATAATAATTGCTCTATAGCTTTAGTGAATTGGTGAGAAATGAAGGAGGAATGAGCTTCTATTTATAGGAAAATATAGTTTCGATAATTGAACGTTTTGGGGCTCAAAATAGTACAGTACAATACCTTCAACTTTTCTTTCATTTTTAATTTAGTCCTGCAAGTATTAACAAACTTGCACCACCTCCCCTAATAGTAAATAATGTGAATCAATAGTTCAATCATGTGAATCAATAGTTATAATCATGTGAAAATACGAATTACAGTGTAATACCTCCATCTATACCTCCATTTTTAACTTAGTCATGCAAGTATTATCAAACTTGCACCAACTCCCCTAATAGTACAAGAATATGAATCAATAGTACACACATGTGAACAAATAGTTATAATCATGTGAATTAATAGCAATTAATTGCTCATTTATTCGATTAATTACCTGATTGGTCAATATAACCTCCAAACATCAATTATTATCGAAATAAATGTCGATTTCCACTAACACTAACAATCCCAACATAATGGAAATATTTTTTTCAAAAATTTTATTTTTGAAGTTTGACTTTTTTTGAAAAAGTCAACTGTTGACTTTTTTGACATAAAAGTCAACCCCAGTAAATTTTGTGTTTATAGTCTATTTCTACTAATTTCATCGTTCCGGACTCAAATATCACGTCCGCGTCTCCAAATTCTACTCCGAACTCAAATTCAATTTTTAATAACATTCATCATTAATATTATAACTCATAATATTTAACAACCAGGTCGTTCCCAGGAAAGAGGGGGCTTTTCAATAAGGATTTCTCCCTATTGGCGCGCAATTAGGTGACCAAACCTCTCCTTGGAAGAACTTCTAGACATTGTAAATATTTCAATTTGATAATATAAATAACTTTGTCATCTCAATTATTGATTTAATAATATATAAAATATTATGCAGATGATACTGTGACAATAATCGAATCAATAATATGAGAGATATGATGCATCAATTACTGTAGCAATAATTGAGTATAACTGAGTGACTTCTCACATAAGCATCAATAATCAATACCGTATGCTACTATGTAACCACGCGTATTTCTGTACTTTTACTACCAGGTAGTTCAACAGTTTAATGGTAAACTCCCGCCGTTATTTTTATAAAAAGATAATTATGTCATTTTCTAACTACGACAATACTTCCGTTGTGGGGTCCACCAATGATTGTGCCGTCGTACGAATATTCCCTGTTAAAATGAATATTCCTTGACCAATCGAATATTATATAACCACTTGCTTACTTTGTAAAATTTGTAAATATTACCCACAACTATAACATTATATCAAATCCACACCATAATATTCAAAAAAAATATTTCGAGAAATTTAAATCTTTATTCATAAAATTTGGGGTCTCACAAATTATGTCATGATGATATGTGTATAGGATATTGTGAATCGAATTGTTACGGTTTAGCTTACATTCAAGGCAAGTTTCCTAAACCTTATTCTTATATTGAGCAAGTTTCTTGTATCTAGTTTGTTTATGATTATGCCAGTTTTCAAATTCTAAACTTTTGTTGAACAAGTTTCATAACTCTATTTATATTGTGCAAGCTTTTAAGACATTACTTCTTGAGATTGAGCAAGTTTCTCTAATCTTTAACTTGTTATTTTAGCATGCATGTTTCTACATTCTAATATATTAATGTTGAACAAGTTTTATTGTTCAATTTACTATTTGTTATGCATGCTCAATTTTCAATTCTAAATAACCTTATCTTAATATTGTTCAAGCAAGGTTTGTTATGTTATTTAATGTTTATGCTCGTAGATTATTCCTAAAGTATGACCTTAGTATACAATGTTGATTCACTTATGATTTATGCTATAGCATAATGTTATCACATTTTTATTCAACTAATCCTTAGTTGATGTTCGTAAACTCTAAATTACCTTGAAACCTATCCAAACAAAACTTACTTTGGTGCGAACTCGTATTCTAAATGCCGAGATTAACAACCCTATTATAGGGGATAAATTACGCATATCGTTGAAATGTTTATGCACAATACATTGTACGAAGGGCTGATCCCCCTAAGTACGAAGAGTCCTTATAGTCTTATGATCGTTAAAGTTTAAGTTGAAAGATTACTTATAACTATGGACATAGTTCGTGGTCTTATGACCCTCAGATATATATTTTATATTTTGATCATCATTGGTAGAGCATATTGTTCAGTTCTATTGAGTCTATTAATTGGCAGTTGTTATAAAGTTTTGTTCATTGTCATTTCAAGTGAGCATTGTTTGCTCACTCTTGCTTATATAACTATTACAGCTAAAGTTGAGAAGGTCGATGTACCTAGCACCAGTAAAGGAAAAGGAAAGATGAACAAGTATTAAAGACTTGTTAACATATTGACTTTTAATATTGTCAGACTTTGTTTTTAGTTATAGTGATGTAATTATTTAATTTTCTGTATATGATGTTTGTATTTAAAGGTTAGATAACCTTGGAGATTTTTATTGGACTTATTGATGTAACCCTTTAATGGGAAGGTTTATTATTAAATTTTATTATGTTTGGGTAGTTAGATATGAATGTTTTTATCAAGTTAACACCAAATCTGGTGGAAATGAAGTACCCAGATTTGGGGGTGTCACAAGTTGGTATCAAAGCTTTAGGTTATGAACCTTAGGTGGGGAAAAGCCTTAGGAAGTAACCTTTAAAAAGATAGTGGTGATAAACTCTTATCGAGTTTTAAGAAAGAAATAATAAAACACTTATGTGCTTATGTGGTTGCAACCTATGTGCTCGTGAGGGTGGAGTAGTAATGATTAGTAATTAAAACTTAAAATTTTTGTTGTCAGGATGGCTAATATAGGAGAATCCAGTCAGGCTAGGGAGGAAGGACCTCAGATGCCTAGAGAGGAGGAGTCTCGTGACATTCAGGTGGTTTGGGAACAACTACTGCCATGGGAAATGTGACGCCCCCAAAATAGGTATACATCACCCATTCTGAGTCGCCAAATACATGGTACAGAAAAAACTACAAATTCATTAATACAATTATCGTGCAAAATACGAAAACACATGAACTGTGAGTTTAAATACAAATATTGTCTTCTAGACAATATCCACACTCAGATAAAGTCCTCATTACAATTATTGATACACTATTTTATAAAAATAGTGAGGACTACTAAAACAACTATCTAGGATCATCACTCCATACCCCGATTGGTTCCTACTATATTCTCACCTCCTGAGAAGAAAAATGGAACAAAAAGGAAAAGGGTGAGCTCAACTAGACCAGTAAAGAATATTATCACTAAGATAATATACAACAAATTATTATTAGTCCTCAACAAGGAAAAATCCTATAGAATATAATAGACAACAAGTTTTAGATCAACAACTGCAGCGAAAACAGCAATCCATTAGAAGAGTCAAGTAGAGAATGAAATCTACTATCATCTATGAATTTATAAGTCCATCATCAATATTTTATCCCTGTAACATCAATTAATATACATCTTGAATCAAATATTCATCTTTGCACTACGGGCCAAAGATATTCATTTGTATCACCAGTTGGTCATGTTCATCTCAACACCTGTTCATCTTTGCACTACGGGCCAAAGATATTCATCAGGTAATCATTCATCTTTGCACTACAGGCCAAAGATATTCAGTTATATCATCATTTAGGACTGAGGATGATGAAAAAGGTTTTTAAGAAACGAATCCAGTGAGACAAAATAACAAAGATTAGGGATTCGTACTTTAGATAATCCAAGTTCAAAAACACTCCATAATAAACCATAGTGGAGTAAAATTCAAGAATGAATATCAAAACATGGATACAATCAAAGATAGTAACCATAATAGACATCTGGGACAAAGAAGAGAAAATTTTATTTTTTGGTAAATAGTGTCGTATTTGTGAATAGTGTTGTATACGTGAATAGTGCCGTATACGTGAATAGTAACTCCAACACAAAAAGGTAGAAATTCTAAAATAAAACTCATACCAATATTTCAGCATAATGATATTGAAGAAAATAATATCATTTACGAAGAAAATAACATCCCTTACCTCAAAAGAACAGTATTTTTGAATGGAATATCGGATATGATGTTGAAGGAAACTTGCACTAAATAGCAACTCTCAAAGTATCTAAATAATCACAAAATACACTCGAATATATATAGGAGAAAAAACTTGTTTCTGGTGTGATTTTCAATTCTAACTAAACATCCTATTTATAAAAAATGCTAGAACACCAAAGCAGACTAACCTGCTACCTGATGGCTTTACTTGTTACTATTCATTCCCACCACTTTTGAAATAAAATTTCAGCACATTTCTCACAAACCAAAAGTGGGGCCCACCCATTCTAGAAATTTCTAAAATATTTTACCATTTAAACAATAATCAGAAACTTCAATAATTCATAATAAATAACTCTTTTATTAGAAAAATACGAATTTTATGTCCATTCCATAGGAAATCGAATTCTCTACAACTTTGTAGATTTAAGTTTTTCCAAATTCTAAACGAAAAATGCCCGAAATCCACATACGAACGATTTTTAATACCTCCATTCCGACAAAATACTGATAGAACACCTCAGCATTAATTCCTTCATTTATATCCACACAAAATAAATATTTCCCTATCCATCCACATAAAATAAATATTTCCTTATCATATAAATCAATAATTAATTATTCATAAATAATATTACAGAATCACAATCATGACAGTGTGTCGCTCCCGTGAAAGAGGGGCTTTTCGATAAGGTTTTCTCCTTACTGGCGCGCAATTAGGTGACCAAACCCCTTTCCTAGGCAGAACTTCCTTAGACATTTCCAATAATACTATCTAATAATATTATTCAAATAATATGAATTATTGATCTGATAATGAAAAATAATGTGCGCAATGACAATTATTGAAACAACAATAATATAAAATATCAACGCAAAAATTATTGAATCAATAAAATAAAATATTGAACACTAATTACTGTAATAATTATTGAGTAGTGCCTTCTACGTAAGAATCAATAATTCAAAAATATTGTGCAATACTGTGTGCTACTGTGCAACCACGCGTATTACTGTATTTTAACTACTAGGTCATCCAACAATGTTAACGGTAATAATTACGCCGCTATTTATAAAAACTTAAACTTGTCGTTTTCTTCATCCAACCGTTTTCTGTTATGAGGCCCACAAATGGCTGCGCCGTCGTACGAATATTCCCCAACAGCAAGAATATTCCACGACCAAACGAATATTCCCCGACAAAATGAATATTTTATAACCACTTGTTTATTTTGTAAAATTTGCATATTTCACCCATAACCAAAGCATTATATCAAATTAACTCCTTATTATTTCAAGATAATGAATAGAGGAAACTCAATTTTATTTATTAAAAAGTTGGGGTCTTACAACCTCACCTCCTTATGAAATTTCGTCCTCGAAATTGACGTACGTACCTGGTGTTTTGAAAAGGTGAGGATACCTCGCTTTCATTTCCGATTCCAACTCCCAGGTCATTTCCTCCGTAGCATAGTTCCTCCACAAAACCTTGACTGGTGGTATAACCTTTGTTCGTAGGACATGCTCTTTCCTATCCAAGATCTTGACAGGTACCTCCTCGTACGTTAAATCTTCAGTTATCTCTTCTGGTTCTAACGCAATAATGTGGTTTGGGTCATCCAAATATTTACGTAACATCGATACGTGAAAAAAATATTATGAACACGCGACATACTTGGCGGTAAGACGAGTCTATAGGCCACAGTTCCTACTCAATCGATGATTTCAAATAGACCAATAAAGTCGGTTTTAATCGTATATTCGCTATCTTCACGTAGGTTCTTGGAGTCTTTAACTATATCTCCATCTTTTTCAAGTCATACAAAATAGGCCTTTGTGGTAACAACATTTCACTCGTACTCGCATATGATCTTCTACTCAATGCGTCAGCTACAATGTTTGCTTTTTCAGGGTGATATTGAATGTTATGTTCGTAATCTTTCAACAGCTCGAGCCAACGTCGTTGCCGCATGTTGAGTTCCTTTTGGGTGAAGAAATATTTGTAGCTTTTATGATCCGTATAAATCTCCACTTTCTCCCCATATAGGTAGTGTCTCCAGATTTTCAACGCAAAAACGACTGCTGCCAACTCTAGATCATGAGTAGGATAATTCCTTTCATATACATTGAGTTGTCGCGAGGCATAGGCTATGACTTTCCCATGTTACATGAGAACACATCCTAACCCTTTGCCTAAAGCATCGTTGTAGATAACAAATCCATCTGAACCAGATGGTATTGTTAGAACAGGTGCCGAAATGAGTCTTCTCTTGAGCTCTTGGAAACTCTTCTCGCATTCCTCACTCCATACGAATTTTGTATCTTTCTGAGTCAGCTGAATTAACGGAATAGCGATTCGAGAAAATCCTTCCACGAATCTCCGATAATAACCAGCTAAGCCCAGAAAGCTACGTACTTCGGCCACCGACTTCGGTTGCTCCTAACTTTGGATTGCTTCAATTTTCGTCGGGTCAACAGATACTCCATGTTTTGAAACCACGTGCCCAAGGAATTCTACTTTCTTAAGCCAGAACTCGCATTTCTTCAGCTTGGCATATAGCTTGTTGTCACAAAGCCTTTGAAGTACCAGCTTTAAATGGTGCTCATGATCTTCACGACTTTTGGAATAGATGATGATGTCATCTATAAAGACAATAACGAACCGATCCAAATATTCTTTAAACACACGGTTCATCATATCTATGAAAGCAACATGAGCATTAGTCAATCCAAAAGATATGACTAAGAATTCATAATGCCCGTACCGAGTTCTGAAGGCAGTCTTTGGCTGATGATATCCAGAACGAAGATCGATCTTTGAAAAAAATTGTTCTCCTTGCAACTGGTCGAACATATCATCAATGCGAGGTAGGGGATACCTATTCTTGATGGTGACATGGTTCAATTCTCGGTAGTCAATACAAAATTGCATACTCTCGTCTTTCTTCTTTATGAATAAAATAGGAGTACCCCAAGGAGATGTACTAGGACGAATGAAACTGATGTCTAACAATTCTTGTAGTTGGACTTTTAACTCCTGAAGTTCAATAGGAGCTATTTGATATGGGGTTTTAGAAATGGACTTTGTACCCAGTTCAAGGTCAATAAAGAATTCAACTTCACGTTCTGGGGGTAGACCAGGAATTTCTTCAGGAAATACATCAGGAAATTCACTAAAAACAGAAATATTATTCAAATTTGACGTGTTTTTTTTCAAGTCCATAACATGGGCTAAGAAAGCTTGACATCCGTTTTTTAATAAACGAATGGCTTTATGGCTTGATATGGCAGTGATTGACTTTAGTAGTTTGGTTGCTTGAATTCGCATAACAGGTTGGTTAGGAATATAAAAACTAATAACCTTACGAAAAATAATCAATTTTAGCATGATGAGTGGTTAACCAATCAATCCCTAAAATCACATCTAATGCAAGTATCTTTAAAGAGATAAGATCAACAGGTAATGTGATGGTGCCAACTTGGATCAAGCAAGATTTATAAACAGTGGATGTAATGAAAGTTTCTCCTAACGGAGTCTCCACATATAAGTCAAAGTCTAATTCTTCCGGAGTCAAGTTTAAACGTTGAGCACAAGTAAGAGAGATAAAAGAATGGGTAGAACCGGTATCTAGTAAGGTATAAACTTTGCAAGAGTTCAAGATTAGCTTACCCGTGATCACCTCGTTCGGGTTTCTCGCGTTTTGGCTAGACACGACAAACGCCCTCACTTGAACCACCGACTTTGTTTTGTCCGTAGTCGCCTTTGGTGTCGTCATCCCAGTTGGACTTGACTTCGCTACCGGACAAAACCTTAGACTAGTCTCTGTATCGGATCTACTAGACCTCTCTCATCATTAACTGACTCTTCTAGGACAGTTATTCTACTTCTAGGCGGCATTTTATGCATCACAAAATTTTTCATTTTATTATCTAATTATCATACTTAGATATTTCACAATAGAAAAGAACTACAGGTTTATAACACATTTCTGAAATAAGACCATTTATATTCATATGCCAAATGGTTACATTATATGTTCTTTTCTAGCATACTGCTATAAATATCCCCTATTATCACAAAAGACGGGGACAACACCATCTTACTACCCTTCTAACATTTTTTCAAAAGTTGGGGTTTTACTACTACCTCACGTCTTACACAAAAGATTGAGATTACAACAACATATTAACAACACATAAATAAAATACTACACTACTAAGCTTTTTCCTTTAGACTCAATCTAACATCCCATGCTCCATGACGCTCTGATATTCCTTCTGTGTGATGTGCAGAACCATGTCTCGGCTTATGGTATGTCGGGTCTGTCCTTGCTCAACTGGGTAATGATTTACCCCATCGATCAATCTCTCCATGGTCGTGCATAGAGCATAGCCCATCTTGTTCATCTTCCTCATCTTGCATCATACCTCATCTTCTAGATCATCTGCCCTATCATTGGCTTCCTCCCACTTCTCCTCTAAGTGAATCATATCCATCACCTCCATCTCTAACTGAGTTTGGAGAGCCTCCTTCACTGTCCTCTCACTCAAAACTTTCTTCTCTAATTCCTCCAGCTTTCCTGCCATCTCAACATTCCTCGCCACCACTCGGTGAAACAAAGCTCCCATCTGGATCCCTGCCTCCTTACGGTGAGCAATTTCCATCTCCATTTCTTGCATCGCCAATTTCCTCTGATGGTCCTCGTCCCTTAACTGGTGGAACGCAGACTCCTTCTCCTTAGCCTCAGCCTCAAGCTCCTCTACTCTGCATCCTAACTCTAATATTTGCTCCTCATATTCTCCTAACACCCGATCCTCAAAAGTAGCCTCGTCGGAGTCCTTCAAAGGCTCGGGCTCCTCCACCAAAGGCTCCTCCTCCAGATCAGACTCCACCTCTTCCTCATCGTCATCATCATCATCATCATCATCATCGTTAGGGACTACTACTGATATACGTTCTGCTATCAAGGGTGTCTCATAGACTACGTGGATATCACGCGGCTCCTCCTCTACTACTCGGCTAGGTCCTCCTATGTCAGTCATCCTACAATCACCAACATAAGACAATAAAAACAACGACTCCATCAGAATGTTAAATAAACATAAAATCATTGTATAAAATGAAGTTACATTTTCATAACATCCTAAGTCTCCCAAGGAAAACTCTACATGAGTTTTATCTCCTTCCTAACTTCTAAGTTCTCCCGAGTTATAATCTAAGGACACTCGCTCCTAAGGTTTATAACTACGGCTTTGATACCAACCTGTGACGCCCCCAAATTTGGACCTCCACTTGGTCACTCAAATTCGGTTCATCACGTGCTCAAGGTATTCCCATAATAACTAAAATCATACATTCACAACAGAAAATCTAATTTAGAATAACATACAATGATTTATTAAAATTATTCCCCCAAGTCTCGCATCCTACAGTACTTAATAGATTACATAATAGTATCGAATAAAGACCTATTACATAATCCTACTTAAGTTTAAATATAGTCTGAAAATAGTCTTAGTTCAACATATTAATCTTAAACATAAAAGGACCAAGCTAGTCGGTAGCCTTTGCCCTTGTCCTTGCCTGTTCCAGAAACACCTCCATGTTCCTCCTTAACTGAAAGGTTTTAAATAAGCAAGGATGAGCACAAATTGCCCAACAAGTAATATACAACAAGGGTAAAGAGTTTCTTAACACGAGTTTAGAATATCGAAGTATCATCTCTAAGATAGTTCAGAGTTTCAGAATAATATCATGAATAGTGAATATCAACAATTCTTGGAATAAGATCAATAATTCAATATAAATCAACAGATATATATGAATTCAACAACTATCAATGTATCCAACTGGATAAACAATTTATACTGAGTAGTCACTAAGGACTGTAGAACCTCCACTAGAGTTACCAATATTAAACTGATAACCCAACATAATCAAGTACTATAGATGATCAGTCTACAATAATTTACGTTATACTTAACACCACCATAATATTCAATCATGTGTTGGGGTTTCCAATGACATACACTCCCCTTACGAAAAGGTTTGTTCAACTCAGTTTTCAAGATTTTCGCACCAATCAATTGGTTTGGACAGCTTTTATAAACATGCATATAGTCTAGCCGAATCAAATGGCATCGACTCTTTCACAATATTCAAGAACAATACCAAGTTCAACATGAATAATAACTTTCACACGGATTTAAACATACTAGCTCATGCGAACGAGAAAGTAGTATAACTTGTATTCAAAGAGATAAGCTTATGGTATTCGTCGAATAAAGTAATGCAAGAGTTAGAATATTTTGCACAATGTAATGTAGGGTTCAGATACTTGCTCAATATAAATTTGAGTAATGTTAGCGAACTTGCACAATCAAAGAGTGAAGTTTAAGGAAACTTGCACAATGTAAAAGATAGTTCAGATACTTGCCTTAAGCATAGTTTATCCACGTTAATAAATCAACACTTTCGAATCCTAGTATAGCATATTATAAGTACAAGATGATCATTAGCTAACACATTCATTTATCAAGTTTGACATGATTCAAGTATACACATATGGTATAAAATCAGCTCATACGACATCAAATACCTAGTTACTTCATAAGCAATTAAAAAATGCTCAAGTTTAAGGTCATTTCACCCATGAACTTTCACTATATAAAACAAACTGTGATGCCCCCAAAATAGGTCCATTCCATCCAACCCATTCTGAGTCGCCAAATACATGGTACAAAAACAACTACAACTTCATTATTACAATTGTCGTACAAAATACGACAACACATACTGTGAGTTTAAATACAAATATTGTCATCTAGACAATATCCACACTCAAATAAGTCCTCATACAATTATTGATACACTATTTTACAAAATGGTGAGGACTACTAAAACAATTGTCTTGAACCATCACTCCACACCCCAACTAGTTTCCGCTATATTCTCGCATCCTGAGAAGAAAAATGGAACAAAAAGGAAAAGGGTGAGCTCAAGTAGCCCAGTAAGGGATATTATGACTAAGATAATCTATAATAAATTATCCTTAGTCTTCAACAGGAAAAAATCTGATAGAATACAATAGACAACAAGTTTTAGATCAACAACTGCACCAAAAACAACAATTCAGTAGAAGAGTTAAATAGAGAATGAAATCTACTATCATCTATGAATTTAAAAGTCCATCATCGATATTTTATCCCTGTAACATCAATCAATATACATCTTTAATCAAATAGTCATCTTTGCACTACAGGCCAAAGATATTAATCAGTCGGTCATGTTCATCTCAACACCTGTTTATCTTTGCACTACAGGCCAAAGATATTCATCAAGAAATCATTCATCTTTGCACTACAGGCCAAATATATTCAGTTATATCATCATTTAGAACTGAGGATGATGAAAAAATATTTTAAAGAAAATGAATCCAGTGAGACAAAAGAATAAATATTAGGGATTCGTACTTTAGACAATCCAAGTTCAAAAATACTCCATAATAAACTATTGTGGAGCAGAATTTCAAAAAAAATGAAGATCAAAACATAGATCCAATCAAAGATAGGAACCATAATAGACAGTCTTGGACAGAGAAAAGAAAATTTAATTTTTCTGTGAATAGTGTCGTATTCGTGAATAGTGTCGTATACGTGAATAGTGTCGTATACGTGAATAGTAACCCCGACACTAAAAGGTAGAAATTTCATAAGAAAAATCATCATGCTTTCGTGAATAGTACTTGTGAATAGTAACTTGTGAATAGTAACTCGTGAATAGTGACTCATGAATAGTAACTCGTGAATAGTAACTCATGAATAGTAACTCTGACATGAAAAGATCAGAATTTCACAAGAAAAATCTTACCAATATTCCGGCATAATGATATTGAAAGAAATAATATCATTTTTAAAAAATAACATCCATTACCTCAAAATAATAGTACTTCTGACTAGAATATAAGATATAACGCTGAAGGAAACTTGCACCGTATAGCAACACTCAAGATATCAAAATACTCACAAGAATACGCTCGATAATATAGAGAGAGAAAACTTCAGTTTCTGGTGTGATTTTAAATTCTAACATAAGCACCCTATTTATAGGAAATTGCTTAGAACAGCAAAGCAGAAAATTTATTAAAATAATTTTATTTATTAAATTTTCAAGCCCACCACCAAAGAATCTGAATTCAGCTCATTTAGCACACATGTGGGGCCCACCAATAATGAAAAGACGTTTTTCTTACAAAAAAATAATTAAAACTTCAAAAATCAATTATTCTGGAACTTCGGAACTTCAATAATTCATAATAAATAGCCCTTTTATCAGAAAAAATCGAACCTTATGTCCTTTCCATAGGAAATTCCATTCTCTACGACTTTGTAAGTTTATGTTTTTCCAAATTCCAAGTAGAAGTTGACCGAAATCCACAAACGGGCGATTTTAAAGGCTATAATCAAATTTCAGTCAAAAATGGGGTCCACAAACATGAAAAACATGTTTTTAATATTTATTGTAACAAAAATATTCTTCCTCTTCATTTATTCATATATCACACTTTCATTGTAAAAATATCTGTAAGACCCCGAATTTTATGAAATAAAAGTATTCAATTTTTCTATTTAGTAAATAGTTAAATCGATAAAATTTTAAAGTTAAGGGTGATATGTATAAAATTTTCAAATTTCACAAGTGGTTATAAAATATTCATTTTTGTCGGGGAATATTCGTTTGGTCGTGGAATATTCTTTTTGTCGGGAATATCCGTACAACGGCGCAGTCATTTGTGGGCCCCATAACAGAATAATTATCGGATAAGGAAAACGACAAGTATGTATTTTTATAAATAATTGGCGTAATTATTACCAATTAACATCGTTGGATTACCCGGTGGTTAAAATACGAGAATATACGCGTTGTTGCACAAGAACACACAAGATTTCAAGATTTTTGAATTATTGATTCTTATAAAAAGGCCTTTACTCAATAATTGTTATAGTAATTCTTTGCTCAATATTTTATTTTATTGATTCAATAATTCTTTGCGTTGATATTATATATTATTATTGTTTCAATAATTGTCATCGCACAATATTTTCTATTATCGGATCAATAATTCAAATTATTTGAATAATATTATCGAGATAACATTATTGGCAATGTCTAGAAAGTTACATCTAAGGAGAGGTTTGGTCACCTAATTGCGGCATGAGAAGGAGAAATCCTTATTGGAAAGCCCTCTATCTCCAGGAACCGCACGGTTGTCGAGATTGTGAGTCCGTAATATTATTTGTGAATAATTAATTATTGATTATTATGATAAAGAAAATATTTATTGTGGATATAGATGGAGAAAATTTTTAATGTGACAACTATTGAAAATTAATATTTTATCTTTTTCGATAAAATAATTCATTTAAATATATTATTTTAATAATATATTAGCGGTAATATTTTTACAATGAATGTGGGATATATGAGTATATGAGGAGGAAGAGTATTTTGTGGCATTAAATATTTAACATATGTTTTTGGGTGTTCCGGTGGACACAATTCTTGATGAAAATTGATTATAGTAATCGTAAAATCCTTTCGTTTGTTGATTTCGGTTAATTTATGTTTGGAATTTGGAAAACTTTTCTTCTGCAAAGTTGTAGAGAATGGAATTTCCCATGGAAAGTCGCGAGTTTCGAATTTTCTGATAAAAGAGCTATTTATTGTGAATTATTGAAGTTCTGGAGTTCCGAAATAATTGATTTTTGGAAATTTTAATTATTTTATTTAAGAAAAACGTTTTTGTGGTTGTTGGCACATGGGTGGCTGATGTTTTTGACCAAAGATAGCTGATGGCTTTCAAAATTGGTTGGTGAAGGTTGGTGTGGAATAAGAAAAAGAAAATGATATTTTATTATTTTAGTCTCCTTTGGCGTTCTAGCATTTTCCTATAAATAGAGGGCTAAGTTAGAATTGAAAAACACACGGCTGAAGTTTCTCTATTTCTCTCTCTATATTATCAAGTGTATTCTTGTATCTTGAGTGTTTCTATACTGGCGCAAGTTCGATTCGTTATTCGATGTAAATCTCGCTTTTTTGAGGTAAGGGATTTTAAGGGTTGTTGTGTTTTTAGGTTTCGTAAATTTTTAGACCTTCAAAAATTCTGGAAAAATTTGAAATGATAATTTGATGAGTTTTGTTGATTGTGTCCAAAAATGGCGATTTTTGGATGTATAAGTTAAGAGTTATGAATTTTACGGGAAAAGACTATTTTAAAAGTAACCGCTTATAACTCCTTGTGATTAACTCCAAAATTGATGAAATTTCTATTGGGAGTACATATATATAACATGAGTATATTCTGTAAATTTCGGAATTTTTGGATAAAAGTACAATTTATGATAAATGTTTAAATATTCGGTGGTTTTGGCTATGTGAAAAATAGTAAATGACTTTTAAAAATTCGAGAGAAAATATATGTTCAATATAGGACTATATTTCGCTAAATCCCAGAAAAGAAATATTTTTGGAACTGATTTGTTATTTTTCATGAAAATGGACTAGTTATGAGTAAATAAATTAAATATGTTATGTGAGGTAAGAAAATTAGAAAATAGGATTTTATGGCTTGAGAATCCTACATGAGGTATATGCATGATTTTGATGAGGATTTTGGTTATTGGTGATGAAATCTTATGAGTTTGGCATTTTAGAATGATTAAATGCATTATTTAGTAAAGTGTAAACAATTAAAATAAATTGTTTATAAGCTTAAAAAATATTATTCTTTCAATATCATTATACCTAAGAAATATTGGTATGGATTTTATTGTGGAATTTCTACCTTTTTGAGTCGGGTTTACTATTCATGAGATACTATTCACGAGTTACTATTCATGAGTTCTTATTCACGGGTTACTATTCATGAGTTACTATTTATGACAAAATTGGTTTCTTTTTCTAACCAAATTATAGTTGATTTATGAATATTACTCCGGAGATTAAAACTATATATTGATTATATTGATTTTATTATTATATATAACATTTTATAACCACGATGTTGAAATTCTCTTTTCTTTGGAGTGTAAAGATGGGTAGATTATTGGTATGATCATGACTAGGGTTCTCTTTGGCCGATAGTGAAAAGTTGAATTGTATTTGGTATGATCATGACCATTGAATTTATAATTGAATATCTTTAGCTTAAGTGCAAAGGTGAATTGATCAACATGGTTATAATTATTGTTATACAACTTGAAATGATTATGTATTTCTTTAAGATAAAGATGAGCAGTGTTGAGGTGAACATGACTTGTTGATGAATATCTTTAGCTTTGTGTAGTAAAGATGAATTATTGTTGAATATCTTTTGGCCCAGAGTGCAAAGATGACTTGTTGTTGAATATCTTTGACATGTGGTACAAAGATGAAGCTGTTGATGAATATCTTTGGTCGTGGTGCAAAGATGAATTTATAAGTATGATTATGAACAAGAAGCGTGATTTGGTATAACCATGATCTTTGATGTTTCGAGTAAAGACAGTGATGAAAATTATTTTTCGTCTTGGATGCGAAGAGGAATTTAGAATCTCAATTACGATTATGAGTTATACATGTGATTGTGGGATGAGAATTGTTAATTGATGTTACTGAGGATAAAACATTGTTGGTGGACTTTTAACATGAAGAAGGCAATAGACTTTATAGTCTATTTGACTCTTCTAATGGATTCGCTCATTCACTGCAACTATGGTTGAAAAGTTTTATCATCTACCATATGTTCTAAATCTCGATTTATTCTCGATGAAGACTATTGATAATTTATTTATCTTTAGTCATAATATTCTTTCTCGAGCTAGTTGTGCTCACCCTTTTGCTTCACAATTCCTTTCGTGTAATAAAAGTGTAGTCGGGTCGAGTGGGGATAACGGGGGAATAGAGCGGTGGTCTATATATTTGTTGAGGGTGAGGCAAACCCAACGTTGAAGGGTGTTTTGTCACTATCATACAAGATGTCTAATGACATACAACCTCGTATCATCATAAGACGAGAGATGTGTTCATCCACTTTGCGAGTATATATATCTGAGCACTACCTATATAATCTTGGTGTTTGTTTGAAGTATAATTCTCAATTAGAGATAGTGGAGATAATGATATGTCAAGAGAAGAGTTACCATTGGGAAGAATATGATAGTAATCTTCTTGTTTTTCTTTTGGGGTCTATTCGGTCAACCAAGGATAATTACGTGGCCATATGATATCTATCATAACCTAGACGCATGGTCTCCCATGTACGAAGGTTTCCTTGAGCACTTCCCAAAGATTTTAGTTTCTAAAACAGTTTTTGACTATACCTTTATGTAAGGTGTCACTATGAGGTGTTGTCCACGGTTGGGACATGTGTCACATTTGGTATATATTTGTATCTAAACTCACAGCATATGTGTTGTTGTATTTTGTACGACAATTGTTGTAATAAAGTTGTAGTTATTTTCTGTACCATGTATTTGGCGACTCAGAATGGGTTGGATGGAATGGACCTATTTTGGGGTCGTCACAATATCACCATTATTATATTATCAAAATATAATAATATATTTAAATGAATTATTTTATCAGAAAAGATAAAATATCAATTTTCAACAATTGTCACTTTAAAAATTTTCTCTATCTATATCCACATAAAATGAATATTTTCCTTATCATATAAATCAATAATTAATTATTCACAAATAATATTACAGAATCACAATACTGACAACCAGGCCGTTCCCAGAAAAGAGGGGGCTTTCCAATAAGAATTTCTCCTTACTGGCGCGCAATTAGGTGACCAAACCTCTCCTTAGATAGAACTTTTATAGACATTTCCAATAATGTTATCTAATAATATTATTCAAATAATATGAATTATTTATCTAATAGTGGAAAATACTGTGTAGTGACAATTATTGAAACAACAATAGTATAAAATATCAACTTAGCAATTATTGAATCAATAAAATAAAATATTAAATAGCAATTACTGTAACAATTATTGAGTAGTGCCTTCTTACGTAAGAATCAATAATTGATGCAATCTGAGTGTCTTCTTGTGTTTTAACCCACGGGTATTCCAACAGTGATAATTGGTAATAACTACGCCGTTATTTATAAAAACTCAAACTTATCGTTTTCTTCATCCAATCGCTTTCCGTTATGGGGCCCACACAAAATTCAAGGTGTCGTCATACGAATATTCCCACAAAGCAAAGAATATTCCACGACCAAACGAATATTCCCCGAAAACAATGAATATTTTATAACCACTTGCTTATTTAAAATATTTGAGCATTTTACCCACAACTAACCACATTAATCAAGTAATCCCTTACTATTTCAAAATAATAAATAAAGGAAATTCCATTTTATTTTAAAAAAAATCGGGGTCTTACACAAACACTAACTTATTACTTATTACTTATAACTTATATTCATATGCATCAGTAGGTTTTAGATCACTTTTAGCAACATAGGCATCACACAAGTTACTGTCCAAGAAATTAGAACTTACTACCTTAGATTCGATCAAGCAATTTGCTACCATGGCTAAACCTTTAGGATCCAAGACAATTGCGCCATCCTCTGGCTATGCCAAGACTTAGCTGCTGCCTTGTGGTTTCTTTTTGGCTTGCCCAAAGCAATCATACATGATATATTTGTCATGTTAAGGGTCTTTTCATGCTCCTCAAGTCAATCTAGGTTCCCTTTTTATGATATATTTCTAAATTAAACATTTCAACAAGTTAAGGCCATTCAAGGTCATGAAACCACAAAGTCTATCATGCTTGCTCTCTAAACACACAAGATAGTTACAAAACTCATATTAGGCATGCTTGTGAGTATTCATAACACATATGTGAAACTAACACCGTTTTAGTTGAAAATATGCTCCGTTCATGCTTTATTTGAAATATGACACACAAGCATGTTATATATATGTTTATACTACATGAGTGAGTCTAAGTGACATCAAACATGATCACAAGTGTCAAATTCTAACCTTCAAGGTAGCGTGTTAACATTCACTTCAAAAATCGTATTTTCATTTATAAGGTTTACAAATTAGTCCAACATGTTCATGCTTGCTTACTAATCACATAAACACAATATAAAGGTTTATTCATGCATTTCTAAGTCATACTAACATGATTGCAAAGTCGGTATACATACATATTAAGTTCGTTTCTAAAGTCATAAATCCATTTTAAGCTACACACTTTCATTAATCATGATAAGCTAGTCTAACATGCTCACATTAGGTTCATATAGCTATATATACCCCTTACATATGCTTGCATTCTAGTATATGACATAATGAGTGACTAACATGGATCAGATTTGAAAACAGAATACCCAACTAAAAATAGGGATCAAAGTAGCGATTCTTAGCTCTTGCGCTCATTGTTAATCCGACGCTTGATTCTGCTTGTACTGTTCAAGCCATGAGCGATGTAAACCTCAAGAAGCTATTCAAATTTTAAACACAAAAATTACTCACGAATTCATTCTTAAACACTCACGTATCAATTGCAACATGCTTATATGATCATATAACATCTATATAAGCCACACCCAACCTCATTAACATCTATTTTCATGAAATCAAGAAATTGGAATTTCAATACTTATGAACTCTGTTTAACAGAAACTGAAAACAAGGAATGTAATTATACCTCTTTGAAGCTTAGTCTACTTAATTACTCCTTTCTGAGATTTCTAAGCTCTTCTTTGAACCACAACTCACTTACTCTCAAGTTATCAGTGTTTTAGTAGCTAAGAACAGCAACGTAAACTTGAAATTTAGACTGCTATTTATAATGAAAACTTGGACTGGACAATGACTTAGCACTGAGGTTAAATTCATGGTGTAGAAGGTAAACACACTGGTTTTCTAAGAGTTGTTTAACTACCCAACATCAGCCATCCTTCTAGCCAATGATTTTAGCTTAGAAGTTACGTAATTAGAGGGTAGGTTACTGTTCATGTGCTTTTTGAGTAACTGAACATTTTTATATTGCAGCAACATGCTTAAATTTAGCTCAGTTGGTTACTTTAATTCTCAAATATAATGTTAATGTACAATTGTTACCATATTAGAAACTTAGGGATTAAACATATACTCACATCATATAATCCATGTACATTAAATATACGCAATAAAATAATGTAGTCAGGTATTATTGTCCAGGTATTTCCATAATCAACTCTACTACTTACATAACCACATGATAACTTATGTCACAGTTTTAATAATTAATGTTTCAAGGTAGTAGATGTAATATGGAAATGTAACATACATATAACCTATGTACATATTATCACACTGGTACACTTTATTAAAATAATAGTTTACAATATGCTCATGGTATATTATTTTAATATATACCCACATACATATTGTCACATAGATATTTCATAATGTATTTATAACATATAGTTCTAATATGTTTAATCACATTTCCCCATACAATATAGTTTTATAAGGCTTAATATATAGTCACATAAATGTCACACCACACTATATAATATAGTTATATTTTTAATTATTGCTCATATGCCATGACAATTAATATAATCCTTATTATATTAATAACTTACTTATTTGTTTTATGTCAAATAAATAAATTATCCCCTTCCTTGATTAATGTATTTATGGATCTCCATAACCCTTAATTTATATAATTCTTATTCTACCTATAGACATATTGCAATCACATATTATCAATATATCAATATTCTACCACAATCATTAACCATTAATTAATATAACAATTAACAATTAATATTACTTAATTGCTTACTTTATTTCATGGTTTATTAATGTCACACACATCACATAATTTTTCTATTTTATTTCCAAAGTGAAACAAATTAGTTTTTTCAAGAATCGTCCACTAAGCGACAGTTGTGCCGGTTTATCTTCTTTGGGCTGACACAATTTTGCAGTACTACAACAACGTTAAGAGCTCGGTTTAGCTTCAGCTCGTGCCAATTTTCATCGCTAAACTCGTTTTAATTTGCTTAATGGATTTTCTCGTTTCACAATATGCCACACAAGGCATTTCACAATTCTCATTGTCACTTCACATTTCTTAATACACATTGATCTAATACGAATCAATTGAATTAATCAACTCACAAAACAATAACACTTATATTCTCATAAATATTATTTGCATTAATATATTCATTTAATAATACGTGGAAATTCTCGGGTATTACATTCTCCCCCCCCCCCCTTATAAAAATTTTGTCCCGGAATTGCTACAAGGTTATACAAATAGATGGGGATAATCCCTCATCATCCTATCTTCTAACTCCCACATTGCCTACTCAACATCGTGGTTACACCAAAGTACTTTTACAGAAGAAATAACTTTATTTCTCAAGGTTTGCTCTTTCCTATCTAAAATTTGGACATGAATTTCTTTGTACGCTAAGTTCTTCTCCACTTGAATGGGTTCGTAAGAAATTATGTGCTTGTAGTCAGGCTTGTACAAACGCAACACGGATATGTGAAACACATTATAGATGTGCTCTAACTCAGGTGATAGTGCAACTTTATACGCTACTTCGCCCACTCGCTTTAGTATCTCGAACGGTCCTATGAATCTTGAACTTAGTTTCTCTTTCTTGCCTAAACGGATCTTTCCCTTCCATTGATATACCTTCAAGAATACAAAACTTCCAACTTCAAAATCTCGGTCTTGCCGATGCAAGTCTGCGTACTTTTTCTGGCGATCTTGAACGGCTACTAGTCTGGCTCTTATTACTGCCACCACGTCTGCGGTTTGTTGTACTAACTCTGGTCCGAGTATTCGTCGTTCTCTGACTTCGTCCCAATATAATGGCATTTTGCACTTCCTTCCGTAAAGAGCTTCATACGGTGGCATGCCGATACTCGCATGGTAACTATTATTATACGCAAATTCGATTAAGGGTATGTGGTCGTCCCAATTTCCTTTGAAGTCCATCACGCAAGTCCTAAGCATGTCTTCTAACGTTTGTATTATTTGCTCACTTTGTCCGTCTGTCTGAGGGTGATATGCGGTACTTAACCTCAACTGTGTTCCCATCCTCTCTTGCAAGCTTTTCCAGAATTTTAACGTGAAACGCGGGTCTCGGTCATAAACAATCGATACCGGCACTCCATGTCGTGAAACAATTTCCTTTACGTACAGACTCGCTAATTGATTTAAACTGTAAAAGATCATGATTGGTAGAAAATGTGCGGTCTTCGTAAGTCGATCCACGATAACCCAAATGGCATCTAAACCTTTCTGCATGACTGGAAGTCCTACCACGAAATCCATCATAATATGCTCCCATTTCCATTCCGGTATTTCCAACGGTTGTAGTAAACCACTCGGTCGTTGATGCTCTGCTTTTACACGTTGACACGTAAGACATCTACTAACGTACTCTGCAATTTCTTGTTTTAAATTTGGCCACCAAAAATGTTGCCTCACATCCCGGTACATCTTCGTGCCTCCCGGATGAATGGAAAATATTGTATTATGTGCCTTGTACAAAACCTCCTCTCTTAACTCGGCTACAGCAGGTACCCACACTCTACCTTCGAATCTTAAGATATCGTTTTTATCCATTCAAAATTTCTCTTCCTCGTTTTTCGTGATCCTCTTCCAGATTTTCTCACATTCTCCATCTTTCTCCTGTGCTTCTTTTATTCTATCCAACAATGTTGGACAAGCTTCTATTATAAATAACTTCTCTTCAGACCTCTCGGGTCCCTTCACCTCTATTTCCAACTTCTTCATATCTCTTATTAACTCCTCCTGAGTTGTCAGTTGAAACAATTTCTCCCTTCCTGTCCTGCTCAAAGCGTCGGCAACTACATTTACCTTCCCTGGGTGATAAAGAATCTCACAGTCATAATCTTTGATTAATTCTAACCACCTCCTCTGGCGCATATTCAACTCCTGTGTGAAGATATATTTCAGACTTTTGTGGTCCGTGTATATCTCATATTTTTCTCCGTACAAATAATGTCTCATATATTTTAACATAAAAACTATCGCCGTGACTCTAAGTCATGAGTAGGGTATCATTTTTTGTAATCCTTCAATTGTCGTGACGCATATGCAATGACTTTGTCGTGTTGCATAAGCACACAACTCAAGTCCTCTATGCGACGCATCACTATACACCATAAATCCTCACGTATCATCTGGTAATGATAATACAGGCGCCTCGCTCAATCTATTCTTTAACTCTTGAAAACTCTCTTCGCATTTGTCGGTCCATACAAATTTTACCATTTTCCTTGTCAGATTAGTCAACGGGGTTGCTATCTTAGAAAAATCCTGGATGAATCTTCGATAGTACCCAGCTAACCCTAAGAAACTTCTCACCTCCGTTAGAGTTTTTAGTTGTTCCTAATTACTTACTGTTTTGACCTTCTCGGGGTTTACTGAGATTCCATTCTCATCCACCACGTGGCCTAAGAATTGAACCTTCTTCATCCAAAATTCGTACTTAGAAAATTTCGCATACATCTTCTCTTTTCGTAGTGCCTCCAAAATAATCCTTAGATGTTCAGCGTGTTCTTCCTCCATCTTCGAGTAGATCAAAATGTCGTCGATGAAAACTACTATGAACTTATCCAAGTATGGCTTGAACACTCGATTCATCAAGTCCATGAATGATGCCAGAGCATTAGTTAAACCGAATGACATTACCAAAAACTCGTAATGTCCATAGCGGGTTCGAAACACAGTCTTTGGTATGTCCTCATCCCGTACTTTTAGTTGATGATATCCCATCCGTAAGTCGACCTTCAAAAAACACTTCACTCCATTTAGTTGATCAAATAAGTCGTCTATCCTTGGTAGTGGATATCTATTCTTGATCGTTACTCTGTTCAATTCTCGATAATCGATACAGAGCCTCATCGATCAATCCTTTTTCTTAACGAATAACACTGGTGCTCTCCAAGGAGACACACTCGGTCGAATGTATCCCTTATCTAATAACTCTTGAAGTTGTATAATTAATTTCTTCATTTTTACTGGCGTCATACGATATGGAGCTTTTGAAATCGGTGTCGTTCCCAATGCTAAATCTATTACGAACTCGATTTCTCTGTCTGGCGGAAGGCCAGACAGATCGTCCGGAAACACATCCTGAAATTCACTCACTACAGGTATATCTTTAATCTCTACTCCCTTTTTCCAGGTATCCACGATGTATGCTAAATAACCTACACACCCTTTCCTTAGTAATTTCTTGGCCTGCATCATCGTAACGCAACACGATTGCTTAAGTGATGAGCTACCATAAAACACTACCTTAGACTTACTCGGAGTCTGAAGGTTCACACATTTATTCTGACAGTCAATTACTGCAGCATGATTATATAACCAATCCATCCCCAATATGACGTCAAATTGTCCTAGTCTAATAGGAATCAAGTCTACACTCAGTTCATGTTCTCTAATGTTTGTGCGACAATTTCGATAGACGTATTCTATAGGGATTATTTCCTTATTCACAACTTTTATGTTCAAAGGATCTTCTAAACGATCTCGGGGTGTACTAAGTTTACTAGCAAATTCTTCGGATACAAACGAACAGGTGGTACCCGAATCAAATAATACATAAGCATTTATATTATTAATTGGGATTATACCTGACACCACGTCCTTCGCAGCTAATGCATCTTGGATGATCATGTTAAAGGTTCGAGTAGTCGATCAGTTGGGTTGCGCAGGTCCACCAATCATTAACCTACTTCCTCCTCCCTGGCTCCCGCTAGCTCCACCGCTTCCTTTCTTTGGGCAATCTTTTATCTGGTGCTCTGTTGATCCACAAGCAAAACATCCTCTGATCTTCTTCGGCTTTGGGCAATTTGGCGATATGTGCCCCTTTTGGCCGCAATTATAGCAAGTGTTCTTTCTCTTCCAGCACTCTCACTGATGACTTCTTCCACATTTGTTGTAAGCTTCAGTCCTTTTCTTGAAGTTTCCCTGGTGACTCCCACCTTGATTATTGCTTCTGTTGTTATTGTTCTCCCATTTCCTCTTTCTGGAGTTACTTCCTCCGTTGCTGCTTCCTCCACAATGCTCACTACCAGCGTTTTTGTTCTTCTTCTCCTTATGATATAGACTTAAGGCCTCACTGCCACCTTCCACAATGATTGCCTTCTCCAATAATGTTGTAAATGAATCAATCTGGAAGACTGATACCTTATTATACAACCACGGCTTCAACCCTTGCTCAAAATGTCTCGTCTTTCTTTCCTCATCCATAACTTGGTGCTCCGAAAATCGCGCCAGTTCATTGAACTTGGCTGCGTATTGCGCCACCGTCATATCACCTTATTTTAACTCTAGGAACTTCACTTCCATCCTACTCTTCATACTCTTTAGGAAATAGTTCTCGAAGAACAACGTAGTAAATCTCTCCCATGTTATCATTCCTTCTCCCGCTCTCTGCTAGTTAGTTTCCCACCAATAGTTTGCCTCACCCCTCATCATGTATGTGGCAAATACTGCCTTCTGGTCTTCACCCACGCGAGCTATAGTGAAGGTCTTCTCGATCTCCTTGATCCAGGTTTGCGCAACTATTAGGTCGGTAGTTCCCGTGAACTCTGGGGGTTGTACACTCTTAAAATCTTTGAAGGTTGTTACTGGGACAGCTTGGGGAACGGGTGGTACGGGTTCGTTTCTTCCCCTTAGAGCTTCTCCCAATAATTCTACTAGTCTCTGTATCAGATCTATTGGACCTCTCTCATCATTAACTGACTCTTCTGGGACAGTTATTCTACGTCTGGGCAGCATTTTCTGCATCACAAAATTTTTCATTTTATTATCTAATTATCATACTTAGACATTTCACAATAGAAAAGAACTACAGGTTTATAACACGTTTCTGAAATAAGACCATTTATATTCATATGCCAAATGGTTACATTACATGTTCTTTTCTAGCATACTACTATAAATGATATCACATATCCCCTATTATCACAAAAGACGGGGACAACACCATCTTACTACCCCTCTAACATTTTTTCAAAAGTTGGGGTTTTACTACTACCTCATGTTTTACACAAAAGACTGAGATTACAACAACATATTAACAACATATAAATAAAATACTACACTACTGAGCTTTTTCCTCTAGACTCAATCTAACATCCCACGCTCCACGGCGCTCTGATATTCCTTCTGTGTGATATGCACCACCATATCTTGGCTTATGGTATGCCGAGTCTGTCCTTGCTCAGCTGGGTAATGATTTACCCCATCGATCAATCTCTCCATGGTCGTGCATAGAGCATAGCCCATCTTATTCATCTTCCTCCTCTTTCATCGTACCTCATCTTCTAGATCATCTGCCATATCATTGGCTTCCTCCCACTTCTCCTCTAAGTGAATCCTATCCATCACCTCCATCTCTATTTGAGTTCGGAGAGCCTCCTTCTCTGTCCTCTCACTCAAAACCTTCTGCTCTAATTCCTCCAGCTTTCCTACCATCTCAACATTCCTCGCCACCGCTCGGTGAAACAAAGCTCCCATCTGGATCCCTGCCTCCTTACGGTGAGCAATTTCCATCTCCATTTCTTGCATCGCCAATTTCCTATGATGGTCCTCGTCCCTTAACTGCTGGAACGCAGACTCCTTCTCCTTAGCCTTAGCCTCAAGCTCCTCTACTCTACATCCTAACTCTAATATATGCTCCTCATATTCTCCTAACATCCGATCCTCAAAAGTAGCCTCGTCGGAGTCCTCCAAAGGCTCAGGCTCCTCCTCTAGATCAGACTCCACCTCTTCCTCATCGTCATTGTCATCGTTAGGGACTACTACTGATATAGGTTCTGCTATCAAGGGTGTCTCATAGACTACATGGATATCACGCGGCTCCTCCTCTACTACTCGGCTAGGTCTTCCCATATCAGTCATCCTACAATCACCAACATAAGACAACAAAAACAACGACTCCATCAGAATGTTAAATAAACATAAATTCATTGTATAAAATGAAGTTACATTTTCATAACATCCTAAGTCTCCCAAGGAAAACTCTATATGAGTTTTATCTCCCTCCTAACTTCTAAGTTCTCCCGAGTTATAATCTAAGAACACTCGCTCCTAAGGTTTATAACTACGGCTTTGATACCAACCTGTGACGCCCCCAAATTCAGACCTTCACTTGGTCACTCGAATTCGGTTCATCACGTGCTCAAGGTATTCCCATAATAACTAAAATCATACATTCACAACGGAAAATCTAATTTAGAATAACATACAATGATTTATTATAATTATTCCCCAAGTCTCATGAACTCCATAAAGATTTAATAGATTACATAATAGTATCGAATAAAGACCTATTACATAATCTTACTAAAGTTTAAACATAGTCTGAAAATAGTCTCAGTACAACATATTAATCTTAAACATAAAAGGAACAAGCTAGTCGGTAGCCTTGCCCTCGCTCTTGTCTGTTCCAGAAACACCTCCATATTCCTTCTTAACTGAAAGGTTTTAAATAAGCAAGGATGAGCACAAATTTCCCATCAAGTAATATACAACAAGGGTAAAGAGTTTCTTAACACGAGTTTGGAAGATCAAAGTATCATCTCTAAGATAGTTCAGAGTTTCAGAATAATATCATGAATAGTGAATATCAACAATTCTTGGAATAAGATCGATAATTCAATATAAATCAACAGATATATATGAATTCAACAACTATCAATGTATCCAACTGGATAAACAATTTATACTGAGTAGTCACTAAGGACTGTAGAACCTCCACTAGAGTTACCAATATTAAACTGATAACCCAACAGAATCAAGTACTATAGATGATCAGTCTACAATAATTTACGTTATGCTTAATACCACCATAATATTCAATCATGTGTTGGGGTTTCCAATGACCTACACTCCCCTTACGAAAAGGTTTGTTCAACTCAGTTTTCAAGATTTCCGCTCCAATCAATTGGTTTGGACAGCTTTTATAAACATGCATATAGTCTAGCCGAATCAAATGGCATCGACTCTTTCACAATATTCAAGAACAATACCAAGTTCAACATGAATAATAACTTTCACAAGGATTTAAACATACTAGCTCATGCGAACGAGAAAGTAGTATAACTTGTATTCAAAGAGATAAGCTTACGATATTCGTCAAATAAAGTAATGCAAGAGTTAGAATATTTTGCACAATGTAATGTAGGGTTCAGATACTTGCTCAATATAAATTTGAGTAATGTTAGAGAACTTGCACAATCAAAGAGTGAATTTTAAGGAAACTTGCACAATGTAAAGGATAGTTCAGATACTTGCCTTAAGCATAGTTTATCCACGTTAATAAATCAACACTTTCGAATCCTAGTGTAGCGTATTATAAGTACAAGATGCTCATTAGCTAACACATTCATTTATCCGGTTTGACATGATTCAAGTATGCACATATGGTATAAAATCAGCTCATACGACATCAAATACATAGTTACTTCATAAGCAATTTAAAAATGCTCAAGTTTAAGGTCTTTTCACCCATGAACTTTCACTATATAAAGCAAACACTAACTTATTACTTAGTCCTTATATGCATATGCATCAGTAGGTTTTAGATCACTTTTAGCAACATAGGCATCACACAAGTTACTGTCCAAGAAATCAGAACTTACAACCTCAGATTCCAGACTAACGCAGCTAGGCCATGACTAAGCCTAGGACTGGCACAGCTGCGCTGTCCTCTGGGTATGCCAAGACTCAGCTGTTGCCTTGTGGTTTCTGTCCGGCTTGCCCAAAACAATCATACATGATATATTTGTCATGCTAAGGGTCTTTTCATGCTCCTCAAGTCAATCTAGGTTCTCTTTTTATGATATATTTCTAAATTAAACATTTTAACAAGTTAAGGCCATTCAAGTTCATGAAACCACAAAGTCTATCATGATTGCTCTCTAAACACACAAGATAGTTACAAAACTCATATTAGGTATGCTTATTAGTATTCATAACACATATTTGAAACTAACACCGTGTTAGTTGAAAATATGCTTCGTTCATGCTTTATTTGAAATATGACACACAAGCATGGTATATATATGTTTATACTACATGAGTGAGTCTAAGTGACATCAAACATGATCACAAGTGTCAAATTATAACCTTCAAGGTAGCATGTTAACATTCACTTCAAAAGTCGTATTTTCATTTATAAGGTTTACAAATTAGTCCAACATGTTCATGCTTGCTTACTAATCACATAAACATAATATAAAGGTTTATTCATGCATTTCTAAGTTATACTAACATGCTTGCCAAGTCAGTATACATACATGGCATACAAAAATATTAAGTTCATTTCTAAAGTCATAAATCCATTTTAAGCTACACACTTTCTTTAATCATGCTAAGCTATTCTAATATGCTCACATTAGGTTCATATAGCTATATATACCCCTTACACATGCTTGCATGCTAGTATATGACATAATGAGTGACTAACATGGATCAGATTTGAAAACAGAATACCCAACTGAAAATAGGAATTTGGTAGCATTTCTGTTGCTGCCTTAAAATAATCCGTGCTTGCGATTCTTGCCATACACCGTTCAAGCCAAGAATAGTAAACCTCGGCAACTGTTCAACCCAAACACAAAAATTACTCATGAATTCATTCCTAAACACTCATGTATCAATTGCAACATGCTTATATGATCATATAACATCTATATAAGCCACACCCAACCTCATTAACATCTATTTTCATGAAATCAAGAAATTGGAATTTCAATACTTATGAACTCTATTTAACAGAAACTGAAAACAAGGAATGGAATTATACCTCTTTGAAACTTAGTCTACTTAATTACTGTGATAACCCAAAAATTCATAAAATCTTGAATGATTAGAATAAAGGTTAAAGAATAAAACCTAGATGGGAATTTGAGGATTTATTTAAAAAATTTCAAGTAAAACGTATATGGTTTGCTATTTGAAAAAGAATTGAGAAAATAAGGGTTATAAAAATTCAAAACCTAGAAAGAGATTTTTTTTTTGTATGTGAAAATTTTATTTAAAAAAATAAATTCCAAATGAAGAAATATTATTAGATTAAATTAAATGTGTATATGTATAGATACGTATATACTTGGAGATGTGTTATATATGATTTAGCTAAACAAGAGGATTGATTATTTAAATTAATCATACAAGAATAAATGAAAAACTTCATTATAAGAAGCTGGTAGTAGTCAAGCATTAGAAATCTTATATAAAAAAAAAAGAAATAAGAACGTAGCAAGTCAAAATAATATATATGATAAGCCATATGAAAAAGACTTATTGAATGTAGCAAACTGTATTAAGAGGGTTACTAGACGTTAAATTAAATGTCTAGTTTAATACATGAGTATATAAATCATTTTATGATTTATGAAGAATATGTATGTTTATGTAATATGGTAAATATATTAAATTATATATGGTATATGTATATAAATTGATATAAACACTTGATAATGTGAGAAAATAAAATTATTAATTATTTTCTATATGTGATGTGTGTAGGTTTGATGTAACTGGTAATTTGGAGTTAATGAATATATATTATATATGTATTTATTAAGTGGGGGGAAATAAAATTGTTGGGAACAATTTGTGTGATGAAGCAAAAATAGGCAGGTTAAGCATATAATATTTATATATACTTTACCCATGAGCATTAGAATAAATTCTTATATGAAATTAGTTTAATAAAGAAAAGATATTATATTTATCGTAATATCTTAAGGAAGTAAATAAATTCTTAATTGAATTTATGTTAACGAGCTAAGGATATTATATTATAATATCTTGGGTATGTAAATAATTGTATTTGTATAAAAATTATGTGTAACATATTTATTTTACCATAATAAAATAAATATGTAATTTATGTATGTTATGTTATGTTTTATATATATCAAAGGAGTGCCTCATAACCTAATTATATATTAGGTAAGGTAATTAAATAACCTAAGGTTATGGTATTGGGGAAATTTTAGTATTTAAAACTTATACTAACCTAATAGAATAATTTGGTCTATTTCAAGTGATTAATAATTTTAAATCTAATTAAAGCAAACCTAATTAGGTTATTGATTAAAGAAATATGTTTAAGTAATTAAATTCCATAAGATTGGAAATAGAAACCCTAAATAAACAATTAGGGTAATATAAATTAAATTTGTTAAACTATGTTTATTACATAGCCCAAAACAATTAAAGGAGAGGCCCAAGAAAAAAAATGCAAGCACATACTTAGCCCACTTGATTAAGGGTATTTTAGACATTTGATTAATCTAATTTGTGCATTAAAATAAAATGGAGGAGTTATTGGGCATGTAATGGCTGGCCACATTAAGCCTTTTAAGGCAAAGGGATTAAGTTAATCAAGTTCCAAAAGTAGGAAGTCTTACACACAAGGACAAGTGTGTCATGCCACCATTGGTGGAAAAGCTAATTAGTAACCTTAATGGCATAATTAGGCATGATTGGGAAGAGATAAGGCTAACCCTTTTATCCAAGGGACAAAAAGAACATGGGGGATATTAGTTAATCACCAACATTACAACTTCATTTCATTCTCCACCATTCTTCTTCTTCTTCTATTTTTTTTCTTTTCTCAACTAGCAAGATCACAAAGAGAGGAAAAGAGAGAGAAAGAGAGAGAGGTTTCGTTCTTAGTAAGGGGGGAGGAGTATATTGTTCATGCATCCCAAGTTCCTAATCTACTTTGGAAAGAGAAGGAGAGCATCCCACAAGACAAGGTAAGAAATCAAACTCTAGTTTCTATGTTTTGTATGTTCTATGTGATCTTGTGAGAGATTCATGGAAAAACAAGTTCTAATAAGCTAGAGTCTTATATGAATGTTAAATCTTGAGTATAATATGTTTAACATGTCCATCTATATAGTTTATGTTGGAAAATTTTGAAAGAAAGGAAGCTAAAGTAGTTTTTGGGAAAAACCTAATTTAAAGGGGTGATCTATGCTTTTCATTTTGAAATCTACAAATGGTTTTTGTGATTTTGTTTCTTGGTATGATAGAGCTATGAGTTAAGAGTAAAACCCCTTTGGAAGCATGTAAAAATGTTAAAAAAAGAGTGAGATATGGATTTATTACTAGAACACCTCAACTAAAGAACTCATGTGCGAAAGTGATCACTTACGGACTAATTTTTTGGTACCAAAATAGATCCATATTTGATGTTTGATGAATGGAAACTATAGTTCGGGAAGATACGAATCCAACGAGTCTGATTGGACCCAAATCAGAGTTATAGATTTTATTTTATTCAAGTTTTAGTGAAGGACCCCAAATCTGGAAAAAAATCAAAAATCTTAAAAAGCTATCGCCAGTTTTAATGAGGCAAAATAAGTAGGAACATTTCGGCGATTGGTTAAACCACTTTCCGACCGATTCGGTGGTGGTTCCTGGACCCAAATTTTTATAAAATTCTGAAGAATATTAATATATTTAATCCAAAAAATTTCTGGGCATTTAGCTAATTATTAAGTAATTAGTGGTTTAAACTCATTTAAAATCATTTTAAACTTACTAATTTATAACTTTTAATGTAATTAATGGATTATTAAACTAATTACATGAAATTTGAATGTAATTAACTATTTAATTATTATCTAAGTAGTATTGGGTGATAATTAAGTAGAGTTAGTATTAATAAAGTAATTATTGATTATTTAATTAAGATTAAATAATAAATAGGATAAATGATAATTATTCTTAAGTTAATAAGAAAGAATAATTAAAGACAAATAATGTTAATTATTCAATATTTAATTAACATTAAATAATAAGTAGATGTAATTAACTATTATTTATTAAATAATAACTAAAGGTAATTAATTAATTACTATTTAACTAATATTAAATGGTAATGAAATGAAGAATAAATAAAGATGATTTAAATGATTCATTAATTAAACAATTATAATAAATTGTTTAAGGATCTAATAAGTGTTTATTACTTAAGAAAGACCTTATAAATTTATAAAATCATTAACCTAAGATTTATTAATTATCTTATAGGGTTAATGATTATACATTATACTATGTGTACATTGTGATTGAATTATTTGCTGGATAATAGCAAAAGTAAGTGTATAGACGTACGATTATATGCAGTACTAATTAATAGACTAACATTGTC
This sequence comes from Panax ginseng, assembly GCA_020205605.1. Taxonomy (NCBI): domain Eukaryota; kingdom Viridiplantae; phylum Streptophyta; class Magnoliopsida; order Apiales; family Araliaceae; genus Panax; species Panax ginseng. Next base: position 44,118,166 of record CM035131.1, read on the forward strand.
AATGCTAAGGCATTCAAAGAGTTTTAATTAAAGCTAGTTAGTCGTAGCTCGCCTAACAGGAAAGTTTCCTAACTCAAACTCGAGTTATTACTTTTCAAAGCATGTTAGTGGATAATTGTTGTTGATTATTCCACATCTAATATTATTATTAAATATTCGCATTATGGCAAGTTTCCTAACTCAAACTCGAGTTATTACTTTTCAAAGCATGTTAGTGGATAATTGTTGTTGATTATTCCACATCTAATATTAATATTGAATATTCGCATTAAGGCAAGTTCTCTAACTCAAACTCGAGTTATTATGTTTCAAACATGCTTGTGGATTAATTATTGAAAATTATTCCACATATTTGATTATTGATTCGCACTTAGTGCATGTTCAGATATGTTCATCGTATGAAAGGTCGATCACCTTCATTACCATAAGGTTCGATTAAATTTGTTCATGGTCATTGTTGACCACTCAAAGATAATTATTAGGTTTTTAGTTATTGAAGTTTGATTCATGTTCTTCCTCAATTATATTACATTGTTGAAAACTTGGAAGCTTATTCCTTTTCAATCATGATATATCTTCATTGTACTTAAACTTGTTGGGCAAAATAGTTGCTCATCCTTGCTATATCATGATAACAAATTTCAGATTAAAACGAAGGCTCGAAGAATGACAGTGGTAAAGGAGAATTCCAAGTTTAGATTATTATGCATTTAGAACTATTAAGTTATCTGATGCAAATAACATTGTAAACCTTTTAAGTTATTGAAGGTATGTATTAAGTTAAGGTTGTAGACCTTGGGGATAATGTTGTAAAAGTTTACTGTATAAATAATTTATGTTTATATCTTCCGCAGTAATTATAGAAATGATGTATCGTAACGTACTAGATCTGAGGTAAAAAGTACCTAGATTTGGGGACGTCATAATTACTCCTTTCTGAGATTGCTAAGCTCTTCTTTGAATCACAACTCACTTACTCTCAAGTTATCAGTGTTTTAGTAGCCAAGAAGAGCAACGTAAACTTGAAATTTAGACTGTTATTTATAATGAAAACTTGGACTGGACAATGACTTAGCACTGAGGTTGAATTCATGGTGTAGAAGGTAAACACACTGGTTATCTAAGAGTTGTTTAACTACATACCCAACATCAGCCATCCTTCTAGCCAATGATTTCAGCTTGGAAGTTACGTAATTAGAGGGTAGGTTATTGTTCATGTGCTTTTTGAGTAATCTGAACATTTTTATATTCTTGACAAGAACTTTGAAATCTAGCTTCGATTGGTTACTTTAATTCTCAAATATAATTTTAATGTAAAATTGTTACCATATTAGAAACTTAGGGATTAAACATATACTCACATCATATAATCCATGTACATTAAATATACGCAATAAAATAATGCAGTCGGGTATTATTGTCCGGGTAGTTCCATAATCAACTCTACTACTTACATAACCACATGATAACTTATGTCACAGTTTTAATAATTAATGTTTCAAGGTAGTAGATGTAATATAGAAATGTAACATACATATAACCTATGTACATTTTATCACACTGGTACACTTTATTAAAATAATAGTTTACAATATGCTCATGGTATATTATTTTAATATATACCCACATACATATTGTCACATAGATATTTCATAATGTATTTATAACATATAGTTCCAATATGTTTAATCACATTGTCCCATACAATATAGTTCTATAAGGCTTAATATATAGTCACATAAATGTCACACCACACTATATAATATAGTTATATTTTTAATTATTGCTCATATGCCCATGAAAATCAATATAATCCTTATTATATTAATAACTTACTTATTTGTTTTATGTCAAATAAATAAATTATCCCCTTCCTTGATTAATGTATTTATGGATCTCCATAACCATTAATTTATATAATTCTTATTCTACCTATAGACATATTGCAATCACATATTATCAATAGATCAATATTCTACCAAAACCATTAACCATTAATTAATATAACAATTAACAATTAATATTACTTAATTGTGCACTTTATTTCATGGTTTATTAATGTCACACACATCACATAATTGTTTTATTTTATTTCCAAAGTGAAACAAATTAGTTTTCTATAATCGTCCATTGGCGCAATTGCATTCGGTTTATCTTCTTTGAGAGACAAGGCGCTTCAGAATGTAAACGACCTCAAAATTCATACAATTTAATTCTTAACTTCGGTCGTTAATAACACGTCTACCTTCTGATTTTACATCATTATTCGATGTTAAACTTTATAAAATGCGGAATAATTTAAACTTTTATGTCTTTTTACTTTAATTCCCTGAATCAAAATCTTTATCATCTACATGTTTTTGAATCAATCTTATTTTATGATTCACTTTATCACTGTTGTTATATAAAATATTACATTTCAATCTGATGACCTTTACATATCAGATAACTCTAACTTTAGCTTTACAACTCCACATAAAACTATACATCATAAATCATTTAATACATCTCATGAATTTTAATCATGGTATAAAGAAATAACAACTTTAGCTAAAATATTAATCTTCGTGTATTATTTCTGATCCACGTCATTCAAGTAGCACATAGTGTTACCTTCAATCCTTAACCTGTAAAAATGGTTATTTGCAAGGTTGAGCTCGATGACCTCAAAGAAAATCTAACAGTTTTCATGCATCACGTAGTACATAATAACATGCTCAACATATATCTCATAAACATTAGACTAACATAGCATACATGTTACAGTTCATATAATCAAGTATAAAGATTGAGTTCCTTACTCAATCAGCATGCTTTACTTAATCAACGTAGTCATAAGTTGACTTTAACATTTCATACATTCAACATATATATAACAGATCATGCTCTTTGCAATAAATATTTAAAACAGTTAATCACCAATTCACATAGCAAATAGGAACTGAAAGAATTGCCTTGATTGTTGTTTACCAATAACAGTTTAATAGCTTACAGATATTTACACTTCACGTGCCCTACACAATTATATAATCATTCACATTAACTATTAGTCACATAGAAATACATAATAGTTGTAATGTAAACTTTACTCTATGTCTCATAACCCTTCCTATCATAAATACACAATGTTCAATTTGGTTGTGTTAACTTTCAACTTATATCTCACTGTATTTCATATTTGAAGTTCATTCAAGTGTTTAAGTCTTGCTAGGAATCATTATTGGTTTTATATTAAACCCATTTCATACCTTATAATGTTCATTTTATTTGACTTAAAACACTTTTTACGTTCATTAACACTTGTCATGGCGTTTCGACGTTTATTCGTCACACGCCCAACTTGACTCTCTTGTGTGTGCTTAGTATGCATATACAACTTATCTAAAACATTATTTATTAATGTTAAGCATCATTATATTTCATAATATTCATGTTATATAACATAAAACAACATCTTTTATCGTCAAGAGCATTACACTTGCATACGTGCATGCCCGACGCCCTCCGATTGCCTCCGAAAATATAATAGTCCTAAAAATGACCATTTTAACCCATGTTCCCAACCTCAAATTGAAACACTTAAAGAATAAAAGTTGTAGGTCTATTCGTCTTCATTTCGGATCATCTTAAATTACCTCAATCGGAGTTCGTATAAAAAAGTTATGGCCGTATTACCAAACTAGGTCAAAATAGTCACACCTTGCACACTTGGCGTAATACCAAATTGCCACAAGACCCGGACGACTTAGTAAAGTGCCATTCATACCAAGACGACTTGGCAAATACCAAGATAAATATCGAGCACTGCAGACGACTTGCAGGCGCCAATTGCCTTGCAAGGCTCTCGTCCACATGTGTTGTAATGGCTATACCAGATTCATGATTTTGTAATATTTTTACTTCAAACCTTCATAACTTCTTCGTTTTAAGTCAGAATTAGTTGGTTTTCGATTCAATGAACTTGTGAAACACTGGACTACTCATCTACAAAATAATTTTAACATTTCAAAAACTTTAACAAATCAATTTAAGGGTTCCAATTCAATGTTCATGCTATATTTTCATGTTTTAAACACATTTAGCGAATTCGATCGCCACGGCTTCGTTTCTTAACCAATTTACACAATTTAAACTACGTCGTTTTTGTCTCTTCATATACTAACATAATCCAATACCAATTTACAGATTATAACACATATTAGACAAAAAATTTCGTACTTTCTTAAGCCATTTTTCATAAACATACACTATTATTAACTTTTCTCCCTACAAACCCAAATTTCATGAATTTGATACTCAAACAACGCTCACATGTGATGATTAACAGAGTATAAACCCTTCATACATGTATATATATCAATCCAACATAATTATCAGTAGAAATTCCAAAAATAAAGTTAACATTAGGGTTATACCTTATTCCTTTGATTGTTTGCTAGCAAGAGATGATGACTAGGTTTAGAATTCCTCTCCTTGACAATCACAGAGAATCCAAATCACCATGTTTCCTCTCTTGCTCTCTCTCCAAACTCTATGTGTATCCTTCTTCTCACCAAACCCTCTTTGAACTTAGCCTTAAAAAATTAGACGCGTAGAAAATAAAACTGATATGGTCATCGTCCCACGCTCTCTTTCAGTTAAAAAAACAAAAGGCATCAGTTAAATAAACCAAAGGCCACAAGGCCTTGTTTGGCTACCACTTTATCCTCCAAACTAAATTATTTTAATAATATTATATTATATAGTTTCCACTTGTCATACTTTAGTTAATTTAAATAACTTTAGTTTAGTTAATTTAAATAACTTATAATAATAATACTAAAAATCTTATTATCATTATACTTATAATTAATAAATAATTATATATCTAATTTAATTAATAAATTAGAAACATCACTTTATTTAATTTATTTATTTCTAAATAAATTAAACAATTCATTTAATTTAATTATTTTCTTAAATATTAAGTAATTTATTTAATTTAATTATTTTCTTAAATTAAATCCTTGAGATAAAATTATCATTACTCAATTTAATTTACATTAATCAATTTAGTTACTAAATTAATTCACCACAATTTTATCAACCATTTATTTATCTCAATAAATAAATAAATTTAAAATATTTATTTAATTCAATAAATATTTAAAATTAATTACTAATTTCATTTAATTCCTTCAATAGTTAACTTAACTATTAAACCTCACTTTCCCAATATATGAATATATATTTCTCTTCACACCAGATCATATATTTCAACATATATAGCACGTATATATACATACTCAAACTCAAAATATCTCATAATAAGAATTTTAATTATTAAATTCCTATTTTAATAACTTATAAAAATTCGGGTTGTCACATCTTTCCCCCTTATAAGGATTCCGTCCTGAATCAACGAAAACCTCCTTACCTTGGTTTTCACCAAATCTCTTTTCAAAATTTATCGTAGAATATCCTCAACACATCACCTTAATATAGGTTTTATTTATTACCATTACCGCCATTCTTTATAACAATTCTTGTAAATTTTATTTCATAACCTTTACTTAGACTCAATTATATTTGAGTATTACATATTCTTTGACCCGTTCATTATCTTTCTCTAAGGATCATTATCATATACTATATTCTCAAACTCTCGGGACATTACAGCTGCGTTGTACCCTGACAGTGCCAAGACTGGTTTAGCTTCAGCCCGTGCCAAATTTCATCGCTAAACTCATTTTAATTTGCTTAATGGATTTCCTTGTTTCACAATATGCCACACAAGGCATTTCACAATTCTCATTGTCACTTCACATTTCTTAATACACATTAATCTAATACGAATCAATTGAATTAATCGACTCACAAAACAATAACACTTATATTCTCATAAATATTATTTGCATTAATATATTCATTTAATAATACGTAGAAATTCTCGGGTATTACAATTCGTGGATGGGTTTCTAGAAGATTTGCCAGGACTTCTGCCTGATCGAGAAATTGAATTCGTGACCGACTTAGCACCAGAAACCGCTCCGATATCGAAGGCCATGTATAGGATGGCTCCGGTATAAATGAAGGAACTGATGGTACAATTGCAGGAGTTGTTAGACAAGAAGTACATTCAGCCGATTGTGTCGCCCTAGGGAGCACCGGTGTTATTCGTGAAGAAGAAGAATGGGTCAATGCGTCTTTGCATTGATTATAGGGAGTTAAACAAAGTCACTATTAAAAACAAGTATCCATTGCCAAGAATAAATGACTTGTTTGATCAATTGAAGGGTGTTAGATATTTTTCGAAAATAGATTTGAGAAGTGGTTATCATCAACTAAAAGTAAGGAAGGAGTGTGGCGCCCTCAAAATAGGTATACATCACCCATCTTGAGTCACCAAATACATGGTACAAAATTCAAATACAACTTAATTATACAACAGTCGTGTAAAATACGATAAAACATAATCTAAGAGTTTTAATAAGAATTTTGTCATCTAGACAATATCCACATTCAATGGAGTCCTCATTACATTTATTGTCACACTATTTAACAGGATAGTGAGGACTACTAATGCTATCATCTAGACCGTCAATCCGTTCTCCGACTCGTCCCAACTATATTCTTATTTTCTGAAGAGAACAGTGAAAGAAATGGTGAGCTCAACTAGCCCAGTAAGAAATATTATGACTAAGATAATATAAAATAAATTATCATTAGCCTTCAACAATGTTAAACTGATAAAATACAATAGACATCAAGTTTAACTGCAGCGGAATAAGCAATCCATTAGAAGAGTCAAGTAAAGCATGATATCTACTATCTTCTATGTTTTAAATTGTTTTCATCAATTTTTATCGCTGAGACTCAGCATAATAAATAAACCACATCATCAAATCATCCATGCACTACGGGCCAAGGATATTCATTAAATCATCAATGATCATGACTATACCGAATAATCCCTGATCATAATCATACCAAAAATTGTCCACCAATGCACTACAGGCCACTGAGGACTTTTACCACATCATTTATAACATTACAGGTCATGATTATCTTAGAATGATCCCATTCATAATCATACCAAGTCCATCTATGCACGTAAGCCAAAGATGACTTTCATCACAATATAAGCATGATGATGATGACAATGATATAAGCATTAATCAAACGAAAACGAGGATAAATATTAAAGACTTTAAATTTATCCAAATATTATCAATCACTTAATAAACTCATCATCTAATATTATTAATATTATAACAATATTTTAATCACTTCTTAAACTTATAAACAATTTATTTCAATTGTTTACACTTTACCAAATAATGCATTTAATCATTCAAAAATACCATACTCATAAGATTTCATCACCAATGATCAAATCCCTCATAAAAAATCTGCATATACCCTATATAGGATTTCCAAGCCATAAAATTCTATTTTCCAATTTTGTTACTTCACATAACATATTTAATTCATTTACTCATAACTAGTTCATTTTCATGAAAAATACCAAATCAGTCCCAAAAATATTTCTTTTCTAAGATTTAGCAGAATATAGTCCCATATTGAACATATATTTTTCTCGGAATTTTTAAAATTTATTTACTATTTTTCATATGGCCAAAACTGCCGAATATTTAGACATTTATCATAAATTGTACTTTTGTCCAAAAATTTTGAAATTTACAGGGTATACTCCTGTTATATAAATGTACTCCCAATAAAAATTTCACCAATTTTGGAGTTAACCACAAAGAGTTATAAGGGTTTACTTTTAAAATAGTCTTTTTCCATATAATCCATAACTCTTAATCTATACATCCAAAATCACCATTTTTGGACACAATCTAGAAAACTCATCGAATTATCATTTCAAATTTTTCAAAATTTTTAGGAATTGAGAAAAATTTAAAGCGCCTCAAGTAAAACCCCTTTTGAATGAAAATACTATTCATATGAATACAAAGGATCATTCACCATGCATGCGGTAATCCACATGACAAAGTTATTCCAATAGAATAATAAAGAATGGAATAATGTAAGAATTCACCAAAGATGTGATAGAATCGCATGATGAAAAGTTATTCCAGCGTAATAATAAATAACGGAACCAGTCATGCGTAATTCGCGCATGCATGGATATTCTAATAGAATAATAAAGAATGGAACCGTGTCATGCGTAATTCGCACATACGGTGATATTCCAACGTAATAATAAAGAATGAAACTAGGTCATGCGTAATACGCATGCATGTGATATTCCAACAGTAATAATAAAGAATGAAATCAAAGTCATGCGTAATACGCATGCATGTGATATTCCAAATGTAATAATAAAGAATGAAATAATGAGAAGAATTTCATCATGCATGCGATAAGCCATGCAGATGAGTTATTCCAATGAATAATAAATAATGGAACTGTGTCAAATGCGTAATACATACATGATAGGATATTCCAAATGTAATAATAAAGAATGGAATAATGTAAGAATTTCACCATATATGTGGTACTTTTCAGATGATAAAAGTTATTCCAACATAATAATAAGGAATGGAATAACAATAGCTCTCTTCATAAAAATGAAAGAAATAGTAACAACCCGATATTTTCTATACAAATAAATTAGAAATTTTATGTGATAAATTTTTTTTTTTTTTTTTTAAATATGGGGAATATGTGCCAAGATAATGTGTATATGTATTTATGTGATATATTTATTACATGAATGATTTTAAATAATTTTATTTTAGAATTATTGATTATTATAAATTATATTCTTATAATAATTAATTTTATAGTAGAAATATTTTTATTAATTATTTTCCATAAAATATAATCATATATTATTTATATAATATATGAAATGATTTTTTAGAATTATTATAATAATTATTTTATTATATGAATTTTGTTTGATTATTAAGTTAATTATTTTAACTTAATTAATAATGTTAATTATGATGAGATAAATCGGATATGGAATCCAAACCCTAATTTTTGGATTTTGATCAAGGAATAAGAATAATAATATTATTTATATTTTGATTTTTCAGTGCTATAATTATATACTGTATGTATGTGGACTGATAATGATTGGTCAGTTATGGTGTATTATGTCAAACCCTAGTTTTACTGTGGGAAACCCTAATTTGAAACTCAATTGTGAGTTTAAGACTATTATATAAGCGTGTTATATGATTTTATGATTAATTAGGTCAACCCTAATTACCATTTAGATATATTAATTTCTTGAAATCCTAATTATTAAGTATAAATTAATTTGATTTGTAACCCTAATTTAAAAATTATAAACCCTAATTGCTAAATTAGCAAGGATAATTATAATTATTATATAATAAACCCTAATGTTCATGTATGATTAGAAACCTAATCAAATTAAGAAAACCCTAATTATAAATTTTACAAACTAATTATATTTTATTTTTAAACCCTAAATAAACAATTTGGGTAACATATATTAAAATTGTTAGACTATGATTACAACATGGCCTAAAATAATTATGGGAGAAGCCCAAAAGAAATAAAAATACAAGCCCAAACTTAGTCCACTTGATTAAGGGTATTTTAGACCTTTGATTTATCTAATTTATGCATTAAAATAAAAGCTAAATAAAAGAATTAGTGGGTATATATATAATGGCCACATTAGGCAAATTTTTTAAGGTAACAAATTATGCTAAATCAAGTTTCCTTAAATAGTAATTTCTTACATCAAGTACAAGTGTGTCAATCTCCCATTGGTTGCAAATCTACTAAGCACCCTTAATCACATGATTAAGCTTAATTGAAGAGATAAGGTGTAGTCTTTTATCCAAGGGACAACAAAAGTATGGGGATAATAGTTAAATCACACATTTGATAGACTTTGTATAAATAGATAGAGAGAGAAAATAATCATTCATTTGCTAGCTCATTTTATCAACTCAACTAATTCTTAACTCTCTCAAGCTCTCACCTCCAAAATATATCAAGATATATCAATCATAAATCCAAGCCCCACTAACACCACAATCAAATCGTAAAGCTAGAAATCAAGAATTGATCATATAAAGGTATAAAACCCTAGCTTGAAATCGACCATAAATTTGTTGTTAGATGTTATGATTAATGTTTTAATATGTTGTTAGTAGTGTATAATGATGATCGGGTTGCTAGATGTTAGATCCATAACATCTAGAGGCTCAGATTTGAGTTTTTTCAAAATCTGGAAATTTTGTTATGTGTGTCCACGACAAATGTAATGTCGCCTTATATCTCTGTGATCTTTAATGATTTTTGTGTTTTGAAAGTTTTTAGTTGTAGTATGATATGTGATCTTTGATCTGGAACAAGAATCAAGCTTAGATCTAATCTAGATTGCAAGTTATTCTTGGTCAAAGTCGTTGACCGGACCATGATCGGGCAAAATTGGTAACCGTGAAACTTGCCGTATCGTGGTCGACAAACTTTTCATTGGCCTGATCTTGTTTGTTGTTTTGTTGTTGTTTGTTGTTGTTGTTGTTGTATTAGATTTGTAATATGGTATATGGACTACATGATTAAAGCTTTTTATCATCTTATATCACAAATATATTGAATGTAGTGGAATGGTCAAAGTAAAAAGCAAAATGAGCTTGAAAAACTTTTCGGGTAACCGAGAAAACCTATGAACAGATTCTCGACAAGGTTTGACCGAGGCTTATATCTTGATGATTTATTGATGTTTTTTTGATTATTTTGTGTTAGATCTCTAGTCCTACATGTTGTCTACAACATGAAGCTCTTAGATCATAAAAAAATATTACACTATCAAAGATGTAGTGGAAGGCCAAAAGTGAGCCCACGATCTGTTCTTCATTTTCGGGCAACCCGAAATGAAAACGACCTCCTAACAACCACTTTGATGGCTTAGATCTTCATTTTGATGCATGTTATGAACATGTTTGTTGTTGGATCTTGTAGTCTTATATTAGCTCTACACGATCGATCAACAACATGTCCGTAAACACACAATACATGATGAATCATTGATGGTCAAACTTGGTCACTCTCAGAATCGGCTTGAAGATCGGGGTTTGCATGATGAACATGAAGAAGAACCTATATGATGATTGTTACATCGCTATAGGTGGTCTTTAATGATGATTATTTATAAAAATCATATTTTTATTAAATAATTATAGAAAATTAGTTTTTAATTATTAAAAATACATAATAAATTATTAAAAATTATTTTAAAGTCCAAAATTATATTTTAATTATTTTGGATATATTTCACAAATATTTAATATTTTGGAATATTAAAGGTATTTAATTTATTTAATAATTATATTAAATAAATTATTTAAAAATGATTTTAATACTTGAAAAATCATTTAAAATTATATTATGGAATAAGAAAATATTTTAAGTTATTTTTAATGACTTTTAATATTTTATGATGAATTTCATTAATTAATTAATATTAATGATAATTTAGTTATTTAATAAATGAATTAAATAAATAGATTAAAAATGATTTTATTATATTAAAATCATTTTAAATAATAATAAGGTATTTAAAATATTTTAAGTTATAAAATATAACTTTCAATATTTAAAGGTGAATTTATTAATTAATTATTATTAATGATATTAAGGTTATTTAATAATTATATTAAATAAATTAGTTTAAAAATGATTTTAATATTATAAAAATTATTTTAAATGAAAATAAAGTGTTTAAAGATATTTTAAGTTATAAAATATAACTTTTAATATTTAAAATAATTTCATTAATAATTTAATATTAATGATATTTATTTAACATTAATGATATTAAATTTATTTAATAAATAAATGGTTTAAAAAAATGGTTTTATTAATTTTAAAATCATTTTAAAAGGATATAAATGAATTAAAAATATTTTAAGTTATACTTAATGACTTTTAATATTTTGATAAATAGTACATTAATATTTTAATATTAATGGTAATTATTTAAAAATGATTTTAAATGTTTTAAAAATCATTTAAGGGTAATATAAATTTTTAAAAAATATTTTGAGTTATTATAAATAACTTTAATATTTTGGCAATGGTTTCATTAATAGTTTAATATTAATTAAATATTAATGATAATAGAATTATTTGATATTTAAATCATTTAATAATGATTTAGGTGTTTGAAAATTCATGATAAATTATAATAAATTGTTTAAAAATTATTGTAAGTCATTTAAAAATAATATGGACGTTATTTATTTAGTATAATTGATATTAAATTTGATATAGAGTCTTAGACTCGATAATTACCCGATAAAGTCGCTTTAAGATAATCGCATATATTTTTAAAATTGATCTGGACTTAGATATTTTGACTGTATTAATGTTTGTTTGTGATGCAATAACTGTTGAACATGTGTGATAATGTGATTAGGTTATGTGCTGATTATGAAATGCAGTACTATATGTTATAGTATATTGTTCTAATCGAACGAATGATCTGATTAATGATAGGTCGTGATATAAAAGATAAAACTAAGTTGCATATTGTAAGTAAAAAGATCGTGCAAGTATCCTACCTTTGCATTTTCTTTTTATGCAATGGACATGAGTAAGAATGTTTCAGAATTATATTATTACTGTACATATTATTAACCCTATATTATATACGCTCATTGATTATCAACATGTTAGTATATGGTAATTCAGATATATATTCTGTTCGTTAATTTCTATAAATGGTTATACAAGTGTCCCCACTGGATAATCATTGCATTTAACCACATGTTGATACACCTTTGTTACTTTGTATATATATTATATATATATATATATATATATATATATGTTGAATTATAGATTATTGTTGAACAAGATAAAACCTTATTATTATCCAACCGAATTGCTTTGGTTTGGAACCCCAACAAGTATGAACATCCCTTTTCACGGGAAAATTTTTATGCACCCAAGGTGGACAGAGTGAACGATAATATCATTCTTGCATGTAGTATTGATCAATACAGGTACAATGGGCCGATCACCCCCCGTGCCCAGTAAGTTATGATTATTTATGATGAAGTTCATTTAACCTTTTGAAAATGAAAAAACAATGTTCATAGTATGTCCCCTTAACCCTATTTATAGTCAGTACGTAGTTTTAAAAAATTTGAAAGAGGGTTGTTATGTTATTATTATCGGTTCAGATTACTTCACAACTATTGATTTGTTGTAGAAGGGTAGTATAAAGAAAATATTTAAATTCTTTTATATATATATATATATATATATATATAATTGTTATTACTTGCTGGGCACTCAAATGCTCATCCTTGCTTAATTTAAATTTTTCAGCTAAGTGTGAACAACCTGAAGGCTCTGCTAGGAATAAGAGAAAAGGGAAAGGTTGCTGAATGATTTCAATGTTATCTTGTGTAATAGTTTAATATTATTAAGATAATGTTATATATTTATTATCATGTATTGTAAGGAATGATTAAAGGTTACGTACTTGGGAGCTAGACTTTGATAATTATGTAAATTAAGTTTAATATTTATATTATTGTTATTATTATTAGTATTATTCTGCTCATAGAAATGGTATCGTGAAGCACTGAATTCGGGTTTCAAGTACCGGATTTGGGGCTTTTAGGGTTGGTATCAAAGCTTTTAGCGAGGTCAAAGCTTTATGGTTAGAAACCTTAGGTGGGATAGACCTTAGGCTATAACCTTAGAATGTAGGGAAAACGTTGAAAATATAAATAAATCATATAGAGTTTATAAAGAGATGAATTGACTAAATTCATCATCAAACAAAATAAAAGATAACTTATATAAAATTATTATTTGCTGTGTGTATATACTATATGCTAATCAGGATAATTTATGTGTGTAGATGTCTGGTGGAAAAGGCTTGTTATATGCTTATAGCATGAAGAAGGATCAAATCCATACCCCGAGCTAATATCAAAGCCAATATTTGAAATAGAGGCTCACAATGAAAAAAAACTCGATTTAGCGTGGTTATTGTAGAAAACGTAGTACCAGATCCGGAGATGGTGGAGCTGACAGATAGTGATTCGGACACTAAAGTTAAAGCTGAACAAGCATCAACAGAGGTGCAGGATCTGAGGAACAAGGTTTCTTCTCTGGAAAAGCTATGGGAAATAGAAAAGCTATTAAATAGTCAACTGCATCAGGCGTTAATAGAAACAATGGAAGAACAAGATAAGCTTAAAATCCAAATTGATCAGATGGGAGCCACAAGCAACACATCGTGTGCAGCTTCGAGCAAGAAGGGAAAAGAAAGATAGAAGACCATGACTTAGGAAAATCCGATAAGAAGAAAGGGAAAAGAATATGTTACCTTTGTGGCTATGAGGGACATACCACTCTGTATTGTCCCGACTATAAATCAGGAGCATGTTTTATCCGTGGGATAGAAGGTCATCAAAGTAAAGGTTGTCCAAGAAAAAGGCGTAGTGAATAATTAGTAGTATAGGTTCATTGTGTGTAGGTTAATGTTTAATGTATTAGTATGTTTGTGTAATGTAATGTTCCCAACTTTTGGTATTAGTCAAGGTCATAAATCCCGACTTTTGTAGTCACAAAGGGATGAATGATGTTTAAAGCAAAGATGTGTGCTATGCTATATGTAAAGTATTCACTAAATGAATATGAATCTAAGTTTGAGTAATGAAATGAGTTAATATACTAAACTTATATGATAAGATTTAGAATGTAAAGAATAATATATGGTTTTACTTAACCAGATAATGCCGCCAAGACGTCAAACTCAAACCAAAAAGGCGTAAGAGTCATCAATAACGTTGAGGGACAACAACAAGCAGACCCGATGCAGCACTTTGCAAACATGGTAGCACAAGCTATGCAAGCAAGGAATGCCATCGCGAGGAACCAAGTTGGACAACCGCTTAGTAAACTTTAAAGATTTCAAGGCATGTGGGACCGCAGGAATTTAAAGGGACAAATGACCCATTGAAGCCCAGACTTGGGTTAAAGAGATTGAGAAAGCATTCGTAATAGCTAGGGTTCTTTGAGGGCAAAGACCGCTTTTGCCACCTACATGATGAAGGGTGAGGCAAATTTTTGGTGGGAAGCGAATCAAAAGAGGGAAAGGAGAGAGAAGGTGTAGTTATATGGGATAGGTTTAAGACAATGTTCTTCGAAAACTATTTTTCATCTAGTATGCAAAGCTAGGATGGAGGTAAAATTTTTAGAGTTGAAGTAGGAGAATATATGGATCGTGTCGTAGAACGCCACAAAATTCAATGAGTTGGCTAGGTTTGCTCCGCATCAAGTTGATCTGGGAGGCTAGGAAAGCTAGAAGGTTTGAGTGGGATTAAAACCTGGCTCTATAACAAGGTGGCGGTGTTGCAGATCCCTACATTTGCAAAAGACTCATGGAGAAGGCTATTATTATCGAGGAGGGAGTGAGGCCATGAGCCTCTACAACAAGAGAGAAAGAACAAGAGTAAGGTCGAAGGAACCGGGAAGGTGGAAGTTAATAGTGGGAGAAGTGGTGGTAGTAGCAAAAGGAAGGAAGCAATTTTGGAAGTTTGCAGTAAAAGCAGAAGGAGTTAAGAAGCAAGTCATGCGAAAGGTGGAAACTGTGGAAAGAACCACTGGAGAATGTTTGAAGGGAAGTTTGTGTGCTACTAAGTCGCGGGCAGAGAGGCCATATCTCTCCCAACCGCCCCAATCCTAGGATGAAAAGTGGGTGTTTTCTGTATGTGGATCGATCGAGCACAAGGTGAAGGATTGTCCAAGAAGAGGAGGTTGGAGGGGGAGAGTGTGAATCTTGGAAAAAGGCGGTGGAACTCTAGCAATCACGGACCTACGTCATCGAGCAAGCTAACAAAATCAACTGCGAGGGTTTTCAACATGATGGTCCAAGATACCATAGCAGTTGGTGGTGCAATTCCAGGTATTATTCGTATAACTTTTATTTTCTTATGCATGATTTTCAGATATATAGTAAATTATTTTATAAAGAAATTTTGAAGAAGGAATTTGAGTTCTTTTAGAAATCAAATTTTCGTTTAATCAGATAGACAAGCTTTACGTGAATAGGTTAAAGATCAGTACGATCATTTATGATCAAGATCTACTTGCAATGATTGTATATGCTACGTACACTTGTATGTGTAGGTTTTAAAACGGTGATTCTGGGGACGGAATCTTTATAAGGGAGGGTGAATGTAACAACCCGATATTTTCTATACAAATAAATTAGAAATGTTGCGTATAAATTTTTTTATTTTATTTTAAATATGGGGAATATGTGCCAAGATAATGTGTATGTGTTTATGTGATATATTTATTACATGAATGATTTTAAATAATTTTATTTTAGAATTATTGATTATTATAAATTATATTATTATAATAATTAATTTTATAGTAGAAATGTTTTATTAATTATTTTCCATGAAAATATAATCATATATTATTTATATAATATATGAAATGATTTTTTAATTATTATAATAATTATTTTATTATATGAATTTTGTTGATTATTAAGTTAATTATTTTAACTTAATTAATAATGTTAAGTATGACAGATAAATCAGATATGGAATCCAAACCCTAATTTTGGATTTTGAT
Organism: Panax ginseng; assembly: GCA_020205605.1. Classification (NCBI taxonomy): domain Eukaryota; kingdom Viridiplantae; phylum Streptophyta; class Magnoliopsida; order Apiales; family Araliaceae; genus Panax; species Panax ginseng. Next base: position 44,134,777 of record CM035131.1, read on the forward strand.
CAAGGAATGAGAATAATAATATAATATTATTTATATTTTGATTTTTCAGTGCTATAATTATATACTGTATGTATGTGGACTGACAATGATTGGTCAGTTATGGTGTATTATGTCAAACCCTAGTTTTACTGTGGGAAACCCTAATTTGAAACTCAATTATGAGTTTAAGACTATTATATAACTGTGTTATATGATTTTATGATTAATTAGGTCACTAATTACCATTTAGATATATTAATTTCTTGAAATCCTAATTATTAAGTATAAACCCTAATTGTGATTTGGTAACCCTAATTACCAAAATTATAAACCCTAATTGCTAAATTAGCAAGGATAATTATAATTATTACATAATAAACCATAATGTTCATGTATGATTAGAACCCTAATCAAATTAAGAAAACACTAATTATAAATTTTACAAACTAATTATATTTTATTTTTAAACCCTAAATAAACAATTTGGGTAACATTTATTAAAATTGTTAGACTATAATTATTACATGGCCTAAAACAATTATGGGAGAAGCCCAAAAGAAATAAAATACAAGCCCAAACTTAGTCCACTTGATTAAGGGTATTTTAGACCTTTGATTTATCTAATTTATGCATTAAAATAAAAGCTAAATGAAAGAATTAGTGGTATATATATATATAGTTGGCCACATTAGGCCTTTTTTAAGGCAACAAATTATGCTAATCAAGTTTCCTTAAATAGTAACTCTTACATCAAGTACATGTGTGTCAATCTCCCATTGGTTGAAAATCTATTAAGCACCCTTAATCACATGATTAAGCTTAATTGAAGAGATAAGGTGAAGTCTTTTATCCAAGGGACAACAAAAGTATGGGGGATAATAGTTAAATCCCACATTTGCTAGACTTGTATAAATAGATAGAGAGAGAGAAAATAATCATTTGTTAGCCATTTTTATCAACACTCATTCTTAACTCTCTCAAGCTCTCACCAAAGAAAATATCTAAGATATATCGGGTCATAAAACCAAGCCCCACTAACACCACAATCAAATCGTAAAGCTAGAAATCAAGAATTGATCATATAAAGGTATAAAACCCTAGCTTGAAATTCGACCATAAATGTTGTTAGATGTTATATGATTGTGTTTTAATATGTTGTTAGTAGTGTATAATGATGATGCGGGTTGCTAGATGTTAGATCCATAACATCTAGAGGCTCGATTTGATGTTTTTGCAAAATCTGGAAAAATTTTGTTCGTGTTGTCGACAACAAATGTCGGGCCTTTATATCTTGTGATCTTTAATGATTTTTTGTGTTTTGAAAGTTTGTTAGTTGTAGTATGATATGTGATCTTTGATTTGGAACAAGAATCAAGCTTAGAATCGGGTCTAGATTGCAAAGTTATTGTTGGTCAAACGTCGTTGATCGACCATGACCGGTTAAAATTCGGGTAACCCGTGAAATTGCCTTGAAATGAAATCTCCGACAACTTATTCTTGGATCTATAATCTTATTTTATTGTGTTGTTTTTTGTTGTTGTTGTTATAGTAGATATTGTATACTACATGGTATATGGACTACAAGATTAAGCTTTTATATCATCTAAATATAAATAGAATTGAATTTAGTGGAATTGGTCAAAGTAGCCAGAAGATCACGAATGACAAGTTTTTGGGTAAAACCTGTGAAAACTTATGAGCATGATCTCAACAAGGTTTGATCACTTGATATCTTGATGATTTTGTTGATGTTTTTGTTGATTTTTTGTAATAGATCTGTAGTCCTACATGTTGGCTACACACTTGGAAGTCTTAGATCACAAAAAATATTACCTTTATCGTCATGTAGTGGAAGGCCAAAGTGAGATTTGACGATTCGTTTCTTCATTTTTACGGGCAACCCGAAATGAAGAAGAACAACCTGATGACCACTTTGATGGCTTAGATCTTTCATTTGATGCATGTTATGAACATGTTTGTTTTTTGGATCTTGTAGTCTTACACATTAGCTCTACATGATCTCGATCAACAACATGTCGTAAACTGACACACATTGAATTATTGATGGTCAAACTTCAATACTTTCTCAGAATCGGCTTGAAGATCTGGGTTTGTGTGATGAACATGAAGAACACCTATAATGACAGTTGCCGTCGCTATAGGTGGTCTTTTTAACATTATTATTTATAAAAATTATATTTTTATTAAATAATTATAGAAAATTAGTTTTTAATTATTAAAAAATACATAATAAATTATTAAAAATTATTTTAAAGTCCAAAAATTATATTTTAATTATTTTGGATATATTTCACAAATATTTAATATTTTTGGAATATTAAAGGTATTTAATTTATTTAATAATTATATTAAATAAATTATTTAAAAAGATTTTAATACTTGAAAAATCATTTAAAATTATATTATGGAATAAGAAAATATTTTAAGTTATTTTAATGACTTTTAATATTTTATGATGAATTTCATTAATTAATTAATATTAATGATAATTTAGTTATTTAATAAATGAATTAAATAAATAGATTAAAAATGATTTTATTATATTAAAAATCATTTTAAATAATAATAAGGTATTTAAAAATATTTTAAGTTATAAAATATAACTTTCAATATTTAAAGGTGAATTTCATTAATTAATTATTATTAATGATATTAAGGTTATTTAATAATTATATTAAATAAATTAGTTTAAAAATAATTTTAATATTATAAAAATCATTTTAAATAAAAATAAAGTGTTTAAAGATATTTTAAGTTATAAAATATAACTTTTTAATATTTAAAGAATAATTTCATTAATAATTTAATATTAATGATATTTATTTAACATTAATGATATTAAATTTATTTAATAAATAAATGGTTTAAAAATGGTTTTATTAATTTTAAAATCATTTAAAAAGGATATAAATGAATTAAAAATATTTTAAGTTATACTTAATGACTTTTAATATTTGGATAAATAGTACATTAATATTTTAATATTAATGGTAATTATTTAAAATGATTTTAAATGTTTTAAAAATCATTTAAAGGTAATATAAATATTTTTAAAAATATTTTGAGTTATTATAAATAACTTTAATATTTTGGTAATGGTTTCATTAATAGTTTAATATTAATTAAATATTAATGATAATAGAATTATTTGATATTTAAATCATTTAATAATGATTAGGTGTTTGAAAATTCATGATAAATTATAATAATTGTTTAAAAATTATTGTAAGTCATTTAAAATAATATAATTATTATTTAATTAGTCTAAATGGATATGAATTTTGATATAGAGTCTTAGACTCGATAATTACCGATAAAATAAAGTTTCATTAAGACAATCACATATATTTTAAAATTGATCCGGACTTAGATATTTTGACTATATTAATGTTTGTTTGTGATGCAAATGAATGTTGAACATGTGTGATAATGTGATTAGGTTATGTGTTGATTGTGAAATGCAAATATTATATGTTATAGTATATTGTTCTAATCGAACGAATGATCCGATTAATGATAGTGATTGATATAAAAGATAAAACTAAGTTGCATGATTGTAAGTAGCGATCGTGCAAGTATCCTACCTTTGCATTTTCTTTATGCAATGGACATGAGTAAGAATGTTTTGAATTATATTATTATTGCATGATTATTAACCCTATATTATATACGCTCATTGATTATCAACATGTTAGTATATGGTAATTCAGATATATATATTTGTTCGTTAATTTCTATAAATGGTTATACAAGTGTCCCCACTTGGATAATAATCATTGCATTTAACCACATGTTGATACACCTTTGTTAATTATATATATATATATATATATATATATATATGTTGAATTATAGATTATTGTTGAACAAGATAAAACCTTATTATTATCCAACCGAATTGCTTTGGTTTGGAACCCCAACAAGTATGAACATCCCTTACATGGGAAAACTTTTTATGTGCCCAAGGTGGATGAGAGTGAACGATAATATCGTTCTTGTATGTAGTATTGATCAATCACAGGTACAATGAGTGATCACCCCCCGTGCTCGTAAGTTATGATTTTTACGGATGAAGTTCTATTTAACCTTTTGAAAATGAAAACAATGTTCATAGTATGTCCCTTAACCCTATTTATAGTAAAGACGTAGTTTCAAAAATTTGAAAGAGGGTTGTTATGTTATTATTATCGGTTGATTACTTCACAACTATTGATTTGTTGTAGAAGGGTAGTATAAAAATTTAAAAAAACATTTAAATTCTTTATATATATATATATATATATAATTGATATTACTTTTTGGGCACTCAAATGCTCATCCTTGCTTAATTTAAATGTTTTTCACTAAGTGTGAACAACTGAAGGCTCTGCTAAGAATAAAGGGAAAGGAAAAAGGTCAATGTTATCTTGAATGATTTCAATGTTATTTATGTAATAGTTTTAATATTATTAAGACAATGTAAATTAATATATATATATTATTATTATTAGTATGTATAGAAATAGTAAGGAATGATTAAAGGTTACGTATTTTGGGAGCTAGACTCCAACTTTTTGATAATTTTATGTAAATTAAGCACCAACTTAATATTTATATTATTGTTATTATTATTAGTATTTATTAATTGTTCATTTATAGAAATGGTATCAATGAAAGCTTTGTTTAAAGAAAAAACCCTCCCATCTTGCCTCAGATCATTTCAGTATTTCACTCCAATTTTTCCCCCCAAATTATCTTCGTTCTCTCAAGTCATCTCCCTCCTTTCTAACCCTTTCTCTCTCGTTACTTTTCTCTACAGTCCTCTCTAACTAGATCATATACTTACCTTCTCGCGCTTTCTTTGAAATTGAAACTAAGGAACAGTAAGCGATGGGTCAGATCCAGTACTCCGAAAAGTACATTGATGATACCTACGAGTACAGGTATTCAAATGTTTTTCTTCTATTTTTATTGAATTGCTTAATTATTCTTTGTTCTTTTATTTTTTTTTGAAATTCACTGCCTTCCATTTCCATCACTTTCCCCATTTCATCCAATTAAACCCTAGAAGTCTCCCTTATGGTTTGTACTGCTATTCTACAATTCATATTTGCTAGAATCACCAACCAGTTCATAAAATCTGATGTAAGTAATGTCTCTATTCGCTCGTGAATGTTGAGATGTTCTTAAGTTTCAAATTGATCTGTGTTTTTTTTTTTTCACATTTTTGTGTCATGCACGGTCATGGTTTTGGTATTTATGTTGTTTAATTGCAATTACACTATTTGCTTGAGTTTATCTTCCATTTTCCGAGAAAGTAAAGGAGATTTTTCTTTTGAATATTAAATAGTGGAATATGTTGATAATATTTGGTTAGATTGTAAAATTGCTATAAAATGGATATCATGTGTTTGGACTGCACAAATACTTCAATTTTCTATGGTTAATTGATATGTCTACAGAGAGATTGGATGCACACATTTTTAAAAAAGGAGAAGGGAAAAAAATTAAAAATCTATAACATAATTCCACAATTTTTATGGTGATTTGACTTATAATCTGCACTGTCACACAAAATACTTGCATTTTAGTTTTGTTGCAGGGTGTTTATTGCAGACCCAGAAACAAGTTGATGCATGGTAGTTGTTCCCTTTTTGTGAATCAATGTTTCTGTTTCAGCATCCCTCTTGAACATAGATTCTGATTTGATGAGATGATTATAGACTATTTAAATTGTTTTGAAAAAATAATTTGTATTGTAAATTTCTTTCTTCAAACACTTGTGTAGAATTTTAGTTTTGAAAAAATTTGAGACACTTTAAATACCGAGAGTGTTACTTTTAATTGTCATTTAATATTTATGCAGGTGTTATTTTTTCTTGTAATTTTGACAAGAATTGCAATGGATTATAGTTCTTGAGAAGACATGGACATAAGTGAATCTGAAATTGAGGAGTATGAAGATAAATCATATGAAGAACTGAAGAATGGAAAGAAACCTGTTAAATTGTCGGAAAAAACTTTTACTTGCCCTTATTGCCCAAGTGAAAAAAGAAAGAGAGATTACCACTATAATGAACTATTACAGCATGTCGGCGGGGTGGGCAAGGGTGGTTCACAGAAGCAAACTGCAAGAGATACGGCAAACCATCTTGCATTGGCTAAATACCTGGAAACAGATCTAGCAGATGTTCCTGGTCAGTCACAAACTTCTGCTAAGGTTGATGTTCCTGCAGAGTGTGACGGGGATGAGATGTTTGTGTGGCCGTGGGTTGGAATTATAGTTAACATTCCGACTGAATGGAAAGATGGGCGGTTTGTGGGCGGAAGTGGTTCTAAGCTGAGGGACCAACTAGCAAGTAGAGGTTTCAATCCCACAAAAGTTAATCCCTTATGGAATTACAGGGCCCACTCAGGCACTGCAGTCGTTGAATTTAATAGAGACTGGTCTGGGTTCACCAATGCCATCTCTGATGAAATCTCATGGTGATGTTTAGTATCATTCATATGATTAGGACTTTGTTTTGGTTTATTAATTTGTTATTAGCTAATAACAAATTAATAAACTGAGATTTAAGTTTGATCAGACCTATCTCTTACTTTCAAATTTTCCCACTGATGAACTGAGATCTAAGTGTAAAATTTGTTTGCTTTTACTAGTGGCTAAGTTGACTTTTTATCTCTTCTTGATTTGGTTGCAGTCGATCTCATGCTATCTTCACTATCACATTGGAGCAAATGCATAAGCTCAACTCTGGCGATAGCAGTCCTAATGGATGTATAGGTGAAGAGTATCTATGTGCCAAGTTGCATTTAGTGGATCTTGCTGGATCAGAGCGAGCTAAGAGGACAGGCTCTGATGGCATGCGTTTTAAGGAAGGTTGGTGGATTTTTTTTTGTTTTACTTCTTCATCTGACAATGTACTCAGTCATTACAAAACTGACATAGCAATCTGTCCTGTTCAACAGGAGTTCACATAAATAAGGGCCTTCTTGCGCTTGGAAATGTTATCAGCGCACTCGGAGATGAGAAAAAATGGAAAAAAGGTGTTCATGTTCCATATCGTGACAATAAACTTACTCGGCTTTTGCAGGTTTGCCTCACTTCTACAGTTTAAAGGTTCAAGTAGCATAACCTTGTGTATACAATTGTGAATTTATTCAGTAGTGACAAGGTTATGAGCTATGCAGTTTAAGCAACCTACCCTCAACTTTTGTTTGCAAATACCCCTCTCCTATCAGCGGCCTGAGTTCTCCATGCCCTGATCACCATCACTTAGCACTTGGCAGTTTAATTGTTTGTTAGCAACATTTGTTTCATGCTTTTATACTTTTGTATTAATTTATTTCATATTTAATCTAAGTTCTTGTATACTCGCAGGATTCTCTTGGTGGTAACAGCAGAACAGTAATGATAGGCAAGTCTTGTTTGTTTATGTATATTTTCTTTCCTTTTTATTTTTCTTAAATAAATTTGTTTTGCTTATGCTGGTATATCATGGTGTGAATGGTGCTAAACATGAGTGGCGTGTTTAATATTCTTTGAGTAGTTGGATGCATAATATCCCATGGAAACATTGCGCACATTTCTAAATTTTATTTATTGATATTGTTGTTCAGGTGCCAGAGAATCAAGACTAAATTCAGATTTGAGTACAACTATCTTGAAGATGAACTTATAGTGTAAATTATGTAGAGTCCCTTCAACATATAAACTTCTAGTTTGGACATGCCTATTGTTTTTCCCCATTGCCTTGAACAAGTACCAACTCAACTGTCTTTTTAACTTAAATCACATATTTGTGATTTCACAACTCAATAAATCTCTTCATAAAGTTACTCATTTATACTGCCTTTTATATGGATAAGTAGTTCTTGTTGTCCCTTAAAAATTCTACTATGCCGCTGCATTTTAAGAACCGTCATATTAATGGTACTTACAAATTTTGTTATAGAAATCTACATAGCCTAAATAGTATGCAGTTGATTGTGCGCCTTATGAATCTCAATGGTTTGTGTTCCTGCAATTATTGGGATCAAAGTAGACAAACATGATTATCCATTTGTCATTGGAATTTGCGAATCCTACTACCCTACTTTCCTGGTGTCGTAATTTTGTTTTTTGTTTTTAGAGTACCAAATATTCCAGTTTTTCACTATTTTAACTCTTGCAGTAGTAAATATAAAACATTTATCAGTTGGATAGCTTTTCTGCCATGGATCTCCTTGTAGAAAGTCTATGGCTGTGGAGGTAAATCTATTTTGCTTATTTTGGTAGCTTGGAGTTTTTGTTGACACTTCCAGGCATTTAATTGCTTTATAATTACTGCATTGTTGCTCGTGTATTCGTGGATTCCAATGTTGTAATATTGTCTTTTGATTCCTAGTGTTTTGAGTGAAGTTTATTTGGTCTGATTGTCTGGTTTAGTCCAGGAAGTTGGGTTCATTTGCAGTCGTGGACTACCTGCTTTGTGTTACTACCAGCAACAGGCAGCTGTTTGCTAAAAGGCGGCAGTCCAGGAAGCTGTTTGCTAAAAGGCGGCAGTGGTCAGTATAAGAAATATGAAGGAGGGTTGATGGAATATTTGTATTGTGAAAGATTGTATTGTGAATGATTGTAATGTTGTAAAATATCTCTTCTTATATTGTAATGTTGTAGTGTGAATGATTTTAAATGATGTATATAATATTTTTTATATTTTATTTTATATTGTATTTGTGTTTGTTGAATAAATGTGTATTATTAATTAATTTTTTTTTAAATATAAAAAGGTTATAGCCACGGTCATCGACCGTAGTTATAGTGTTCTATAAAACACATCCCAACAGTGACGGTCACCGAGCGTCGCTATAGACATCTATTGCTACGGTCATGACCGTAGCAATAACTCAGCGATCATTAGTAAAGAGCAAATACACGATTTTGTCATGACCTATAGCTAGGGTCGATGACCGTCGCTATAGGCCAAAAGACCGTTGCTATAGGCTTTACCGACGGGTTCTATGGCGAAGGTTGGCGACCGTCGCTAAAACTTTTAATGACGGTCTTTTGGCCTATAGAGACGGTCGGCGACCGTCGCTATAGGCTGATTTTCTAGTAGTGATAATACTTCTGTTGTGGGGTCCACCAATGATTGTGCCATCGTACGAATATTCCCCGATTAAAAGAATATTCCCCGATCAAACGAATATTTTATAACAACTTGCATACTTTGCAAAATTTATAAATATTACCCACAACTATAATATTATATCAAATCCACACCATAATATTCAAAAAAAATATTTTGAAAAATTTAAATCTTTATTCATAAAATTTGGGGTCTCATAAGGAGGATGTACAAAAGACGGCATTCCAAACTCAGTATGGACATTACGAATTTTTGGTGATGTCTTTCCTATAGCATTCATAGATTTGATGAACATGGTGTTTAAACCATTTTTAGACAAGTTTGTGGTGGTATTTATCGATGATATTTTGGTGTATTCTAAATCTCAAGAAGAGCACGTGGAACATTTATGTCTAATGCTGGAGACGCTAAGAAAAGAAAAGTTGTACGCAAAATTCTCTAAATGTGAATTTTGGCTAGAACGTGTACAATTTCTTGGGCATGTAATTGACAAGGATGAAATTTCAGTGGATCCATCAAAAGTTAAAGCTGTGATAAATTGGGAACAACCAAGAACTCCATCAGAAGTAAGAAGTTTCTTGGGATTGGCAGGATATTACAGACGGTTTATTCAAGATTTTTTCAAGATTGCCACTCCGTTGACAAATTTGACGAGAAAAATCTATAAAATTTGTTTGGACGGAAAAATGTGAAGAAAGTTTTACAAAATTGAAGAAGAGTCTCAGTGTGGCACCTATCTTGTCATTACTAGATAATACAGGAAATTTTGTGGTATATAATGATGCTTCACACAAAGGATTAGGTTGTGTCCTTATGCAGAATGTCAAAGTCATTGCGTATGCATTAAGGCAATTGAAAGACTACGAGAAAGGGTATCCGACATCTCTTATGGTGGTGTTTTCTCTGAAGATATGGAGACACTATCTCTATGGAGAAAAATGTGAGATATACACAGACCATAAGAGTCTGAAGTATATTTTCACACAGAAAAACCTAAACATGCGTCAAAGGAGATGGATGAAATTAATAAAAGATTATGATTGTGAGAACTTTTATCATCAAGGCAAAGCAAACGTGGTAGTAGATGCCTTGAGTAGGAAGGGTCGTGAGAAGTTGATGTTGTTAACCAACCAGGAGGAGCTTGTTTCAACAATGACAAGACTAGAGTTGGAAATCAAATTTCCAAAAGAAACCAATTAAAGATTGTTCCAGATGGAAGCTAGTTCAACTTTGGTTGACAAGGTGAAGAATGCTCAACTACAAGATGAAGAATGTGGAAAGATCAAAGAGAAAGTGGTTAAGAGTGGTGAAGTGAAATACAAGATCGATACCGAAGGGTTACTAAGATTTGAGGGAAGAATCTGGGTTCCAGCAGTACCAGATATTAAAGAAGAAATCTTGACAGAAGCTCATAACTCAAGATATTCGATACACCGGGGAAGTACGAAGATGTATCAAGATTTACGATGACATTTTTGGTGGCCAAACATGAAAAGAGATATCGCAGAATGTGTTTCAAAATGCTTGACATGTCAAAGAGTCAAGGCCGAGCATCAAAGACCAAGCGGATTACTTCAAACTGTTGGAAATACCGGAATGGAAGTGGGAACACATCACAATGGATTTTGTGGTGGGTCTTCCAACTACTCAGAGAGGATGCGATGCGATTTGGGTGATAGTGGACAGACTGACAAAATCAGCACACTTTTTTCCAATAAAGATTAGATTCAATCTTGATCAATTGGCAAAGTTGTACGTTAAAGAAATTGTTTCGAGACATGGAGTTTCAGTGTCAATTGTGTCAGATAGAGATCCGTGATTCACGTCAAACTTCTGGAAGAGACTACAAGAATGCATGGGAACACAGTTGAGAATGAGTACAGCGTACCATCCGCAAACAGATGGCCAAAGCGAACGAACAATCCAGACGTTCAAAGATATGCTTAGAGCATGCATCATGGATTTCAAAGGGAGCTGGGATGAACATTTACCATTGGTGGAATTTTCTTACAACAACAGTTACCACGTAAGCATCGGCATGCCACCTTACGAAGCATTATACGGAAGGAAGTGCAGAACTCCACTGTGCTGGGATGAAGTCGGTGAACGTCAACTGTTAGGACCGAAACTGGTATAACAAACTGCTGAGGTTGTTAAACTCATCAGGACAAGATTGGTAGCTACTCAAGATGCATGTAAGAAGTATCTTTGATCAACACAGACAAGATCGTGAATTCGACGTAAGAAATTCCGTGTTCTTAAAAGTTTCTCCTTGGAAGGGGAAAATTCATTTTGGTAAAAAGGGAAAACTAAGCCCAAGGTTTATTGGACCATTCGAAGTGCTACGAAGAGTAGGAGAAGTGGCTTACATGGTAGCTCTACCTCCAGAGTTGGAAAATGTTCACAATGTTTTTCATATTTCAGTGTTACGACCGTATAAACCCGATTACAAGCACGTGATCGAGTACGAATCATTGCAGTTTGATAAAGACTTGTCTTATGAAGAAGTTCCTATCCAGATAGTTGACAGGAAAGAACAAGTGCTCAGAAATAAAGTAATACCTTCTGTGAAAGTGATATGGAGGAACCACAATGCTGAAGAAGCTACGTGGGAACTCGAAGATAAAATGATGAAAGATTACCCTGAGTTATTTGTTTAATCTGTGTCTTCGATTCTGGGGACAAAATCTTTGTAAGGAGGGAAGAATGTGACGAATAATTTATTTGAGTTGTGATTCTGGGGACAGAATCCTTGTAAGGAGGGAATGATGTAACAATCTAGAATTTTAAATTGTAATTTTAAATATTTACTGAATTATATAAATATTTTAATTGATGTGTTATTATTGGATAAATATTTATTTAAGGTGAGTTGATTTGATTATTTATTTGTTAAATAAATAATTTATGAGTTAAGAAAATTGATCATCATGAGATTATAATGATTAAATGAATTATTATAATGATATTTTAATTTGAATTTGTAATTAAAATGATGTGTTAGTTGATTAAATAAAATAATAATTATAAAGAAAATTATAATTATGTTTTATTGATTTATGTGGTAAATTAATTTAATAAATTGTTATTAGAATTAATTAAATTGAATATTAAAATCTAATTAAATAAAGTGTGACCGTTGTAAGACCCCAACTTATTATTAATGAAATTGAATTTCCTCTATTTATTATTTTAATAGTAAGGGTTGATTTGATTAATGTGATTACTTATGGGTAAAATGCGCAAATATTTTAAATAAGCAAGTGGTTATAAAATATTCATTGTTGTCGGGAAATATTCATTTGGTCGTGGAATATTCTTATTGTCGGGGAATATTCGTACGACGGCGCAGCCTTATGTGGGCCCCATAACGGAAAGCGATTGGATGAAGAAAACGACAAGTATAAGTTGTTTTATAAATAACGTCGTAGTTATTACCGTTAATACTGTTGGAACACCTGGTGGTTAAAACACCGTAGAACACGGTATTGCATCAATTATTGATTCTTACATAAGAAGGTACTACTCAATAATTGTTACGAGAATTCTTGCTCAATATTTTATTTTATTGATTCAATAATTCTTTGCGTTGATATTTTATATTATTGTTGTTTCAATAATTGTCATTACACGTATTTTCCTTTATCGAATTAATAATTAATATTATTTGAATAATATTATTAGATAACATTATTGGAAATGTCTAGAAAGATGCATCAAGGAGAGGTTTGGTCACCTAATTGCGTCGAGAAGGAGAAATCCTTATTGGAAAGTCCCTTTTTCACAGGAGCATGCAGTTTGTCACGATTGTAATTCATGTAATATTATTTGTGGATAATTAATTATTGATTTATATGATAAGAAAAATATTCATTTTATATGGATATAGATGGAGAAAAATTTTAATGTGACAATTGTTTAAAATTGATATTTTATCTTTTCTGATAAAATAATTCGTTTAAATATATTATTATATTTTAATAATATAATAATGGTGATATTTTTACAATGAATGTGGGATATATGAATAAATGAGGAGGAAGAGTATTTTTGTTACTAAAAATATTTAAAACATGTTTTTCATGTTTGTGAACCCCATTTCTTCACTGAAATTTGATTATAACTTGTAAAATCGTCCGTATGTGGATTTCGGTCAATTTTTGCTTGGAATTTGGAAAAACTTAAACTTACAAAGTTGTAGAGAATTGAATTTCCTATGGAATGGACATAAGATTCAAATTTTTCTGATAAAATGGCTATTTATTATGAATTATTGAAGTTTCGGTATATCGGGTCTGAATCGATTTTTGGAGTTTTAAATATATTTATTTAGAAAAATGTTTTTGGTGATTTTGTCACTTTTATAGCTGATGTCTTGACCAAAAAAGTGGGCTAAGGAAAATTTATATAAATATATTAATATTTTATTAAATTTTTTGCTTTGGTGTTCTAAGCATTTTCCTATAAATAGGGTGCTTAGGTTAGAATTGAAAATCACACGAGAAACAAGTTTTCTCTCTCTATATTGTCGAGCGTATTCTTGTGAGTATTTTGATACTTTGAGTGTTGCTATACGATTTGCAAGATCCTTCAAGACTATATCCAAATATTCCAAATGAAATCTTGTCTTTTCGAGGTAAGGGATGTTATTTTTTTTTAAAAAATGATATTATTTCTTCTAATATCATTATGCCGGAATATTGGTAAGATTTTTCTTGTGAAATTCTTATCTTTTAGTGTTGGGGTTACTAATCATGAATACGGCATTATTCACGTATACGACACTATTCACGAATTCGACACTATTCACAAAAAAAATAAATTTTTATTTTTTGTCCAAAATATCTATTATGGATACTAGCTTTGATTGTATCCATATTTTGATCATTCTTGAATTTTACTCCACTATGATTATTTATGAAATATTTTTGAAATCAGATTGTTTAAAGTACGAATCCTTAATATTCGTTCTTTTGTTTCACTGAATTCATTTTCTTTAAAATAGTTTTCATCATCCTCAGTCCTAAATGATGATATTACTGAATATCTTTGGCCTATAGTGCAAAGATAAATGAATTTTTGATGAATATCTTTGCCCCGTAGTGCAAAGATGAACATGTGTTGAGATGAATATGACCAACTGATGAATATCTTTGGTCTGTAGTGCAAAGATGAATATTTGATTCAAGATGTATATTGATTGATGTTACAGGGATAAAATATTGATGATGGACTTTTAAATTCATAGATAATAGTAGATTTCATTCTCTACGTAACTCTTCTATGAATTACTATTTCCACTGCGAATATTGATCTGAAACTTGTTGTCTATTATATTCTATCAGATTTTTCCCTGTTGAAGAATAAAGATAATTTGTTCTATATTATCTTAGTCATAATATTCTTTACTGGGCTAGTTGAGCTCACCCTTTTCCTTTTTGTTCCATTTTTCTTCTAAAGAGGCGAGAATGTAGCGAGTACTAGTCGGGGTATGGAATAAAGGTTCTAGAAAGTCGTTTTAGTAGTCCTCACTATTTTGTAAAATAGTGTATCAATAATTGTAATGAGGACTTATTTGAGTGTTGATATTGTCTAGAAGACAATATTTGTTTTTAAACTCACAGTTTATATGTTGTCGTATTTTGCACGACAATTGTAGTAATAAAGTTGTAGTTGTTTCTGTACCATGTATTTGGCGACTCAGAATGGGTGTTGTATACCTATTTTAGGGGCGTCACAGTTGGTATCATAGCTTAGGGATATAAACTCTGGCGGAGATCGGGGAATAGAACTAGGAGGGGAGAGACGAGTAAATCCTTCGCTAGTGTGTCCTACCTAAGCTTATTTGTTGGTTGGTCAGTATATAGGGATATTATGTGATATGTTGATTTCTTTAATTAACCCTTGTTTTATGGCAGTATTTGAGAATGGCGACTGAGAATATTAACAGTGGAGTAAATGAGACCGTGGAGACACCTTTACCCACCAATGAGGAAAACGTGCAATAGGCCGACAATGTTCCTCCTGTAAACAACACCACTGATCAGACGATGAACGATGAAATGTTTAGAAGCTTTTTGCAGTTCATGAAAAATTAGACGAGGGAGACTCATGTACAAAATACAGGTGGAAATGATAAAAACGCACGGTTTATCACAGCCAAGAAGTTCAAAGAGTTGGGACCACCAGAATTCTGGGAAAAGGCGGATCCGATTAAGGCAGAAACGTGGGTCAAGCAAATTACCAAGATATTCGATGTCTTGGGATGCACGGAGGAACAGAAGGTTCCATTCGCTACCTTTATGTTCCATAATGAGGCAGATTACTGGTGGAAATTTGTGAAGCGTACCCATCCAGCCGCACTCAACATGTCTTGGGAGACATTTCAGAAACTGTTCAATGACAAGTACTTTCCTGAAAGTATTCGTCATATGAAGGAAGTGGAGTTTATTAGACTAGAACAAAATAATGAAGAATGTCCCAGTACGAGGAAAAGTTTACAGAGTTATCCAGGTTTGCACCTCATTTGGTGGAGAATGAAGAATGTATGACACGGATGTTTCTGAGATGTTTAAAACCCGACATACGTCAATATCTCATTTCTCATAAATTTTCTCTCTATTTAGATGTTGTCAACAGGGCTCAATTATTAGAGCGAGATAACGAGTATGTTCAACCGAGGGACCACAACTAGGATTATACCGGTAACAACAATCATCAGAACAACGATAACCAGCGGAGAAAGAAAAATACAGACAAAAGCGGTAACCACTCTGGTGGTAATCATGGCCATGAAAATAGAAGAAGCGAGTCGGGGGGAGATTTTAAAAAGAGGAGATTAAATAATGACAATGCAAAGACGTCAGCACCAGCAACAACTGGTTCTAAGGGAGGAGAACGACCACCGATCGTATGCTATAAATGTGAAAAAGAGGGACATATCAGCCCAAATTGCCCACAACAGTTCAAGGTATGTTATAATTGTGGAAAGGAAGGACATATCGCTCGAGATTGTACTATAGCGAAATCAAGTCCAGCGGGGATGGTGACTCAAAAGGCTGTCCCAGAAAAGTCAAAGTCAACGGTTCTTGGAAGAGCGTTTGTCGTGACTAGTCAAAATATAAGGAACCCGAACGAGGTGATCATGGGTAAGCTAATCATAAATTCTTGCGAAGTTTATAGCTTACTAGACACCGGTGCTACCCATTCATTTATCTCTCCTGCTTGTGCTCAACGTTTAAACTTGACTTCGGAGAAATTAGATTTTGATTTATCTATGGAGACTCCGTTAGGAGAAACTTTCATCACACCCACTATTTATAAATCTTGTTTGATCCAAGTTGGCACCATCACATTACCCGTTGACCTTATCTCTTTAAAGATACTTGCTTTTGATGTGATTTTGGGGATTGATTGGTTAACTACTCATCATGCCAAAATTGATTGTTTTCATAAGGTTGTTAGTTTTTATATTCCTAACCAACCTGTTGTACGAATTCAAGCAACTAAACCACTAAAATCAATCATTGTCATATCAAGTCATAAAGCTATTCGTTTATTGAAAAACAGATGTCAAGCTTTCTTAGCCCATGTTATGGATTTGAATAAAGACACATCGAATTTGAATAATATTCCCGTTGTTAGTAAATTTCCTGACGTATTTCCTGAAGAACTTCCCGGTCTACCCCGTAAGCGTGAAGTTGAATTCTTTATTGATCTTGAACACGGTACAAAGCCCATTTCTAAAACCCCATATCGAATGGCTCCTATTGAACTTCGTGGAGTTAAAGGTCCAATTACGAGGAGTTGTTAGACATCGGTTTCATTCGCCCCTAGTACATCTCCTTGGGGTGCTCCTATTTTATTTGTAAAGAGGAAAGACGGGAGTATGCGACTTTGTATTGACTATCGAGAATTGAACCATGTCACCATCAAGAATAGGTATCTGTTACCTTGCATTGATGACCTGTTTGACCAGTTATAAGGAGCACAATTCTTTTCAAAGATCGATCTTCGTTCTGGATATCATCAGTTGAAGATTAGAATTGAGGATATTCCAAAGACTGCCTTCAGAACTCGGTACAGGCATTATGAATTCTTAGTCATATCTTTTGGATTGACTAATGCTCCTACGGCTTTCATGGATATGATGAACCGAGTATTTAAGGAATATTTGGATCAGTTAGTTGTTGTCTTTATTGATGATATCCTCATATATTCCAAAAGCCATGAAGATCATGAGCACCATTTGAAGCTGGTACTCCAAAGGCTTCGTGAAAACAAGCTATATGACAAGTTGAAGAAATGCAAGTTTTGGCTTGAGGAAGTAGCATTCCTTGGGCACGTGGTGTCAAAACATGGAGTATCTGTCGACCCGGCGAAGATTAAATCAATACAAAGTTAGAGCAACCAAGAGGCGGTGATCAAGTTCGTAGCTTTCTGGGCTTAGCTGGTTATTATCGGAGATTCGTGGAAGGATTTTCTCGAATCGGTACTCCATTAACTCAGCTGACTCGGAAAGATATAAAATTCGCATGGAGCAAGGAATGCGAGAAGAGTTTCCAAGAGCTTAAGAGGAGACTCATTTCGGCACCTGTTCTGACAATACCGTCTGGTTCGGATGGATTTGTTATCTATAGTGATGCTTCAGGCAAAGGGTTAGGATGTGTTCTCATGCAACATGGGAAAGTCATAGCCTATGCCTCGCGACAACTTAAAGAATATGAGAGGAATTATCCTACTCATGATCTAGAGTTAGCGCCGATCGTTTCGTCTTAAAGATCCGGAGGCACTATCAATATGGGGAGAAAGTGGAGATATATTCAGACCATAAAAGCCTCAAATATTTCTTCACCCAAAAGGAACTCAACATGCGGCAACGACATTGGCTCGAGCTATTGAAAGATTACGACCACACAATTCAATACCATCCTAGAAAAACGAACGTGGTAGCTGACGCGTTGAGTAGAAGATCATATGCGGGAACGAGTGCGATGTTGTCAACATAAAGGCCCATTTTGTGTGATTTACAAAAGTTGAAGATGGAATTCAAGAATCCGAGGACCCATACGATGATGTCAAGTATACGCATAGAACCAACTTTAATCGATGAAGTTAAAGTTGCTCAAGCCATAGACCCGGAGCTGATGCTTATGAAGAAGAACGTACAAGAAGGTGTTATCCTAGAAGCAAGAATCGATGAAGAAGGAATACTTCGAGTCCACTCCAGACTTTGTGTTCCTAACGACTCTGATTTGAAGTACAAGATCATGATGGAGGCACACAATACACCGTTTGCAATCCATCTTGGAAGTACCAAAATGTATCGTGATCTTCAACATACATTTTGGTGGAACAATATGAAGAGAGAGATCACGAAGTTTATCTCGAGCTGTTTAACTTGTCAACGTGTAAAGGCAGAGCATCAAGTGCCAAAGGGTCCATTGCAACCACTTGAGATTCCGAAATGGAAGTGGGAACACATTACCATGGATTTTGTTACGGGTCTTGCCACGGTTTCTCAAGGTATAAATGCTATTTGGGTTATTGTTGATAGATTAACCAAGTCTGCTCATTTCTTGTCGATACGGGAGACTTATTCCCTTGAACGTCTTGCTCGTATGTACGTAAATGAGATTGTGAGATTGTATGGCATGCCAGTATCCACAGTTTTAGATTGTGACCCAAGATTCACTTCACGATTTTGGGTTAGCTTGCAAAAAGCTATGGGCACGGATTTACGATTCAGTTCGGCATACCATCCTCAAAAGGACGGACAATCAGAGAGGACTATTCAAACACTTGAAGATCTATTAAGACTTTGTGTCCTAGATTTCAAAGGGAGTTGGGATAAGTATTTATCATTGGTGGAATTTGATAGGTCGGTTTTATACCTACTTATCCGGCATCTATTACTTGAATTATTTGCTTAATCTCGTGTTTCTTAGTTACTTTTCATGCATTTTGTTTCATTTTGTAGATTATATGTTTGGAAGTGGAGTGACTAACTATTGGTATAAAAAATGCAAGAAAAAGCGATTACGGGTATTGTTCGGGCCTTCATGTTCATTTCATGTGTATTTCATATTCCTGGCCTGGAACTTGGACTATGTTGTGGGACTCTTTATTGGCGTTCCGAAACATCTTGCATCATTCTAATCGGAAGTTCGGATGCGATAGTATGACTTTTTAGCAACAAAGACAAAGTTAAGAGTTGTTTCGGTTGTCATTACACAGCAGCAACTTCTTCCGATGCAATTTCGATAGTCATCCATTTGTTATTTCTGAAAACTCAAAGAATGAAAGTTAAAGAGCTCGTCGATAGCTTCAATTTGATAGGTCATGGGCCCTATAAATCCTCCTAGTTTAAAAGTTATGGCAGTTTTAGCAGAGGAGGTCCCAGCATAAAAAGTGATTGGCAGAAGGGGAGCAATAAAATTTGGCTTGTAAAGCGAAATAGCAAGTGAAATTTGGGTACTCGAAATTGAAGACTCCTAGTTGGTTTCTAGTGCTACAAGTGTGGAGTTTTAGTGATGGTGATGACTTGGGACTCGTATGTGCATGGAATTTTAATCAGAATACATGTTGAAGTATATAATTAGCAACAAACGCTGAGATTAGGAGTCACACAAGGCAAATTACGAAGATTAATCTCAATTTTTCTAAGCAAGCGTTAGAGGAGTATTTCAAGGAGATTTTCGAGACGATTGAGATTCTAGGCTATGTGAAGGGTGTTTTCCAATATTCTTCGTTTTAGTCTATTATTTGTAATTGAAAGGATGATTTCCATGATTTATT
Organism: Panax ginseng; assembly: GCA_020205605.1. Classification (NCBI taxonomy): domain Eukaryota; kingdom Viridiplantae; phylum Streptophyta; class Magnoliopsida; order Apiales; family Araliaceae; genus Panax; species Panax ginseng. The sequence continues at coordinate 44,154,684 of CM035131.1, forward strand.
CAGTGTTTATTTCGTTTATTATGAACTAATTCCTTTTTTAGGCTTGTGATGTTTCCTTAAGCGAATCGATGGTTTTTTAAGCTTTGATTTCTAATTTAATAAGCTATTTCCAGTTTATCTATATTAATTTGAGCTTGAATCTATGAATTGCCTGATCAACAATTCTTTGTGGAGTTGGATGGAATTGAGAGAGGATATTCAAATCTAGACCTAATTAATATAGCATGTGTTCAGGATCTTGTTAATAGCTTAAACTTGATGAGTGTTAAGGTAGAGATATGCTTGACACCGCATGTAATCGGATAGAGAACTTATTCTTCAACCTTCTTCAATTGTAATTCACATAGAGATATAGTGAGTTAGTTGCTTAAGGTGTTTAATGGATTTCTATCTTAATTGTGGATTGACGTTAATACGGTATTAGTGCATCGAGAGGTGGTTAATACTACGTTCGTGTTCTTGATTAATAAACTGGAATAGTGAGTTGAATTGGAATAAAAGTGTTAAAATCAGAGTGAAGCTTAGGGTGAATTCATAAGTCTACTTCTCCATTAATTGTTTGAAATTCCAGATTTTGATATTTGTGATTGGTTTGTGATAGTTTAATTACTTTTTAATTTAGAATAATTATTTTTTTAATCATTGAATTGGATAGTTTAATAAAATTAGGATTAATAGGAAGTTGATAATTGTGAAGTTAAGTTTCTTATTAAATTGTCTCTGTGGGAACGATACTCTACTTATCACTTTATTACTTGTTGACCACGTATACTTGCGTGTTGTGCATATATAGATTTTACCCAACAAGTTTTTTTGGCGCAATTCTTTGGGACTATTTAGTATAATTCTTAATAGTTTTACAATATCAGTTTAATTAATCCAGTTTTACTTAGACATTTTTATTTTTGTATTATTTCTTCTATTTCAGGTGTGGAAACAGTTTATGCAAACTCGGTCCAAAAATCTAGACTTTTTGCCTTTTGAGGACGACATTGAGAAAAGGTTTCAGAGGTTGAGTAACTGGATCAAAGAAACAAGGCAAGAATTCAAAACATCTGAAAAGGAAGAGGTAACAGTAATGGCAGCCGAAGATCGAAAAGCATTAAGGGATTTCGCAACACCCAAGGTGACTGAACTACAGTCAAGCATCACTAGGCCAGCAATAGCAACAAACACGTTCGAAATTAAGCCTGGGATGATTCAAATGATTCAGAATTCAGTTCAGTTTGGGGGATTTGCAAATGACGATCCGAATGAGCATCTGGTCAGCTTTCTGGAAATGTGCAACACTTTTAGGTTCAATGGGGTTTCGGATGAGGCAGTGAGACTTCGATTGTTCCCATTCTCTTTACGGGACAAGGCGAAGAGTTGGTTGCATTCTCTACCGTCCGGTTCAATAACAACATGGGAGGATTTAGCTCAGAAATTCCTCGCAAAATTCTTTCCACCGGTGAAAACTGTGAAGATGAGGAACGAGATTACGATGTTTGAACAACAACATGGGGAATCATTATATGAGGCTTGGGAGAGATACAAAGAACTACTCAGAAAATGCCCACATCATGGATTGCCCCAGTGGCTACAAATGAACACCTTTTACAATGGACTACATGGGAATCTCATGACAAGTATTGATGCAACATCGGGCGGAGCAATCATGGCTAAGAGTTACGAGGAAGCATACGAGTTGATTGAAACCATGGAGACTAATAACTACCAGTGGCCCACAGCAAGAATGACACAGGCGAAGGCAGCTGGGGTGTTAGAAGTAGATAGCATGACAGCGATGCAAGCACATATATCTACACTTTCAAAGATGTTGGAGTCGGTGAAAGCAACACAAACACAACAAGCATAACAAACACAACAAGTACAACAAATGGCGATAATATACGAGTTGTGCGCGGGAGAGCACCCAACGAAGCAATGCGCGATTAATCGGTATTTATGCGGTTCATCGACAATTACAATGAAATCGCATAAAATACATATCAGAACACATACAATCAAGGAAATAGGAATCATCCAAATTTCTTATGGAGCAACAACCAGCAAAATCAAGCTTCATGACAATCATATCCACCAGGATTTCAGAACCAACAACAATCAGCTCAATATCAAGAAAGGAAACCCGATCTGGAAGAAATATTGGCAAAATTCATGACTACCACCGAGTTGGCTATAAAAGATCACGCCATGACTATGAAATCACAAGAGATGGAGATTAAGAATCTAGAGAATCAGATAGGTCAAATGGCATTGGCATTGAATAATAGACCACAAGGGATGTTACCAAGTGACACCGAGAGAAATCCTAAGGGTAATCACGAGAAGTGTAACGCTATTACGCTTAGAAGCAGTAAGGAGTTGGTTTCTAACTAGGATAAGGATGCTAGTGCAGGAGATGAATATGAGGATGAAGGGAAGGAATTAAAGAAGAAATGTACAGAAAAAGTGGTGCAAAAAGCAAAGGAAGAGAAACAACTTAAAGCTACACCACCTGCACCCTTTCCTTCAAGGTTAGAAAATAACAAGTTAAAGAACCAGTTTTCTAGGTTTATGGATATATTCAAACAGTTACATTAATATTCCATTTCTTGAAGCACTTGAAAGCGAGATCTTGGCGTTACATTAAATTCATGAAGGACATACTTTCGAAAAAACATAAGCTCTAGGATTTTGAAATAGTGGCGTTAACTGAGGAATGCAGTGCAATACTACAGAAAAAGCTCCCGCCTAAATTGAAAGATCCAGGAAGTTTTACAATTCCTTGTGCAATTGGCAATCAAGATGTGGGAAGAGCTCATGCGATTTAGGAGCGAGTATAAATCTTATGCCTTTGTCCATTTTAAGAAAATTTGCAAAATTAAAGAAAGCAAAACCAACCAATATTAGTCTACAACTCGCCGATAGATCAATAACATACCCTTTAGGAATAGTCGAAGACATATTGTTCAAAGTTGAGTCACTAATCTTTTCAGCCGATTTTGTGGTATTAGATTTTGAAGAAGATAAGAACATCCCTATCATTTTGGGACGACCATTCCTGGAGACTGGACAAACACTGATTGACGTGCCTAACGGAGGGCGATTATGAAAGTGTTTGATCGTGTAGTGTGAGTAAAGGTGTTCAAGGAAATCCCAATCCCAACCGACAAGGAAGAGTGTGAGTTGCTCGAGGAATCTACACGTGTCAAGTTCAGGGGTTGCAAAGAGGAGAGTGGTCTTAAGGCATTAGTTGAGGATAGAAAGTCAAATTCATTATCCAACATGCAAGTGAACGGGCATGCATTACAACAATGTTGGTGTTGCGCGATAAATAATCATCATGCCAAAGTTAACCCAACCGATCCGGGATGAAACAGGGAGTAGTCAGGCTGAACGACTTAAAATCAAACGCTTACTGGGAGGCAACCCAATTTTTATTTATTTTTATGCTTTTTCTTCATTTTTCTTTTCTTAAGTAATTTTATCCATGCTAGTGAAATGGTAGTTTAGAATAATATGTGGTTTAGAATTTAGTCATGTAGTATTTAAAGTATACTTGATAGCTAAATAAGCTTACCATCCATGCTTTAATTTACTCAATATTCACTAATAAATATGTTTTTCATGTGTTCAGGTATTCAAAGAAGAAGCTATGGGATGCACATGAAGTTAGGCAGAAGAAACCGTGCATTATTGCCCCTTTCTTCCTTAATGAGTCCACTAGAAGCTAAGTGGCCCCTTGAGAACAAAACATCCGGCCTGTGGTGGACCCCTTTCTGCTTTTAGCGAGAATACACCCAGCTGGGTGGCCCATCACGATTCAACACATCCGGTAGGGCTTGCCCTACTTACTTTTTTAGAGAGACACATGCAAGCCGGGGCTTGCTCCTTATAGCATAAATCATCGGTAGGAAATTTCAGGTGTCCAAATTTTATAAAGCGATTCTAAGATTGGTCATGTATTGTCTCCCACTTCCATTCTACTTTAACTCCTACACAACATACACCCACAACCTTCACATAAATTCCCATCTCCTCACAACAATTAAACACAACCCCACTCCTCCCACCTAGTCACCCACTACCCACTTCCATAAACTCCTCTCTATAATTCCACCCATTCACCACACAATCGAACAACCTTAATTCACACTAATTGGAAGTTCAAGGATAGAATTTGTGCAAATCTCTACCACCAAATTCGACACATATTGAAAGTAGGAAGTTGGTTTTCTAATTCCTCATCTTCTATCACCATTGTTCAAGCCAAATAACCAAGTTTGTGGGAATTTCACGGCTCGTACACCAAGTATTCGACAAATTGCTTAAGTAAAGTTTGGGGGAAAAACTCATCAATTCCAAATCAATGGCACCAAAACCGACATCAAAAAGGCAACGAGGAGAGAGTTCGGGGGCCACACAACCAACACGAACCTTTGATAGGCAAAAATTCATAAGTCTTGCCATACCGTAAATGAATTCCGATTATATGGTGACAAAAGCATTCACACCTGAGTGGGGGTTGGCACATGAGCCTGTGGATGGAGAAATGATGCAACAAATATATCAAAAAGGTTGGAATAAATTAACAGCAGAGCCCGAACCCGTAGTTGTAAGTGCGGTAAAAGAATTCTACGCTAACACCGAGGATAAGACCCCCTTCAATGCTTTTGTACGGGGTAGGTTAGTGCATTTCAAAGGTCTTAAGCGCCATCAACACGTCTTATCGATTCTGACACAAGAGACATTTCAGACCGACACTTACGTGATAATGATCCAGATTATGAGGCTATTATGAAGGAAATGACAAAGCCGGGTACCTCATGGAAAAAATCAAATCATGGAGGCACTGCCTTTCGCAGTAAGGATCTCAGTCGGTATGGGAAGATATGGTACGCCTTTCTGTGCGATAAGTTACTTCCATCTACATACACGTCAGATGTGTCTAAGGACAAGGCAATGCTATTATATGCTATGGTACAAGATTTCATCATGGACATAGGGCTATAATTAACTTTTTGATCCGAAGATGCCTTCGAGGACCATACTCTGGCGGATTGCCACACCCATCACTTATCTGTGGATTGTGTATACAGGCGGGAGTGCATTGGTCAGATGATAAGATAACCCAGATGCCGCTGTAGACACTTGACTCAAGAATGATTGCAAGATATGCTGTGTGGCTCGGAGGCGAGTCGCACCCGAGAGGAGTAGGATTTGTATTTCCCTCAGCCTCGGAGGATGAGGCTGATACTGAGGACACCTCGGATGACGATGAGTTTCAGGGGAATGCGGCAATGGGAGAGACATCACAACAGCCCGAAGTAATATCTAGCCCTCAATTCCTCAACCTTCAACGACAAGTGGATGAGCACAACAAGGAGGCACAGAGAGAAATGCAGAGAATAGCAGCAAGGTAGGACCACATGTTTGAGGCCATGAATGTATCTTTCGCCTCATTGAACACTACGCTCTAGAGTTTCAATCCTACTGCACAATTCCCATACTAGCAGCCAGCCCCAATGCCAAGGTTCCCACCCAGCGATTCCGATGAAAATCAACATCCACCACCAACCCAGACTTAGGCGATTACAGGGAAGTCCTCTCTTATTTATTGCTTTATCTATACAATGAGGACATTGTAATTTTCAAGTTTGGGGGATTTAGTTGCATGTTGCATGTGCATATTTAATTTCATTTGCATATGTTAGTTCATTGTTTATGTTTAGGATTGTTAAGTGTTGCATTCAGGTAATCATGTAGTTGCATAGTAGCTTAGGAATGTAAATAATGTAAATAATTTTTATTTAACTTTGCATTCATGTTATATTTACCACATATATTTAGTTTTAAAAAAAATTATTAAAAATTAAAAAATAATAGTTATTTAATATGTTCATCTTGCATGAGTCCAGATGTTTGATATTTACAGTTTATTTTGGCCAATGATGAGAATGGGATTGGATAGACAAGTATAATACTGATTATTAGAGCTTTTGATGTGATTTCTTGTTATGAATTGAATATTTTTATGTTGGAAACTGGTATAATAAGGATAACACAGTAAAAACAACTTGTTGATTGATTGAGTTTAAATTGGTACATAATGGGACTCTAAAGGATAATGCTAGTTTGAATGAAAGAATGACAAGAATAAGTAGTGATGTCTAAAGTTAGACAAGAACCTAATTTTGAGGGAATATTTGGGGTATATAAGCTATAAAAAAAAGAAAAAAAAGTATGAATAAACACCATGGCGTGATTGTCTAGTTTTGTGGCCTTTGTTACTTGAGTAAGTAAGCCCAAGGGGATTGTCTTTACACCTAGCGCCCTAAGGTCTTAATGGTCTGGGAGTCGTTGGTCGAAAGCTCGTTAAGGTAGCATTGAAAAGCCTAAGGGAATAAGACATTGCATAGCTATGTGTATATATAAAAAAAAGAGAATAAAACGGGAAAAGAGCAAAAAGCCCCCGTAATGAAAAATAAAGCATAAGTATCCCATGTTGACTCTTGATATTGGTAATTGTTTGATGTTAGTTGTATCTAGATTGTTTTTGGATTTCTTGAGTTTAAACTGTATGATGCCTTCAAAGAGACTTGTTATGTGTTAAATTTGATTTTATATCAGTTAGCATTATTGTTGAGCACACACGTACAATATCAGTAATAACAGTCTAAGATTTGACGATTGATCGGTAAATTACTGATGAGTTTTGATATGAAGTATTATCATGTTTACTTGATTTCTCTGAGGCCGGACGAAAAGACTTGTGTTTATCAATACTGCTGGATTAGTAGGCATGTAGATTAGTTGCATTCCATTCCATTGCATTGCGTTGCATCTTTGTTTTGTTTTTGCTTGAGGACAAGCAAAGGTTTAAGTTTGGGGGTATTTGATAGGTCGATTTTATACCTACTTATCCGGCATATATTACTTGAATTATTTGCTTAATCTCGTGTTTCTTAGTTAATTTTCATGCATTTTGTTTCATTTTGTAGATTATATGTTTGGAAGTGGAGTGACTAACTATTGGTATGAAAAATAAAAGAAAAAGCGATTACGGGTATCGTTCGGGCCTTCATGTTCATTTCATGTGTATTGCATATTCCTGGCGTGGAACTTGGACTATGTTGTGGGACTCTTTCTTGGCATTCCGGAACGTCTTGCATCATTCTAATCGGAAGTTTGGATGCGATAGTATGGCTTTCTAGCAACAAAGACAAAGTTAAGAGTTGTTTCGGTTGTCATTACACAGCAGCAGCTGCTTCTGATGCAATTTCGACAGTCATCCATTTGTTATTTCTGAAAACTCAAAGAATGAAAGTTGAAGAACTCGTCGATAGCTTCAATTTGATAGGTCGCGGGCCCCGTAACTCCTCTCGATTTAAAAGTTATGACAGTTTTAGCAGAGGAGGTTCCGACATGAAAAGTGATTGGCAGAAGGGGAGCAAGCCGGGGCTGGCTTGTGCAAAGGGAAATAGCAAGCTGGGGCTGGGTACTCAAAATTGAAGACTCCTAGTTGGTTTTTAGTGCTAAAAGTGTGGAGTTTTAGTGATGGTGATGACTTGGGACTCGTATGTGCATGGAATTTTAATCAGAATACAAGTTGAAGTATATAATTAACAACAAACGTTGAGATTAGGAGTCACACAAGGCAAATTACGAAGATTAATCTCAGTTTTTCTAAGAAAGCGTTGGAGGAGTATTTCAAGGAGATTTTCGAGACGATTGCGATTCTAGGCTACGTGAAGGGTGTTTTCCAATATTCTTCGTTTTAGTCTATTATTTGTAATTGAAAGGATGATTTCCATGATTTATTCAGTGTTTATTTCGTTTATTATGAACTAATTCCTTTTTTAAGCTTGTGATGGATCCTTAAGCGAATCGATGGTTTTGTAAGCTTTGATTTCTAATTTAATAAGATATTTCTAGTTTATCTATATTAATTTGAGCTTGAATCTATGAATTGCCTGATCATCAATTCTTTGTGGAGTTGGATGGAATCGAGAGAGGATATTCAAATCTAGACCTAGTTGATATAGCATGTGTTCAGGATTTTGTTAATAGCTTAAACTTGATGAGTGTTAAGGTAGAGATATGCTTGACACCGCATGTAATCGGATTCAATTGTAATTCACATAGAGATATAGTGAGTTAGTTGCTTAAGGTGTTTAACGGATTTCTATCTTAATTGTGGATTGAAGTTAATACGGTATTAGTGCATCGAGAGGTGGTTAATACTACATTCGTGTTCTTGATTAATAAACTAGAATAGTGAGTTGAATTGGAATAAAAGTGTTAAAATCAGAGTGAAGCTTAGGGTGAAATCATAAGTCTAATTCTCCATTAATTGTTTGAAATTCCAGATTTTAATATTTGTGATTGGTTTGTGATAGTTTAATTACTTTTTAATTTAGAATAATTTTTTTTAATCATTGAATTTGATAGTTTAATAAAATTAGGATTAATAGGAAATTGATAATTGTGAAGTTAAGTTTCTTATTAAATTGTCTCTATGGGAACGATACTCTACTTATCACTTTATTACTTGTTGACCACGTATACTTGCGTGTTGTGCGTATATAGATTTTACCCAACAGAATTCTCCTACAACAACAGTTATCAGGCAAGTATAGGTGTGGCTCCATTTGAAGCATTATATAGACGAAAGTGTCGCTCTCTAGTATGTTGAGATGAGGTGGGTGAAGCAACATTGTTGGGACCAGAGTTAGTACGTATGACTACAGAAAATATCTAAATGATTCGACAACGTATACAAACGGCACAGGATTTGATAACGTATACAAACGACAAAAGAGTTATGCGGACCTTCATCGAAAAGACGTGGAATTTAGTATTGGGGATCATGTATTGTTGCGTGTGACTCCATGGAAGGGAGTCACAAGATTTGGGAAGAGAGAAAAGCTCAATCCACGATTTGTGATTTATTGGTCCATTTCAAATTCTTAACCGAGTAGGAAATGTGGCCTATAGACTCGCATTACCTCTAAGTATGTCTCGTGTTCATAATGTTTTTCATATATCTGTTCTACGTAAATTTGTGAAAGACCCGAACCACGTTATTGAGTTAGAACCGGACGAGATAGCTGAAGACTTAACGTATGAAGAGGTACCTTTCAAGATCTTGGATAGGAAGGAGCATGTCCTACGCACAAAGGTCATACCACAAGTCAAAGTTTTATGGAGGAATCATGCTATTGAGAAAATGACCTGGGAGTTGGAAATGGAAATGAAAGCGAGGTATCCTCACCTTTTCGAAACACCAGGTACGTACGTCAATTTCGAGGATAAAATTTTATAAGGAGGGGAGGTTATAAGACCCCAACTTATTATTAATGAAATTGAATTTCCTCTATTTATTATTTTGAAAATAGTAAGGGTTGATTTGATTAATGTGGTTACTTATGGGTATAATGCGCAAATATTTCAAATAAGCAAGTGGTTATAAAATATTCATTGTTGTCGAGGAATATTCATTTGGTCGTGGAATATTCTTACTTTCGGGGAATATTCGTACGACGACGCAGCCTTGTGTGGGCCCCATAACGGAAAGCGATTGGATGAAGAAAACGACAAATATAAGTTGTTTATAAATAACGACGTAATTGTTACCGTTAATACTGTTGGAACACCCGGTGGTTAAAACACAGTAGAACACGGTATTGCATCAATTATTGATTCTTACATAAGAAGGCACTACTCAATAATTATTACAGTAATTACTGTTCAATATTTTATTTTATTGATTCAATAATTGCTGCGTTGATATTTTATATATTGTTGTTTCAATAATTGTCATTACACTGTATTTTCCTTTATCGAATTAATAATTCATATTATTTGAATAATATTATTAGATAGCATTATTGGCGATGTCTAGAAAGTTACATCTAAGGAGAGGTTTGGTCACCTAATTCTTGGCGCCAAGAAGGAGAAATCCTTATTGGAAAGCCCCCTCTTTCTTGGGAACGACCTGGTTGTCAGTATTGTGATTCTGTAATATTATTTGTGGATAATTAATTATTGATTTATATGATAAGGAAAATATTCATTTTATGTGGATATAGATGGAGAAAATTTTTAATGTGACAATTGTTGAAAATTGATATTTTATCTTTTACGATAAAATAATTCATTTAAATATATTATTATATTTTAATAATATAATAATGGTGATATTTTTTACAATGAATGTGGGATATATGAATAAATGAGGAGGAAGAGTATTTTTGTTACTAAAAATATTTAAAACATGTTTTTCATGTTTGTGGACCCCATTTCTTGACTGAAATTTGATTATAGCTTAAAATCGCTTAGTATGTGGATTTCGGTCAATTTCTGCTTGGAATTTGGAAAAACTTAAACTTACTAAGTTGTAGAGAATTGAATTTCCTATGGAATGGACATAAGATTTTAATTTTTCAGATAAAAGGGCTATTTATTGTGAATTATTGAAGTTCCGGTATATCAGGTCTGAATCAATTTTTGGAGTTTTAAATATTTTTATTTAGAAAAACATTTTTGGTGATTTTGTCACTTGTATGGCTGATGTCTTGACCAAAAAAGTTGTCTAAGGAAAATTTATATAAATATATTAATATTTTATTAAATTTTTTGCTTTGGTGTTCTAAGCATTTTTCTATAAATAGGGTGCTTAGGTTAGAATTAAAAATCACACGAGAAACAAGTTTTCTCTCTTTCTCTCTCTATATTGTCGAGCGTATTCTTGTGAGTATTTTGATACTTTGAGTGTTGCTATACGGTGCAAGATCCCTTGAAGACTATATCCGAGATTCCAAATCGAAATCTTTGTCTTTTCGAGGTAAGGGATGTTATTTTTTTTAAAAAAATGATATTATTTCTTCTAATACCATTATGCCAAAATATTGATAAGATTTTTCTTGTGAAATTCTTGTCTTTTAGTGTCGGGGTTACTATTCACGTATACGGCACTATTCACGTATATGACACTATTCATGAATTCGGCACTATTCATAAAAAAATTGAATTTTCATTTTTTATCCAAAATATCTATTATGGATATTAGCTTTGATTGTATCCATGTTTTGATCATTCTTGAATTTTACTCCACTATGATTATTTATGAAGTATTTTTGAAATCGGATTGTTTAAAGTACGAATCCTTAATATTCGTTCTTTTGTTTCACTGGATTCATTTTTTTTTAAAATATTTTTCATCATCGTCAGTCCTAAATGATGATATTACTGAATATCTTTGGCCTGTGGTGCAAAGATGAATGAATTTTTGATGAATATCTTTGGCCCGTAGTGCAAAGATGAGCAGTGTTGAGATGAACATGACAATGATGAATATCTTTGGCTGTAGTGCAAAGATGAATATTTGATTCAAGATGTATATTGATTGATGTTACAGGGATAAAATATTGATGATGGACTTTTAAATTCATAGATAATAGTAGATTTCATTCTCTACGTAACTCTTCTATGAATTACTATTTTCGTTGCGAATATTGATCTGAAACTTGTTGTCTATTATATTCTATCAGATTTTTTCCTGTTGAAGACTAAAGATAATTTTTTCTATATTATCTTAGTCATAATATTCTTTACTGGGCTAGTTGAGCTCACCCTTTTCCTTTTTGTTCTATTTTTCTTCTCAGGAGGCGAGAATGTAGCGAGTACTAGTCGAGGTATGGAATGAAGGTTCTAGAAAGTCGTTTTAGTAGTCCTCACTATTTTGTAAAATAGTGTATCAATAATTGTAATGAGAACTTATTTGAGTGTTGATATTGTCTAGAAGACAATATTTGTTTTTAAACTCACAGTTTATGTGTTGTCGTATTTTGTACGACAATTGTATTAATAAAGTTATAGTTGTTTCTGTACCATGTATTTGGCGACTCAGAATGAGTGTTGTATACCTATTTTGGGGGCGTCACAACCATAAACTATACTATAAGGGAGTTATTAAAATAAGTTAAAGGAGGTTAATTCAGTTTTGCCAAACAAGGCTTAATGCATATTAAGTCTTTAATTTAAATATGTTTTACCAAACAAGGCATATGAATTTAATTGATTAAATTTTTAAGTAGTTAGCCAAACAAGCCTTATGGCTTTTGATTTTCAAAAATAAAATAACTGATGTCAGTTAATAGATATATTTATATTATACAATTAGTACTATTATATCATATATGTTATAATTTTAAGTACGTAAGATAGAAAGAACTCAGAAGAAGAAAAAGAAGAGAAGAAGAAAGTTACAAAGAGAAGTTGAGAGAGAATTGGGAGAATTCTAGAGAGATTTTGGAAAGAAGAATTGTGGGGAAAGAAGCTTGATAATCAAAGGGTAACCATTATCTTCTAAAACTAAGGTATCATCTTACTCTTACTTTTCAAAAAGTTTTAGTTTTATTCTATTCAAAAGAATTCTCTGTAAAAATTTGTGTGATAGTTAATTATTTGTTATATATAGTTTCTATATGATAATTGGTTGTTATAAAATAGTTTTCATAAGATTATAGATGAGTTATAGTAAATTAATTCATGTTATGTATTTATTTGTGAAAGAAATCATGTTACAGTGAATTGGTAGGAAAATATATGAATATGGCTTAGTTAAAGTAAAATTTAGGTTTAATTCTTTGTATAACATATCAATTGACTATTGATTTTGAAAGAAGATGAAGAAACTAAAACAAAGTATTTTGAATTAATTGTTTTGGTTGAAAAACAAAATCACAGTGATGATTTTCACTAAAAATGTAAAAAAAAAGAAGTGAAGTTTTAGCAAAAATAGTGAAATTAAAGGTTTTAAATTCAATGTTTATATTGTTGTATGGGTAAAATCATGTTAAGAGACTTTAAATTATGTTTGTGTGAAGTCTGTATATGTATTATTTGTTAATTCAGTTGTTAGAAAGTAGCTTATAGGCCAAAATTGGCTTTGTTTATGTTGTTCTTGCCAAGTAGGTCACTGGGGGATTGTAGTTCGTGTTGCAACAGTAAAGCAACCTCGTAGTACTAGTTTCACAAGTAGCTCGACCTGCAAAGCTGCATGATTACAAGTTAAGTATTAGCCTCTCTGAGCAGCGATTAGTTTCATGGCCAGTAGCTCAAAGACTGCATGCCATGAAGGCAAGTATTGGCCTCTGCCCACAAGAATGACTGACACCAGTCATGTGTCATTGTATGCTGTAAGATGGAGAACCAATTTTTAGAAAATATTAAAATAAGAATTTATTAGATAAAATTCTTAAGGCATGTGAAGGGTTCAAATAAAAATGTATAATGTGTTACGAGGTATGTGGTATTGTGTTATATAGGGAATTATGTGCTATGTAATAAGTGTGGTTGTGTTTAATAAATATATATATCGTTATTATATATTTGTTATAAATTGTAGAGGTGAATTAATATGAAGATGGATAAATTTATCTATCGACATTAAATAATTTATAGAATTATTTTATTATAGTAAGTTGGTGACATTAAATAACTTTGATAATCACCAATTTCTTGAGTATAAGTTGGTGACATTAAATAACTTAGACGAGTTAACACTTAAGGAGAATGTATAAAGTATTTAGAAGCGTAGGTTTCAGTTATGCTGATGCAGAACTTTTTTGCCTCTGATTTTGGTATGTCGCAGCTGCGTCATTTCCAAGTCTGTGACCAGTGCAGCTGCGCGGGTCTGTTGGATCAGTTTTTTTGGAATTTAAAATTCAAGAAATGGATTTTAAGGACTCATGGGGATAATAAAAATCTTAAATGATGATTAAGTTATCCATTATTGGATAATAATATTCTATTAATTAGTGGAGTGCATAATAATTATTGAAAAGAAAATAAATGATTAATATTAATTAATTATTATGATATGAAAATATGATAATGGGTTGAAAGTACCCAACTGAATGATATTTAGCTCAATTAAAATATTAATAGTATTACTATATGTAATATGGAAAATGTGGACAGTAGTGATATATAATACCTATGGCTTAAGAATACGTGAAGTGTGACATTTAATTAGGACTAATGATATAAGGTATCAAGTGGTACAATAAAATCATAAGTAATTTTAATACAAAGATGATTAAATATCTGTGTATTCTAGAAACTGGGAAGGAGATTAAATGTTTAAACAAACATTAATATTAGACAATGTTATAATGTGGTTATACGAGTAGTAAAAATAATTATGGGGGATACCCGGGCAATGATGCCTAACTGCGATATTTTATTACATATATTTTGTGAGATCCCGAATTTTATAAAATAAAAGTATTCAATTTTTCTATTTTGATAAATAATTAAATTGATAAAAGTTTAAAGTTAAGGGTGATATTTGAAATTTTTTCAAAGTAAGAAAGTTTTCATAAAATAATCGGTGATAAAAGTACAGTAATATGCTTGGTTGCATTGTAGCACACTGTATTGATTATTGATGCTTACGTAAGAAAGTCACTCGATTATACTCAATTATTACAGCGATAATTCTTTGCATCATATCTCTCATATTATTGATTCAATTATTGTCACAGTATCATCTGTATAATATGTTATATTATTAAATCAATAATTGAGACGGCAAAGTTATTCATATTTTTACAATATTGACAATGTCTGGAAGTTCTATCAAGGAGAGGTTTGGTCACCTAATTGCGCGCCAATAAGGAGAAATTCTTATCAAAAAGCCCCTTTCCCGGGAATGACCTGGTTGTTAAATATTGTGAATTATAATATTAATAATGAATAAGTTCGTGTTGATTAAAGATGAAATTGATAGTTTCATTGTGTTGGAATTATTAGTGTTAGTGAAAATAGACATTTATTTCGATAATAATTGATGTCTGGAGGTTATATCAACATTTATTTCGATAAGTTTGTGTTGATTAGTGTTAGTTCCATTGTGTTGGAATTATATGGTTCCATTCTTTATTATTCTGTTGGGAATAACCTGTCTGTGCGGTCTATCGCATGCCTGATGAATTCTGTTGTTATTTCATTCTTTATTATTCTATTGGAATATCGTATGCATGCGGATTACGCATGACCGGTTCCGATTCTTTATTATTCGTTGGAATATCCTATCTCAATGGATTCGCATGACACAGTTTCGTTCTTTATTTTTACGTTGGAATATCCATGCTCGTGTGGATTACGCATGACACTGGTTCCATTCTTTATTATTTTGTTGGAATAACTTTGTCATACATGTGGATTACCGCATGCATGGTGAAACGATCCTTCGTATTCATTCTTTATTAAATTGTGGAAATGATGCATCACGTGGATTCTTGCATGGCGGGTAAAAATCTATTTGCGATTTCATATATTCTATTATACTCGTATGAGATGTCATTTCTTTTGTACTCGTCATGGAATATCATTTTATTTGGTATTTTTTACGAGTTACTATTCACGAGTTACTATTCACCCAGAATTTTGTTATTATTATTATTATTATTATTATTATATTAGTAATAAAACAGAAAACTTTTTATAAAGTTATTTATTTTATTAGATTATAAATAGAATATATTATATTTTATTTAAAAGTTTTTGTTTTATTAGAATATTTTATTGCATAGTGCTGCATAGTAAAATCAAATTTTTCAGCGAAATCAGCCGAAGAATTCGCCCGTGAACTTCTTCCCACTATGCGCTCAAATAGTATCCTTTCCATTCTCCTATAAATAGGATGCTTAGTTAGAATTGAAAATCACACCAGAATCAGAGAATTCTTCTTCTATAATATTGAGCGTATTTCTTTCGAGTTTCAAGAAGCTTTGAGTGTAGAAAATAGTGAAAGTTTTCTTCAAGAATATATCCGCTATACCAGTTGGAATACTCTTTTTTTTGAGGTAAGGGGTATTATTTATTTCATATTCTGAAGAGATATTATTTTTCGTATTCGTATGAATATTATTTTCGATCAATATTCGTAAGGAATATCATTTTCGTTCAATATTCATTGTCTTCGTTTAATATTCGTAAGGAATATTATTTTCATTCAATATCCGTAAGGGATGTTATTTATTTCTTATTCGTAAGGGGTATTATTTATTTCATATTCAGAAGAGACATCATTTTTCGTATTCGTATGAATATTATTTTCGTTCAATATTCATAAGGAATATTATTTTCGTTCAATATTCGTAGAGATATTGTCTTCGTTTAATATTCATATTATATTTTTTTAATATTCGTAAGGAATATTATATTCGTTCAATATTCGTAAGGGATGTTATTTTTGTTCAATATTCGCTTGAAATAATATTTTCTTCCATACTCTGTAGTATGTAAGTAATATTATTTCGTTTCAGATTTCGAATTCTATATTCGTTTTGTTAAAGTTTTGGCTTCTATACTCCATGAAATTAGTAGAATATCCTGATATTTGCGCTTCATCCAGTATCTTTTCATGAAAATATTATTCTGAGCATTCTTGATAAGTTTTAACTTTTTCATGCCAAAGTACTATTCATGGGTTACTATTCATAAAGTACTATTCATGGGGTACTATTCACTCGAGTACTATTCACCCGGAGTACTATTCATGATAAAAATTGATTCGTTTTCGGTCCAAATTATTTTTGGTACAATATTATTCTTGAATTTTACTCCACAAAGAAGTATCATGTTGATAATTTGGACGTTAGTGATTTCTGGATAAATTAAATTATAAATCTTTAAAAAAATTATTCTTGAACTTGTTTTATTGAATTATTATGTCATTGTAATCATCCTCATGCTTATATTATGTTGAAAGTCATCTTTGGCCCGTAGTGCATAGATGGACTTGTTATGATTATGAACAGGGATTATTCGGAATAATCATGACCGTAATGTTATAAATGATGTGGTAGAAGTCTTCATTGGCCCGTAGTGCATTGATGGACAGTTTTTGGTATGATTATGGCCATGGATTCTCTTCGGCCAAGGGTGCAAAGTTGAATTGTTTTATGGCATGATCATGACCGTTGATGAAAACACGATTATCTTTGGCACGTAGTGCATGGATAATTCGTGGTCGTGATACTAAAGAATATCCTTGGCCCGTAGTGTAGGGATGATTCGATGATGTGGATTATTTATTAAGCTGAGTCTCAGCGATAAAATTGATGATAAAATTTTTAAATCATAGAAGATAGTAGATTTTATGCTCTACTTGACTCTTCTAATGGATTGCTTATTCCGCTGCAGTTATTGATCTAAAACTTGTTGTCTATTATATTCTATCAGTTGTTATACTATTGAAGGCTAAGGATAATTTATTCTGTATTATCTTAGTCATAATATTTCTTATTGGGCTAGTTGAGTTCACCCTTTCTTTCAATGTTCTCTTCAGGAAATGAGAATATAGCTGGGACTAATCGGGGAATGGATTGACGGTCCAGATGTTTGCATTAGTAGTCCTCACTATTCTGTGAAATAGTATGATAATAAATGTATTGAGGACTTATTTTGAGTTTGAATACTGTCTAGAAGATAATATTTGTATTAAAACTCACAGCTCTTGTTGTATATTTAAGTTTGTATTTAAGTTTTGTACCATGTATTTGGCGACTCAGAATGGGTGATGTATACCTATTTTGGGGGCGTCACAGTTGGTATCAATGCTTAGGGATATGATCCCTGGCTGAGATGTGAGACAAGAACTAGGAGGGGAGAGACGGGGAATTCCTTCGCTAGTATGACCTACCTAAGTTTATTTGGTATTTAATTGGTCGGCCAGAATATAGGGATAATATGTTGCATGTGAATTAACCATTGTCTTGTGGCAGTGTTTGAAAATGACATCCGAGAATGTTGAGAATAGCAATGGAGCACAGGAGACCGTTGAGTCACCACAGATCAATAACCAGAATAATGTGCAACAGGAAGATAATAATCCTCAGGTAAACAACGACACCGATCAAATGATGAACGATGGGATGTTCAGAGGCTTTTTGCAGTTCATGCAACACCAAATGAGACAGACTCTTGTTCATAATGCAGGTGGAAATAATGGCAACCCACGGTTGGTCACCGCTAAGCAGTTCAAGGAGCTGGGACCACCAGAGTTTTTTGAAAAGCCAAAACCACTTAAGGCAGAGACGTGGATAAAGTAGATCACCAAGATATTTGATGTCTTGGAATGATCAGAGGAGCAAAAGGTTCCATTCACCACCTTTATGTTGCGTGAAGAAGCAGATCATTGATGTAAATCTGTAAAACGTACCCGGCCTGACGCACTCAAGATGTCTTGGGAGAAGTTCCAAGAATTATTCAACGACAAGTACTTTCCCGAAAGTATTCGTCACATGAAGGAGGTGGAATTCATCAGGCTAGAGCAAAAAAATATGACCATGTCGCAGTACGAGGCTAAGTTTGCCGAGTTATCCTGGTTTGCATCCCATTTGGTTAATAATGAGGAGCGAATGACGCGAATATTTCTAAGAGGTTTGAAACCCGAAATACGTCAATACCTCATTTCTCACA
Organism: Panax ginseng; assembly: GCA_020205605.1. Taxonomy (NCBI): domain Eukaryota; kingdom Viridiplantae; phylum Streptophyta; class Magnoliopsida; order Apiales; family Araliaceae; genus Panax; species Panax ginseng. Next base: position 44,173,164 of record CM035131.1, read on the forward strand.
AACTTTGCTTATATTCAGATGTTGTGAATAGAGCTCGGTTATTGGAGCGCGATAATGAGTCAGCACAACCAAAAGGCAACGACCAACAACATGATAATAATCGTACCAATGGCAACAACCATCAGAACAATGATAACCATCGTGGGGGAAATTATCATGCCAAGAATGGTAACCACTTCGGTGGTAATCATGGCCAAGATAATAGAAGTGGAAATTTCAAGAAGAGAAGGTTCAATAATGATGGAAAGCCAACAGCACCATCACCCATTTCAAAGGAAGAAGAACGACCACTGGTCGTATGTTTCAAATGCGGACAGGAGGGACACATCCGTCCAAACTATAAACAGCAATCCAAAGCGTGTTTCAATTGCGGAAGAGAAGGTCACCTAGCTCGATTTTGTCGTGTAGTGAAGTCAAGTCCAGCTGGGATAATGATGCCAAAAGATGTCTCAGACAAGTCAAAGCCGGTAGTTTAAGTGAGAGCGTTTGTCGAGGAACCCGAACGAAGTTATCACGGGTAAGTTAATCATAAACGCTTACGAAGTCTATACCTTATTTGATACCAGTTCTACCCATTCTTTTATTTCTCCTACTTGTGCTCAACGTTTAAATTTGACTCCGGAGAAATTAGACTTTGACTTATCTGTTGATACTCCGTTGGGAGAAACCTTTGTTACATCCACTGTTTATAAATCTTGTTTGATTCAAATCGACACTTTCACGTTATCTGTCGATCTTATCTCTTTGAAAATACTTGCCTTTGATGTGATTTTATGAATCGATTGGTTAACTACTCATCATGCTTTTCATAAGGTTGTTAGCTTTCATATTCCTAACCAACCTGTTATTCGAATTCAAGCAACCAAACCACTAGAGTTAATCACTGTCATATCAAGCCATAAGTAAAGAGCCCCGATCCTTTAGTTGTTGAATTCCTTGTGTGGAATGCACCGAAGCCAGACTTTCTGTACGGGAAGCCGTGAATAACGGTGGCAAGTTGATAGGTATCAATGTGACGTGTTATACAAGTCTTGGGATGAGAGTCACAATTTTGAATGATATTTCTATTGTTAATAAATTTCCTGAAGACTTCCTAGCCTACCCCAGAGTGTGAAATCGAATTTGTATTGACCCCAGTACAAAACCCATTTCTAAAACTCTTAAATATTTCTTCACCCAAAATGAACGTATAATGTGCCAAAGACATTGGCTCGAGTTGTTAAAGATTATGACCATACCATTCAATATTATCGTGGAAAAGCAAACATGGTAGCTGATGCATTGAGTAGAAGATCGTATGCGTTTACGATTATAATGTTGTTAACACAAAGTCCCATTTCGTATAACTTATAAATGATGAAGATAGAGTTAAAAACTCTAAGGACCCACGTGGTGATATCAAATATACGAATAGAATCGACTTTAATCGATAAAGTTAAAAGCCGCTCAAGCTACAGACTCGGAGCTGATGAACACGAAAAAGAAGGTTCAAGAGGGCGTTATTCTAGAAGCAAGAGTCGATGAAGAGAGAAAATCTCAACCCTCGATTTAATTGGCCCATTTGAAATCCTCGATTGAGTAAGAACTGTGGTCTATAAACTCGTTTTACCGCCAAGTATGTCTCATGTTCATAACGTTTTTCATGTATCGATGTTACGTAAATATATGAACAACCCAAACTACATTATTGATTTAGAACCGGACGAGATAGCGGATAATTTAACGCATAAAAATGTATCTGTTAAACTCTTGGAATATATTCTACGCTCAAAGGTTATACCTCAAGAGTTAGAATCTGACGAAGTGTCCTCATCTGTTCGACATACTAGGTACGTATGTAAATTTCGAGGGCGAAATTTCATAAGGATGGGAGATTGTAAAACCCCAAATTTTATGAATAAAAATTTAATTTTCTCGAAATATTTTTTGAATATTATGGTGTGGGTTTAAGATAATGTTATAGTTGTGGGTAGTATTTATAAATTTTGCAAAGTATGCAAGTTGTTGTATTATATTCGATTGGTCGGGGAATATTCGTTTTAACAAGGAATATTAAATGACGATGGCACAATCATTGGTGGACCCCACAATGTAATTATCATCGGAATGAGAAAAGCGGCGAAATATCTTTATATGAAAATAACTACGAAAGTTTTACCGTTAAAGCTGTTGAGCTACTCAAGAGTAAAAGTACAAAGATGTCTGGCGTGATTGCATAGTAGCACTTACGGTATTGATTATTGATGCTTACGTGAGAAGTCACTTAGTTTTGTTCAATTATTGCTACTGAAGAATTGTTGACATAGTATCTCACGTTATTTGATTCAATTATTGTCAATATTTTATATATTATTGAATCAATAATTGAGATGACAAGTTATTCATATTATTATTTGCATAATTAACAATGTCTAGAAGTTCTGTCAAGGAGAGGTTTGGTCACCTAATTGCGCGCCAATAGGGAGAAATCCTTATTAGAAAGCCCCCTCTTTCCTGGGAACGACCTGGTTGTTAAATATTACGAATTATAATAATGATGATAAATGTTGTTAAAAATATTGAGGTATTTTTTTAAATATTGGCGTATTATTTGGACCCTCATTTACTCATTTTTCAAAATAATCGGTAGAAAGTTGTTCGGTATAATAAAGGTGGGGGTCCCATATGTGGGGCCCATGAAAGAAAATTGAGAATTTGGGGGGGGGGGAATGAAACGTGGGAGATTATATATATATATATATATATAAATTTTGTTTTTATTATTATTATATTAGTAATAAAACAGAAAATTTTTTATATAAAACAGAATATTTTTTATAAAGTTATTTGTTTTATTAGATTATAAATAGAATATATTATATTTTATTTAAAAGTTTTGTTTTATTAGAATATTTTATTACATAGTGTTGCATAGTAAAATCAAAATTTTCAACTAAATCAATCGAAGAATTCGCCCGTGAACTTCTTCCCACTGTGCGCTCAAATAGTATCCTTTCCATTCTCCTATCAATAGGATGCTTAGTTAGAATTGAAAAGCACACCAGAATCAGAGAATTCGTCTTCTATAATATTGAGCGTATTTCTTTCAAGTTTTAGGAAGCTTTGAGTGTAGAAAATAGTGAAAGTTTTCTTCAAGAATATATACGCTATACCAGTTGGAATACTCTTCTTTTTGAGGTAAGGGGTATTATTTATTTTATATTCTGAAGAGATATTATTTTTCGTATTCGTATGAATATTATTTTCGATCAATATTCGTAAGGAATATCATTTTCGTTCAATATTCATTGTCTTCGTTTAATATTCGTAAGGAATATTATTTTTCGTTCAATATCCATAAGAGATGTTATTTATTTCTTATTCGTAAGGGGTATTATTTATTTCATATTCAGAAGAGACATCATTTTTCGTAGTTCAATATTCATAAGGAATATTATTTTCGTTCAATATTCATAGGGATATTGTCTTCGTTTAATATTCATATTATATTTGTTTAATATTCGTAAGGAATATTATATTCGTTCAATATTCGTAAGTGATGTTATTTTTATTCAATATTCGCTTGAAATAATATTTTCTTCCATACTTTGTAGTATGTAAGTAATATTATTTTGTTTCAGATTTTGAATTCTATATTCGTTTTGTTAAAGTTTTGGCTTCTATACTCCATGAAATTAGTAGAATATCCTTGAAATTTGCGCTTCATCCAATATCTTTTCATGGAAATATTATTCTGAGCATTCTTGATAAGTTTTAACTTTTTCATGCCGGAGTACTATTCACGGGTTACTATTCATAAAGTACTATTCATGGGATACTATTCACTCAAGTACTATTCACCCGGAGTACTATTCATGATAAAAATTGATTCGTTTTCAATCCAAATTATTCTTTGTACAATATTATTCTTGAATTTTACTCCACAAAGCAGTATCATGTTGACAATTTGGACATTAGTGATTTCTAGATAAATTAAATTATAAATCTTTAAAAATTTATCCTTGAACTTGTTTTATTGAATTATTATGTCATTGTCATCATCCTCATGCTTATATTATGTTGAAAGTCATCTTTGGCCCGTAGTGCATAGATGAACTTGGTATGATTATAAACAGGGATTATTCGGTATAATCATGACCGTAATGTTACAAATGATGTGGTAAAAGTCTTCATTGGCCCGTAGTGCATTGATGGACAGTTTTTGGTATGATTATGGTCATGGATTCTCTTCGGCCAAGGGTGCAAAATTTAATTATTTTATGGCATGATCATGACCATGGATGAAAACATGATTATCTTTGGCCCATAGTGCATGGATAATTCGTGGTCGTGATACTAAAGAATATCCTTGGCCCGTAGTGTAGGGATGATTCAATGATGTGGATTATTTATTAAGCTGAGTCTCAGCGATAAAATTGATGATAAAATTTTTAAATCATAGAAGATAGTATATTTTATGCTCTACTTGACTCTTTTAATGGATTGCTTATTCCGCTACAGTTGGTGATCTAAAACTTGTTGTCTATTATATTCTATCAGTTGTTATACTATTGAAGGCTAAGGATAATTTATTCTGCATTATCTTAGTCATAATATTTCTTATTGGGCTAGTTGAGCTCCCCCTTTCTTTCAATGTTCTTTTCAGGAAATGAGAATATAGCTGGGACTAATCGGGGAATGGATTGACGGTCCAGATGTTTGCATTAGTAGTCCTCACTATTCTGTGAAATAGTATGATAATAAATGTATTGAGGACTTATTTTGAGTTTGAATACTGTCTAGAAGACAATATTTGTATTAAAACTCATAGCTCTTGTTGTATATTTAAGTTTTGTACCATGTATTTGGCGACTCAGAATGGGTGATGTATACCTATTTTGGGGGCGTCACATGTCCTTAACCGAACCTCTAGGCTAGGCAGACCCGTCCGTCGTTGACTTCCTTATACCAGAAACTGTCATACTATTCACCATAATGACACCCAAAAACTATTGTTGTGATTGAAAAACAGCAACACTAGAAAAAACCCTCATTCTAGTGCCAATGTTAATGCCAAGATCCGTCCACGCGCTCCAATCACCAAAACGCGTCCAATCCTTCACAGAAATGGGTAAACACCAAAAGCTTAATGGCTTGGACCGCCGGGGGATAGCTCCGGTGTGAGAGTAAGTAAAGGCTAAATAAGATTAACAATAGATGCTTAAAGCTCTAGTGCTAGAAAATAATAATTATGAGTGTTTACCTTAAAATCAGAGTAAAGCCTAATATTTATAATGATCTCACCACCTCCATAGAGTCCTTCCCCGTATAGAATTGAAATTCCTCATTAGAAAAGATACCTTAATGGAAACTAATATAATTTTCTTAAGGAAATAAATTCGATTTAAAAATTGACACCTTCCTTAGGGATTAGAAATCAATTATAATTAAAAATTCTTGAATTCTTAAAATTTTCCACTGCCCAAATAAAATTCTACATGAATTAAAATAACTCCACATAGAACTTAGGCCATCATATAATTCATGTGTTGTGTTATGGGAAGATTGTTTAGTATGCACATACATAACAAAGAATTTCAATATATTTTCCTTCATGACACGACTAATATGTAAATAAAATGTAATGATATTTTTTTTTGAGTATGGTAAGCATACATTTCATGTGTGACGGTAAATCATCTGCAGGAAGATTGCAAGCCACCACAACATTTGCATCATACAACTGTCCAGCAGAATTTATCGTGCATATAGATTCATATGGTGGAATCTCAAATAAATTTACATTCAACATGGACTATTTATATTGTGCTCTTCTACGTGCATTTTATTCATTTCTTTTATTGTCTATCTCATGTTTAATACACTTTTTGTATTTAATTATCTTCTATTTTTCACAATTTTAAAGATACCAATAATAAAGGAAAAAAAATTAAAAACACTATTGTATAAAATTTTGAAATATTGACCAAACCATAAGTAAAACATAGTTTATTATTGATTAGTACATATTTTAATTGAGTAAACTAGTTTATTAGTATTTAATTTCTACTTTGTTTAAAACCAAGGAAACCGAGCTAACTTTTTACCTTTTCTCTTTAATAAGACAATAATTTATTTCTGTATCTTTCTGCATCTCATAATCAATTTATAGAAACCAATTATGCGTAAACATTACATACAAAAGAAAAATAATAATCTACTATTATTTGCCGTTGTATGTCATTCATCTTAAAAACATGCAAAGGGATATTGAATTTTTATTTGAAAATTCACCTCATCACAACCGTTATTTGTATATTTTTTTTAGACATTAAAACTTTGTTGATACATTGTTGATGCAAAAATAGACTTCTTAGTATAGTTCATCTAGGTCACAAAGTTTAAGAGAGTATGCTTAGGTTTTATAATTGAGTAAATTAATAAAGAAAATAAATAAGAGCTCTGTGATGCTCTCAAAATAGGTATACATCACACATCTTGGATCGTCAAATACATGGTACTGAATACAAATACAAACTTAATTATACAACATAAGCTGAGAGTTTTTACACGAATATTGTCTTCTAGACAATATCCAAACTCAAATGGAGTCCTCATTATATTTATTGTCACACTATTTTATAGAATAGTGAGGACTACTATAACACCATCTCGGACCATCACTAGTTTCTCCCGACTAGTTCCGCCACGTTCTCATTTCACAAGAGAACAATAGAAGTAAAATGGTGAGCTCAACTAGCCCAGTAAGAAATATTATGACTAAGATAATGCAGAATAAGTTATCTTTAGCCTTCAACAATATTAAACTGATAGAATATAATAGACAACAAGTTTAACTACAGCGAAACAAGCAATCCATTAGAAGAGTCAAGTAGAGAATGATATCTACTATCTTCTATGATTTAAAAAGTTTATCATTAACTTTATTGTTGGGACTCAACTTAATAAATAAATCACATCATCGAATCATCCATGCACTACGGGCCAATGATATTCATTAGTATCACGTCCACAAATTATTCTTGTACTACTTGCCAAGAATATTCGTGTAATCATCAATGGTCATGATCATACCGAATTATCCCTGGTCATAATCATACCAATCAACAGTCCATCTATGCACGTAAGCTAAAGATGACTTTCATCACAATATAAGCATGAGGAAGATGACAATGATATAAAAATTCAATTAAAAGAAAGCAAATGATAGATTTTTAAAGATTTATAACTTAATTTATCCAGAATTCAATAATGTCCAAATTGTCAACATGATATTGCTTTATGAAGTAAAATTCAAGAATAATATTCATGTATCAAAAATAATTTAGACAGAAAAGAAATAAATTTTTTTGGTGAATAGTACCCTGTGAATAGTACTTCGGGAATAGTACCCCGACATGAAAAATATCCCAAATACCCGAGTGAATAATATTTAAATGAATAGTAATCGGGTAAATAGTAACCCGTGAATAGTAACTCATGAATAGTACCCCGGCATGAAAAGTGCTCCGAATACTCGAGTGAATAATATTATAGTGAATAGTAACCGGGTGAATAGTAACCCGTGAATAGTACCCCGGGTGAAAATTTTGATATTTAATAAGAAAATTCAGATCAATATTCCAATAAAACGATAATGGATGAAGCGCAAAACTCAAGGATATTCCATAAATTTCAAGGATTATAGAAGCAATACTTACAATAGTAAGTTTAGATTTAAGAATATGAAAAGAAATAGCATACGAAACTGCAAATGGATTTTCACCTGTCATACGGTACATAATCCGCATAGACATGTTATTCTGACATATTAAAGGATGAATACGAAAAGTAGTATTCCTTATGAATACGAAAGAAATAATACACCTTACCTTAGTAGAAGATTGGATACTGCAATAGTGAAGTAGTAGAATACTCTTCTTCTTGCTCTCTATAGTTTATCTCTCTATAGTGTCTCTTGTGAATCACAGTAAATTGGTGATAATGAAAGAAGAATTAAGCTTCTATTTATAGGAGAATGGACTAAATAGTAACTGATTCATGAACGATCCAGATTGATTTACTATTAGAACGAACGCTTCATATTGATTACTATTAAAACAACAACCGACGGTCCAGATTGATTTACTTTTAAAACCACCACTGACGGTCCAGATTGATTTACATTTAAAACCACCACCGACGGTCAAGATTAATTTACTATTAAAACCACCATCGACGGTCCAGATTGATTTACTATTAAAACCAACATCAATGGTCCAGATTGATTTACTATTACAACCACCATCATCGACGGTCCATAAAATTAGTAAATCTTCCCATGGAATACTAAGTCAAACTTATAACAAACGCCTCATAACAATCCCTATATTTATATCAAAATTGAATAGATATTTACCATAAATTATTTATCTATAATAAACACATTTTTAATCTATTAAAAATTATTCATCATTACTATTATAACTCACAATATTTAACAACCAGATCATTCCCAGGAAAGAGGGGGCTTTTCGATAAAGATTTCACCCTATTGGTGCGCAATTAGGTGACCAAACCTCTCCTCGACAAAACTTTCTAGACATTGTCAATATTGCAAATAATAATATGAATAACTTTGTCCTCTCAATTATTGATTTAATAATATAAAATATTAATACTGTGACAATAATTTAATCAATAATATGAAAGATATTATGCAGCAATTACTGTAGCAATAATTGAGTATAACAGAGTGACTTCTCACGTAAGCATCAATAATCAATATCGCGTGCTACTATGCAACCACGCGTATTACTGTACTTTTGTGACACCCCCAAAACAGGTATACATCACCCATCTTGAGTCGCCAGATACATGGTACAAAAATCAAATACAAACTTAATTATACAACTGTCGTGTAAAATACGACAAAACATAGCTGAGAGTTTTAACACGAATATTGCCTTCTAGACAATATCCACTCTCAAATAGAGTCCTCATTACAATTATTGTCACACTATTTCACAGAATAGTGAGGACTTCTATAACACCATCTATCCTGGACCGTCACTCCATTCCCCGACTCATCCTAGCTATATTCTCATTTCCTGAAGAGAACAATGAAAGAAAAGGGTGAGCTCAACTAGCCCAATAAAAAATATTATGACTAAGATAATGCAGAATAAATTATCCTTAGACTTCAATAGTATAACAACTGATAGAATATAATAGACAACAAGTTTTAGATCAACAACTGTAACGGAATAAGCAATCTATTAGAAGAGTCAAGTAGAGCATGATATCTATTATCTTCTATGATTTAAAAAGTTTTTCATCAATTTTATCCCTGTAATACCCATTAAGAGTTCTTTATTATACCCAAGATAAAGAGAACTTTCATCACCTGTCTTCACCTGAACCACCAAAGATTTTAGTTAAATCCATAATTCATATTTATAATCATGTAAATCAACAGTTTCTCCTTGCCACAAAGGCTTAATAGAACGTTTACTCAATATCCTTACCCCAAAGGCTAAAGTTATTCAAATGTAATAACAATGGTCATACCAATCAGTTGTCTACCTTTGCACTACGGGCCAAAGATATTCAACTATAAAATCAATGGTCATGATCATACCAATCAATTGTCTATCAGTGCACTACGGCCAAAGACATTCAACTGTTAACTAATAGTCATGATCCTGTCAATCACATCATCGAATTATCCATGCACTACGGGCCAAGGATATTCGTTATTATCACCAGTGGTTATGATCATGTCATACATCTGTCCATCTTTGCATGTAAGCCAAAGATATACAACTATAAAACCAATAATCAACAGTACATCTATGCATGTAAGCTAAAGATGACTTTCATCACAATACAAGCATGAGGATGATGACAATGATATAAATATTAATCAAATGAAATCAAGGATAAATATTAAAGACATTAAATTTATCCAGAGTTTAAAAATATCTTGCTAAAGTTTATGTCCTAGAGGCCAATTATTTGATATAATTGCTTAACGTTTTGATATTATATTTGATTGAATAAATGAATGATTTTATTATGGTTTTATTTACTGCGTTATATAAATGTTAACATAATAAAAATCCTTAGAATAGTGATACAAATTATATAGTTTCAAGTATGTGACTTGAACATGAGATTATATAATTATAATTAGTATCATTGTTCTTAAATGTCCCTAGTCGAGTATCATTGTTGATGGGACAACAATGATGCATTGAGACTAGTATGTGGATTGACTGATGACCATATCTCATTGGTCATAAATATATGAGATATTAAGTCAATGCATAGGTACATGTTAGAGAACGATGTATTGGACAGACCCACCATGAGAATTCTATGTGGAGCATTATGCGAAGTGTCATTAGCAATTCTCATAGTGACAATGATGTAATGGTCCTCTGACCTGAAATCACTATATTACTACACGAGAATTTATGTACTTTGATATCATCAAATGTCACCTTTAATAGGGTGGACTATAAAGGTGATTATTGGGTACATCATGAATCGTGTGAGGAATATGAGTGATCTAGATGGAATTTAACCTTCCAATATATTAAGGATGATATACATAGGCCTCTTGATTGAGTAGGACTATGAAATGCATGGCCATGCTCAAATAGTGATTTGTTTCATATAGTCTACCCATTGATTAAGAAAACTCAGATTAAATTATGAAGAGTATGACACATTCCATGACTCGAGTTTAATCTAGGATATTAAGGTTAAAAGGATTAAATTACATTGAAACATTGGTCACGAAAAGGTTGCATCGAATCATCGATCTTATTATTACTGGGTAGCGAGTGATGCATTACTAGATGTCGCTTTCAACGTTTATAATTTTATAATATGATTTAAAATTATTGCCAACGTAATAATAACCTATAGGGTCACACACATAACGTTATTAAAGGGAATTAATTTAAATTGTAAGGATTTAAATATATCAATATGATTGATAGTATTTAAATCGTAATTTAAATTAAAAGGATGATATATATATATATATATATATATATATATATATATATATATATATATATATATATATTCGGATTTTATTTTAATTAGATTAGGGTTTTGATTAATTCCGCTTTTATTGCTATATATATGATATATCAAAGATATTAGGGAGGTTAATCAAACAAAAACCTAGTCGCTCTTAGAGAGAGACTAGAGAAAAACAGAAAATCCATTCCTTTTGGTGGCTAGTACCACAATTCCTTCTTCTGCAGATCGTAGGACGATTCGTGCGGAGCGTTCATGTGGATACCGCAGAGTCGCAGTCCATTTAAATTGCATTGGAGATTCAACCGCATCGATTCAACAGAAATAATCGGTATAATTTCTAAACCACTAGATTAATTTCTGTTTCGTATGGATCCTGTTTTTGGATTTCAGAAATTGCTTTGAAATTATTCTATTTCCGCTGCGTTTTATGTGCCGAAACCCTACATACCCAAATTGTCAACATGATACTGTTTTGTGGAGTAAAATTCAAGAATAATATTCATGTACCAAAAATAAGTTGGACAAAAAAAAATATATTTTTCGGGTAAATAGTATCCCGTGAATAGTAACTCGTGAATAATAACTCATGAATAGTAACTCATGAATAGTACTCCGTATTCGTACATAGTACCGTATACATAAATAATATCATATACGCAAATAGTGTCGTATACGTGAATAGTAACCCCGGCACAAAAAGATAAAGTTTCACAATAAAATCCATATCAATATTTATAACACCTTAATACAAATGTTATAAATTACTTAATAATCTCATAATCTAATATTATTAAAATTACCACAATATTTTAATCATTTCTTAAACTTATAAATAATTTATTTTAATTGTTTACACTTTACTAATTAATGCATTTAATCATCCTAAAATGCCAAACTCATAAGATTTTATCACCAATAACCAAAACTCTCATCAAAAATCTGCATATACCTTATATAGGATTCTCAAGTCATAAAATCCTATTTTCCAATTTTCTTACTTCACATAACATATTTAATTTATTTACTCATAACTAGTCTATTTTCATGAAAAATACCAAATCAGTACAAACAAATTTTCTTTTCTGGGATTTAGCAGAATATAGTCCCATATTGAACATATATTTTTTTAGAATTTTTAAAATTCATTTACTAGTTTTCATATGACTAAAACTGCCGAATATTTAGACATTTATCAAATACTGTACTTTTGTCCAAAAATTCCAAAATTTACAGGGTATACTACTGTTATATAGATGTACTCCCAACAAAAATTTTACCAATTTTGGAGTTAACCACAAGGAGTTATAAAGGTTTACTTTTAAAATAGTCTTTTCTCATAAAATTCATAACTCCTAATCTATACATCCAAAAATCGTCATTTTTGGACACAATCTAGAAAACTCATCAAATTATCATTTCAAATTTTTCCAGAATTTTTGAGGGTCGAAAAAGTTACAAAACTGCCCCCTGGCAGAAACCCCTTACTTACAACGGTTGAACAAAAATAATATTCTATACGAATATTGAACGGAAATAATATTCCTTACGAATATTAAATGAATATAATGAATATTGAATGATAATAATATTCATATGAATACGAAAAATAATATCTCTTCTGAATATAAAAAAAATAACCCTTACCTTAGAAGAAAACTGGATACTGGAATAGTGAGGCAACAGACTTCTCTTCTTCTTTCTCTCTATAATTTCTCTCTATAATAATTGCTCTTGTGGGACTTAGTGAATTTATGAGAAATGAAGGAAGAATGAGCTTCTATTTATAGGAAAATATAGTTTCAATAATTGCATATTTTGGGGCTCGAAATATTACAGTATAATACCTTCCTCTTTTTCTTCATTTTTAATTTAGTCCTGCAAGTATTATCAAACTTGCACCACCTCTCCTAATAGTATATCATGTGAATCAATAGTAAATCATGTGACTCAATAGTTCTAAACATGTGAAAAGATTAATTATAGTATAGTACATTCATCTATACCTCTATTTTTAATTTAGTCATGCAAGTATTATCAATCTTGCACCAACTCCCCTAATAGTAAATCATGTGAATCAATAGTACACACATGTGAACACATAGTTATAAGCATGTGAATTAATAGCAATTAATTGCTCATTTATCCGATTAATTACCCGATTGGTCAATATAACCTCCAGACATCAATTATTATCGAAATAAATATCAATTTCCACTAACACTAATAATCCCAACACAATGGAACTATTAATTTCATATTTAATTAACACGAACTTATTCATCATTAATATTATAACTCACAATATTTAACAACCAGGTCGTTCCCAGGAAAGAGGGGGCTTTCCAATAAGGATTTTTCCCTATTGACGCGCAATTAGATTATCTAACCTCTCCTTGACAGAACTTCTAGACATTGTCAATATTGTAAATAATAATATGAATAACTTTGTCGTCTCAATTATTGAAAATATTATGACAATAATTGAATAAAACTGAGTGACTTCTCACGTAAGCAACAATAATCAAAAATATTGTACAATACCGTGTGCTACTATGCAACCACGCGTATTACTATACCTTTATCACCAATTATTTTATGACAACTTGTTTACTTAAATATTTTTCACACATCACCCTTAACTTTAACATTTTATCAATCTAACCATTTATTAAATAGAATAATTATAAGAAAAGTGAATACTTTCATTTCATAAAATTCGGGGTCTCACAACTTTTACCACCGAGTAGTTCAACAGTTTAACGGTAAAACTTTCACCGTTATTTTTATAAAAAGATATTTCTGTCGCTTTCTAATTACGACAATACTTTCATTGTGGGGTCCACCAATGATTATGCCGTCGTACGAATATTCCTTGTTAAAACGAATATTTTCCGACCAATCGAATATTACCCGACACAACGAATATTTTATATTAACTTGCTTACTTTGCAAAATTTTCAAATATTACCCTCAATTTTAACCTTTTATCAATTAAACTATTTATTAAATAGAGTAATAATTATAAGAAAATTAAATACTTTTATTTCATAAAATTCAGGGTCTTACAAGCTCTAAAAGGGATGAAGAGAAGTCATATACATATTAGTCTATATGAATTAATTGTTTTGAAGAGTGAATATTGTGTTGTGTATTGTATTTCCTCCAAATAAATGAATGGATTAAGTCTCACATAAAACTATTGGTCTTCATTCATTTTAAAGTTGCTCTCATTTCAAGAGAAGTAATTATAATATATTCATTGTATATAAACATGTATTATTATTATTATTATTATTATTATTATTATTATTATTATTATTATTATTATTATTATTATTATTATTATTATTATTATGTAATTTGACTCTCATTTTAAGAGAATTAATTATAATATATTCTTTGTATATAAACATATATTATTATTAGTATGTAATATGTAATTTAAAATTTGTAAGTTAATGACTAAATTATCCTTAGCATGACTAACCAAATTAATTTATTATATACTTATATTGATGCCACCAAAATATACTATTTGAGGTTCAATAAATTTGGTAAATAGTTTCCTTATGACATTTTGTACAGTGAATCTTTGTCCGTACGAACTATTTGCGCCAATTACAAATAAATACAATTAGTAATAAACAAATCAACACCTTTTCTTTTCCTTTTTTTTAATTTACTTGAAATAATTAATTTTTGTTGAAAAGTAGTATAATTATAATCACTCTGTTTCTCTAGCGAATCGGAAAAAGTGGACCAAAAACGAACCGGCTATAACGACGATTTTTTCATCGCTATAGCATAAAAACTCGTCGCTATAGCCGGTTATATATGACACCGGTTTGAATCGTCTGTAAGACCCTGAATTTTTTTTAAATAAAATGGAAATTCTTTTATTTATTATTTTGAAATAGTAAGGGTTTATTTGATTAATGTGGTCAGTTATGGGTAAAATGCGCAAATATCTTAAATAAATAAGTGGTTATAAAATATTCATTGTTGTCGGGGAATATTCGTTTGGTCGTGGAATATTCTTGCTGTCGGAAAATATTCGTACGATGGCGCAGCCTTTTGTGGGCCCCATAACGGAAAGCGATTGGATGAAGAAAACGACAAGTTTGAGTTTTTATAAATAACAGCAGTAGTTATTACTGAATTATCATTGTTGGAATACCCGGTGGTTAAAACATAGTAGCACACGGTATTGCACCAATTATTGATTCTTACGTAAGAAGACACTACTCAATAACTGTTACAGTAATTACTGTTCAATATTTTATTTTATTGATTCAATAATTGCTAAGTTGATATTTTATATTATTGTTGTTTCAATAATTATCACTACACAGTATTTTCCACTATTAGATCAATAATTCATATTATTTGAATAATATTATTAGATAGCATTATTGGCAATGTCTAGAAAATTCTGTCTAAGGAGAGGTTTGGTCACCTAATTGCGCGCCAGTAAGGAGAAATTCTTATTGGAAAGCCCCATCTTTTCTGGGAATGGCCTGGTTGTCAGTATTGTGATTCTGTAATATTATTTGTGAATAATTAATTATTGATTTATATGATAAGGAAAATATTCATTTTATGTGGATATAGATGGAGAAAATTTTTAAAGAGACAATTGTTGAAAATTAATATTTTATCTTTTCTAATAAAATAATTCATTTAAATATATTATTATATTTTAATAATATAATAATGGTGATATTTTTACAATGAAAATGTGATATATGAATAAATGAGGAGGAAGAATATTTTTGTTACAATAAATATTAAAAACATGTTTTTCATGTTTGTGGACCCCATTTTGACTGAAATTTGATTATAGCTTGTAAAATCGTCCGTTTGTGGATTTCGGTCAACTTTTGCTTGGAATTTGAAAAAACATAAACTTACAAAGTTGTAGAGAATGGAATGTCCTATGAAAAGGACATAAGGTTCGAATTTTTCTGATAAAAGGGCTATTTATTATGAATTATTGAAGTTTCGAAGTTCCAGAATAATTGATTTTTGAAGTTTTAATTATTTTTTTGTAAGAAAAACATTTTTTTCATTATTGGTGGGCCCCACATGTGTGGTAAATGAGTTGAATTCAGATTCTTTGGTGGTGGGCTTGAAAATTTAATAAATAAAATTATTTAATAAATTTTCTGCTTTGGTGTTCTGAGCAATTTCCTATAAATAAGGTGCTTAGGTTAGAATTGAAAATCACACCAGAAACTGAAGTTTTCTCTCTCTATATTATCGAGCGTATTCTTGTGAGTATTTTGATATCTTGAGTGTTGCTATACGGTGCAAGTTTCCTTTAACGTTATATCTGATATTCCAGCCAGAAGTACTATTCTTTTGAGGTAAGGGATATTATTTTTTTATAAATGATATTATTTCTTTCAATATCATTATACCGGAATATTGGTAAGATTTTTCTTGTGAAATTCTTATCTTTTCATGTCGGGATTACTATTCACGAGTTACTATTCATGAGTTACTATTCATGAGTTACTATTCACGAGTACTATTCACGAAGTATGATGATTTTTCTTATGGAATTTTCTACCTTTTAGTGTCGGAGTTACTATTCACATATACGACACTATTCACGTATACGGCACTATTCACGAATACAACACTATTCACAGAAATATTAAATTTTCTTTTCTGTGTCCAAGATTGTCTGTTATGGTTCCTATCTTTGATTGGATCTATGTTTTGATCTTCATTTTTTTGAATTCTGCTCCACAATAGTTTATTATGGAGTATTTTTGAACTTGGATTGTCTAAAGTATGAATCCTTAATATTTATTCTTTTGTCTAACTGGATTCGTTTTTTTAAAATATTTTTCATCATCCTCAGTGAAAAGATGAATAATTTCTTGATGAATATCTTTGGCCCGTAGTGCAATGATGAACAGGTGTTGAGATGAACATGATCGACTGATTAATATCGTTGGCCTGTAGTGCAAAGATGACTATTTGATTCAAGATGTATATTGATTGATGTTACAGGGATAAAATATTGATGATGAACTTTTAAATTCATAGATGATAGTAGATTTCATTCTCTACTTAACTCTTCTAATGAATTGTTATTTCTGATGTAGTTGTTGATCTAAAAGTTGTTGTCTATTGTATTATATCAGATTTTTCCCTGTTGAAGACTAACGATAATTTGTTCTATATTATCTTAGTCATAATGTTCTTTACTAGGCTAGTTGAGCTCACCTTTTTCCTTTTTGTTCCATTTTTCTTCTCAGGAAGCGAGAATATAGCGGGGAGTAGTCAGGGTGTGGAGTGATGTTCCAAGGTAGTGGTTATAGTAGTCCTCACTATTCTGTAAAATAGTGTATCAATAATTGTAATGAGGACTCATTTGAGTGTTGATATTGTCTAGAAGACAATATTTGTATTTAAACTCACAGCATAAGTGTTGTCGTATTTTGCACGACAATTGTAATAATGAAGTTGTAGTTGTTTCTGTACCATGTATTTGGTGACTCAGAATAGGTTGGGTGGATTAGACCTATTTTGGGGGCGTCACACCGTCGCTATATCTCAGAAAATTGTCACTATAGCCCGGTTCATCTTTGGTTCATTTTTTTGGTTCGTTTGAGAAAATTTTTCTAATTATAATGACCTAAATTTCAAAGTCGATATTTTATCCTCATATGATATGTTAATTAAATTTAGTCAAATATGTAATATAATAGTGATGTCCGGCTCTCTCCAGCGAACTGGAGGGAGCGAACCGGCTATAGCGACGGTTTTTTCCATCGCTATAGCATAAAAAACCTGCTTTCTATGCTATAGTGACGAAAAAAATCGTCGCTATAGCCGGTTCGATCTTAGTTTGCTCCTTCCAGTTTGCTGGAGAAGCAAACTGTAATAATAATAACATCTTTATTTACCATTATGCATCCAGTTATCAAGTCATAGGATTTTTTTTTAAAATCACAAAATGGAAAATATAATCACACCATGACACAAGAGGATGTTATATTGTCGACTAGAGAGAGCTTGTTGGTTGTAGAGTAATCCACGATCAAGAAGAATCAGACTTCAATATTAACTTTGCGGATTACGATGATTAGTTTATCTGCTAATACAATGACAAATGAAACTTTTCACACAAAGGGAATCTAAAAAATTCCCGAAGAAAAAAAGTCCAATATTATTGACAATTATCAAAAGAATACTTTCAAAGCCCTAATAAAATATATTTATAGTCTAAAATGCTCTCCAAACTTTATTAGAAAAAATAATAACGAAATATTAAAAATTTACAAATAATCCAAAATTTAACCAAAACTTTTACCGACAATAAGATCACTTTAAATAGGATTTTCGGCCTTAAAACGACATATGGCATGGTCCAATGTGATGAGTTTTGTAGAGCTCATATCTCTATTTTTGATTTGATATATTATAGATCTTGTAACTGTACTCTAAACGGATCAAAAGTTACGCTTGTTTAAAGTTCATCCAACGAATTAAAAGTACTCCTATTCAACTATACTTCCAAATCCTTCTCTACATTAGCTTCCAAATCCTTCTTTGCGTCAATATTGTCGGCAGGTTTTAGTTGATCAGTTTGGCATATTTGTTCTGTGATCAGTGGCAAAGCCACATATAAGATTGTGGGGTCAATTGACCCCACTGAAAAAAATAATTATTTTATAATATAAGGTAAATTTTTAAAAAATTAAGTATTATATAAATTGACCCCACTAAAATTTTATAAATTTTTTATCATACAGAGTCTGTAAGACCCCAACTTTCATGAATAAAGATTAAATTTTCTTGAAATATATTTTTGAATATTATGGTGTGGATTTGATATAATGTTATAGTTGTGGGTAATATTTATAAATTTTACAAAGTAAGCAAGTTGTTATAAAATATTCGATTGGTCGGGGAATATTCGTTTTAATAGGGAATATTCGTACGACGACACAATCATTGGAGGACCCCATAACGGAATTACTGTCGGAGTAAGAAAACGACAGAAATAACTTTTTATAAAAATAACGGCGAAAGTTTTACCGTTAACTATTGAAATACCCTGTGATAAAAGTACAGTAATACGCGTGGTTTAATAGTAGCACACGGTATTAATTATTGATGCTTACGTGAGAAGTCACTTAGTTTATTTCAATTATTTCCACAGTAATTGCTGCATAGTATCTCACGTTATTGATTCAATTATTGTTATAATATTATATATTATTAAATCAATAATTGAGACGACAAAGTTATTCATATTATTATTTGTATTATTGAAGATGTCTAGAAAGTTCGGTCGAGGAATAGGTGTTTGGTCACCTAATTGCCCGCCAATGGGGAGAAATTCTTATCGGAAAGCCCCCTCTTTCTTGGGAATGATCTGGTTGTTAATATTGTGAGTTATAATATCAATGATAAATGTTGTTAAAAATGTGTTTTGTGAAGCCAAGTGAGTTGAGATAAATAGAGGGAATTTTTATGAAGTATTTGTTGTAAATTTGGCTTATTATATGGACCCCCACTTACCCATTTTTTCAAAATTATCGGTAGAAAGTTATCTCAATTTTGTGTTATATATATATATATTAAATTAATCACGGGGGGAAGACATTTAATGTCACGGGAGGGAGTACTTTTTTTATATATATATATATATATATATATATATTATAATAATTTTTGTTTTTTTTTATAAAAAATAGAATATATTATTTTATTATGCATAGTAAAAATCAAAAAATTTCTGCAAAATTTTTTGTGCGTCCGAGAATTCGTCCTGTGCAGTCCGTGATTTTTCTTTTTAAATAGTATCCTTTCATTCTCCTATAAATAGGATGCTTAGTTTAGAATTAAAAATCACACCATAATTAGAGAATTCTCCTTCTATAATATTGAGCGTATTTCTTTCGAGTTTTAGGAAGTTTTGAGTGTAGAAAATAGTGAAAGTTTTCTTCATGAATATCCCCGCCCTACCTGTCAGAAATACTCTATTTTTAAGGTAAGGGATATTATTTTTGTTAATACTCGTAAGAAATAATATTTTCTTCCATACTCTGTAGTATGTAAGTGATATTATTTCGTTTTAGATTCTAAATTCTACACTCATTTTGTTAAAATATTGTTTCTATAATCCTTGAAATTAGTGGAATATCCTTAAGATTTGCATTTCATCTAGTATTGTTCCACTAAAATATTTTTCTGGACATTCTTGATAAATTTTGATATTTTCATGCCGGGGTACTATTCACGGGGTTGAATTCCCGAAGTACTATTCATAGGATACTATTCACACAGGTACTATGCACCTGGGAAACTATTCATGACAAAGAATGATTTCTTTTCCGTCCAAATCATTTTTGATACAATATTATTCTTGAATTTTACTCCACAAAGCAGTATCATGTCGACAATTTGGACATTATTGAATTCTAGATAAATTAAGTTATAAATCTTTAAAATTTATTCTTACTTTCATTTAATTGAATTCTTATATCATTGTCATCATCCTCATGCTTATATTGTGATGAAAGTTATCTTTGGCCCGTAGTGCAGAGATGGACTGTTGATTGTGTTAAACATAAGCATGTGAATGATATTCCTATTTATGTATGATTTGATTATGATATAAATGAATGAATATGCAAGTATGCTTGCATTAAGAAAAGTTGTAAAGTCCTTTGATAGATAATAGGAACATATGTACAAGGACTTAGAATGAATTGATCAAATATGTTAGGTTGATCCTACATAAGCAAAACTGCTTTGTAAAGTCCTTAAAAAGAAATGATGTACAAGGACTATAAATATAGAAAGATCAAGCTTGTTAGGTTGATCTTATAATGTAATAGATAAGCTTGTCTGATCGTCGAGCACTGCACCAGAAATCGTAGTCTGCAAGGAGAGTCAAGGAAAACTCGAGAGCTATCAAGGAAGAATCGTAGACTACAAGATAGTAGATCTCGGAGTTCATAGACTGCCAGGAGAGACGAGGAAGGATCGTAGTGTGTCGAGAAGAACATCCTCGAAGCCATAGTCTGCTGAGGATGTCATGTTAAGAATCGTAGAGACAGCCTGTCTACGAGCCGACCAAGCATCTGCCAAAGCAAAGTCAAGAATCGTAGACTACACTCTGAGTCGTAGAGTCTACTGATCAATTCAAAGGCAGAGATCGTAGTCTTGGAAGATCAAATGAAGACAACGAGCAGAAAGATAGAAATTGTAGAGTGTCAAGATCTGATCTCGGAGTCGTAGTGTCTGCATAACCCAAGGCAGAATCGTAGAGTGCAGAACTAAGGCTTCAACAGATGTGCTCACAACACCAAGGCATAATCGTAGAGCAAACATGATTCTCAATAAATGAGTACTCCCAGAATGTCCAAAGTAATGAAGCCTCTAGTCTGAGCTGCAAAGATACATTCCACCTAAGGGAAACCAGAGAGAACTCAACGAATGGCATACAAGCTAACAGAAGATCTAAGCACCAACCTAATCAACATACAAATTGAGTTGTGAAGCCATTCAAGATGAAGTCTTCCATAAGTTGATCAGAAGAAGACTTCAGTCAAAGAAACTGACTAAGGAAAGTCAGCTTATGCAGTACCTGTCAAGTGAAGAGAAGGCAACGATCTTGGAAGTAACCAAGATCGTAGTATTTGCCAAACAAAGAAGGAACTTATGGAGTGTACACGAAGATACTGGTCAGCTTTTGAAGAACAAGGCTAAAGTGATTATGCACTGGTTCAGTCCATTGATGATAAGTGAATGGGAGATCACAAGGAGAAAGCAAGCTAGGCATGCCACAAATCTGAAGTGTCTTGCTATTCAGAAGAGGCCAGAACAAGGAACAAGCCATCAGTGTCTGAGATCAGTCGAAGCAAACCAAAGTGTTGATGCACTGCACAAGAGAAGGAAGAGGTGTTCTACATTGAGGATCCAATGAACACTCTTCAGGATTGTAGTGTTGTCTCAACCGATCGATGAACAACATTCAACATGACACTACGATCAGGTCCAAGAATATGCATTAGAATCGTAGAGTTCGGTCATCTGAAGATTAAAGCATTGGCAACAGTTTAATCTGAAGAATGATATTTAAATATGTCTTATTGAGAGCATCGATGCAAAAGGACAGATCCTGATATTCTAATTAAGAAGTCAGAAATGAGAAATAAAAAAGACTACCCGCCTGAGGCATC
Source organism: Panax ginseng (assembly GCA_020205605.1). NCBI lineage: Eukaryota > Viridiplantae > Streptophyta > Magnoliopsida > Apiales > Araliaceae > Panax > Panax ginseng. The sequence continues at coordinate 44,195,411 of CM035131.1, forward strand.
AAAGTGACATCTCTGACGGGGTAGGTGAAACTGTAGACTGTAGTGTCAGAAAGATGAAAAAGGGGATGTCATGTCACATCTGCAGTCTACATCACTCGAGATCTGTGAGGCAATTCAAACTATTTTCAACGACTATATTCCAACGAGAAGATTGGGAAGGATTATATATCAGCCAGAGCTTCAAAGATTAAGGGTTGCTGAGATAGCAGAATAGTTGAGTTGTTGGAATGCTATATTCTTGACTCTACGAGTTCCACCAGAGCTAAAAAGAAGAAGTCTTAGTGACAGTGAGAGTACAATGGTGGAAGTAAATCAGCTTTGAAGAAGGAATTGAATAGACTAAAAGCTTCACTCAACAAAGATGAGAATGCCACTGAAGATGGCAGCTAAGTTGAGGGCTGAGAAAGCCAAGAAGATAGCATTTAGAAAAGTGCCAGAGTACAAAGAAGATCAAGAGAGCCACTCTACAGATCACCATGAACAAAAAGTTGAAAAAGAACAGATGCAGAATCATGTTTGCAAAGCATTCAAGAAGGGTTCAAGGATTGCTAAGTGCCAGAAAAAGTCTACCAAAAGCTCAGAGACTTAGCAAATCCAGATGGTGATGGTGCACAGCTGACATCAGATGAAGATGAGCAGAAAAGAGTGAAGATCAGCTGCACCAAAGAAGATGTAGTCCAGACTCTAAGCATAATGCTAAGAGGACTACGCCAAGTTGCTAAGTACATAAGATGTTCAAGCTTAAAGACATCTTAGCAGGAGGGCACCAACAACAACAACAACAACAACAACAACAACAACAACAACAACAAGAAGACAGGGCCTGAGGGGTCCTTGTTCGGAGGGACTAAATGAAGTAATAAGCCTGCTGGGCTTGAAGAGTTCCTAGGGAACTAGAGGAGTTCCAAGCCTGCTGGGCTTGAAGAGTTCTTAGTGAACTGAAGTTCCAAGGTCATTGGCCTTGAAGGAATATTAGTAATTCGAGAGGTGTTGCCCTTCCTTAGTGGAAATCCTGCTAGTTGATAAGCGGAAGAGTGGATTAGGAGCTTAAGTCTCTGAACCACTTAAAATCCCTTGTGTCATTTACTTACTGTCATTTACATTATGTACCTAACTGATATAATTGCTATGTATGTATTAACTGCTTACAACTGAACTAACTCTACGAACAATGTATGTATGTTCATGATTATATCAATGAAGGGGATATTTTACTTATTCTATTGTGCTTGAAAAGATTCTAATGATTGTCATTTGCTAAGTCATTAGCAATACAAAATAAATGAGAAAAGTATTTAAAATGAAAAAGGATCTATTCAACCCCCCCTTCTAGATCTATATTGTGCCTACTGGGAACTAATAATTGGTATCAGAGCAGGTTCTCATGCTATATTCAAAAGCTAATAGTTTTGAGTCTGATCCTAGGCACAAACATTGTTCTAAACTTAGTTCAGCAGTTAGTCACCTGTTAATGCAGATGAGCTCACAAGTTGGAAATATTGTGTACAGGTAAATGTGTATATACACCTGAAGGTGCTCAGATTGGTTCATGTTCTTAAATGCCATAACAACAAGACCAATCCTTGCCCATAGTCAATCTTGTAGTTTAAAAAGAAGATATGGGAGCTCAAGAGGCATCAACAACAAAGAGTCAAGAATCCACCAGACTGAAAGATGAAAAGGCCATATATGCTAAGAAGTACTCATTCAGAGAAGAAAGAAGAATCTCTCACATCTATATTTGGCCAACCAACAGCTGGATGTGAATCTTGCGGACTCAAGGCTGTCAAAGAACTAAAGATGTCAAGATTCTTTGAGCCTACATCTTCTAGACTATGACTGATTAATCAAAGGACAACTGGAGCAACAAGTTGTCAGAAGTGAAGGAAAAAGTATGCACATCAATGCCTAACCTCGGTATATTAAGATAAATGACTGTCAAGAAATTGACAATGTAAAGGTACGGTTCCTCATCACTATAAATGTACATCATGTTGCACCACCTTATGCACGATAAAAGCATTCTATCAAGAGACCATACTCTACCTAAAAAGGAGAGGAGGAAAAGTACACTGAAGTTGGAAACTCAAACGCTAACAAACTTTCTCTCTATCCAAGTTTTAGGTTGAAGATAACATCTTGAAAAAAGTTTGAAATAGGTCATAAAAATACCATGGTTTAATTATTCTTAAGTGGAGTTATCTTTGCTGATGGGTTAGTATGTATATACAAACCTATGTTCTAAGTTTTTGATAACACATAGAGTATGATCAGTTCTACAAAAGTATTTTGAAGATTCGTAGAAACTGATCACCTCCATGAATCAACCAGATACAAATAAGTAATAGAGTTGATTCTCACTCTGTGAACATTTAAACTCTGAGAACATAACCAAGTAAATGATGAAACCATCAAAGGTAAAGAGTGCTTTATTAAAATGATTAATCTTACACACACTCATCATGCTTCTCAAAATGTAATATCAAAATTGGATACATGCATGAATATGAATATTGGTGATCAATATGATGATAATTCAAATATATGAGGAATTGGGATTTTGAAGGCTAACCTGGCAGGACCCATTTAACCATGGGTACCAAAAATAGAAATTTATCTAAACTGTAGGTACTTGGTCTGTCTGACCACACTAAGGAATGATGAAGCAGAAGACTTTAGTCAAGAGAGTTCAAACCAGCAGAAGTCTTAAGACATTTCAGAAATGATTCTGACAAAATTCTTATTTGTCAAAGCATGTGCTTGAAGATTGCTAAGCTAACATAAATGAATCTCACATGGTTGTTGATCTCCATATGGAAGCAGACCATTCACTCTAAGATAAAAATGGGTCTTATATGGTCAATCATCCAAAACATATCAGCTGAGAAGAACTCTCAAGGAACTCATCATAAAAGCAGAACTCCGCAAGCACAAACTGTCAAAGGATACTATGTTCGTAGTGCTGTTAAATGATCATAGAGTGAACAATCCTAAAGATATCAATTTCTATGATACAAGAAGATTTAATTGATAATGATGATTTCAGTCAAAAGGAGATATGCAAGGCTACCCTCTAATGCACATGAAGAGGAAGAAATCACACCTCACTGAGAAAATAGTATCAACTATGGGAAGCAGTGATCTGCTAAAGAACAAAAATGCTAAAGATATTAGAGATATACTATGAAATAATGTACCAGACACAGAGTCCCAAAACTTTGTGGCTGATGAACCAAATGAAGATCCATAGTCAGCATGAATATCTCAAAACGTACTACTGATAATCCTGTCAGCCACCCAACTCAAAATCGTTGAGTGCCTACGATCAGCCATATGATCGCAGTGTGAAAGCAGAAGGACACCACGATTACAGCCAATAAAAATGTCTAGAGTTGGTTGATGAACTCCCTAGCAGAAAAGGTCAAATAAGATATTAGTGTTAATCACTTCTAAAGTCTTTCATCTGGAAAGCGCCTCAGGGACAAACCTGACCCTTACTTCACTCTAAGAGGTTAGTCCTTCCTGAGCTACCTTAACCCAAAAGGAATGCTTAGTCTAGTTCATCTCAAGGACCAGGATAGACAACGATCGTGGAATAGATTCTGAAGTAAACTCAACGATCGTAGTGCAACCTCAACGATTAAAGAGTAGGCTCGACGATCGTAGTCTTACCAGAGGATACACTGGCTCATGGGGAGCTCGAAAGAACTAGACACATGCTCAACTACTCAGATTGTGCAGAGATAAGATTGGAAAGATGCCCTGCAGACTCACCTCAGAAGTTTAGTACCCAAACTATCATGAGGTACATCAGTGGTTAAGCCATGAAACTTCAAAGATGAGGATCAGTGTCAAATCATCCACTGAAGCATCTCTTAGAAGACGATCGTTGAGTCGATAAAGAAAATAGTAGAGTCCATAGCTACCTCAACAAACTACTCTACGTACTAAAATAGTCAATAGCAGAAAAGTCAAATCTGAAGGACGAACACGATGGAGGACTTATAGATGATGACTTATCAGCGACTTATAACTGTCCCACTAAGAAATGTGGAAGGAACAGTTACGAGAGGGAAATTCAAATAATTGGCAGTTTCATATTAGTGGGCTCCTCAAAATCTACAAACCTGTCAAATCTATACCTAAGGCAAAACCTTGCTACCTTTAAACAGCCAAAATCTCTGAACAAGTTATCAAAAGCTATCTAACCTTTCTCTACCTCTCTTGTCCAAAACCCTAAAACTCTCTTCAAAGCCTAAATCTATCAAACCTCAAGCTTCGCCCTAAGTGTATTCAGCTATCTCTCATAAGACTTCCTAAAACAAATACCCACATCCTTCGAACTCTTCAAATGGCAGATTAGCGAGTAATCACTGGCATTCAGCTCGGAACCAAGACGTTTGAGAAATCTAAGAAGAAGTTCAGAGATATTCTTGAACTTGTGAAGAAGGCTGGATTCTCTGAATGTCTTGAGGCAAACACACGAATATATGGTGACCTGGTTAAGGAGTTTCACTCAAACGCAACCATAAATTCTGGAATCCTCTCCACCAAGGTTAAGTGTCAGATTCTAAAGCTAAATTCTTATGACATCAATCAATGCTTAGGCCTTCCTGACCGAGATCTAAAAAGCCTGGATGAGATTGACACTTAAAAATTTAAGAAGATTATGCAGTACAGAAGAAACCCTAGTCTGAAGAACATGAAGAAAAAGGAGTTTCCTGAAGAATTTGAGTTCCTTGCTGAAATAATGGGTAAATATATCTTATGTAAAGACACTGCACATGATACTGTGATTAACCACCAGTTGAAAATTATGTCTGCTATAGTCCTGAAGGAACACATCAATTTTGGAGCTATTCTGCTTGATCAAATGTCTAAGTGGCTGGATAAGGAAGAAAAGAAACTGAAAAACCACTCACAAAGGTTTTCCATGGAAGGTTTTTAAGTATTATCTTGAAGAAAAAGTTAAAGAATAAAATTAAGGATGATGAGGGTAAAATTCTTAATGTTTATAAAGTAATGTATCCACAGCTGTTTATAAATTGGAAGAAAAATCCCAAGGAGAACAAGAGGCTAATAACAACTGGGAGCAGCAGCAAGGTCTCTGTCAAGAGGAGGAAAGCACAAGAAGTGGAAAGCTCTCAATCTGATGACTCAGAATCAGTTGCTGGCACACTAGCAGAGAAGAAGTTTAAGAATATGAAGAATATAGAGGCTCCATCAAGCCATTTCTCCACTGACAAAAAGGAACAAGGAGCAGGAGAAGAACCAACATCAACTGTTGATACCCCAAAAAGAAGGAAGAGTAATAGACTACTCTAAGAGCCACCCAAGAAGAAAGCAAAGGTGATGAAGAAATTAGTTTTAGTTCCCCAAGAAAGTCCATCCAATAAAGAAGAGGACGTAGAGTCAGAAGATGGGAAGGGAACTAAAAGTTCTAAGATTGAACCTTCGAAAAGCAAGTCCAGCAATGAAGAAAAAGTTGAGTCTATGAAAGAAATAGCCACCTCCGATGGTGAAGAAGAATATGCAAGCCCTATGGATAACTCTCAGAGCATCCACTCTGATGATAAAGAAAGGTTGCAAGTTGACACAACATCATCTCCTACTACAAATGCTCCAACAAGCTCCAAAGATGTTGAGTCTGAAAAACAAGGACCTGGCCCTACTAATGATAAATATCAAGAAAGCTTATCTGATGATTCAGAGGTTTCACATTCTGAAGAAGAAGAAATGTCTGTCTCTCCTATAGCTGAACCTCCAAGGAGAAGAAAGAGCAACAGATTGTTGGCTAAATCTATCGCAAGGAAGCAAGGTGAACACTCTCTCTCGCAATCGTTGAAGTCGGTGATGATGAGCACGACTCAAGGAGAAGATCTTTGAAGAAGGCACTAATGATGAAAACGAAGATGGAGAATTCTCTCGATGAATCGGATGAAAAAGATTCGACATGATTCAAGCTCAGAAGGTGAAGAAATGGAGAATGATGATAAAATGAAGGAACAAACTGATGAGTCTGATGAAGGAAATCTACAAAGGTCTAACTCCAGTTCAAAACAAAGAGAAGATGGAAGAAACTCCAGTTCTGCAGAAGAAGAACCAAAAAGTATTCACATTCCTAATCCTGTAAATCACAAGAGAAAGATTGTAGTTGAAATTGACGAATCACTGGATGTGCTCCCTGGCAGATGGATCAATCATGGGAATGAAAGGCTAAATGTGGTAATGATGACTGCAAAAAATGCACTCAACAATCGTAAGGCTATGAAGCTAGACACCTCAACTATAATATATGAGCTTGAAGTTAAGAACCATGCAATAAGGTTGTTTCACCCTCATATGCCATGGGTAAAGGCATATCTCACTGAAGATAACAGCTATCTCACATGGGTCTTCTCTCATCTTCCCAACCTGGAGCTCGTGTCACAGAACTTTCCAAGAATACATAAGTTTTCAACCAAGATGATCAAAGAATAGCCTCACTACAAAGTCTACCGACATGCTGGTAACCACTATATTCTCTACGATTGTAGAGTGGGTTCTGATGGCAAAAGGATTATGCCCAAGCTGATGATCGTAGAGTCCCTTCACTCTACCATTGAAGATGTTCAAGTTTAGTTTGAGAAGCTTCTCTCTGATCAACAATAGTTGTTTGATATTCCTTCATCCTCCACAAATGATTGGCACTCAACGATTTATCAGATTCTCATTGCTTTCAAAAATATGTTTAAGAATGAAAATTGTGGAGTCCAGTCTAGTGCTCAACAAAAAGCTGCGAAATCGAATGACCAAACTCCTATGGAGCAGGAGTTAGTGAAGAATTCTGATGCATTAGCTGAGAAGATATCAATCATCACTGAAAGGTCAAAGATGTTGACAAAAGCAGGAGACGATGCAGCTCAAGACAAACTACAAGCCACTATAACTGATATATCTCTCAAAATCAATGAGAGAGATCAAATCTATCTGAAGGCTATGTATGATCAGAAAGCTAAAGCTCTACGAGCATAGAAGGTCAATGAAGAGCAAATTCTATCCCTCTCTGACAAGATTGACAATCTGAATCAGTCTCTCTCCCTGCAAACTGAGCCAACAAGAACTTAAGACTGAGGTTGGTAACTCATCTTACCTGATGGAACAACTAATGTCCAACATGGAGCAGCTTTCACAAGTGATTAATGATAAAAAAAAGGGGGAGAAAAAGAGACATAGGAAGAAACACTCAAGGAGGAGTAAGGAGAAAAGAAGCAAAGAAGACAAGAAGGCTAAGAAGAAGGCAAAGAAGATGATAGTAGCTGCAGTAGCAGAATCATCATCTGAGGGGGAGCTAGAGGATGATAATCCTATGAATAGAGAGTTTGAGGGGGAGCCAAATAAAGAAGAAGATCATGAGTCTGAGGGGGAGCAGAGAAAAGAAATGAAGTCACCATCCCAGGAGGAGCAGGAGCAAAAAGATCAAGCAGAAAAGTAGCTAATCAATAGACATCCTGGAAACACATATGAAGCCAAAAAGGTACATCTCTATCTAGTTCAGTATGTTCTGGATCCAGGATGTTAAGTGTCATAAGTTTATGTGATTCCATATTATTATCAATGACATTCATAATTATCTATTTTTGAAATACAGATGCTCACTATATATAAGATTCATTCATCTCATACATATGCACTTATTGTTTTTGTCATAATCAAATAGGGGGAGATTGTTAGGAATAAGCATGTGAATGATATTCCTATTTATGTATGATTTGATTATGATATAAATGAATGAATATGCAAGTATGCTTGCATTAAGAAAAGCTATAAAGTCCTTTGATAGATAATAGGAACATATGTACAAGGACTTAGAATGAATTGATCAAATATGTTAGGTTGATCCTACATAAGCAAAACTGCTTTGTAAAGTCCTTAAAAAGAAATGATGTACAAGGACTATAACTATAGAAAGATCAAGCTTGTTAGGTTGATCTTATAATGTAATAGATAGAAACATCGATCGTCGAACCTTGCACGCACTGTAAAATCGTATGCGCAAGGAGAGTCAAGGAAAACTCGAGAGCTATCAAGGCAGAATCGTAGACTACAAGATAGTAGATCTCAAAGTTCGTAGACTACCAGGAGAGACGAGGAAGGATCGTAGTGTGTCGAGAAGAACATCCTCAAAGACATAGTCTGCTGAGGATCTTATGTTCAGAATCATAGAGACAGCCTGTCTACAAGCCGACCGAGCATCTGCCAAAGCAAAGTCAAGAATCGTAGACTACACTCTGAGTCGTAGAGTCTACTGATCAATTCAAAGGCAGAGATCGTAGTCGAGCAAGATCAGATGAAGACAACAAGCATAAAGATAGAAATTGTAGAGTGTCAAGATTTGATCTCGGAGTCGTAGTGTCTGCACAACCCAAGGCAGAATCGTAGAGTGCAGAACTAAGGCTTCAACAGATGTGCTCACAACACCAAGGCAGAATCGTAGAGCAAACATGATTCTCAACAAATGAGCACTCCCAGAATATCCAAAGTAATGAAGCCTTTGGTCTGAGTTGCAAAGATACATTCCACCTAAGGGAAACCAGAGAGCACTCAACGAATTGCATGCAAGCTAACAAAAGATCTAAGCACTAACCTAATCAACATACAGATTGAGTTGTGAAGCCATTCAAGATGAAGTCTTCCACAAGTTGATTAGAAGAAGACTTCAGTCAAAGAAACTGACTAAGGAAAGTCAGCAAATGCAGTAGCTGTCAAGTGAATAGAAGACAACGATCTTGGAAGTAACCAGGATCGTAGTGTTTGCCAAACAAAGAAGGAACTGATGGAGTGTACACGAAGATACTGGTTAGCTTTTGAAGAACAAGGCTAAAGTAATTAAACATTGGGTCAGTCCATTGATGATAAGTGAACGAGAGATCACAAGGAGAAAGCGAGCGGGGCATGCCTCAAATCTGAAGTGTCTTGCTATTTAGAAGAGGCCAAAACAAGGAACAAGACATCAGTGTCTGAGATCAGTCAAAGCAAACAAAAGTGTTGAAGCACTGTATATGAGAAGGAAGAGGTGTTCTACATTGAGGATCCAATGAACACTCTTCAGGATCGTAGTATTGTCTCAACCGGTCGATGAGCAACATTCAACATGACACTACGATCAGGTCCAAGAATATGAATCAGAATCATAGATTTGGTCATCTGAAGATTGAAGCATTGGCAATAGTTTAATCAGAAGAGTGATATTCGAATATGGATTATTGAGAGCATCGATGCAAAAGGACAGATCCTGACGTTCTAATTAAGAAGTCAAAAAGGAGAAATAAAGAAGACTACCTGCCCGAGACATCAAAGTGACATCTCGGCGGAGGTAGGTGAAAACGATGAAGCTGCGAGTGTCGAGGAAAGATGAAAAAGGGGATGTCATGTCACATCAGTAGTCTACATCAAATAACTCGAGATCTGCGAGGCAATTCAAACTACTTTCAACGGCTATATTCCAACGGAAAGATTGGGAAGGAGTATATATCAGCCAGAGCTTCAAAGATTAAGAGTTTCTGAGATAGCAGAATCGTTGAGTTGTTGGAATGCTATATTGTTGATTCTACGGGTTCCACTAAAGCTAAATAGAATAAGTCTCAGTGACAGTGAGACTACAAAGGTGGAAGTGAAGCAGCTTTGAAGAAGGAATTGAATAGACTAAAAGCTTCACTCAACAAAGATGAGAATACCACTGAAGATGGCAGCTAAGCTGAGAGCATAGAAGGCCAAGAAGATAGCATTCAGAAAAGTGGCAGAGTACAAAGAAGATCAAGAGAGCCACTCTACAGATCACCATAAACCAAAAGCTGAAAAAGAACAAATACATAATCATGTCTGCAAAGCATTCAAGAAGGGTTCAGGGATTGCTAAGTGCCAGACGAAGTCTACCAAAAGCTCAGAGACTTAGCAAATCCAGATGGTGATGGTGCACAACTGACATCAGATGAAGATGGGCAGAAAAGAGTGAAGATCAGTTGCACCAAAGAAGATGTAGTCCAGACTCTAAGTAGAATGCCAAGAGGACTATGCCAAGCTACTAAGTATATAAGATGTTCAAGCTTAAAGACATCTTAGCAATAGGGAACCACCACCACTAACAACAACAAGAACAAGAAGCCAGGGCCTGAGGGGTCCTTGTCCGGAGGGACTAAATGAAGTTCCAAGCATACTGGGCTTGAAGAGTTCCTAGGGAACTAGAGAAGTTCCAAGCCTGCTGGGCTTGAAGAGTTCTTAGTGAACTGAAGTTCCAAGGCTGCTGGCCTTGAAGGAATCTTAGTGATTCAAGGTACTGCCCTTCCTTAGTGGAAATCCTGCTAGTTGAAAGTAGAAGAGTGGATTAGGAGCTTGAGTCTCTAAACCACTTAAAATCCCTTGTGTCATTTACTTACTGTCATTTACATTATGTACCTAACTGCTATAATTGCTATGTAGGTATTAAGTGCTTACAACTGAACTAACTCTATGAACAATGTATTTATGTTCATGATTATTTCAATGAAGGGGATATTTTACTTATTCTGTTGTGCTTAAAAAGATTCTTATGATTGTCATTTGCTAAGTCATTAACAATACAAAATAAATGAGAAAAGTAATTGAAAAAAAAAAGGATCTATTCAACCCCCCCTTCTAGATCTATATTGTGCCTACTGGGAACTAACAGATTGGTATGATTATGACCAGGGATTATTCAGTATAATCATGACCTATAATATTACAAATGATGTGGTAAAAGTCTTCATTAGCCCGTAGTGCATTGATGGACAGTTGTTGGCATGATCATGACCATTAGGGATAACACGAATATCCGTAACCTGTAGTGCATGGATAATTTATGGATGTGATACTAATAAATATCCCTGGCCCATAGTGCATGGATAATTCAGTGATGTGGATTATTTATTAAGCTAAGTCTCAGTGATAAAATTGATGATAAACCTTTAAATCATAGAAGATAGTAGATAGCATGCTCTACTTGACTCTTTTAATGGATTATTTGTTCCGCTACAGTTAAACTTGTTGTCTATTGTATTCTATTAGTTTAATATTAATGAAGGCTAACAATAACTTATTCTGCATTATCTTAGTCATAATATTCTTTACTGGGCTAGTTGAGCTCACCCTTTGCTTTCATTGTTCTCTTTAGGAAATGAGAATATAGTAGGAACGAGTCATTTAGGATGGTGGCTATAGTAGTCCTCACTATTCTATGAAATAGTGTGTTAATAAATATAATGAAGACTCCATTTGAGTTTGGATATTGTCTATGAGACAACATTCATGTTGAAACTCTCAGCTACGCTTTTGTCGTATTGTATAAATTAAATTTGTATTTGAATTCTGTACCATGTATTTGGTGACTCAGAATGGGTGATGTATACCTATTTTAGGGGCGTCATAGTTGGTATCAAAGCTTATAGATATGATCCTTGGCTGAGATGTGAGACTAGAACTAAGAGGGGAGAGATGGGTAAATCCTTCGCTAGTATGACCTACTTAAGCTTATTTGTTATTTAATTGGTCGGTCAGAATATAGGGATAATATATGGCATGTCAATTAACCCTTATTTTGTGGCAGTATTTGAAATTGATATTCGAGAATGTTGAGATAAGCAATGGAGCACATGAGACCATTGAGTCACCGATGATTAATAACCAGGATAATGTGCATCAGGAAGACAATAATCCTCATGTACACAACAACACCGACCAAATGATGAACGACGAAATGTTTAGGAGCTTTCTACAATTCGTGCAACATCAGGCAAGAAAGACTTCTGTTCAAAATGTAGGTGGTGTAACAACCCGGAGAATCCGGATTGTTCAGAATTTGAGATTAAAGAATTAGTTATTAATAAAATGAATTTTTATTAATAATATTCTGTGCTATGTGTTTATTAATCATTCTAGAACCTAGGATGATTATAAATCAGGAGGATTCTGGCTACGAGCTAGACTGAACGAGTAAGGATTTTCAAGACGAAAATAAAAATTTTCTGGTAACAAATTATTTTCGGGGAAAAAGACGAAATAAGCACTATTCACCTGACTAAACCCTAAGGGTTAGGGTTTGAATAACTTAAACCTTTTAGAGAGCTCGGTATGTCAAAATGACATTTTGTCGAAAGATTTGACGATAATATATCGTGAAAAGTTAAGTAAGCCGATAAAAGTTTTTCTCGAAAAACGTGCAAAAATCGGACGAAATAAAAATGACGAAAAGTACTATTATGTACTTTTTATTCATTTAACTATGTTAGGGGAAAACGTGAAGGAAAACGCTTAACCTCAAAAAGTGTTTTTCAGTTTTTCGGAGATCCAAAGAATACGTAAAAGTTCAACTGTAAAGAAAAGACGAAATATCCAAAAATATTTGGATTCTGAGAATTGCAGTTTTTGATATGTCAGATGAATACCGCAAGGCGGAACCACGAAACTTCCAAGGGAAGTTTCGTGAATAGTAATGAGGTGGAATAGTAAGGAGGTGTGAATAGTAACTGGAAGGGCGAAAAGACTATTTTGCCCCTAGCTTAGAAAATCTATTAAAGGAAGCTTAGATTTCATTTGTTGGGATTTTTGAAAATCAACCAACATTTGAGAGAGAGGGAGAGAGATATTTCAGATAAGGAAGAAGCAGAAAAGGAAGAGGAAAAGTTGGCTCGTGAGCAAACTTTGTCCGATAAAAGAAGATTAAAGAAGAAAGGTAATCCAAAACCTAATTTTTGTATAATTTTCTTTAAGTTTTATATGTTTAAAACATAACTTTAGAAGAATAAGAAGTAAATGATGTTAGGAATGATTTCATATGGTTGAAATCATGAGAAAATGAAGAAATAAGAATTAGAAGTTTACGTTATAAATTTCTTAAGGAAGTATAAGATTTATAATGAATTTGAACGATTCGAATGAATCATATGAATGATTCGGTGAAATAAGTAAAGAATGGTGTTTTATAACATCAAATTCCAAGAAAAAGTGAAATCGTAATCAAATATCGATTAAAAGCGAAGAACGAAAGAAAAACGTGAAGAACACACGAAGAACAAGCGAAGAACACGAAGAACATTGTTGATGGACAAATTTAAAACCATCGTAGTATAATGGTTGTTAATGGACAAGTTTAAAACCATTGCGTATAAGTTAGATGCTTATTTCTTGGTTAGGAACGGTAGAAATGTTCATGAAGAACGGATTAAAACTTAGATATAACAAAGTTATGACAAAAATTTTGTAAAAGACGAACGAGAATTAGAAAGTTAGTAAATGAACCCGAACGTGTAGGGTTTCATAAGAATAAATCCTGAGGTATGGAATTTAGTTTCCAGAAAGCCATAAGGAATGAGAAATCGACTTAACGAACATTATAGTTGTAATAGTTCGGATAAGTTAAGATAAGTTTAGGTTGTAGTACAATCGTAATATTTGATGGTTGACATATAGGAGTTGGGCTAAATAATTCCTTTAGAGAGTGAAGGTATATACGAAATTGGCAACCGATCTAACTCACTGTGAAAGACAGTGTAGACGAGACGGGAACTTGTTTGTTGGTTATTTGTTAGAAACCACTCAGAGTACCATATGGACTACTAGCAAAGAAGCGATGTGTGCTGAGTCCTAGAGGAGTTAAAAGAAGAAGATAAGAATGCAAATTATTAAAAATTATAAATGTATGAGTAAGACATCTCCGTATGTCATGAAGCCATAAACCGGTAAAGGAAGTTGTCGCGTAAACTTAGATTGCAAGAACGCGAACCCTAAGAAATAAATTTAAGTAAACCAATGCGTAAGTCAAGTATATAACTAATTGGTGTATGTGTTTTATAGGGATTGGAATGAGCAGTTTAGCGTAAGCTGTAGCTGTGCGTAAGGCAAGTTTCCTAACTTCATTCATATTCTAAATGAATGCTAGTTTCTAAAACTTCTCAGATGTTAAACTTGAGAAGTTCTGTCTATATGCGAATGTGCGATATTTGTAAAAGGTGGTAGAACGTATGAGGCCTTGTGCCATAATTTGAACACTTTGTTTTATGATGAGATGAGTATTACGTGATTGAACTGTTCAATAAGAGAACGTTCTTTTTATACATGATCCGTTATTATTAAGTCTGCTAATGATTCTAGCCAGAGAGGATGAGTATGAAAAAGGTAAAAGTATGAAAATATTTTAAAGTGAATGTGACTAATGTTTTAAAATGATAGGAATCAAAATTATTCCTATTATTCAAGCTGCTTCATAACCTTTGTACGGTTATTGAAGTCTTAAAAGAATATTTAAATTCTTAAAGTTGTTTGTTCAACTGTTATGAATTGCTGGGCAATTGAATGCTTACACTTGCTTTAAATAAAAAACATTTTCAGTGTATGATGTTAGAAGAACTTAAGGATCTTGTGAAGATCAAGCTTATCAGTATCCAAAAGAAGTCTCATTCATTAGATGAATGAGTGTGAAGATCAAGTGAAGACTTGTAATATAGAAAGAGGAAATTGAACCATATATTAGTTAATGAACGGTTATGTATCCTTGGTGACGGATAAAAGTAACTCGTGTAAGATGTAAAGAATAATGTAATTATTATTATTTGTAATGAAAGAGGTTATAAGGTATTAAAAACTGGGAATTGAGAATGCATGTTGTTATATTTCAATATATAATGATGTATGTTTGAAAAGAAGTGGGACCATGACATACAAAATCTGGGTATGAAGATTGACCAGATTTTGGAGCGTTACAAAGTGGTATCAGAGCTGATAGGTTATAAATCTTAGGTATGAGTACCTAAGACTATAGTCGTAGAGAGAATGATAAGAAGATCACCATGTGATCATAGTGAATCATAATAACAGATGATTTGTTAAACGATGAATGATTTATAGTTAATTTTATATATAAATGGTACTACGAAGTAGTACGGGAAGAAGAACTCAGATTGAGTTGTAAAGGATAGCATACGAATTAAAGAAAATTTGTATTAAGTAAAGAAAAAGTTAGAAGTTGTAAACTATCAATTGAGGACTCATGTGATAGCTGAGTTATATGAACCTCTGTTATGGACCGTAGATTTGTGCTTTGGTGTAACAACTACTTAGCGTATTACAACGATAATCATTGGGATATGTCGCACTATCAATATGTATATGACGAGAAGGTGAATCTTTTCTCATGTATATTCTTAATAGGTAGAGAATGATAAGTTAGGTGCGAGTTCTTGAAACTCATACTTATGAAAAGTTTGTGACTCATAGTTATATGTTATGTTTATGAGCCCTAAGCATATGTATAGTCCTTGATTTGTTCTTGGATTACGTATTATGAAGATAAGTTCTTAAACACATATGGTTGTGGAAAGTTCCTAAACACATAAAGTGTGGTAAGTTGATGGACTATACTAAGGTATAGGAATGTTTAGACTGAAA
Organism: Panax ginseng; assembly: GCA_020205605.1. NCBI lineage: Eukaryota > Viridiplantae > Streptophyta > Magnoliopsida > Apiales > Araliaceae > Panax > Panax ginseng. Next base: position 44,210,849 of record CM035131.1, read on the forward strand.
ATTAGTTATTTTCAGTAGACTTAGCATTGAAAGTGCTAGAGAAGATTAAGTATTGTCACAGATAAGACAATGAAGGAAGATGGAGAAGAGGATATTCCAAGTCATCTAGCTATGCTAGATTTTGAAGTTTCTTGAAATCGTGCTTATGTGCGCACATTTTGAAAATGAAATGATTAGTTCAACTTTTGGAACCAATGGATTTTAAAAGAACTATTCTTGGTATGTCTATGCTAATTATATTGACTAGATAGAAATTGATTTGAAATATCAAAATGAATTTTATATCATCAGTGCATTTGATGCAAAGATGGTAAAAGAGATGGAGTTGTTAATGCAATTGAACCTAGTGTTAGATGTGATCTTAGGATCAACAACCCACTATGGTATGATGTAAAATGACGAAGTCATAAACTGACGAAGTCCTCAACGTACTGTGAAAAGTACGGTATCATGACGTCATAAAATATTTTAATGTATTGTGAAAGAATTTAAATAAGTATTCGATGTCAATTGATTTGACTAGACGAATGTTTCAAGTTGATATCCAATTTATTGGTATGGTCTAAGCTAGTTGATTTAGTTAAGACGATTGGTATGTCATGATTAAAAGAAAATCGAACTTTCTTTGAAGAAGTTGTGCCAAACCAAATTGCTTTGGTAAGGAATCTAATGATTAAGTCTGAGGTGAACACACCCCGAAATGGGGTTATACAATGGGTTGATCACCTACGTATGAAAGAGGTAGTTTACCTTCTGTGTGATTGTAAACTGACCGTGGAAAGAAAGGTTACAACGTCATGTTGTTAAACCTAGTAAGAGTTCATGGTCAATTTGTCCCCTCAACAAAAGTATGAAATGTTTTAAAGGAATTCTTATATTCTTCGTTATTCATTCTACTTCATAATTCTTGATAAGTTATGAAGGTGAGGGGATGTTTGAAAGATAAGAACTTCTTTGAAGAGAAGTTGAGAAGAAGGGTAGGTTAAAATTTCGAGGGCAAAATTCTGTGAAGGAGGAGTGAATGTGATGACCCAGGAATGAGTGTGGTTTGAAGAAATTCTGAGGACGAAATTTTTATAAGGGGGAAAGTGTAACAACCCGGAGAATCCGGATTGTTCAGAATTTAAGATTAAAGAATTAGTTATTAATAAAATAAATTTTTATTAATAATATTTTGTGCTATGTGTTTATTAATCATTCTAAAACCTAGGATGATTATAAATCGTGAGGATTCTGGCTACGAGCTAGACTGAACGAGCAAGAACTTTCAAGACAAAAATAAAATTTTTCTAGGAAAAAAGACGAAATAAGCACTGTTCACCCGATAAAACCCTAAGGGTTAGGGTTTGAATAACCTAAGCCTTTTCGAGAGTTCAGTATGTCGAAATGACATTTCGTCGAAAGATTTGATGATAATATATCGTGAAAAGTTAATTAAGCTGATACAAGTTTTTCTCAAAAAATGTGCAGAAATCGAACGAAATAAAAATGATGAAAATTACAGCTATGTACTTTTCATTCGTTTAACTACGTTAGGGGAAAACATGAAGGAAAACGCTTAACCTCAAAAAGTTGTTTTCAATTTTTCGGAGATTCGAAGAATACGTAAAAGTTAAACTATAAAGGAAAGACGAAATATCCAAAAATATTTGGATTTCGAGAATCACAGAAGTTTCGTGAATAGTAAGGAGGTGGAATAGTAAAGAGGTGTGAATAGTAACTTAGGGGCGAAATAACTATTTTTCCCCTAGCTTAGAAAATCTATAAAAGGAAGCTTAGATTTCATTTGTTGGGATTTTTGAAAATCAACCAACATTTGAGAGAGAGAGAGATTTCGGATGAGGAAGAAGAGGAAAAGGAAGAGGAAAAGTTGGCTCGTGAGCAAACTTTATCCGACGAAAGGAGATTAAAAAAGAAAAGTAATCCGAAACCTAACTTCTGTATAATTTTCTTTAAGTTTTATATGTTTAAAACATAACTTAAGGAGAATAAGAAGTAAGAGATGTTAGGAATGATTTCATATGGTCGAAATCATGAGAAAATGAAGAAATAAGAATTAGAAGTTAACGTTATAAATTTCTTAAGGAAGTATAAGATTTGTAATGAATTTGAATGATCCGAATGAATCATATGAACGATTCAGTGAAATAAGTAAGGAATGGTGTTTTATAACATCAAATTTCAAGAAAAAGTGAAATCGTAATCAAAATATCGATTAAAAACGAAGACAGAACGCAAAGAACACGCGAAGAACACGAAGAACGTTGTTGATGGACAAATTTAAAACCATCGTAGTATAATTGTTGTTGATGGAAAATTTTAAAACCATCACGTATAAGTTAGATGCTTATTGCTTGGTTAGGAACGGTAGAAACGTTCATAAAGAACGTATTAAAACTTAGCTATAACGAAGTTATAGCAAAAATTTCGTAAAAGATGAACGAGAATTAGAAAGTTAGTAAATGAACCCAAATGTGTAGGGTTTCATAAGAATGTAAGAGAAAGTAGAAAAAATGAGTAGTGGACTCAAGAACGAATGAATTCCAAGTTTGGATGATCGAATTACGGACGAACGAACGAAGAACGTTAATAACGTAAAAAATGAACGAATGATGAAGATTAAGCCAATCGAATTGAATGTTAACGGATTTAAAATGAAGTTCTGTCCACGGGGGATTGAAGTATGTAAGATAAGGAAGAGAATGACTTTGGAATGACCTCGTTCCGAGTTATAACGAATAAGTTATGAGATCGGGAAGTAAGCGTCTCAAACTTGATTCAACACTTAGAAAAATTTTCTGAGTTTAGGGCCTGGTGCCGTAGCACTAGTCATGCCTTGTAGGGCGGTGCCACACCTCCAGCTCGGGTAAGAAGGTACTGCAGAGTGGCGCTGTAGCACGAGAAAGAAGAAGGAGGGTGGCACCACAGCGCCAACCTGGGAAGAAAGACACTGCAGAGTGGCGTTTGGTGTGAGAGAGAGAGAAGAGAAGGAAGCCGTGCGCTTGATCTTGCGGTGCATAGCCAAGCCCAGATAGGAGCTTTTAATTTCTCAAATTCTGGGGGAAGTGTAACAAAAGTTAATGAACGTGTAGTTCACGTAATGTAACACTTAAACAAGTGAATTAAACCTTTAGTAAAGGTTAAACGGAAAGATTAAATGAGATTAAAAGACAAAGAACGTAAACGTAACGCAGTTGCGATGAACGATCAGTCTTAGCATACAACAAACGGTATGTCTTCAACATTAAGAAAGAGTAATGAACATGGGGTTCATGTAATGCATAACGAAAGTAGTAAGTAAGATATGATTTATTAAGAAAGCTGTAACGAACGGTAATAAGATTAATGAAAGCTGAATGTGAGTCGGATACAGAATGTTAGAATGAAATGTAATCGTTAAACACTTTAAGCAACGTGAAGGTTGAGTGTACGCGAATTTTAAATGGGCAAAACCTACACCCCGTGTATGGTTTGATCGTAGGGTAATGAAGACCAATGATTAAACCTGTGAACGGAGAAGAATTGAATTAAAGACAAGTACGTTTAACGTAAAGAAGCCAAGTTAATGATTAACTTGAATGATCATTCTGAGTATACAAAAGACTGTATGACTTAGACGATAAGAATGAATCCTGAGGTATGTCATTTAGTTGCTAGAAAGCCATAAGGAATGAGAAATTGACTTAATGAACATTATATTTTTAATAGTTTGGATAAGTTAAGATAAGTTTAGGTTGTAGTACAATCATAATCTTTGATGGTTAACATATGGGAGTTGGGCTAAACAATTCCTTCAGAGAGCGAAGGTATATATGAAACTGGCAACCGATCTAACTCACTGTGAAAGACAGTGTAGACGAGACAAGAACTTGTTTGTTGGTTATTTGTGGGAAACCACTCAGAGTACCATATGGACTACTAGCAGAGAAGTGATGTGTGCTGAGTCCTTGAGGAGTTAAATGAAGAAGATAAGAATGCAAATCCTTAAAAATTATGAACGTATGAGTAAGACATCTCCGTATGTCATGAAGCCATAAAACGGTAAAGGAAGTTGTCGCGTAAACTTAGATTGCAAGAACGCGAACCCTAAGAAATAAAGTTAAGTAGACCAATGTGTAAGTCAAGTATATGACTAATTGGTGTATGTGTTATTTCCTTATGTATTTTATAGGGATTGGAATGAGCAGTTTAGCGTAAGCTGTAACTGTTGCGTAAGGCAAGTTTCCTAACTTCATTCATATTCTAAATGAATATTGCTAGTTTCTAAAACTTCTCAGCTGTTGAACTTGAGAAGTTCTGTCTATGTGCGAATGTGCGATATTTGTACAAGATGGTAGAATGTATGAGACCTTATGCCATAATTTGAACACTTCGATGTTTCTATGAGATGAACTGTTCTGTGATTGAACTGTTCAATAAGAGAACGTTCTTTTTATACATGATCCATTATTGTTAAGTCTGCTAATTATTCTAGCCAGACAGGATGAGTATGAAAAGGTAGAAGTATGAAAATATTTTAAAGTGAATGTGACTAATGTTTTAAAATGATAGGAATCAAAATTATTCCTATTATTCAAGCTACTTCATAACCTTTGTACGGTTATTGAAGTCTTAAAAGAATATTTAAATTCTTAAAGTTATTTGTTCAACTGTTATGAATTGCTGGGCAATTGAATGCTCACACTTACTTTAAATGAAAAACATTTTCAGCGTATGATGTTAGAAGAACTTAAGGATCTTGTGAAGATCAAGCTTATCAGTATCCAAAAGAAGTCTCATTCATTAGATGAATGAATGTGAAGATCAAGTGAAGACTTGTAATATAGAAAGAGGAAATTGAACCATAGATTAGTTAATGAACGGTTATGTATCCTTGGTGGCAGATAAAAGTCACTCGTGTAAGATGTAAAGAATAATGTAATTATCATTATTTGTAATGAAAGAGGTTATAAGGTATTAAAACCTGGGAATTGAGAATGTATGTTTTTTATATTTCAGTATATAATGATTTAAGTTTGAAAAGAAGTGGGACCGTGACGTACGGAATCTAGGTATGAAGATAGACCAGATTTTGGGGTGTTACAAAGTGGTATCAGAGCTGATAGATTATAAATCTTAGGTATGAGTACCTAAGACTACAATCATAGAGATAATGATAAGAAGATCACCATGTGATCTGTAATACCCGAGAATTTCCACGTATTATTAAATGAAAATATTAATGAAAATAATATTTATGTGAATATAAGTAATGATGTATTGAAAGTGGAATAATTCGATTGATTCGTATTAGATTAATACGTATTGAGAAGTGTGAATTGACAATAAGAATTGTGAAAAGCCTTTTGTGACATATTGTGAAACGAGGAAATTCACTAAGGGAATTAAAATGGGAATTAGGAAGATCAATCATGTAATATTATGTGATTTCATATAAGTAATCAATACGCTCGTAGACTTATAATATCACTCATGCAGACATTAATTCATGTCGTGTAAAATAAGTTTGACGATGAAAGTTGACACTGGCTTGAAGCTAAAACCGGTCTTAGCACCTTTGTGAGTAGTGCAACGCAATGCTTATGATCCCAATAGTATAAAAGCTCAAATTGCCAAGGCCAAATTGGTGATTGAGAGAAAAATTAATTTTTCTACTTTAGATATTTAATGGAACAATTATGTGATATGTGTGACATTGATAAACCATGAAATAAAGTATGTTATGTTTGATGAAGGAATTATTAAGTAAACCATTGATTAATATTAATTAATTATGGTAGAATATTGATTACTTGGTAATTAACTAATAATATGTGATTACTATTATTTGTAATATATTTATAAGTATAATAAGAATTATATTCATAAATAATGATTATGGAAATCCATAAATACATTAATCAATGATGATTGGATTAATTAATATTGGTGTTAATTACTCAAGGAAGTGAATAATTTATTTATTTGACATAAATAGATAAGTTATTAATATAATAATATTAGATTAACGGTTATGTGCATGTGAACAATAATACAACTATACTATATAGTGTAGTGTGACATTTGTGTGACTATATATTAAGTTGTATGAAACTATATTGTATGAAGCAATGTGATTACACATATTGCTACTATATGGTACAAATATATCATGAAATGTGTATGTAACAATATGCATGTGAGTAGACATTAAAATAGAATGTACATGGATTATATGTATGTTGCATAACATCTACTATCTTGAAATGTTAAATCATACTGTGACATAAATTATAATGTGGTTATGTGAGTAGTAGAGATAATTATGGAATTACCCGGATAATAATGCTTAACTGCGATATTTTATTACATGTATTTAATGTACATGGACTATATGATGTGAGTGTATAATTAATCCCTAAATTCCTAATACGATAACAATTGTACATTAAGATTTCATTGTGGGAATTAAATAGACCAAACTAAGCCTAGATAACAAGATTGCTGAGATTTTCTCTCTTGTCCCAAATTTAGTGTCACCAAATACCATGAACCATAGCTGAAAGTTAGAACACGTATTCTCCAAAAAGGATATGGAATAGGTGTTCATTGCTAGCAATGTGGCTGATTTGGAGTTGTTAAACAACTCTTTAATAACCCTTGTTTCTTCCCATTACACAATGAAATCAACTTTAGTGTAATAGCAATGTCCAGTTCATATTTCCTTTATAAATACAAGCTTGAGTTCAAACTTTTTGTGTGTTGCTAAGAGTTGTCTAAATGGAGAGTTCAAAGTTGTTGAGCATTGTAGAAGCCTATTCAGTGTGTGAGGAATCCAAGTTAAGCTCAAGAAGGTATAATTTCTAATTATGTTCTTGAGATGGGTCTTGTTTGATTCTTGTAATTTCTTGAAATTCTATGTCAAGCATGATGAATTAGCATGTTATAATGTGTTTAAGAAGTTTACTAGCATGTATGAACACTTTAGTAGTGGCTTGGAACATGTTTGAGTCAAGGGAAATCAAGTTGGCTGAGACTCTGTAAAATAGAGTTTGCTTACACACTGAACACGAACAGCAGCCTTGGTAAATGCCATAATTATCTTGGTATGACGTAGCTCGATTCTTTATTTACATTTTCGATTGGAATTTCATTTTAAAATCTGATAAGTGTTAGTCAATCATTATGGCTCAAGATAGAATGTAAGCATGTGTAAGGGGTATATATAGATATATTAACCTAATGTAAGCATGTTTAGACTAGCATCCATGATTAACAAAGGTGTATAGTTTAAAATCGATTTATGACTTTAGAATGAACTTCATATATATGTATGCCATGTATGTAAACTAACTTTGCAAGCATGTTAATATGACTTAGAAATGCATGAATAAACCTTTAGATGGTGTTTATGAGATTAGTAAGAACATTTTGAATCTACTAGTAAGCTTTGAATGTGAATATCATCAAACTACCTTGAGGGTTAGAATCTGATAATTGTGATCGCATTTGATGTTACTCCTGGACTCACTCATTTAGTATAAACATATATATACCATTCTTGTGTATCATATTTCAAGAAAAGCATGAACAAAGCATATTTTCAACTAAAGCGGTGTTCATTTCACATATGTGTTATGAATACACAATTTGTGTGTGCTTAGTATGTGTATACAACATTTCTAATATATCATTTATTAATGTTAAGCATCATTATACTTCATAATATTCATGTTATATAACTTAGAATAACATCTTTTATCGTCAAGAGCACTACACTTGCATACGTGCATGCCCGACGCCCTCCGATTATCCCTAAAAACACAACGGTCCTAAAAATGACCATTTTGACCCCTGTTCTCAACCTCAAATTGAAACACTTAAAAAATAAAGTTGTAGTTCTATTCTTCCTCATTCTGGATCATCTTGAATCGCCTCAATCGGAGTTCGTATGAAAACGTTATGCTTATTTTACTAAAACAGGTCAAAACAGTCACATCTGACATACTTTGGGCGCAGCTGTGCCCAATTAAGCCTTGGGCATAGCGCAGCTACGCCCTAGAGCACAACTGCACCCCAAGTGACTTAGGGCACAACGCAACTGCGCCCGTTAGCAGAAACTGGACCTGAAGTTACTATTCTCGCTATTTTTTGACCCTTTCCTCCTACTAATCTTCATAACTTGAGTTATACACATCCAAATTAGTCCGTTTTTGATTCTATGGATTCATAATTCATAGAACTACAACATACTAGAATTATAACAAATTCTTCATAATAAATTCTTCTAAGTTTTATTTCATAACCTTTACTTAGACTCAATTATATTTGAGTATTACATATTCTTTGACCCATTCATTATATTTCTCTAAGGATCGTTATCATAAACACTCGGGATATTACATTACTCCTGGACTCACTCATGTAGTATAAACATATATATACCATGCTTGTGTATCATATTTTAAGAAAAGCATGAACGAAGCATATTTTCAACTAATGCAGTGTTCATTTCACATATGTGTTATGAATACTCACAAGCATGCCTAAAATGAGTTTTATAACTACCTTGTATGTTTAGAGAGCGAGCATGATAGACTTTGTGGTTTCATGACCTCGAGTGGCCTTAAATTGTTGAAATGATTAATTTAGAATTTTATTATGAAAGAAGGAACCTAGATTGACTTAAGGAGCATGAGAAGGCCTTTAACATGACAAAATATATTATGTGTGATTGTGTGTTCAAGCCGGATAGAAACCACAAGGCAGCAGCTGAGTCTTGGCTTGGCCAGAGGACGGCGCAGCTACGCCGATCCTAGGCTTAGCCATGGCGTAGCTACGCCAGTCTGGAATCTGAGATAGTGAAATATGATCTTTGGACAGCTAACTTGTGTGAAGCCTATATTACTAAAAGTAGTTTAAAACCTATTGATGCATGTATATAAGTGATGCTTAGATGATATGATGGTGTTTGTCTCGTAATAGGAAGGTCCTTGAGAAAAAGGACTTAATCTTGAGCATTCTTAATTTACTCATGAAAATGACTAGGTGTTTGATCATTCTTAATCTACAATCTGATTTTATACCATATGTGCATACTTGAATCGTGTCAAACTTGATTAATGAATGTGTTAGCTAATGAGCATCTTGTACTTATAATACGCTATACTAGGATTCGAAAGTGTTGATTTATTAACTTGGATAAACTACGCTTAAGGCATGTATCTGAACTATCCTTTACATTGTGCAAGTTTCCTTAAACTTCACTCTTTGATTGTGCAAGTTCCTAAATTCTTACTCTTTTACTTGAGCAAGTATCCGAACCTTATCTCTTTGAATACAAGTTATTCTACTTATTTGTTATGTTTAGACTCTTGTGAAAACTATTATTCATGTTGGACTTGGTATTGTTCTTGAATATTGTGAAAGAGTCGATGCCATTTGATTCGGCTAGACTATATGCATGTTTATAAAACTGTCCAAACCAATTGATTGGTGCGAAAATCTTGAAAACTTAGTTGAACAACCCTTATGGTAAGGGGAGTGTATGTTGTTGGAAACCCCAACACATGAGTGGTTTATTATTGTGGTGTTATGCATAACTTAGAGTATTGTAGACTGATCATCTATAGTACTTAATTCTTTTGGGTTATCAATTTAATATTGGTAATTCTAGTAGATGTTCAATAGTCCTTAGTGACTGCTCAGTATAAATTATTTATCCAGTTGGATACGTTGTTAGTAGTTAAATTCATATATATCTGTTGATTTATATTGAATTACCGTTCTTATTCCAAGAATTTTTGTTACTCATTATTCATGATATTATTCTGAAACTTTAAACTATCTTAGAGATGATACGTCGATATTTCAAACTTGTGTTATAAAACTCTTTACCCTTGTTGTATATTACTTGCTAGGGAATTTGTGCTCATCCTTGCTTATTTAAAACCTTTCAGTTAAGGCGGAACAAGGAAGTGTCTCTGGGCAAGACAAGGGCAAGGGCAAGGCTACCGACTAGCTTGTCCCTTTTATGTGTAAGACTATTATGTTGTATTACAATTGTTTTCAGACTATGTTAAACTTAAGTAGGATTATGTAATAAGTCTTTATTCGATATTATTATGTAATCTATTAAATCTTTGTAGGTTCATGAGACTTGGGGAATAATTATAATAAATCATTGTATATTATTCTAAATTAGATTTTCCGTTGTGAATGTGTTATTTTAGTTATTATGGTATTACCATGAGAATGTGATGAACCAAATTCGAGTGACCAAGTGGAGGTCCAAATTTGGGGGCGTCACAGGTTGGTATCAAATCTTTAGTTATAAACCTTAGGAGTGAATGTCCTTAGGTTATAACTTAGGAGAACTTAGAAGTTAGTATGGAGATAAAACTCATGTAGAGTTTTCCTTAAGAGACTTATTGTGTTATGAAATGTAACTTCATTCTATACAATGAACATATGTTTATTTAACATTCTGATGGAGTTGTTATTTAACTTGTCTTATGTTGGTGATTGTAGGATGAATGACATGGGAGGACCTAGCCGAGTAGTAGAGGAGGAGTCGCGTGATATCCACGTAGTTTATGAGGCACCATTGATAGCGGAGCCTATTTCAGTAGTGGCCCCTATTGATGATGATGATGAGGAGGAGGAGATAGAGCCTTTACCCAAAGAGACTGACCTTGAGGAGGAGCCTCTGGAGGAGTAGCCCGAACCTATGGAGAACTCCGACGAGGCTATCTTTGAGGATCGAATGTTGGGGGAGTATGAGGAGCAGATATTAGAGTTAGGATGTAGAGTAGAGGAGCTTGAGGCTGAGGCTAAGGAGACGGATTCGGCGTTCCAGAAGTTGAGGGACGAGGACCATTGGAGAAAATTGGCGATGCAGGAAATGAAGGTGGAAATTGCTCACCGTAAGGAGGCAGGGATCCAGATAGGAGCTTTGTTTCACCGAGCGGTGGCGAGGAATGTTGAGATGGCAAGAAAGCTGGAGGAATTAGAGCAGAAGGTTTTGAGTGAGAGGACAGAGAAGGAGGCTCTCCGAACTCAGTTAGAGATGGAGGTGATGGATAGGATTCACTTCGAGGAGAAGTGGGAGGAAGCCAATGACAGGGTAGATGATCTAGAAGACGAGGTGCGGTGCAAAAGAAGGAAGATGAATACGATGGGCTATGCTCTACGCACAGCCATGGAGAGATTGGTCGATGGGGTAAATCATTACCCAGCTGAGCAAGAAAAGACCCAGCATACCATAAGTCGAGATATGGTGGTGCACATTACGCAGAAGGAAAATAAGAGCGTCGTGGAGCATGTGATGTTAGATTGAGTCTAGAGGATGAAGACTAGTAGTTGCAGTATTTTGTTTACGTGTTGTTTAATATGTTATTGTAATCTCAGTCTTTTGTGTAAGATGTGAGGTAGTAGTAAAACCCCAACTTTTAAAAAATGTTAGAGGGGTAGTAAGATGGTGTTGTCCCCATCTTTTGTGATAATAGGGGATATGTGATATCATTTATAGCAGTATGATAGAAAAGAACATGTAATGTAACCATTTGGCATATGAATATAAATGATCTTATTTTAGAAATGTGTTGTAAACCTGTAGTTCTTTTCTATTAAGAAATGTCTAAATATGATAATTAGATAATAAAATGAAAATTTTATGATGCAGAAAATGCCGCCCAGGCGTAGAATAACTGTCCCAGAAGAGTTAGTTAATGATGAGAGAGGTCCAGTAGATACGATACAGAGACTGGTAGATTTATTGGGAGAAGCTCTGAGGGGAAGAAACGAACCCGTACCACCCGTTCCCCAAGCTGTCCCAGTAACAACCTTCAAAGATTTTAAGAGTGTAGGACCCCCGGAGTTCACGACAACCACTGAACCGATAGTTGCGCAAACCTAGATTAAGGAGATCGAGAAGTCCTTCACTATAGCTCGTGTGGGTGAAGACCAGAAGACGGTGTTTTCCATATACATGATGAGGGGAGAAGTGAACTATTGGTGGGAAACTAATTAGCAGAGAGCGGAAGAAGGAATGATAACATGGGAGAGGTTTACTATGTTGTTCTTCAAGAACTATTTCCCGAAGAGTATGAAGAGTAGGATGGAAGTAAAGTTCCTAGAGTTAAAACAAGGTGATATGACGGTGGCGCAATACGCATCTAAGTTCAGTGAACTAGCTCGATTTGCGGAGCACCAAGTTGTGGATGAGGAAAGAAAGGAGAGACATTTTGAGCAAGGGTTAAAGTCGTGGTTGTATAATAAGGTATCAGTCTTCCAGATTGATTCCTTTACAACATTATTGGAGAAGGAAATCATTGCGGAAGGTGGCAGTGAGACCTTAAGTCTATATCATAAGGAGAAGAAAAATAAGAACACTGGTAGTGAGCATCGTGGAGGAAGCAGCAGCAGAGGGAGTAACTCCAGAAAAAAGAAATGGGAAAATAACAACAACAATAACAGAAATAATAATCAAGGTAGGAGTCACCAGGAAAACTTCAAGAGAAGGACTGAAGTTTGTAACAAATGTGGAAGAAGTCATCAGGGAGAGTGTTGGAAGAGAAAGAACACCTGCTATAATTGCGGCCAGGAGGGGCACATATCGCCAAATTGCCCAAAGCCAAAGAAGATCAGAGGATGTTTTACTTGTGGATCAATAGAGCACCAGATAAAGGATTGCCCGAAGAAAGGAAGCGGTGGAGCTTGCGAAAGCCAGGAAGGAGGAAGCAAGTTAATGATTGGTGGACCTGCACAACCCAACCAATCGACCGCTCGAACCTTTAGCATGATTGTCCAGGACGCAGTAGCTGCAAAGGACATGGTGTCAAGTATAATCCCAATCAATAATATAAATGCTTATATATTATTTGATTCGGGTACCACCTGTTCGTTTGTATCCGAAGAATTTGCTAGTAAATTTAGTACACCCCGAGAATGTTTAGAAGATCCTTTGAACATAGAAATTACGAATAAGGAAATAATCCTTGTAGAATATGTCTATCGAAATTATTGCGCAAACATTAGAGAACATGAACTGAGCGTAGACTTGATTCCTATTAGACTAGGAGAATTTAACGTAATACTGGGGATGGATTGGTTATATAACCATGCAGAGGTAATTAACTGTCAAAGCAAAACTTCAAACTCCGAGTAAGTCTAAGGTAGTGTTTTATGGTAGCTCATCGCTTAAGCAATCGTGTTATGTTACGATGATGCATGCCAAGAAATTGTTAAAGAAAGGATGTGTAGGTTATTTAGCTTACATCGTTGATACTCAGAAAAAGGGAATAGAGATTAAAGATATACCCGTAGTGAGTGAATTTCAGGATGTGTTTTCGGACGATCTGCCTGGCCTTCCGCTAGACAGAGAAATCGAATTCGTAATAGACTTAGCACCGGGAACGACACCGATTTTGAAATCTCCATATCGTATGGCGCCAGTAGAAATGAAGGAATTGATGATACAACTTCAAGAGTTATTTGATAAGGGTTACATTCGACCGAGTGTGTCTCCTTGGGGAGCACCAGTGTTATTCGTTAAGAAAAAGGACGGATCGATGAGGCTCTGTATCGATTATCGAGAATTGAACAGAGTAATGATCAAGAACAAATATCCACTACCAAGGATAGATGACTTATTTGATCAATTGAAAGGAGCGAAGTATTTCTCGAAGATCGACCTGCGGACGGGATATCACCAACTGAAAGTGCGGGATGAAGACATACCGAAGACTGCGTTTCGAACCCGTTATGGACATTACGAGTTTTTGGTAATGTCATTTGGTTTGACAAATGCTCCGGCAGCATTCATGGACTTGATGAATCGAGTTTTCAAGCCATATTTGGATAAATTTATGGTGGTTTTCATTGACGATATTTTGATCTACTCAAAGACGGAGGAAGAACACGCCGAACATCTGAAGATTATTTTGGAGGCACTACGAAAGAAGAAGATGTATGCGAAATTTTCTAAGTGCAAATTCTGGATGAAGAAGGTTTAATTCTTAGGCCACGTGGTGGATGAGAATGGAATCTCAATAGACCCCGAAAAGGTCAAAGCAGTAAGTAACTGGGAACAACCGATAACCCCTACGGAGGTGAGAAGTTTCTTAGGGTTAGCTGGGTACTATCAAAGATTTATCCAGGATTTTTCTAAGATAGTGACCCCATTGACTTATTTGACTAGGAAGACGGTGAAATTTGTATGGACCAACAAATGCGAAGAAAGTTTTCAAGAGTTGAAGAAGAGATTAAGCGAGGCGCATGTATTATCATTACCAGATGATACGGGAGGATTTGTGCTGTATAGTGATGCATCGCATAGAGGACTTGGTTGTGTGCTTATGCAACACGACAAAGTCATTGCGTATGCATCACGACAATTGAAGGATTACGAAAAACGATACCCTACTCATGACTTAGAGTTAGCGGCAGTAGTTTTTACATTAAAGATATGGAGACATTATTTGTATGGAGAGAAATGTGAGAAATACACGGACCACAAAAGTCTGAAATATATCTTCACACAGAAGGAGTTGAATATGCGTCAGAGAAGGTGGTTAGAATTGATCAAAGATTATGATGTGATGATATTCTTTATCACGGGGAAGGCAAACATAATTCTTAGGCACGCCTGAAAGCGAAAAGGAAGGGAGAAATTATTTCAACTGACAACTTAGGAGGAGTTAATAAGAGATATAGAGAAGTTGGAAATAGAGGTAAAGGGACCCGAAAGGTCTGAAGAGAAGTTATTTATAATAGAAGCTTATCCGACATTGTTGGATAGAGTAAAAGAAGCACAGGAGAAAGATGGAGAATGTGAGAAAATTAAGAAGAGGATCACGAAAAATGAGGAAGAAAAATTTGAATGGATAAAAGCGATATCGTAAGATTCGAAGGTAGAGTGTGGGTACCGGCGGTAGCCGAGTTAAGAGAGGAGATTTTGTACGAGGCATATAATACGACGTTTTCCATTCATCCAGGAGGCACGAAGATGTACCAGGACTTGAAGCAATATTTTTGGTGGCCAAATCTGAAACGAGAGATTGCGGAGTACGTTAGTAGATATCTTACGCGTCAATGAGTCAAGGCAGGGCATCAGCCGCCGAGTGGTTTATTACAACCATTGGAAATACCAGAGTGGAAATGGGAGCATATTATGATGGATTTCGTGGTAGGACTTCTAGTCACACAGAAAGGTTTTGATGCCATTTGGGTTATCGTGGATCGACTTACGAAGACCACACATTTTCTACCGATCAAGATCCACTACATTTTAAATCAGTTAACGAGTCTGTACGTAAAAGAAATTATTTCACGACATGGAGTGTTGGTATCGATTGTTTTAGACTAAGACCCGCGTTTCATGTCAAAGTTCTAGAAGAGCTTGCAAGAAAGGATGGGAACACAATTGAGGTTGAGTACCGCATATCACTCTCAGACAGATGGACAGAGTGAGCAAACAATACAAATGCTAGAGGACATGCTTAGGACTTGCGTGATGGACTTCAAGGTAAATTGGGACGACCACCTACCCTTAGTCGAATTTGCGTATAATAATAGTTACCATGCAGTATCAAGATGCTTGCCGTATGAAGCTCTTTACGGAAGAAAGTGCAGAACGCCATTATGTTGGGACAAAGTCGGAGAGCGACGAATACTCGGACCAGAGTTAGTACAACAAACTGTGGATGTGGTGACAGTGATAAGGGCCAGACTAGTAGTAACTCAAGATCGCCAGAAAAGTACGCGAATTTGCATCGGCAAGACCAAGATTTTGAAATCAGCAGTTTCGTAATCTTAAAAGTATCTCCATAGAAGGGAAAGATCCGTTTTGGCAAGAAAGGAAAACTGAGTCCAAGATTTATAGGACCGTTCGAGATACTAAAGTGAGTGGGCGAAGTAGCGTACAAAGTTGTACTACCACCTGAGTTGGAGCACATCCATAATGTGTTTCACATATCCGTGTTGCGGTCGTACAAGCCCAACTACAAACATGTGATTTCTTATGAACCCATTCAAGTTATTTCCTCTGTAAAAGTGCTTTGGCGTAACAGTTGGGATTTCGGCACAAAAACGCAGCGAAAATATAAAATAATCAAACCAATTTCCGAAACCCAAAAATAGGATCCATGCGAAACAAAAATTAATTCAGTGGTTTAGATATTATACCAATTATGAAAGAGTTCTGAAACGGCTTCGAATCCTTTACATAATCCAATCAGAACCACGCATCTACGGTATCCACACACGACGCATACATGAATAATCGTCATACGATCTGCAGATGAAAGAAAGCTGCATGATCTTGCCACCAAGGATTAGGATTATCGAAATTTTTTCTTTAGTCTCTCTCTAAGAGCGGCTAGGGTTTTTGGTTATGATTAACTTCCCTAAAACGCTGATATATCATATATATATATAGTAATAAATCAGAATTAATCAAAATCCTAATCTAATTAAAATAAAATCCAAATTTATATATATATATATATATTATATCTTAATCAAGTCTTACTTAATCATCCTTATAATTTAAATCCGTGATTTAAATACTATCAATCATATTGATATATTTAAATCCTTACAATTTAAATTAATTCCCTTTTAATAACGTTCTATGTGTGTGACCCTATAGGTTATTATTACGTTGGCAATAATTTTAAAATCATATTATAAAATTATAAACAGTGAGTGGCATCTAGTAATGCATCACTGCTACCCAAGTAATAATAAGATCGATGATTCGACGCAACCTTTTTCGTGACCAATGTTTCAATGTAATTTAATCCTTTTTAACCTTAATATCCTAGATTAAACTTGAGTCATGGAATGTGTCATACTCTTCATAATTTAATCTGAGTTTTCTTGATCAATGAGTAGACTATATGAAACAAATCACTATTTGAGCATGGCCATGCATTTCATAGTCCTACTCAATCAAGAGGCATATGGATATCACCCCTAATATATAGGAGGGTTAAATTCCATCTAGATCACTCATATTCCTCACACGATTCATGATGTACCCAATAATAACCTTTATAGTCCACCCTATTAAAGGTGACATTTGATGATATCAAAGTACATAAATTCACGTGCGATAATATAGTGATTTTAGGTGGGAGGACCATTACATCATTGTCTTTATGAGAATCGCTAATGACACTTTTGCATAATGTTCCACGTAGAATTCTCATGTTGGGTCTATCCAGTACATCGTTCTCTAACATGTACTATGCATTGACTTAATATCTTATATATTTATTACCAATGAGATTTAGTCATCAAATCGATCCCATCATTTGGTCTCGATGCATCATTGTTGTCCCATCAACAATGATACTCGACTAGGGACATTTAAAAACAATGATACTAATTGTAATTATATAATCTCATGTTCAAGTCACATACTTGAAACTATATAATTTGTATCACTATTCTAAGGATTTTTTGTAACGACCCCAAAGTTTATACAATATAATCCTCAACTTCGGTCATTAATAACACATCTACCTTCTGATTTTACATCATTAATTCGATGTTAAACTTTATAATGTGGAATAATTTAAACTTTTATGTTTTCTAACTTTAATTCCCTGAATCAAAACCTATATCATTTACATGCATTTGAATCAATCTTATTTTATGATTCACTTTATCACTGTTATTATATAAAACTTTATATTTCAATCCGATAACCTTTACATATCAGATAACTCTAACATTAACTTTACAACTCAACATAAAACTATACATCATAAAACATTTAGTACATCGCATGAATCTTAATCATGCTATTAAGAAATAATAACTTTAGATAAAATATTAATCTTCGTGTATTATTTTTGATCCACGTCATTCAAGTAGCACATAGTGTTACCTTCGATCCTTAAGCTACAAAAAATGGTTATTTGCAAGGTTGAGCTCGACAGCCCAGCAAAATCTAACAGTTTTCATGCATCACGTAGCACATAATAACATGCTCAACATATATCTCATAAACGTTGGACTAACATAACATACATCTTACAGTTCATATAGCAAGTATAAAGATTGAGTTCCTTACTCAATCAGCATGCTTTACTCAAGCAACGTAGTCATAAGTTGACTTTAACATTTCACACATTCAACATATATATAACACATCATGCTCTTTGCAACGAAGATTTAAAATAATAAAACTCATATAGCAAATAGGAACTAAAAGACTTGCCTTGATCGTTGTTTACCAATAACAGTTTAACAACTTACAGTTATCTGCACTTCACGTGCCCTAAACAATTATATAATCATGCACACCAACTATTAGTCACATAGCAATGCATAATAGTTGTAATGTAAACTTTACTCTACCCTCATAACCCTTCCTATCATAGATACACAATGTTCAATTTGATTGTGTTAATTTTTAACTTACATCTCACTGTATTTCATATTCGAAGTTCATTCAAGTATTTAAGTCTTGCTAGGACTACTTATTGGTTTTATATTAACCCTATTCAATATCTTATAATATTCATTTCATTTGATTTAAAACACTTTTTACGTTCATTATCACTTATCACGGC
This sequence comes from Panax ginseng, assembly GCA_020205605.1. Lineage (NCBI taxonomy): Eukaryota > Viridiplantae > Streptophyta > Magnoliopsida > Apiales > Araliaceae > Panax > Panax ginseng. The sequence continues at coordinate 44,229,412 of CM035131.1, forward strand.
GTTTCGACGTTTATTCGTCACCCGCCCAATTTGTCTCTCTTGTGTGTGCTTAGTATGCGTATTCAACTGATCTAATATATTATTTATTAATGTTAAGCATCATTATACTTCATAATATTCATATTCTATAACTTAGAACAACATCTATTGTGACGCCCCCAAAATAGGTATACATCACCCATTTTGAGTTGTCAATAACATGGTACAGAAACAGCTACACCTTTATTAATACAACACATAAACTGTGAGTTTAAATACAAATATTTCCATCTAGACAATATTCACACCCAAATAAGTCCTCTTTACAATTATTGGTACATTATTTTATAAAAATGGTGAGGACTACTAAAACAACTCTCTAGAATCATCATTCCACACCCCGACTAGAACTCGCTACATTCTCGCCTCCTGAGAAGAAAAATGGAACAAAAAGGAAAAGGGTGAGCTCAACTAGCCCAGTAAATAATATTATGACTAAGATAATATAGAACAAATTATCGTTAGTCTTCAATAGGGAAAAATCTGATAAAATACAATAGACAACAAGTTTCAGATCAATATTTGCAGCAGAAATAATAATTCATAGATGAGTTACGTAGAGAATGAAATCTACTATAATCTATGAATTTAAAAGTCCATCATCATTATTTTATCCCTGTAATATCAATCAATAATCATCTTGAATCAAATATTCATCTTTGCACTACAGGCCAAAGATATTCATCAGTTGGTCACGTTCATCTCAACACCTGTACATCTTTGCACTACGGGCCAAAGATATTCATAAGAAAATCAACCATCTTTTGCACTACAAGGCCAAAGATATTCAAGAATACCATCATTTAGGATTTGAGGATGATGAAAAATATTTTAAAGAAAATAAATCCAGTGAAACAAAAGAACAATTATTAAGGATTCGTACTTTAAACAATCCGAGTTCAAAAATACTTCATAAATAATCATAGTGAAGTAAAATTCAAGAATGATCAAAACATGGATACAATCAAAGCTAGTATCCATAATCGATATTATAGGAAAAAAAACAAAATTTTAATTTTTCTGTGAATAGTGTCGTATACGTGAATAGTAACCTCGACACTAAAAGATAAGAATTTCACAAGAAAAATACTATCAATATTCCGGCATAATGATATTGAAAGAAATAACATCATTTTTTTAAAAAATAATATCCCTTACCTCGAAAAGACATACTTATAACTAGAATACTGGATATAGTGCTGAAGGGAACTTGCACCGTATAGCAACACTCAAAGTATCAAAATAATCACAAGAATACGATCGATAATATAAAGAGAAAAAGAGAGAGAAAACTTCAGTTTCTGGTGTGATTTTTAATTCTAACCTAAACACCATATTTATAGAAAATTGCTTAGAACACCAAAATAGAAAATTTAATAAAATAATAATTTATTTTTCTTAACTTTCCTACGCACACCAATATAGTCTAGACATCAGCCACACATCAATAACAACCACAAAAATATTTTTCTCAATTAATTCATTTAAAACTCCAAAAAAAATAATAATTAATTAATCCAGAACTTCAATAATTCATAATAAATAGCCCTTTTATCAGAAAAATTTGAACCTCGTGTCCTTTCCATAGGAAATTCCATTCTCTACAACTTTGCAGAAGAAAGTTTTTCCAAATTCCAAACAAAAATTGACCGAAATTCACAAACGGGCTATTTTACAGGCTATAATCAAATTTCAGTCAAGAAATGAGCCCACAAACATGTTTAACATGTTTTAAACAACTTTTGCAACAAAAATATTATTCCTCCTCATATATTCATATATTCTACATTCATTGTAAAAATATCACCATTATTATATTATTAAAATATAATAATATATTTAAATGAATTATTTTATCGAAAAAGATAAAATATCAATTTTCAACAATTGTCACATTAAAAATTTCTCCATCTATATCCACATAAAATGAATATTTTCCTTATCATATAAATCAATAATTAATTATTCACAAATAATATACTGAGAATCACAATATTGCAACCAGTACATTCCCAAGAAAAGGGGCTTTCGATAAGGATTTCTCCTTCTTGGCGGCGCAATTAGGTGACCAAACCTCTCTTTAGACAAAACTTTCTAGACATTACCAATAATGTTATCTAATAATATTATTCAAATAATATGAATTATTGATCGATAATGAAAATCTTTGTGTAGTGACAATTATTGAAACAACAATAATATAAAATATCAGCGTAGCAATTATTGAATCAATAAAATAAAATATTGAGCGATAACTACTTTGTAACAATTATTGAGTAGTGCCTTCTTACGTAAGAATCAATAATTAGTGCAATACCGCAGTGCTTCTTGTGTGTTTTAACCAAAAGTATTTCAACGGTATTAATTCAGTAACAAACTACGCAGAGTTATTTATAAACAACTTATACTTGTCGTTTTTTTCATTCAATCGCTTTTCGTTATGGGGCCCACACAAGGCTGCGCTGTCGTACGAATATTTCCCGATAGTAAGAATATTTCACGACCAAGCGAATATTCCCCGACAACAATGAATATTTTATAACCACTTGCTTATTTAAAATATTTGCGCATTTTACCCATAACTAACCACATTAATCAAATCAACCCTTACTATTTCAAAATAATAAATAGAGAAAATTCAATTTCATTAATAATAAGTTGGGGTCTTACATCTATTATCGTCGACATCACTATACTTGTGTATGTGCATGTCTGATGACCTCCGATTGCCTCCAAATACGCATCAGTCACAAAGATGACCATTTTGACTATTGTTCCCAACCTCAAATTGAAACCTTAAAGAATAAAAGTTGTAGGTCTATTCGTCCTCGTTTCGGATCATCTTGAATCACCTCAATCGGAGTTCGTATGAAAACGTTATGCCTATTTTACTAAAACAGGTCAAAGTAGTCACACCTGACATACTTTGAGCGCAGCTGCGCCCGTTAGTAGAAACAAGACCTGAAGCTACCGTTCTTCGCGACTTTTGACCCTTTTCCTCCTACTAATCTTAATAACTTGAGTTATACACATCCAAATTAGTCCGTTTTTGATTCTATGGATTCGTAATTCATAGAACTACAACATACTAGAATTCTAACAATTTATAAAAATATTAACCAACCTAAAATTTGACCCAAAACACATGTTCATACACTATTTTTATGTTTTAAACACATTTAGCGAATTCGATCGCCACGACTTCGTTTCTTAATTAATTGACACGATTTAAACTATGTTGTTTTCGTTTCTTCACATACTAACATAATCCAACATTAATTTACAGATTATAACACATATTAAACATGAAATTTCATACTTTCTTAAGACATTTTTCATAAATAAACACTGTTATCTTAATTTTCTTCTACAAACCACTTTTCCATGAATTTGATTACCCAATACAACTTCTATATAACAATTATCAGATTACACATATACATAATCAACACCTCAAATCCTAACCCAACAAAAAAAACAATTATAGAGAATAAGATTACAAAACTAAAACTTGAAAATTTAAGAATGGATTATACCTTGAATCTCTACTAGCAAGATGATGTTAACAAAGTTTAGAAATTCTTCCTTTGATTCCCTCTAAAAGTTCTCTCTGTGTTTTCTCCTTTCTATTCTTAGATTATTAGGAGAATACGTGATATAACCCACGTCGTCGGTAAAAAGACCGATAGTCTGCAAATCGGTTAAAATAAGCCAAAGGCCACAAGGCCTTGTTTGCTACACTTAGAGTTAGGTTTCTAGTATATTTTTATACTATATAGTTTCATTTGTCACACACTTAATTAATTTTAATATCTTATAATTACCATTATAATTATAATTTTCATTATAATCATACTTATGCTTAATAAATTATTATATATCTAATTTAATTATTAAATTAAATTAATTTTATTTCCTTAAATATTAAGGAATTTATTTAATTTAATTCTTTTATTAAATTAAATCTTCAAACAATAAAATTACCATTCATTAATTTAGTTAACATACGCACTTAACTAAATTATTGCACCATAATTTTATCAACTATTTATTTATCTCAATAAATTAATTAATTAAAATATCTATTTAATTCAATAAATATTTAAAATTAATTACAAAATTCATTTAATTTCTTGATAGTTAACTTAACTATTAAACCTCACTTTCTCAATATATGAATATATATTTCTCTTCACACCAGATCACACATTTCAAAATATATAGCACATATATATATACATACTCAAACTCAAAACATCTCATAATAAGAATTTTAATTATTAAATTAATATTTTAATAACTTATAAAAATTCGGGTTGTCACATTTTTATTGTGTTAACATTTATATAACGCAGTAAATAAAACCATAATAAAATCATTCATTTATTCAATCAAATATAATATCAAAACGTTAAGCAATTATATCAAATAATTGGCCTCTAGGGCATAAACTCTAATAGTAACCACGATGTCGAGGAGGCTACGTGGGAGTTAGAAGATAGAATGATGAGGGATTATCCCCATCTATTTGTGTAACCTTGTAGCAATTCCGGGACGGAATTTTTATAAGGGAGGGAGGATGTAATACCTGAGAATTTCTACGTATTATTAAATAAAAATATTAATGGAAATAATAGTTATGTGAATATAAGTAATGATGTTTTGAAAGTGGAATAATTCGATTAATTCATATTAGATTAATACGTATTGAGAAGTGTGAATTGACAATAAGAATTGTGAAAAGCCTTGTGTGGCATATTGTGAAACGAGGAAATTCACTAAGCGGATTAAAACGGGAATTAGGAAGATCAATCATGTAATATTATGTGATTTCATATAAGTAATCAATACACTCGTAGACTTATAATATCACTCATGCGAACATTAATTCATGTCGTGTAAAACAAGTTTGACGATGAAAGTTGACACTGGCTTGAAGCTAAACTACTCTTGGCCTTTGTCGAGAGTGCAGTAGCAATTTACCGTCCAAGAAAGATAAATCAAGCGCAGCCTACGCCATGATGGTCAGTTGGAGAAAAATTAATTTTTCTACTTTAGAAATTTAATGGAATAATTATGTGATATGTGTGACATTGATAAACCATGAAATAAAGTACGTTATGTTTGATGAAGGAATTATTAAGTAAACCATTGATTAATATAATTAATTGTGGTAGAATATTGATTACTTGGTAATTAACTAATAACATGTGATTACTATTATTTACAATATATTTATAAGCATAATAAGAATTATATAGATAAATAATGATTATGAAAATCCATAAATACATTAATCAATGATGATTGGATTAATTAATATTGGTGTTAATTAATCAAGGAAGTGAATAATTTATTTATTTGACATAAATAGATAAGTTATTAATATAATAATATTAGATTAACGGTTATGTGCAAGTGAACAATAATACAACTATACTATATAGTGTAATGTGACATTTGTGTGACTATATATTAAGAGTTATGAAACTATATTGTATGAAGCAATGTGATTAAGCATATTACAACTATATGATACAAATATATCATGAAATGTGTATGTAACAATATGCATGTGAGTAGATATTAAAATATAATGTACATGGATTATATGTATGTTGCATAACATCTACTACCTTGAAATGTTCAATCATATTGTGACATAAGTTATAATGTGGTTATGTGAGTAGTAGAGATAATTATGGAACTACCCGGATAATAATGCTTAACTGCGATATTTTATTACATGTATTTAATGTACATGGACTATATGATGTGAGTGTATAATTAATCCCTAAATTCCTAATACGGTAACAATTATACATTAAGATTTCATTGTGGGAATTAAATAGACCAAACCAAGCCTAGATAACAAGATTGCTGAGATTTTCTCTCTTGTCCCAAATTTAGTGTCACCAAGTACCATGAATAGTAGTTGAAAGTTAGAACACGTATTCTCCAAAAAGGATATGGAATAGGTGTACATTGCTAGCAATGTGGCTGATTTGGAGTTGTTAAACAACTCTTTAATAACCCTTGTTTCTTCCCATTACACCATGAAATCAACTTTAGTGCAATAACAATGTCCAGTTCATATTTCCTTTATAAATACAAGCTTGAGTTCAAATTTTTTGTGTGTTGCTAAGAGTTGTCTAACTGGAGAGTTCTAAGTTGCTGAGAATTGTAGAAGCCTATTCAGTGTGTGAGGAGTCCAAGTTAAGCTCAAGAAGGTATAATTTCTAATTATGTTCTTGAGATGGGTCTTGTTTGATTCTTGTAATTTCTTAAAATTCTATGTCAAGCATGATGAATTAGCATGTTATAATGTGTTTAAGAAGTTTACTAGCATGCATTAACACTTTAGTAGTGGCTTCGAACATGTTTGAGTCAAGAAAATTAAGTTGGCTGAGACTCTGTAAAACAGAGTTTGCTTACAGACTGAAACGAGACGGTAAAGAAGATGACTTCACAATTAGGTTTTTGTTTTCAGTTGGAATTTTTGTTTTCAAATCTGATCAGTGTTAGTCAATCATTATGGCTCAAGCTAGCATGTAAGCATGTGTAAGGGGTATATATAGATATATTAACTTAATGTAAGCATGTTTAGACTAGCATCCATGATTAACAAAGGTGTATAGTTTAAAATGGATTTATGACTTTAGAAACGAACTTAATATGTATGTTTGCCATGTATGTATACTGACTTTGCAAGCATGTTAATATGACTTAGAAATGCATGAATAAACCTTTAGATGGTGTTTATGAGATTAGTACAAACATATTGAATCTACTAGTAAGCTTTGAATGTTAATATCGTCAAACTACCTTGAGGGTTAGAATCTGATAATTGTGATCGCATTTGATGTTACTTGTAACGAACCCAAATTTCATATAATTCAATTACCAACATCGGTCGTTAATAATACGTCTAACTTCTGATTTTACATCATTATTCGATGTTAAACTTTATAAAATGCGGAATAATTTAAACTTTTATGTCTTCTTACTTTAATTCCCTGAATCAAAACCTTTATCATCTACATATCATTGAATCAATATTATTTTATGATTCGCTTTATCACTGTTATTATATAAAATTTTACATTTCAATCCGATAACCTTTACATATCAGATAACTCTAACTTTAGCTTTACAACTCAACATAAAACTATACATCATAAAACATTTAGTACATCTCATGAATCTTAATCATGGTATAAAGAACTAACAACTTTAGCTAAAATATTAATCTTCGTGTATTATTTCTGATCCACGTCATTCAAGTAGCACATAGTGTTACCTTCAATCCTAAACCTGCAAAAATGATTATTTTCAAGGTTGAGCTCGACAGCCCAACAAATCTAACAGTTTTCATGCATCACGTAGCACATAATAACATGCTCAACATATATCTCATAAACATTGGACTAGCATATCATACATGCTACAGTTTATATAACAAATATAAAGATTGAGTTCCTTACTCAATCAGCATGCTTTACTCAATCAACGTAGTCATAAATTGACTTTAATGTTTTATACTTTCAACATATATATAACACATCATGCTATTTGCAATAAAGAATGAAAACAGTTCATCAACAAGTTCACATAGCAAATAGGAACTGAAAGACTTGCCTTGATCGTTGTTTACCAATAACAGTTTAACAACTTACAGATATCTGTACTTCATGTGCCCTACACAATTATATAATCATTTACATTAACTATTAGTCATATAGCAGCGCAAGTAGTTGTAATGTAAACTTTACTCTACGTCTCATAACCCTTCCTATCATAAATACACAATGTTCAATTTGATTGTGTTAACTTTCAACTTATATCTCACTGTATTTCATATTTAAAGTTCATTCAAGTGTTTAAGTCTTGCTAGGAATCATTATTGGTTTTATATTAAACCCATTTCATACCTTATAATGTTCATTTCATTTGACTTAAAACACTTTTTATGTTCATTAACATTTGTTACGGCGTTTCGACGTTCATTCGCCACACGCCTGATTTGTCTCTCTTGTGTGTGCTTAGTATGCGTATACAACATTTCTAATATATCATTTATTAATGTTAAGCATCATTATACTTCATAATATTCATGTTAAATAACTTAGAATAACATCTTTTATCGTCAAGAGCACTACACTTGCATACGTGCATGTCTGACACCCTCTGATTGTCCCCGAAAACATAATAGTCCTAAAAATGACAATTTTTACCCCTATTCCCGACCTCAAATTGAACGACTTAAAGAATAAAAGTTGTAGGTCTATTCGTCCTCGTTCCGGATCATCTTGAATCGCCTCCATCAGAGTTCGTATGAAAAAGTTATGATTATTTTACTAAAATAGGTCAAAACAGTCACATCTGACATACTTTGGGTGCAGCTGCACCCAATTAAGCCTTGGGCACAGCACAGCTCCACCTTAGAGCGCAGCTACGTTCCAAATGACTTAGGGCATAGCAATTTTGAATTCATGAAGCGTAAAACGGACTTGAAGATCTTTGTTCTTGCAATTTTTTTTAACCCTTTCCTCCTAATAATCTTCATAACTTGAGTTATACACATCCAAATTAGTCCATTTTCGATTCTATGGATTTATAATTCATAGAACTACAACATACTAGAATTATAACAATTTATAAAAACATTAACCAACCTAAAATTTGACCCAAAACACATGTTCATACTCTATTTTCATGTTTTAACATCTCTAGCGAAATCGAACACCACGAATTTGTTTCTTAACCATTTGACACCATTCCAACTACGTTGTATTCGTAATTCAACAATCTAACAACATATATCATCAATTTTAGATTATATCATAATTTCATCATAAATTTTGATTCCAAAATAAGCCCTAATGTATATATATCAATAAAACTCAATTTCTTCACTCTAAAACATGTTTCCATGGATTTGAATTCTGAAAATCATTTCTAGATAACAACTAAAAGATTATAAACATCTAACAACATATATATAACATATTTAGTAATTCATCCAACTAAATTTCCAAATTTAAAGGATAACTCAAGAACACCCAAACTAAGAAAAAAACTAGGTTATTTACCTCTTAATTCTTGTTTAGCTTTGTTACGAGATGTTAGAGAATTGCTACTTCCTTCTTGTTTTCAAGGATTTCTCTTCTAATTGCCTCCCAATTCCTCCCTAGAGCTCTCTCTCCCTTTGTATTTTCTCTTCTAGTTTTAGCCTTAGGATTATACGTTTACACTAACTGATATAATACGTTAAAAACCAAAAAGGCTTTATCAGTTATAATATGCCAAAGGCCACAAGGCCACGTTTGGCAATCCTCTTAAAATCTCATTTTAGTTTATTTTTATATTACTTATATAATATAGTTCAATTGTCACATTTATTCAATTTAAATCACAATCATTATTTAACCTTATAATATTTATTTAACCAATATAATTCTCAATATTTATTTAATAAATACTAATCTTCTAATTTAATTATCCCTTTAATTATATTATTATTTTAATTCAATAATTCTATAATTTAATTAGTCTCTAATTAAATTAACATCATTTACACTTTAATAAAATTACTTCATAACAACATCCATGAATTTAATTTATTTAACAAATAAATCAACCAAAATATTTATTTAATTACAAATCTTATTCAGTTAATTTTCTTTTCATAACAAATTCATTTAATTTCTTCAATAGTTAAATTAACTATTACACCTCACTTACCCAATATATGAATATATATATATATATCTTCACACCAGATCACATATTTCAAAATATATAGCACGCATATATACGTACTCAAACTCAAAATACCTCATAATAAGAATTTTAATTGTTAAATTCTTATTTTAATAACTTATAAAAATTTGGGTTGTCACATCCTTCCTCCCTTATAAGGATTCCGTCCTCGGAATCAACAAAACCTCTCATACTCGGTTTTCACCAAATCTCTTTTCAAAATTTATCATCGAATATTTTCAACACATTACCTTAATATAGGTTTTATTTATTACCACTACCACCATTCTTCATAATAAATTCTTGTAAGTTTTATTTCATAACCTTTACTTAGACTCAATTATATTTAAGTATTACATATTCTTTGACCCGTTCATTATCTTTCTCTAAGGATCGTTATCATAAACACGCGGGATATTACATTCACCCATTCTTCTAAGAATTTTTTCCTTGAAATTTTATTTATTAATCTTCATTCATTCAATCTATCAAAATTGATTTTACATTAATACTTTATTCATTCATTGGTTTCTATAACCACTATCTTTCCACAAAGATCTTTCTACAATTATTAAACTTTTATATTAAAAGTTTTACATTATTCTTTGATAACTCATCTCCTTCTCATTTCAAAATTTCTTTTCTCACTTATTTAATATATTTATCATTCAGTGTCGCATTCTACGACTTACTTCTTTCTAAGGAATTTCATCCTTACCACATTTGCCTTTTAGAATAGCAAGAATCTTCCATAATTGCTCAATAATTGGGAAGCAATATGAATAACTCAGGATTTTAAAAGATTCCAAATCATGCTGAGGGGTCATAAGACCTTGAACTATGTCCCTAGGTTATCAAGTATCTCGACTTGAACCTTTAACAGTCATAAGACTATACGGACCTTGAACTCTTCTCCAGGTTTAACAGTGCATCACCACTATAACCTATCTTTAACAGAATGTTTAGCAATCACACAGACTGAAAACACTCTCAGCAAGTACTCTAGGTGATCAGCTTATCGTACCCCTACGTCGTGCACAACGTATTACATCTTAACATTGTAACAACTATATGCGTTACTTTCGGAACCACTGTCTTCGATAACATGTCCCCTTTTATAGGGTTGTTCACCTCAGTTTTTGAACATCTGAATCCACACCAAAATAATTTGGTTTGGCATAACTTCTCAAGAAACGCTTGAATTTCATGAACATCTTTCAATATTCGTCTAGCTGAATCAAATAGCATAGACTTCTACAACAATTCGGACATCAATCGAAATATACATATACATATATATATTCTCATATCTTAAAGAAATCTCAAAAATCTTTTTATGGCGTCATGATTATGACATTGTCATATTACATCTCACCATAGTGGGCTTACGATCATATGATCACATCCAACACCAGGTTCCATTGCATTGATGACTTCATCGTTTATCATATCACCCAATACATATAGTTAAAATGTATTTCAAAATTTAAAAATCATTTTTTTTTATCTGAAATAAACAACATAGATACGCGAATAATAGCACTATTTTAAAAATTCTTTGGTTCACTAGTGTGACCCAACATTTTTCAAAAATCAAAAGTACAACCATCGGCACGAAGTCAATAAATTTTGAAAATCTAGCAAAGCTAGAAGATTTGGAAAACCTATGTCTCCACTTTCTATACTGATCCATTGCTTAATAATTATATCTACTTCCATAATCCTCAATTCCTCATTCATAACGTATCTATACCCCAGTATTGTTCATCAAACTTACTACACATTGGAAGTTCAGGAACTTTCCACAATAATACGAGTTTAAGAACTTATCCTAGTCAGACCATAGGCGTCCATTCGCTGAGGGGTTCAAAACATACCATATTATTGTGAGTCACAAACTTACCATATGCATTAGTTTTAAGAACCGCACCTAATCCTAATAATATCTAACTAATCTTAATAGTTTCTAACTATCAAATATACACATGAGAAAAGAATCACCTTTTCACCACATATACATTGATAGCGCGACACCAACATTTCAATGATTATCAATGGGATAAACTGAGTGCAAGCACAAAACCCTCGCCCATATAAAGATTTGTACAACTCAGCCATCACATGATTCCTCAATTGAAATCCCACCTAACTTTATCTTACTCTTAACTTGCTCTTTTCTCGATACGAATTCCTCGTATCACATTATCTATAACTCCTCATGAGTTTATTTTGTACTATATCATAGTACACTAACTTCATAGCATCAAGCTATAATTATTCAAACATTACTTACCATCTTTCTCTTATAACTTAAACTGATCACATCATGAACTTATTTTTTATAATCATCTCCCTTAAAATTCTTTTCTTAACTCGTGATCGTTTTGTTTTACGATCCTCTTTCTTTCCTTTTTCATCATTAATGATTTCATTTATGCTTTTAATCTTACAGACTTTGTTTATTCCTCATTATTGGTTATCTTGGCTATTGGAGTTAGGCAATTCCTATTTCTTATCTTTATATCTCTTCAAGATTCTTCTCTGAATTTTCTTGTTTATATAACAATTCCTCCTTTAAGAATTTCTAACTTCATTTATATTACCCAACATTTCATTCGAGTTCCATATTATCATCATACATATCCATTTTCTATACTTGATACACATCGAGTCTCTAATAGTTTCAATATGGTATGCTGAGTGTTTCCCACAAACAACCAACAAACTAGGTTCCGAGTTGCTAGTTCGTATATACCTCCGCTCTATAAAGGAATCGTTTAGCCTAGATACCATACATCAACTACTAAAGAGTACAATTGTACCATACTTAAAAATAACTTTTTATTCTTAACTTCTTTATCATTCTCTTCTTATAAACATCACCTTACATCCTTATTATTGGAGTTGGGTAACCCCACATTCATATTCCTTATAACTCTGCGAGATTTTTCTTTGAATCCTGTCACGCATGTTTTAATCCCTTCTCTATAAATTTCTTAAATTACTTCTTATTGTTTAAACTCTATTTGAGCTTATTCTTTCATTATCTTCACCTTCTTTCTCTAAGGTTATAGCCTACGGTACTCCTACCTAAGGTTTATAACCTACAGCTTTGATACCAACTTAAACAACCCCAAATTATTTTATACAATTCAATTACCGACTTCGGTCGTTAATAATACGTCTAACTTCTGATTTTACATCATTATTCGATGTTAAACTTTATAAAATGCTGAATAATTTAAACTTTTATGTCTTCTTACTTTAATTCCCTGAATCAAAACCTTTATCATCTACATATCTTTGAATCAATATTATTTTATGATTCGCTTTATCACTGTTATTATATAAAATTTTACATTTCAATCCGATAACCTTTACATATCAGATAACTCTAACTTTAGCTTTACAACTCAACATAAAACTATACATCATAAAACATTTAGTACATCTCATGAATCTTAATCATGGTATAAAGAACTAACAACTTTAGCTAAAATATTAATCTTCGTGTATTATTTCTGATCCACGTCATTCAAGTAGCACATAGTGTTACCTTCAATCCTTAACCTGCAAAAATGATTATTTTCAAGGTTGAGCTCGACAGCCCAGCAAATCTAACAGTTTTCATGCATCACGTAGCACATAATAACATGATCAACATATATCTCATAAACATTGGACTAGCATATCATACATGCTACAGTTCATATAACAAATATAAAGATTGAGTTCCTTACTCAATCAGCATGCTTTACTCAATCAACGTAGTCATAAATTGACTTTAATGTTTTATACTTTCAACATATATATAACACATCATGCTATTTGCAATAAAGATTGAAAATAGTTCATCAACAAGTTCACATAGCAAATAGGAACTGAAAGACTTGCCTTGATCGTTGTTTACCAATAACAGTTTAACAACTTACAGATATCTGTACTTCACGTGCCCTACACAATTATACAATCATTCACATTAACTACTAGTCATATAGCAGCGCAAGTAGTTGTAATGTAAAATTTACTCTACGTCTCATAACCCTTCCTATCATAAATACACAATGTTCAATTTGATTGTGTTAACTTTCAACTTATATCTCACTGTATTTCATATTTGAAGTTCATTCAAGTGTTTAAGTCTTGCTAGGAATCATTATTGGTTTTATTAAACCCATTTAATACCTTATAATGTTCATTTCATTTGACTTCAAATACTTTTTACGTTCATTAACATTTGTTACGGTGTTTCGACGTTCATCCGTCACACGCCCGATTTGTCTCTCTTGTGTGTTCTAATATATCATTTATTAATGTTAAGCATCATTATACTTCATAATATTCATGTTATATAACTTAGAATAACATCTTTTATCGTCAAGAGCACTACACTTGCATACGTGCATTACCGATGCCCTCCGATTATCCCAAAAAACACAACAGTCCTAAAAATGACCATTTTGACCCTTGTTCTCGACCTCAAATTGAAACACTTAAAAAATAAAGTTGTAGTTCTATTCTTCCTCATTCTGGATCATCTTGAATCGCCTTAATCGGAGTTCGTATGAAAACGTTATGCTTATTTTACTAAAACAGGTCAAAACAGTCACATCTGACATACTTTGGGCGTGAATGCTACTAATTAAGCCTTAGTATATAAGCATTCAAGGCTCTAGAGCACAACATTGCACCCCAAATGACTTGAGACACAGCAAGCAATTCAAGATTAATGTAAACTCGGACTCAAGGTACTATTCTCGCGATTTTTTTGACCCTTTCCTCCTACTAATCTTCATAACTTGAGTTATACACATCCAAATTAGTCCGTTTTTAATTCTATGGATTCATAATTCATAGAACTACAACATACTAGAATTATAACAAATTCTTCATAATAAATTCTTCTAAGTTTTATTTCATAACCTTTACTTAGACTCAATTATATTTGAGTATTACATATTCTTTGACCCATTCATTATATTTCTCTAAGGATCGTTATCATAAACACTCGGGATATTACATTACTCCTGGACTCACTCATGTAGTATAAACATATATATACCATGATTGTGTATCATATTTCAAGAAAAGCATGAACGAAGCATATTTTCAACTAAAGCGGTGTTAATTTCACATATGTGTTATGAATACTCACAAGCATGCCTAAAATGAGTTTTATAACTACCTTGTATGTTTAGAGAGCGAGCATGATAGACTTTATGGTTTCATGACCTCTAATGGCCTTAAATTGTTGAAATGATCAATTTAGAATTTTATTATGAAAGAAGGAACCTAGATTGACTTAAGGAGCATGAGAAGGCCTTTAACATGACAAAATATATTATGTGTGATTGTGTGTTCAAGTCGATGAGAAACCATAAGGCAAAGTGAGTCTTGGCTTGGTTGTAGGATCGCCATGACTACGCCGATCCTAGGCTTAGCCATGGCGTAGCTGCGCCAGTCTGGAATCTGAGATAGTGAAATATGATCTTTGGACAACTAACTTGTGTGAAGCCTATATTACTAAAAGTAGTTTAAAACCTATTGATGCATGTATATAAGTGATGCTTAGATGATATGATGGTGTTTGTCTCGTAATAGGAAGGTCCATGAGAAAAAGGACTTAATCTTGAGCATTCTTAATTTACTCATGAAAATGACTAGGTGTTTGATCATTCTTAATCTATAATCTGATTTTATACCATATGTGCATACTTGAATCGTGTCAAACTTGATTAATGAATGTGTTAGCTAATGAGCATCTTGTACTTATAATACGCTATACTAGGATTCGAAAGTGTTGATTTATTAACTTGGATAAACTATGCTTAAGGCAAGTATCTGAACTATCCTTTACATTGTGCAAGTTTCCTTGAACTTCACTCTTTTATTGTGCAAGTTCCTAAATTCTTACTCTTTTACTTGAGCAAGTATCCGAACCTTATCTCTTTGAATACAAGTTATTCTACTTATTTGTTATGTTTAGACTCTTGTGAAAACTATTATTCATGTTGGACTTGGTATTGTTCTTGAATATTGTGAAAGAGTCGATGCCATTTGATTCGACTAGACTATATGCATGTTTATAAAACTGTCCAAACCAATTGATTGGTGCGAAAATCTTGAAAACTGAGTTGAACAACCCTTATGGTAAGGGGAGTGTATGTTGTTGGAAACCCCAACACATGAGTGGTTTATTATTGTGGTGTTATCCATAACTTAGAGTATTGTAGACTGATCATCTATAGTACTTAATTCTTTTGGGTTATCAATTTAATATTGGTAATTCTAGTAGATGTTCAATAGTCCTTAGTGACTGCTCAGTATAAAATATTTATCCAGTTGGATACGTTTTTAGTAGTTGAATTCATATATATCTGTTGATTTATATTGAATTACCGTTCTTATTCCAAGAATTTTTGTTACTCATTATTCATGATATTATTCTGAAACTTTAAACTATCTTAGAGATTATACGTCGATATTTCAAACTTGTGTTATAAAACTCTTTACCCTTGTTGTATATTACTTGCTAGGCAATTTGTGCTCATCCTTGCTTATTTAAAACCTTTCAGTTAAGGCGGAACAAGGAAGTGTCTCTGGGCAAGACAAGGGCAAGGGCAAGGCTACCGACTAGCTTATCCCTTTTATGTTTAAGACTATTATGTTGTATTACGACTGTTTTCAGACTATGTTAAACTTAAGTAGGATTATGTAATAAGTCTTTATTCGATATTATTATGTAATCTATTAAGTATTGTAGGCTGCGAGACTTAGGGGAATAATTATAATAAATCATTGTATATTATTCTAAATTAGATTTTCCGTTGTGAATGTGTTATTTTAGTTATTATGGTATTACCATGAGAACGTGATGAACCAAATTCGAGTGACCAAGTGGAGGTCCAAATTTGGGGGCGTCACATGATCATAGTGAATCGTAATAACAGATGATTTGTTAAACGATGAATGATTTATAGCTAATGCTATAAATGAATGGTACTACGAAGTAGTACGGGAAGAAGAACTCAGATTGAGTTGTAAAGGATAGCATATGAATTAAAGAAAATTCGTATTAAGTAAAGAGAAAGTTAGAAGTTGTAAAATTTCAATTGAGGACTCATGTGATAGCTGAGTTGTATGAACCTCTGTTATGGACCGGAGGTTTGTGCTTTGGTGTAACAACTGCTTAGCTTATTACAGTGATAATCATTGGGATATGTCGCGCTATAAATATGTATATGACGAGAAGGTGAATCTTTTCTCATGTATATGCTTGATAGGTAGAGAATGATAAGTTAGGTGCGAGTTCTTAAAACTCATACTTATGAAAAGTTTGTGACTCATAGTTATATGCTATGTTTCTGAGCCCTAAGCATATAGATAGTCCTTGATTTATTCTTGGATTAGGTATTGCGAAGATAATTTCTTAAACACATATGGTTGTGGAAAGTTCCTAAACACATAAAGTGTGGTAAGTTGACGGACTATACTAAGGTATAGGAATGTTTAGACTGAAAATTAGTTATTTTCAGTAGACTTAGCATTGAAAGTGCTAGAGAATATTAAGTATTATCGCAAGTAAGACAATGAAGGAAGATGGAGAATAGGATATTCCAAGTCATCTAGCTATGCTAAATTTTGAAGTTTCTTGAAATCGTGCTTATGTGCGCATATTTTGAAAATGAAATGATTGGTTCAACTTTTGGAACCAATGGATTTTAAAATAACTATTCTTGGTATATCTATGCTAATTATTTCGGCTAGACAAAAATTGATTTAAAATATCAAAATGAATTTTATATCATCAGTGCATTTGATGCAAGGATGATAAAAGAGATGGAGTTGTTAATGCAATTGAACCTAGTGTTGGATGTGGTCTTAGGATCAACAACCCACTATGGTACGATGTATAATGACGAAGTCATAAACTAACGAAGTCCTTAACGTACTGTGAAAAGTAAAGTATCATGACGTCATAAAACGTTTTGATGTATTGCGAAAGAATTTAAAGAAGTAGTCGATGTCAATTGATTTGACTAGACGAATGTTTCAAGTTGATATCCAATTTATTGATATGGTCTAAGCTACTTGATTTGGCTAAGACGATTGGTATGTCATGATTAAAAGAAAATCGAGCTTTCTTTGAAGAAGTTGTGCCAAACCAAATTGCTTTGGTACGGAATCTAATGATAATGTCTGAGGTGAACACACCCCGAAATGGGGTTATACAATGGGTTGATCGCCTACGTATGAAAGAGGTGGTTTACCTTCTGTGTGATTGTAAACTGATCGTGGAAAGAAGGGTTACAACGTCATGCTATTAAACCTAGTAAGAGTTCATGGTCAATTTGACCCCTCAGCAAAAGTATGAAATGTTTTAAAGGAATTCTTATATTCCTCGTTATTCATTCTACTTCATAATTCTTGATAAGTTATGAAGGTGAGAAAATGTTTGAAAGATAAGAACTTCTTTGAAGAGAAGTTGAGAAGAAGGGTATGTTAAAATTTTGAGGGTAAAATTCTATGAAGGTTGAGTGAATGTGATGACCCGGGAATGGGTGTGGTTTGAAGAAATTCTGAGGACGGAATTTTTATAAGGGGGAAAGTGTAATAACCCGGAGAATCCGGATTGTTCAGAATTTAAGATTAAAGAATTAGTTATTAATAAAATGAATTTTTATTAATAATATTATGTGCTATGTGTTTTTTAATCGTTCTAGAACCTAGGATGATTATAAATCGGGAGGATTCTAGCTATGAGCTAGACTGAACGAGTAAGAATTTTCAAGACGAAAATAAAATTTTTCCGGGAATAAATTATTTCCAGAGAAAAAGACGAAATAGGCACTATTCACCCGACGAAACCCTAAGGGTTAGGGTTTGAATAACCTAAGCCTTTTCGAGAGTTTGGTATGTCCAAATGACATTCTGTCAAAATGATATTTCGTCGAAAGATTTGATGATAATATATCGTGAAAAGTTAAGTAAGCCGATAAAAGTTTTTCATGAAAAACGTGCAAAAATCGGACGAAATAAAAATGACGAAAAGTACTGCTATGTACTTTTCATTCGTTTAACTATGTTAGGGGAAAACGTTAAGGAAAACGCTTAACCTCAAAAAGTGTTTTTTAGTTTTTCGGAGATCCGAAGAATACGTAAAAGTTAAACTGTAAAGGAAAGATATCCAAAAATATTTGGATTCTGAGAATCGCAGTTTTCGAACTGTCAGTCGAATTCTGCATTCGTGAATAGTAAGGAGGTGTGAATAGTAACCGGAGGGGCAAAATGACTATTTTTCCCCTAGCATAGAAAATCTATAAAAGGAAGCTTAGATTTCATTTGTTGGGATTTTTGAAAATCAACCAACATTTGAGAGAGAGAGAGAGATTTCGGATGAGGAAGAAGAGAAAAAGTTGGCTCGTGAGCAAACTTTGTCCGACGGAAGGAGATTAAAGAAGAAAGGTAATCCGAAACCTAACTTATGTATAATTTTCTTTAAGTTTTATATGTTTAAAACATAACTTAAGGAGAATAAGAAGTAAAAGATGTTAGGAATGATTTTATATGGTTGAAATCATGAGAAAATGAAGAAATAAGAATTAGAAGTTTACGTTATAAATTTCTTAAGGAAGTATAAGATTCGTAATGAATTTGAATGATTTGAATGAATCATATGAACGATTCGATGAAATAAGTAAGGAATGGTGTTTTATAACATCAAATTCTAAGAAAAAGTGAAATCGTAATCAAAACATCGATTAAAAATGAAGAACGAACGAAGAACACGTGAAGAACACGAAGAACGTTGTTGATGAACAAATTTAAAACCATCGCAGTATAATTGTTGTTGATGGACAAGTTTAAAACCATCGCGTATAAGTTAGATGCTTATTGCTTGGTTAGGAACGGTAGAAACGTTCATGAAGAACGGATTAAAACTTAGCTATAACGAAGTTATGGCAAAAATTTCGTAAAAGAAGAATGAGAATTAGAAAGTTATTAAATGAACCCGAACGTGTAGGGTTTCATAAGAATGTAAGAGAACGTAGAAAACTTAAGACAAACGAATTCCGAGTTTGGATGATCGAATTATGGACGAATGAACGAAGAACGTTAATAACGTAAAAATGAACGAAGGATGAAGATTAAGCCAATCAAATGGCATGTTAACAGATTTAGAACGAAGTTCTATCCGAGGGGATTCAAGTACGTAAGATAAGGAAGAGAATGGCTTTGGAACGACCTCGTTCCAATTTATAACGAATAAGTTATGAGATCGGGAAGTAAGCGTCTCAAATTTGATTCAACACTTAGAAAAATTTTCTGAGTTTAGGGTGCAGCGCCAATAACGCCATCATGCAGTAGCAGGCACCATAAAGGCCATGCCTTGTAAGCAGGTATACCACAGGCGCCATCATGTTTATAGAAGGCGGTAGCATGGCCTTCGACCACGACCGTAAGAAGGTATCAGCAGAGGTGGGCACCAAGAAGAAAGAAGAAGGAGGGTGGCGCCGCAACTCCAACCCGAGAAGAAAAACACTGCAGAGTGGCACTGCAGCGCAAAAAAAAGAGAAGGGAACCGGCGCCGCAGCGCCGGTGCATAGCCAAGCCCAGAGAGGAGCTTTTAATTGCTCAAATCCTGGGGGAAGTGTAACGAAAGTTAATGAACGTGTAGTTCACGTAATGTAACATTTAAACAAGAGAATTAAACCTTTAGTAAAGGTTAAATGAAAAGATTAAATGAGATTAAAAGACAAAGAAAGTAAACGAAATGTTGTTGCGATGAATGATCGGTCTTAGCATACAACGAACGGTATGGCTTCGACATTAAGAAAGAGTAATGAACGTGGGGTTCATGTAATGGATAACGAAAATAGTAAGTAAGATATGATTTGTCAAGAAAGTCATAACGAACGGTAATAAGATTAATAAAAGTCGAATGTGAGTCGAATATAGAATGTTAGAATGAAATGTAATCGTTAAACACTTTAACCAACGTGAAGGTTGAGTGTACGCGAATAGTAAACGGGCAGAACCTACACCCCGTGTATGGTTTGATCGTAGGGTAATGAAGACCAATGATTAAACCTGTAAGCGGTGAAGAATTGAATTAAAGACAAGTACGTTTAACGTAAAGAAGTCGAGTTAATGATTAACTTGAATGATCGTTCTGAGTATACAAAAGACTGTATGACTTAGACGATAAGAATGAATCCTGAGGTATGGCATTTAGTTGCCAGAAAGCCATAAGGAATGAGAAATTGACTTAACGAACATTATAGTTTTAATAGTTCGAATAAGTTAAGATAAGTTTAGGTTGTAGTACAATCTTAATTTTTGATTGTTGACATATGGGAGCTGGGCTAAACAATTCCTTCAGAGAGCGAAGGTATATACGAAACAGGCAACCGATCTAACTCACTGTGAAAGACAATGTAGACGAGACGAGAACTTATTTGTTGGTTGTTTGTGGGAAACCACTCAGGGTACCATATGGACTACTAGCAGAGAAGCGATGTGTGCTGAGTCCTAGAGGAGTAAAAAGAAGAAGATAAGAATGCAAATCATTAAAAATTATGAACGTATGAGTAAGACATCTCCGTATGTCATGAAGCCATAAACCGGTAAAGGAAGTTGTCGCGTAAACTTAGATTGCAAGAACGCGAACCCTAAGAAATAAAGTTAAGTAGACCAATGTGTAAGTCAAGTATATGACTAATTGGTGTATGTGTTATTTCTTATGTATTTTATAGGATTGGAATGAGCGCTTTAAGCGTAAGTCGAAGCTGCATTAACGTAAAGGCAAGTTTCCTAACTTCATTCATATTCTAAATGAATATTGCTAGTTTCTAAAACTTCTCAGCTGTTGAACTTGAGAAGTTCTGTCTATGTGCGAATGTGCGATATTTGTACAAGGTGGTAAAATGTATGAGGCCTTGTGCCACAATTTGAACACTTCGGTGTTTCTATGAGATGAACTGTTCTGTGATTGAACTGTTCAATAAGAGAATGTTCTTTTTATACATGATCCATTATTGTTAAGTTTATGCTAATGATTCTAGGCAGACAGGATGAGTATGAAAAAGGTAGAAGTATGAAAGTATTTCAAAGTGAATGTGACTAATGTTTTAAAATGATAGAAATCGGAATTATTCCTATTATTCAAGCTGCTTCATAACATTTGTTCGGTTATTGAAGTCTTAAAAGAATGTTTAAATTCTTAAAGTTGTTTGTTCAACTGTTATGACTTGCTGGGCAATTGAATGCTCACACTTGCTTTAAATAAAAAACATTTTCAGCGTACGATGTTAGAAGAACTTAAGGATCCTATGAAGATCAAGTTGATCAGTATCCAGAAGAAGTCTCATTCATTAGATAAATGAGAGTGAAGATCAAGTGAAGACTTGTAATATAGAAAGAGAAAATTGAACCATAGATTAGTTAATGAACGGTTATGTATCCTTGGTGGCGGATAAAAGTCACTCGTGTAAGATGTAAAGAATAATGTAATTATCATTATTTGTAATGAAAGAGGTTATAAGGTATTAGAACCTGGGAATTGAGAATGTATGTTGTTATATTTCAGTATATAATGATGTATGTTTGAAAAGAATTGGGACCGTGACGTACGGAATCCGAGTATGAAGATAAACTAGATTTCAGGGCGTTACAGGTGGAAACACTAACAACTCTCAGACGGTCACCGTTAAGCAGTTCAAGGAGCTGGGACCACCGGAGTTTTTGGGAAAGCCAAAACCACTTAAGGCAGAGACATGGGTAAAGCAGATCACCAAGATATTTGTTGTCTTAGGATGGTCCGAGGAGCAAAAAGTTTCCTTTGCCACCTTCATGATGAGAGGAGAGGCAGATTATTGGTGGAAAACGGTAAAACGTACTCAGCCTGCCGCACTAAAGATGTCTTGGGAGAAGTTCCAAGAACTGTTCAACGACAAGTACTTTCTCAAAAGTATTCGTCACATGAAAGAGGTGGAGTTCATCAAGCTGAAGCAAAACAATATGACCGTATCGCAGTACGAGGCTAAATTTGCAAAGTTATCCCAGTTTACATCCCATTTAGTAGATAATGAGGAGAGAATGATGCGAATGTTTCTGTGAGATTTGAAACTCGAAATACGTCAATACCTCATTTTTCACAAACTTTGCTTGTATTTAGATGTTGTAAATAGGGCTCAGTTATTGGAGCGCGATAATGAGTCAACCCAACCAAGAGAGTGTAGCCGACAAATTGATAATACCAGTGGTAGCAGTCATCGAAGCGGTGACAACAAACGTGGAGGGAATCAACATGCCAGAAATGGTAACCACTTCAGTGGTAATCATGGTCAAGACAATAGAAGTAGAAATTTTAAGAAGAGGAGATTCAATAATGCTGGAAAAACGTTAGCACCAGCACCCGTTGTTAAGGAAGGAGAACGACCATCGATCGTATGCTTCAAATGCGGAGGGGAGGGACACATCAGTCCAAACTGCACAATACAATCCAAAGCATGTTATAATTGCGGAAGAGAATATCACCTAGCCCGATTTTGTCGACGTCCCAAAACCAATTAAGCTAAACTTGAATCGACAAATTATTCTTAGGTTAGTAAGCTGAACCGATAATTTAAAGTTTGAAAAACCCCCTAAACTCATGCATAAAAAATAATAATGCGTAAATAAATAAATAAAATAAACTTTGTCTGGTTTAGGTTCTCCTTCAATACACTTATTTTTTAATTTTTTTCAATACACATTTTAGCAATACAAATATTTTTTTAGTGACATTTTTCACGATACAATTATTGTAATTGCGATGATTTTTATTTTATAACTAAATACAATATTTATGTCGCTAAATATATATTTAGAGAAATTAAAAAAATGCACTAGAGGGATCCTAATCCATTTTATTAACTACTACACAGAAGGACATTAAAAAAAAATTACTACGCAAGGGATTGCAATTTCGGATTTCATTCAGCTTTAGTTTATTTTCGCAGTTGTCACATTCAATCGAATGACAAACTAAAATAATTAAATCGTGGTAATCAGCTTCGTCAGTAAAAATTTCATGTTAGCATAATGGAGTGGTAATCTCTTTTTCATTGACATGTAGGATTCTTTCACTTTTAGAATGTAATTTTTTATGGAAAAATTCTAAAAGTTAATTTAAATTATTTTTAAATGTAAAATAAATATGAATTTATTTAATTCATAGCAATATTGTTGCTATAAACTATCTAAACATTATTATTAATTATGGGATTTATTATTATGTAAGTTTAAATAAAATGTGCTATTTTTTTAATTTGAAAATATTTATGTTAACATTTTAACAGTCAATTTTAAAAATACATTTTAAAATGGGATTTATTTATTTTTTTAATAAAAAATGTTGTCTCAAATCAAACTCAACATTTCTATCTCCTCAAATAACTAATCGTTGTTAGGATTCCCTCTATAATTACACATCTTTCAATTTCTCCCGCACATTCAACAACACAAATATTAGTTAATTATTAATAATTAAGTATACAAAAAATATCATGACAAATAATTATATTACTAGTACTGTCAATAAAAGTGGAGTAATATTTATATCTCTATATATGTATAAAAAAAATTAAAAAAAATAAATACATAATAGAAGAGATTCTACTCCGAATAAACCAGCTCTCGTCAACTATTCTTCACCAGCTCATTAATCCTCCCTATTTCAAAATGAGTAATATTACGGACACCAAAATTATATATAAAAAGTTGTGCATATATAATATACAAAAAGAGAGAAAATAAGAAGTGATATCTACAATTGAATATTTTAATTATTTTTATTAATAAATAATACATGAGTCATATTCTTAGTGTATAATTTTTTATGTACGGTTAGTGTACATAGTATTATTCTTTCAAAACACTGTATTTAGAATTTTAGCTGCAGTCTTCTCTCGCAAGATCAAAACAAACCACACATTTCAAGCAACCTACGAGGTCCTATCCAAAAGGTTAAGATGAGATTTTAGCCTTTTACTTGATAGTTTCAAATTGATTATGACTAATTACTTAGAGATTTATCTTTTTCTTCTTTGTTTTTTTTTCTTATTATGGATTTTTATTTTTTCACGAGTCCTGTTATGTATTACGAGAATTTTCTACATGTCGAATTATAAATAGGACGTATATTAATTACCAATTATAGTTATTCGCATAATTCACATTGTCAAAGTAAATATACATTTAACATTACTCCAGAGTCGTTTTTGAGATTTTGGTGGTTTAGGGGAAAAAAATGAAAACGAGACAATTTTGGAATCATTGTCTTCATTAAAAAAATAAATAAATAAATAAAAAGTACAAGTTGTATCCAAAAAAGTGCATTTTCTAATCTTAAAACATAATAGTTTAACTACAACAAAATATATGAGAACTTGACTACAAAGAAAATATATGTGAAGTTCGACTACAACAAAATATATAAGAATGCATTCATTAAAAATACTTCTTCTAGTATTCCTAGAACCAAAATCTTCAATCAAATGTTCAAAAATCCTATATATATATATATATATATATATATATATATATATATATATATATATATATATATATATATATATATATATATATACAAATCCACTTCTCCAACGAATCTGTAAGTAGTGAATTAAGAACGAATTCATTTATAAGCGACAATTTTTTTCGTCATTATATAGCATAGAAAGCCGCGATTTTTATGCTATAATGACGGAAAAAAATCATCATATAAACCGATTGCTATATATATATATATATGGGAGCCCTTTCATAGCAAATGATATTGTTTATATGAGTCTTGTCAACACCCCCTTTTGGACCGTTGATAAATTGAATTGATGGTCACGATTAACTTTTCTATTTGATAAGTTTCTAAGACAAAGTTGTTGTGCCTAATTATTTACCTGCATAAATTTCTATTTTAATAAGTGAGGCCCACGTAAAATTATATTGTCATTATAGTTATAAAAAGTGAATATTTATTATTAAAATAATCCGTAGGAAGAGCTTCTATGGCTTAAACATTTTTTTAAATTTTTTATTTCTCCTACGGTCATGTTCGATACACTGGTGGCATTAAAATAATAAAATAATCCGTAGGAAGAGCTTTCTACCGACTACACATTTTTTTTTTAATTTTTTTTATTTCTCCTACGTAAGATAAATGATATATGGTCAGCATTAAAATAATAAAATAATCCCGTAAGATAAAGTGATGGTAGTAGTATTAAAAATTGAAAAAATAACCTAAGTAAGACAAATACTACTCACTACCGATATTAAAAATTGAAAAAATAACCTATTTAAGACAAACATCACTACCGATATTAAAAAATTGAAAAATGATTTTATTCAAGCAATTCATTGCTAAATGATTCGAACTCGCAACCTCAATCTCCAAACACTCATTATATGACCACCCGAAAGCACCACGGGCCTAGTCATTAATTTCAACCAAGGATATATCTTTATATTAAAACTTCACCATCCCCCAAAATCTATATTCTTGCATTATTATTATATTACGATTTATTATTATTAACAAGTCTATATAATACATATGGGGTTTTCTATTTAGAAATAAGTTAATATCTATATTTATTATTATCCCTTTAATATTTTTTCTTATTTTTGTAATAATATCAATAAAAGGATTATTAATATATTAAAAAAATATCATTCTTTAATAAAATATAAATAATGATTTTATATTCATGTATTACTATTATTATTATATTCATGTATTACTATTATTAAAAATAATATTAATAATAATTTTAATATTAATATAAATAATGTGATTATTAATATTAGTCCTAATAAAAATATCCATACTGATTCAACAAAATAGATAAATTTTTTCGTATTAATAATATGAAGTGGTTTTATGTGATTCAATAATATTCATATTACTAAGTTATGAATTTGAAATCCCATATAGTTCAACCAAATAGACATTCTTATTAATTAATATATACATTAGATAACGTTGGATAAGTTCTATATCTCGGTAGGTCTAAGTAATCTTGTGGATTTCTTGTAGAGCTCCCATGCGACGCAGAACGAAAGATCGTGACATCTTCCAAGGACCACTTCTCTTCAGAAATATTATCATTGGCCCTAACGAAACATTCAACATACTTGCATACAAAATGCCACAATCTCGAGTTGTTGTGTTGTTTTTGGCCGAATCTTTAAGGTCTACTACATAGGGATTACATTTGGGCCACTCACGATCGGATTACCATTTTGCAAACAAAATGGTATCAAATGTACCTGCATGTATAAAGTAGTTGGTTAATAATTTTTTAATATTAAAGGACATTATAAAATTAAAATATTTTAAAACTAAACATACCGCAACTTTAATCTAATTCTCAATTACATTTCATGTAACTTAATATACTTAGTGTCATCAGAAAAGCGGGTCAATTATGGTAACCATACAATCTTCAACTGCGAATAGGAACAAGACAAAATGGCGTTGATTGGTACTACACACCCAAGATGAATATGTATTTGCATTCGTAAAGGTGGACCAACATCTTGGTTAATATACGGATCCCAAAAACTCCATGCAAGATATTCACGTTAGTGCAGAGGCACATAGCCCCCGCCTAAGATGCATGAAGAATGAATTCATGAAACCAAATTGGGACCACCTTTGTATTCCCGCGCGACCGTAGTATTCCTCTCTCGTCTCGTAGCAACAACATATAAGCGTCGATGACATGCTCGAATATCCAACTCCTGTGCCCTAAGGATTGCCTTCGCATTGTGTTCTAATTCATATATAATCGGGCGCGGATGTGATAAAGGATATAAATCCCCTTCTGGTGCCACCACGTTTCCAAACATATGTTTATTTACAAATGTCTCCTTCCAATCTTTAAGTCTTTTGGATAAGGACCCTTTTGGTCCATAAGAGATGTGGTCTCCCGCATCTTGTACCTGATTGAGACCCAAATGTACATTATTATTATATAGCAATAATAATTAAAACCATCACTATTAACATAACTATATATACCTTTTGTGAACTAGATCCCTTGGCGTCAGAAAGTCCCGCAAATAAAGAGTTGGTTGGAATGTAACACTCCTCATAGGTTTGGAAGGTTGGAATGTAACACTCCTCATAGGCTTGGGTGGTGGGAATGGAGCTCTCCTCGATTACTTGTGGGGTGGGTATGTAGCTCTCTTGTACAACATAATCAGTTTGTTTCCCAAGCCCTTCATTGAGTTGTGTGTATTGGGACTGTGGTCCAAAATTTGTGGGACCCCCCTGTCGAGGTATTTGTTTACCTCTTGCTTCGAAGTCGTATAGGGCGTATTGGAAATCCCAATTATTTTTTTGCAGAACCAACTCGGGAGGCAGCTGAGTAAGTACTAAAAATTTATCAAGTAACGACTTTGCACTCTCAACCTGTCATGTAAGATAAACACAAACAAATATTATTAACAATAAATATGAATAAATGTAATATTAAGTATTTACTCCAATACATGATTTATTAAAGAAGAATATAATTTTATACCATTTGAATAAGGTGTTGTTGGTTGTAAATGGCCCGAGGCTCATAACAACTGTCGTGGTCGCTTACTTGTCGAGGTCGGTGGATTTTCCAACGTGTAATTTTCCTATACCAGACCATGTAATCATCTATTGGGACATAATCAGAAATTTTAGTTTGTTGTCCTTCGAGATGATCCATGTATGCCTCCCACATCGAAATATATTCCCCTCTCAAGGCCATGCAATCCTCGACATCAATAAATTCAAACTTTTTCTCCTTCCTAAGGTCACCGTGGTTTTTGGCTGTTGATGGTATGCCTTGCATGAATCCGAACTGTCTCATCACACGATCCGACATCTGAAATTCCACAATATCAAAGTGGATCAAGGGGACCCCACCAGATCCCAACAACCTGCCTTCAAAATTAAATCCACTGATATCATCATCCCACATTATGTAAGGCCGCCAAAACACATCCCACATAGACTTAATATCTAACTCCCCTCGGTAAAATGATAAATGGTGATGGGGATTCTCACGTCTACCAGGGTAACTGTGGGCTCCAAAATAGGACCATGCTAAAGCCCTAGGTAACCATAAGGATGATTGTGGCCAAGGGTTTGGCTTTCCAATACTTACACGCTCATAAGCCCAAATTTGTAACAATGTAACACAACCATTAATGTATTTAACTCATTTCCTAGTAGCGTAGATATAAAGATCTCGTATAAATATGCTAACACACTTTGCGGCCCCAAGAGTAAGTTACACAATCTTTAGCGTTGGCAATAAAAGACATATATCGTGGGTGCACACTATTTCTATTCCTATTAGGGAATAATATTGCCCCACACAACCACAACATATATGCCTTTGTGTGTCGCCCTACAATAATTCAAATTGGTGACAGCAAGGGGACCCGTTAAGGGCTTTCCCACCACCGGTAACCCAAAAATAAAGTGAACATCCTTTAACGTGATTGTTATTTCTCCACAGTTTAAATGAAAAGTATTGGTCTCCGGGCGCCATCTCTCGACTAAGGCAGATATCAGACCAAGATCAGTTTGGTGTACAACACCTTGAAAACTAAATACTCCAAATCCACATTTATCTAAAAGGATTTTTTGTTCTTTTGTCAAAGCCCACTGATTATATTTCTGATCAGTATATTGACTGGAGCCTAGTTTTTCCCTATCTCTCCCATGATATATGTCATCTGATACATGATCTTGTTGATCATGCAGAACACTTGGATCAATTGGCCCATATTCCCAACTATCCATCTTTTACCTAAAAAAATACATCAATTCCATATTAGTATTAAGATGCATGACAAAATGAAGTTGAAAGTAACATGCTGCAAAATGACAGTAATAACAATACACACTAACATGCATTAAAAATTGAACAACATGCATGTAATAATAACATGCATGTATATAATGTAATAATATTAACATGCATTAAAAACTAATAAAAACAGAAATTATTAAAAACAAAAACAATAAGAAGAAAAAAAATAAATTAAAACAATAAGTGAACAATTGAGTAAACTGGAATAAAATAAAAACAATAAATGAAAAATAATAATAAAATAAATACTTATCAATGCATGCTATATTTTGCAAAAAGTTTTTTTTTTTTTTCACGTGAAGAATTTTAAACCCAAGCTTAGCTTTTTTAATTTTTTTTATCTTCTTTTCTCCATTGTATAATGATGACTCAGCAAATTAAAATAAAAAAATAAATAAAAAAGCATCCGGCCGGTACAGCTTCATCCGACTTAACTTATGTAAACAAGACCCGACCAAGATAAATTTGTCCCTCACGACAATTTGGAATAAAAAAAATATTTCGGTATCCCAAACTATCACGCTAAGCAGATTCAAATCGCGACCTCAAGCACCAATCCTCGTATATATGACCACCCGAGCACCACACTTGCCTATTGCTAATTTCTACCAAGGATATATCTTTATAGTAAAACTTCACCATCCCCTAAAATCTATTAATTGGATTTGTTAAAATAGAAATAAGTTAATATCTATATTTATTATTATCCCTTTAATATTTTTTCTTATTTTTGTAAAAATATGTCCAATTAGTCTAATTAATATATTAAAATAAATATCATTCTTTAATAAAATATAAAGTGATCATTATAAATTCAGATTATTTTGTTGTTATTATAAGAAAATAATAACAACAATGTAAACTATTAAAAAATGAACAAATGGAATATCTTACAATAAATAACAATAATAAAATTGTAATAATATCTTACATTAAAATCTTCGGTATCTTCAGAATATAATAAATGGAATCCAGCCGGTTCAACTTGTTGAAGTTTTCATGCATTAAAATCTTCCGAAATACTCCCTCTATACTCTCTGTTATTTTTAGTTTGATCTAGCTTGGCAAGTGAACTTTAGTTTGAACAACATGTGTTCTCAATAGACGTTTAAATAAGCTCATGCAAGTCCGGTACATGAATTATTTTAGGACCAAATTCAAACATTAATACTGTTATGGGTCACAGCTTTTTAGTTTACCGAGCTTGCAGGTGTTCTTTCCCGAGGCGATGTGGCAGAAAAAGTACTTATCAATGCATGCTATGTCATAAAAGTTTTCTTTTTTTTTTTTTTTTTCCCTACTTAAGACAAATTTTAAACAAAGCTTTTTAGCTTTTTTAATTTTTTTTTATCTTCTTTTCTCCATTGTATAATGATGACTCAGCAAATTAAAATAAAAAAATAAATAAAAAGCATCAAATTCCAGACAAACTTCATCCCATTAACTTATGTAAACAAGATCGGTAGAAGATAAATTTCCCTACCGACAATTGGAATAAAAAAAAAATCTAGTATCCCAAACTATTCATTGCTAAAATGATTCAAATCGCGACCTCAAGCACCAATCCCTCATTATATGATGACCCGAGCACCACCGGGCCTATTGCATTTTAATTTACCTTGGATTTGTATATATCTTAAAACAGTCCATTTTCCCCAAATTAAATTTCTCAATGTTTTATTATAATTATTCGATTATTATTATTATTATATTATTATTACGAATTGAGTATAAAGCCGTTCCATATTGTACCGGCTTATGTACTTTTTTATTAGTTTATTACCATTATTATTATTATTATAAAGTCTGTATCTGCTGGTCTTTTTACCTTTAAATATTGTCTAGGAAGCTGCTATTTTCTCAAGTTATCTTCTTTCCATGAACCCGAATTTGTTCTCTGATATTATTTTCTCTTTTCACCTCTACTCATAATTTGTTTCATCTGGTTGCCCACTTTCACTTCAAAAAATCAAGTTGAAGTTCTGATCGAACAAAATTCATCACTATTATTCACAAGTAAGTTTTTCAAAATGTCATATAATACATCTGAATTTGTCAGTGAAGTTGAAAGTAATAAACTCGATATTGTAAAAGACGTTGGTCAATTATTTTGTACGTTGGAAGAGGTTGAATATTTTTATAGATCATATGCTCGCAACAATGGATTTGAGATTAGAATTGCAACTAATCATAAACATGCTAATACGAATGATATCAGATCTAGGCAGTATGTATGTAAGAAAGCCGGTACACCAATTGTTGGCAAGAGTTTACCTGATGATGAAGATAGTAGTAATAAAATAACTAGACAGAGAGACTCGACAGATCTAACAATGTGCAAAGCTAGAATATATGTTGTCCACAATAAGAAAGAAGACAATTAGCGTATTTCTACTGTTGAATTAGAGCACAATCATCACTTAATGACCCCCACCAAAGTAGATTTGATAGAGACACACAGAAATATTACTCATGTTGCAAGAAATTTAATTGACACTTTAAATAAGTCCGGTATTGGTCCTAGTAAGATGATGAATGTTTTGAGAACAATGGGAGGTGGTTTGCAAAATGTTCCTTTCTCTACTGCCAATGTTGAGAATATGGTACGAGATTTAAGGCGTGATTCTACAGATGAAAATGTTGCACAAGCTGCTGTCAATCATTTGAACAAACTTGCATCCGGAAGTGCCAGCAAATTTTTTTTCCGAGTGAAACCCGGTGAAAACAATCGCATAGCTTGTATTTTGTGGGTTGACTCCCGATCAAGGTTTATATATCAACGGTTCGAAGACGTTGTGACATTTGATAGTACATACCAGACAAATAAGTATGGCATGCCGCTTTGTTCCATTTGCCGTGGTCAACCACCATTATCACCTATATTATTTGGATTTGCCTTTATTTAGAGGCAGAGACAGAGGACACTTTCGTTTGGGTATTACAGATATAGCTTGAAGCCATGGACTATAAGGCACCTACAACCATCATCACCGATCAAGACAGAGCCATGAGTAATGCTATTGCTACAGTACTTCCAACTAGTTATCATTTATTGTGTTCTTGGCATATTAGCAATAAATTTCTGAAAAAATCGCATCATGTTTATTACGAGCACCCATCATTCAAAAATGATTTTAACAATTGTGTGTATAACTCATTGTCCATCGAGGAATATGAAGAGCGTTGGCATATTCTGATAAGTTCCTATGAATTGTATACTAATGAATGGCTTGGAAGTTTGTATGATGTACGACAGAAATGGATTCCAGCATTTACAAAGAGATATTTTGCCGCAGGAATGACTACCACTGGAAGAAGCGAGAGCATGAATGCCTTTTTTGATGAGTATGTTAATGCATCAACAGGTATGCTATATTTTGTACTGCAGAATCAAAAGGCTGTAGAAAGACAGTTTATCAGGGAGAGGATGGCCGACTACATAACAAAACATCGTAAAAGGATTATGCTACTCGGTTCATCTTTAGAAGTTCATGCTGCACAAGTGTACACAAAAGAGATGTTTAGACGTTTCCAACGTCAATTCGTCGATTCCATGAAATACAATGTTCATAAAATTAGTGAGTTGTGTGTCACTGATACTAAGGTTTATGCAATGTATAATGAAGATGCAACTGAAAGTGGTGGAAGATATAAAGAAGTTGTCAAAAATCGACAACTGGGATAGGTAACATGTAACTGCCAAATGTTTTCTCACTCTGGTGAATTATGCAGGCACATCTTGAGATATTTCATAACAAAGAGTATTTCATAAATACCGACCGACATAATCCTTCATCAGTGGACAAGAGACGCGAACAAAAGCAATGGTGAAGACTTACTCTTTAACTCCACATCTGCTGACTTCGAACAAAATCAAGCAATGCGCTATAATCATTTGATGGGTGATTACCAGGAGTTAGCGAGCAAAGCGGCTTGCTCAGTCCGAGGTTACAAAATTGTTCTTAAACTGAATGCACGAGGAAAAGAGTTGGTTGACCAGTATGATCCGGATGAGAATATTACTGAACTGGCAGATGACGACATTGATTGAACAGTTGGAGATCCAAATCATGATATGGGATACGATAATGACGATGAAGATGCAGAGGTGGAAGAAGAAGAAGAGTTTTTGCCGCCTAATATTTCTCAAACAAAGGGCCGCAAAAAACAATCTAGATTCAAGAGTGCACTCGAGAAAATCATTCCTTCTAAGACTCATCGAAAATGTGCAATTTGTGGCTTTGAAACCGACCACGATAAGTCGTGAAATCACTATCGAGTGCTAGGGATTCCTGAGCCAAAAAAAATAGGGCGTCTATTGTATTAATCATTCTATGTTTTTTTTATTTTATGAAAATGAACATGTAATATGTACTATTCCTCTTAATGTTATGCAGTACTAGTATTGGTATAATCTGTACTTCTAATATTGATAATCACATTATTATTATTATTATTATAATACTTCACTATTTTTATAAATTCGATAATCACATTATTATTATACTTCACTAGTTTTATTAATAATAAAATCATTTCTTAATAATAAAATCATTGCTTAATATATAAAATCATTACTAATAATCATTGCTTAATAAATATAGATATTAACTTATTTCTAAATAGAAAACCCCCATATGTATTATATAGACTTATTAATAATAATAAATCGTAATATGATAATAATGCAAGAATATAGATTTTGGGGATGGTGAAGTTTTAATATAAAGATATATCCTTGGTTGAAATTAATGAAACTAGGTTCGTGGTGCTTCTGGGTGGTCATATGAATGAGTGTTTAGAGTTTGAGGTCATGAAGTTCGAATCATTTAGAAATGAATTGCTTGAATAAAATTATTTTTTCAATTTTTAATACCAACCAGATCAAATTGCACTCTATTTAATTATTTTATTATTTTAATGCAGTCAGATCAAATTGCATCTGGTAGGAGAAATAAAAAAAAAAATGTGTGGGTAGAAGCTCTTCCCACGGATTATTTTATTATTTTAATGCCGGTAGATCAAATTGCACTCTACGGAGAAATAAAAAAATTTAAAAAATGTGTAGCGGTAGGTAGAAGCTCTTCCAAATAGGATTATTTTTAATAATAAATATTCACTTTTTATAACTATCTCGACAATATAATTTTACGTGGGCCTCACTTATTAAAAAAGAAGCTTAGCAGACAGTAAATAATTAGGCACAACAACTTTGTGCTTACATTATCAAATAGAAAATTTAATCGTGACCATCAATTCAATTTATCAACGGTCCAAAAAGGGGTGTCAGACAAGACTCATAAGAACCTAAAATTTGCTATGGAAGGGCTCTATATATATATATATATATATATATATATATATATATATATAATTGGGGCCCCTCTCGACGGGGGCCCAGGACAATCGAATTCTCCGTCGTCTGCGTGCTCAACTCGCATTACTCTTATAATTATTTTAAGAATATTTAACCGCTTAAATGACACTTATTAATCTGATACTATAATTTTTGCTATCAATATTTAACCGTCTAATGGGAGGTTTGCTGTCGAACTAATTTAATTCCATATGTTGGAATTGAAGATTAAACTAAAGATGATAACTTCTTTCAAGGGTAAAGCTCTTGCTAATGTGAATCAAATTAAGCTAGGATTTGGAGGTTACTCGTAGGAATATTATTTTGGCACTGAAATTAGAAAGGTTATTATATACTTTAATCTTTTTACCATATATGTTAACGCCAAGATCTTCTGCCACATCCCAATCACGTAAGACGCTATGATCCTGTACAATAAACACGATCAACACCAAAAGCTCAGCAAACCTTGACCATTCTGGGATAGCTTTCAAAGTGAAAGTCAGTACAGACGATCATAAGGTTAACAATAGAGGATAAAATATCTAGTGTATTGAGAGAGAGATAAAATTCTCAGTTACCTGTTCCTGGATGACTTCTTTGCTAACATATAATCTCATTCTTGTTTCTGTACACCACCCATCGCTATCTTACACCAATCCCTCGATCCCGATGGTCTCAAATTGATCGTGATTGCATCTGACTCACCACTACCTCCGGTCCTTTGTTTTCCACCACCAAATCGACTATCATCCCATCCACATTAATGCATGGCAGAGATAACAGTCAAATATTATCTCTTTTCATCATTACCGGCAAAGTTGAAGATATTTAATTAATTGATGGTCCACGGTTTTGACTCAACCGGCCAAGCCCAATAGAGATAACCCAAAAGGTTAACTAAATAATTCGGCCCAATCCATTTGGCCCAATAGGTGAAATATCATGGCCCAACATTGCCCCTAGTTTTTTATTAAACAGGATGTTTAATAGAAAACTATAAACGGTCCATGATATGAAGAACTTGATAGGATTAAAAGAGGCCCAAACTAAAACTCATCAAGGCCCAAACGGTAAAGAATTAAAATAATAAGATAAACTAAAACTAGAAGTCCAACGGAAAGGCCCAACCCGGTTAATATCTAAAGCTTGAATCGGACGCTACCCATTCCAATTCTGCATCATTACCAGCATTTAATTAGCCGCCATCGAGCTCTGTGAAACTGTCATAAACGTTCATATAAAAACTCCTTTTACCCCCAATTTGAAATTTTTACCTGCTAATTTGAACTATCAGACTTTTGAGCTCTCTTCTTCTCTCTCGAACTCTTCTCCTTTCTGCAAATCGCTAAAAATGGCTTCTCAAGATTCCGATCAAGTTTCTCCCATCCTTGTAACTCCTATCAGCACTGTTCCACCGAATCCTAGCCCTAACAAAGAGGCTTCGAGTTCAAACCCTAAAACTGCAACTCCTACTAAGAAGGCCCCACTTCCAAAACCTCTACCTACTCCTTCTGAACTCTTCAGGAGTAAGGAACGCTATTCCCATGCCAATACTCCTTCCACTATTACAGAGGTTGAGTTACGAAGGATTAGGGCTCGATATCAAATTCCAGATACCCATCAAGCGAGGGGTCCAAGGCCTGAGGAGAAAATGTACCAGCGGCCGGAAGGTTGGACGGCCGTACCAGTGACTCTACTCGAGAAGGGGGTTCAATTCTCTCTACACATTTTCTTGGTTACCCTCCTAGGGTTTATCGGCGTTGGGTTAGCCCAATTGGTGCCGAACTCATACATTCACATCCCAGCCTTCATCGCATTCTGCCATGAAGTTGGAGTTGAACCCACTCTCGACTTCTTCTTCACCGTTTAAAAAAATTGGTCAATCCCGAAAAAAGGGATTTAAAGCTATAATCAAGCAGTCACCGAAGGCAGGTGAAAAATTTGACAGGCGTTCCTTGGTCTCCATTCCTTCTAGCAACAAGGGATGTCACAAAGGGTGGTTCTTCATCAAGGGACCAGAAATTGTCTCCTTGCCGAACTGGGCCACTGATGAAAAAGTCTTTGCCGACTTTGGAGATATCCCTGAAGAACGCGTGGCTGAAATGATAGAACTCTTTGATAATTTCCTAAAGGAGGAGTGGAACTATGGACTCCTTTCCAAGTAAGCATGGTTTTACAACCACAAATGTAAGTATTGAACTGTATTCTACTTGATTTCTTGGAATTTTGGATAATATCGATTCTGATGTGTGATTTTCTGCCTTTTGCAGTATCTTTGATTAAGCCAACATCTTCGGATGTAAGAGACTTGGAAGATTTCCTATCTGGAAAGTCTACGAAAGATGATGAACCTCCCCTGTTGGAAGCTCCCCCTGAAAATAATCCAATCCCTAAAATACCAACTGTTGAACGTCTAATAAATGATCAAGAAGCTGACGACATTCAACCACCCGAAGAATCCCTCCGACCCCGTCGAAAAAAGAGAGCCACTCAAAAACCCAGATCCACTCAGGTAGAAGCAGATTTTGAACCTACCCCAGATCCGTCATCGACCACTCATCCAGCACCAACCAGAAGTAGTCTGCTTGATATGCCTTTAAACGAACAGACTCGAGTCCTTCGTGTCAAGAAGCTGAGAACTAAGATTACTCCACTAACTACCGAGGAACTCCAGGTGCCATCTTCTTCAGCCAATCTTCCCCCAGTAGTCCCTGTGGAGATACAGGCTTCTAATGATGAGGAACAAATTGAACCCGTTCCAGCACTATCCCAAAAAAGAAAACAACCAACTGACAGTCACCCAAGTCCAGCATCTGCTCCATCACCACTTCTAGAACCCATTCCAGTTCGATCTCCATCCCCCAAAAATATATATACGGATCCATCGCCAACCCATGATCAACCTATGCACTCTCCCTCAAAGCCTTTATCTTATGAATTTCAGAATGAGGCTAGGGCATCGCCAACCTTATGGCCCCAGTTCAATGCCAACTTCCCATTCCAATTGTTTGATGTTTTTATTCGAGATATTGATGATCATTGATTTGGCAACAGCTCAATCAGAGATCTGATCGACCAGGGCATGAGCTATCAAGCAAAGGTAAACAACTTTCCCAAGTTCTGAGGTGTAGATGCTTCGACTTCCTTGAGGACAAAATCTCCCACATCAAATCTACGAAGCTTTACCCCCTTATTGTAATGCTTAGCCACTCTTCGCTGATAGGCTGCCAATCTGATCAAAGCTGTTTCCCTGACTTCTTCCAGTAGATCCATGTTGACCTTCAGCCCTTCATCATTGTAGATCTCCTTAAACTAACTGACCCGAAGACTTGGAGATCCAATTTTAACTGGGACTAAGGCATCAGTACCATAGGCCAGTCTGAAAGGTGAATCCCCTGTTGTAGTCCTCGGTGTAGTTGGTAAGCCCATAATAATCGAAACTCCTCCTCCGCCATCTTCCTTTAGCTTCATCCAATCCACGCTTGATCCCATTCAAGTTGAGCGTTTATTGGTCACCTCGACCGCCTGATTCGATCGTGGATGAGCTCATCAAGTCTTTATGTCCGAACCCCCGACTCCTTCAAAAATGCTTCAAACTTCGATCCCACGAACTGGCGTCCGTTGTCCGATATCACCACCTTAGGAATTCCGAAACGAAACACTACTGACTCCTTAATGAATTTCAAGCATTCTTGTTCCGTTATCAACCTCAGTGGCTTCTCTTCTACCCATTTGGTCATATAATTAATGGCGACTATAACAAAACTGACCTGACCTTTATCTTTCGGCAATGGACCCAGTACATCTACCCCCCAGACAGCAAAGGGTATAAAAGATAAGATCGAGTATAGCTCTTCTGGTGGCTGATGTGGGATCGGACTGTTGAGCTGGCACTTCTCGCACTTCTTTACGTACTCTGTAGCTTCCTTGAAGATTGTAGGCCAGTAGTACCCCTGACGAAGTACTTTGTAGGCTAATGACTTGGCAGCCATATGGTCGCCACAGATGCCTTCATGAACTTCCCGAAGAGCATATTCAGCTTCGGATGGAATCAAACACTTCAACAACGGAGACGAAAAAGCCCTTCGATAAAGATCTCCATCAATAAGAATAAAATTGGCACTCTTGTACTTAACTTTCTTGGCCAACATCTGATCCGAAGGAAGGACGCCATCTGCCAGATATTCTAGATACGGGGTCATCCAACAGTTAGAACGTTCAATGCACATCACCACCTCATGCTGGATACTAGGCTACTGCAGAATCTCTAAGTAAACTGAACCATTAAAGTTATTAGCATCCATAGTAGCCAGCTTCGACAGTGCATCGACAATAGAATTGTCATTACGCTCTACACCCTAAAACTCATAGGAGATGAAATACTGAAGCCGATCTTTCAATTCTGCCAAATACTTGTTCATTCTCGAACCTCGAGCTTCATACTCCCCAGAAACTTGCTTGACGACCAGCAGAGAGTCACTATAAATGATAAACTTCTGAACTTCCAGACTCTTCGCTAGTCGAACTCCTGCTAATACCACCTCATACTCTGCCTCATTGTTCATTGCTCTGAACCCAAATATGATGGCCTGTTGCACTTTGAATCCCTTGGACTCGTCAAGATAATCCCTGCTCCACTGACGTCTGAAGTAGAAGACCCATCTGCATACAGCGTCCACGAATTCTGACTGTGCTGAAGTACTATAACTGCTCGATCGGTCACTTTAGCTTCTACCAAATCTTCATCAGCTTCAGAAAACGAGCATTCCACCATAAAATCAGCCAAAGATTGACCCTTTATAGCAGTTCGGGGATGATATTCAATAAAAAATGAGACAATTCCATTGTCCAAACAGCCATCCTCCCCGATACTTCAGGCTTGCTCATTACCTTCTTCAAAGGCTGATCCGTATAAACCACCAAGAGTCGACCTTGAAAATACTGCCTGAGCTTTCGACTAGCTATCATCAAAGCAAAGGCAAATTTCTCAATATTCGGGTACCTAGTTTCAGCATCCCTTAGAACATGACTGACATAATAAATTGGATGCTGCTTTCCCCCCACTTCTTGAACCAACACTGCTCCTAATGCCAACGAACTAGCTGCCAGATACAAGTATAGTGGCTCAGCAGGAACTAGCTTTACCAATAAAGGAGCCAAAGACAAGTACGCCTTTATCCCCTGGAAGGCGTCTTCACACTCTGAAGTCCACTGAAACGTCTTTGCATTCTTCGGCCCTTTTAGCGTGTCGAACAACGGCAAACATCTTTCTGCCGATTTGGACATGAATCTCCTCAAGGCTGCATTCCTCCCCGTTAGCCGTTGAACATCTTTAAATGACTGAGGAGTCTTCATATTCAGAATAGCCTGGATCTTCTCTGGATTGGCTTTGATACCCCTCTAACTGACCAGATAGCCCAGGAACTTCCCTGCACCGAGCCCGAAGGTGCATTTAGTGGGAGTTAACCTTAAGTTGTGATGACGAACCATCTGAAAGCATTCTTCTAGATCATCCAAGTGCTTCTGAACGATCATGCTCTTCACTATCATGTCATCCACATACACCTCCATATTTCTCCCCAACTATTTCTGAAAGACGAAGTTCATCATTCTCTGATAGGTAGCTCCATCATTTATAAAGCCAAATGTCATCTTCTTGTAGGCATACACCAAACGGTGCGTGATGAATGTTGTCTTCAGAATGTCTTCTTTACACATAGAGATCTGGTGATAACCTGAAAAAACATCCATAAAGCTTAGTAGTACATACCCCAAAGTCGCATCAATGAGCTGATCGATGTTAAGAAGAGGATAGAAGTCCTTCGGGCAAGCTTTATTCAGATCCGTATAATCAATGCAAACTCGCCACTTCCCATTCTGCTTCTGCACCAGTACCACATTAGCCATCCACTCTGGGTAGTTTATCTCAAAGATGAAGTCTGCAACAAGCAACTTTGCAATCTCATCATCGATGATCCTCTGACGCTCAGGTGCAAAAATCCGTCTTTTCTGCCGAACTGGCTTCTTCGATGGGTCGACATCCAATCGATGCTCTGCAATCTTTCGGCTGACTCCGGGCATATCCTTGGGCTCCCATACGAAGATGTCTGCATAACAGCGAAGAAGTTCGATAAGGTTTGTCCGGAGAGGTTCCGGCAGACCCGAACCTATCTTCACCATTTTATCCCTCTTGTCGGGAATTAACTCGAACTCCTCCATTTCTCCAGCTGGCATGACTAATGGCTCCGAACTGCTTTCGGTAAATGGCTCAATCTCTATCGCCATAGTCTGCTTCTGCTTGTTGATCCCCACCCTCGAAGCAATTACGACATTCTGATAACAGCGTCTGGCCAGATCCAAATCTCCTGCTACCTCTCCAACTCCATGTGCTGTTGGGAACTTGATTTTAAAATGAGGAATGGAAGTCACAGATTGTAGGGCTGTCAAAGTAGGTCTACCCAGTATGGCATTGTAAGCCGAATCTACATGCACAACAT
Source organism: Panax ginseng (assembly GCA_020205605.1). Lineage (NCBI taxonomy): Eukaryota > Viridiplantae > Streptophyta > Magnoliopsida > Apiales > Araliaceae > Panax > Panax ginseng. Next base: position 44,270,973 of record CM035131.1, read on the forward strand.
AAAATTTACATGTTATTTCTACCTCCTGGGGAGTGGTGTCGAAGATTACTAGTAGCACAATAGTGCCTGCAACTTTAACTAGATCATTGCTAAATCCATATAAGGGGGCCTCCAGCCCAACCTCCATCTTTCGCCCATCTAGATGCATCCTCTGATAAGCATGGGCATAAAGAATGTCAACAGAGGACCCGTTGTCGATCATCATCCGCTTCATATCTACAGAACCCACTTGTGCAGTTATCACCAATGCTACTTCATAGGGTTCGATGGGCTCTAAAGGATAATCTTTATCAGTGAAGGATATGACTGTCCCTGGAAACGGTCTGTCGGTCTTCAGGAGAACACCCGCCACGGACATAACTGAATCCAGATACCCCCTCCTCTTCTTCCCTACCAATTTACCTGTTGTCCCACCGGTAATTACATCACCGACGTGCCATGGTGGCTGATTTAGAGCAGGTTGCACAGGTGGAACCGGTTGAACCACTTGAACAGTATGGTCATCATTCTGCTGTTCTTGCTGATGATCCCTTCCGGCCACATACTGGACCAACACACCATTTTGAACCTTCCTTTCCACAAAGTCCTTCAGACTACAACATTCATTGGTGTCGTGACCTGTGGCTTGATGATAACCACAGAACTTCCGAGTATTGCCATGTCCGGGCTTAATGTTATCATGAGGTGGTTCAAAGTACGGTTGTCTCCTGATCTGATCCAAAATTACAGCCCTATCCGTATTCAGTATGGTGTAAACCCTATTCACCTTCTGGGTAGGAGCAGGTGGGCGACTGCTTCTTTATTGCCAGTTGTTGTTGTACTTCTTCGAACTGCCCTCCGGCCGATCATTATTTTCCCCCCCCCCCTTCCTTTGATCGCCTTCAGTTTTGGCATTTGCCTCTTTCATTTGGTCCAAAGAAGGACGCTTCAAGCTATTTATAGCTTCCTCCACCATAATATAGCCTTCAGCTTTATCAAAAGCTTCGGCTAAACTCTTCGGATGGTGAAACATCAGCTTCTTCACCAACTTCTCAGATTTCACCAAATCCAATCCATTCTGAAACAAACCAACAGCCTGAAGGTCATTAAGATCGGTAACTTGGCCAATCGCTTCCCTGAAGCGCTTCACATACTGACCCAAAGACTCATTCGAAAACTGTCGGACCTGTGCCAAAGAACCCGTAGGCTTTCCCCTCCTTTAGTTTCTCCCAAAACGGGCATGAAATTTATCACATAGCCCAAACCAAGATGACACTGAATCCATAGGCAAAGTCCTCATCCACTACCTCGCATCCTTTCTCAACGTCGTCACAAAGGTATTACACTTGGCAGCGTTAGTGAAATCATAGTTGTGAGAATCCGAATTTTTTGAAATGAAAGTATTCAATTTTCTTATAATTATTCTATTTAGTAAATGGTTAAATTGATAAAAAGTTAAAGTTAAGGTTGATATGTGAAATTTTATTCAAAGTAAGCAAGTTGTCATAAAATAATCGGTGATAAAAGTACAGTAATACGCGTGGTTGCACAGTAGCAAACGATATTGATTATTGATGCTTACGTGAGAAGTCACTCAGTTTTATCCAATTATTATTACAATATTTAATATTATTAAATCAATAATTGAGAGGATAAGTTATTCATATTATTATTTGCATAATTAACAATGTCTAGAAGTTCTGTCAAAGAGAGGTTTGGTCACCTAATTGTGCGCCAATAAGGAGAAATCCTTATCGAAAAACTCCCTCTTTCTTGGGAACGATCTGGTTGTTAATATTGCGAGTTATAATAATAATGAATAAAGGTTATTAAAAATTGAATTTGAGTTCAGAGTTGAATTTGGAGACGCAGATGTGATATTTGAGTCCAGAATGATGAAATTAGTAAAAATAGACTATAAACACAAAATTTATCGGGGTTGACTTTTTGGTCAAAAAGTCAACAGTTGACTTTTTCGGAAAAAGTCAAACTTTAAAAATTCAAAAAATGAAATTTTTGATAAAAATATTTTCATTGTGTTGGAATTATTAATGTTGGTGGAAATCGATAATTATTTCGATAATAATTGATGTCTGGAGATTATATTGACCAATCGGGTAATTAATCGGATAAATGAGCAATTATTTGCTATTAATTCACATGCTTATAACTATATGTTCACATGTGTGTACTATTGATTCACATGATTTACTATTAGGGGAGTTGGTGCAAGATTGATAATACTTGCATGACTAAATTAAAAATGGAGGTATAGATGAAGGTACTATACTATAATTAATTTTTTCAAATGTTTAGAACTATTCATTCACATGATTTACTATTGATTAACATGATTTACTATTAGGGGAGGTGGTGCAAGTTTGATAATACTTGCAGAACTAAATTAAAAATGAAGAAAAAGAGGAAGGTATTATACTGTAATATTTCGAGCCCCAAAATGTGCAATTATCGAAACTATATTTTCCTATAAATAGAAGCTCATTCCTTCATTATTTTTCACCAATTCACTAAAGCTATAGAGCAATTATTATTAAGAGAAATTATAGAGAAAGAAGAAGAGAAGTCTGCTACCTCACTATTCCAAAGATCCGCTTTTCTTTAAGGTAAGGGTATTATTTTTTCAGTATTCATGAAGAGAGCTTACATTATTCCATTCTTTATTATTATATTGAATAACTTTGCCTATGCACAAGCACCGCATACATGGTGAAATTCTTCTATTATTTCATTCTTTATTATTATGTTGGAATAACCTGTCTATGCGAAGTACCACATATATGGTGAAATTCTTCTGTTATTCCATTCTTTATTATTCTATTGGAATATCCTATCAAATCGCTTACATGGGACACGTATTTGAATTTGACCGTTCCATTATTTATTATTCATTGGAATAACTTTTTTTTGTGCGTTTATCGCATGCTCAGTAAATTCTTACCGTTATTCCATTCTTTATTATTTTGTTGGAATAACTTTGCTCTATGTGTATTATCAGTATGCATGGTGAATGATCCTTCGTATTCATTCTTTATTAAATTGTGGAAATGATCCATCTACGTGGATTACCGCATGGCGGTGAAAATCCATTTGCGATTTCAGTATATTCTATTATACTGTATGAGATATCATTTCTTTTGTACTCGCCATGGAATATCACTTTCTTTGGTATTTTTTATGAGTTACTATTCACAGATTACTATTCACCGGGTTACTATTCACTCTAGTATTATTCACTCGGGTATTCGGGGTACTTTTTGTGCCAGAGTACTATTCACGAGTTACTATTCATGGGTTACTATTCACCCAATTACTATTCACTCTAGTATCATTCACTCGAGTATTCGGGACATTTTTCATGTCGGGGTACTATTCACGGGCTACTATTCTCGAAGTACTATTCACGGGGTACTATTCACCCAAAAAATATATATCTTTTCTGTCCAAATTATTTTTCGTACATGAATATTATTCTTGAATTTTACTCTACAAAGTAGTATCATGTTGACAATTTGGACGTTATTGATTTCTGGATAAATTAAATTATAAATCTTTAAAATTTATCCTTGAACTTGTTTTATTGAATTATTATGTCATTGTCATTATCCTCATGCTTATATTGTGATGAAAGTCATCTTTGGCTTACGTGCATAGATGGACTGTTGATTATTGGTTTTACAGTTGTATATTTTTAGCTTACGTGCAAAGATGGACTGTTGATTATTGGTTTTATAGTTGTATATCTTTAGCTTACGTGAAAAGATGGACAGGTGTATGACATGATCATAACCACTGGTGATAATAACGAATATCCTTGGCCCGTAGTGCATGGATAATTCGATGATGTGATTGGCAGGATCATGACCATTAGTTAACAGTTAAATGTCTTTGGCCGTAGTGCACTGACATACAATTTATTGGTATAATCATGACCATTGATTTTATAGTTGAATATCTTTGGCATGTAGTGCAAAGGTAGACAACTGATTGGTATGATCATTGTTATTACATTTGAATATCTTTAGCCTTTGGGGTAAGGATATTGAGTAAACGTTCTATTAAGCCTTTGTGGCAAGGAGAAACTGTTGATTTACATGATTATAAATATGAATTGTGGATTTAACTATAATCTTTGGTGGTTTAGGTAAAGACAGGAGATGATAGTTCTTTTTGTCTTGGGTATAACAAATAACTGTTGTTGAGTATTACAGAAATAAAATATTAACGATGAACTTTTAATCTAGAAGAGATAGTAGACATTATGTTCTACTTGACTCTTTTAATGGATTGCTTATTCTGCTGCAGTTGTTGATCTAAAACTTGTTGTCTATTGTATTCTATCAGTTGTTATACTGTTGAAGGCTAAGGATAATTTATTCTACATTATCTTAGTCATAATATTTCTTACTTGGCTAGTTGAGCTCACCCTTTTCTTTCATTATTCTCTTCAGGAAATGAGAATATAGCTGGGACGAGTCGGGGAATGGAGTGACGGTCCAGATAGTTGTTTTAGTAGTCCTCCCTATTCTGTGAAATAGTATGACAGTAAATGTAATGAGGACTCCATTGAGAGTGGATATTGTCTAGAAGGCAATATCTTGTTTAAACTCTCAGCTATGTTTTCTCATATCTTACCCGACAGTTGTATAATTAAGTTTGTAGTTGAGTTACATTTCCATGTATATCATGCGACTCAAGATGGGTGATGTATACATTTTTGGGGCGTCACGGTTGGTATCAAAGCTTAGGATATGATCCCTAAATGAGATGTGAGACAAGAACTAGGAGGGAGAGGCAGGGAATTCCTTCGCTAGTATGACCTACCTAAGTTTATTTGGTATTTAATTGGTCGGTCGGAGTATAGGGATAATATGTGATATGTCAATTAACCCCTATTTTGAAACTATATTCTAGAATGATATCTGAAATACAAGAGATGAGAAATGGTAAAATCATGATAGAGAGGAAATAACTGGGAAGGTACAATCCAAAAAGAAATTAAGGTATTATCATCTCTTCGAATACCAGGTACGTACGTAAATTTTGAGGGCGATATTTCATAAGGAGGGGAGATTGTGAGACCCCGAATTTTATGAAATGAAAGTATTCAATTTTCTTATAATTATTCTATTTAGTAAATGGTTAAATTGATAAAAAGTTAAAGTTAAGGGTGATATGTGAAATTTTTTTCAAAGTAAGCAAGTTGTCATAAAATAATCGGTGATAAAAGTATGCGAATCTGGCGTGGTTACAAGAGTAGCACGATATTGATTATTGATGTTTGCGTGAGAAGTCACTCAGATTTTATTCAATTATTGTTACAATATTTAATATTATTAAATCAATAATTGAGATGATAAGTTATTCATATTATTATTTGCATAATTAACAATGTCTAGAAGTTTTGTCGAGGAGAGGTTTGGTCATCTAATCATGCTACCAATAAGGAGAAATCCTTATCGTAAAGCCCCTCTTTCTTGGGAGCGATCCGGTTGTTAATATTCATGAGTTATAATAATAATGAATAAATGTTATTAAAAATCGAATTTGAGTTCAGAATTGAATTTGGAGACGCAGACGTGATATTTGAGTCCGGAATGATGAAATTAGTAAAAATAGGCTATAAACACAAAATTTACCGGGGTTGACTTTTTGGTTAAAAAGTCAACAGTTGACTTTTTCAAAAAAGTCAAACTTTGAAAATTCAAAAATGAAATTGTTGATAAAAATATTTTCATTATGTTGGGATTATTAGTGTTGGTGGAAATCGATAATTATTTTGATAATAATTGATGTCTAGAGATTATATTGACCAATCGGGTAATTAATCAGATAAATGAGCAATTATTTGCTATTAATTCACATGCTTATAACTATGTGTTCACATGTGTGTACTATTGATTCACATGATTTACTATTAGGGGAGTTGGTGCAAGATTGATAATACTTGCATGACTAAATTAAAAATGGAGGTATAGATGAAGGTACTATACTATAATTAATTTTTTCACATGTTTAGAACTATTCATTCACATGATTTACTATTGATTAACATGATTTACTATTAGGGGAGGTGGTGCAAGTTTGATAATACTTGCAGGACTAAATTAAAATTTAAGAAAAAGAGAAAGGTATTATACTATAATATTTTGAGCCCCAAAACGTGCAATTATCGAAACTATATTTTCCTATAAATAGAAGCTCATTCCTTCATTATTTTTCACCAATTCACTAAAGCTATAGAGCAATTATTATAAAGAGAAATTATAGAGAGAAAGAAGAAGAGAAGTCTGCTACTTCACTATTCCAGTATCCAATTTTCTTCTAAGGTAAGGGGTATTATTTCTTTCGTATTCATGAAGAGAGCTTCTGTTATTCCATTCTTATTATTATGTTGGAATAACTTGCTCTACGCTAATACCGCATACATGATGAAATTCTTACGTTATTCCATTCTTTATTATTATGTTGGAATAACTTGTCTATCACAAGCACCGCATACATGGTGAAATTCTTTCGTTATTCCATTATTTATTATTACATTTGGAATATCATCGTATGCGTGTGGATTACGCATGACCTAGTTCTATTCTTTATTATTCTATTGGAATATCATATGCGTAAGTATTACGCATGACTGGATTCTATTATTTATTATTACATTGGAATACCACATGCATGCGATTACATCACATGCACGTAAATTCTTACGTTATTCTATTCTTTATTATTACGTTGGAATAACTCTGTCTATGTGGATTACAGAAGCATGGTGAATGATACTTGTATTCATTCTTTATTAAATTATGGAAATGATCATCTCACGTGGATTCTTTGCATGGCGGGTGAAAATCCATTCATAGGTTTCAGTATATTCTATTATACTCGTATGAGATATCATTTCTTTTGTACTCGTCATGGAATATCATTTTCTTTGGTATTTTTTTACGAGTTACTATTCATGGGTTACTATTCACCCGGTTGTTATTCACTCTAGTATTATTCACTCGGGTATTCGGGGCACTTTTCGTGTCGAAGTACTATTCACGAGTTACTATTCATAGATTACTATTCACTCGATTACTATTCACTCTAGTATCATTCACTCGGGTATTCGGGACACTTTTCATGTTGGGGTACTATTCACGGGGTACAATTCCTGAAGTACTATTCACGGGGTACTATTCAACCGAAAAATATATTTCTTTTCTGTCCAAATTATTTTTGGTACGTGAATATTATTCTTGAATTTTACTCTACAAAGCAGTATCATGTTGACAATTTGGACGTTATTGATTTCTGGATAAATTAAATTATAAATCTTTAAAATTTATCCTTGAACTTGTTTTATTGAATTATTATGTCATTGTCATCATCCTCATGCTTATATTGTGATGAAAGTCATCTTTGGCTTACGTGCATAGATGGACTGTTGATTATTGGTTTTACAGTTGTATATTTTTGGCTTACGTGCAAAGATGGACTATTGATTATTGGTTTTATAGTTGAATATCTTTGGCTTACGTGCAAAGATGGACATGTGTATGACATGATCATAACCACTGGTGATAATAATGAATATCTTTGACCCGTAGTGCATGGATAATTCGATGATGTGATTGGCAGGATCATGACCATTAGTTAACAGTTGAATGTCTTTAGTCGTAGTGCACTGACAAACAATTGATTGGTATGATCATGATCATTGGTTTTATAGTTGAATATCTCTGGCCCGTAGTGCAAAGGTAGACAACTGATTGGTATGATTATTGTTATTACATTTGAATATCTTTAGCCTTTGGGGTAAGGATATTGAGTAAACGTTCTATTAAGCCTTTGTGGCAAGGAGAAACTGTTGATTTACGTGATTATAAATATGAATTGTGGATTTAACTATAATCTTTGGTGGTTTAGGTAAAGACAGGAGATGATAGTTCTTTTTGTCTTGGGTATAACAAAGAACTGTTGTTGAGTATTACAGAAATAAAATATTAACGATGGACTTTTAATCTAGAAGAGATAGTAGACATTATGTTCTACTTGACTCTTTTAATGGATTGCTTATTCTGCTGCAGTTGTTGATCTAAAACTTATTGTCTATTGTATTCTATCAGTTGTTATACTGTTGAAGGCTAAGGATAATTTATTCTGCATTATCTTAGTCATAATATTTCTTACTGGGCTAGTTGAGCTCACCCTTTTCTTTCATTATTCTCTTCAGGAAATGAAAATATAGCTGAGACGAGTCGGGGAATGGAGTGACGGTCCAGATGGTTGTTTAAGTAGTCCTCACTATTCTGTGAAATAGTGTGATAATAAATGTAATGAGGACTCCATTGAGAGTGGATATTGTCTAGAAGGCAATATTCTTGTTTAAACTCTCAGCTATATTTTGTTGTATCTTACCCGACAGTTGTATAATTAAGTTTGTAGTTGAGTTCTGTTCCATGTATCTGGAGACTTAAGATGGGTGATGTATACTTGTTTTGAGGGTGTCACAATAGTAATCCATCAGCCTATCAAACGCTTGGCTATGGTCATAGGGATCTCCAGACCCATCGTAACTCTCCATGTGAGGCAACTTCTTGGTGATATCTGCCTTCTCCGTAAGAATATCCCGAGGAAAAAGGAGATGCCTTCTTTTCCGGAGTGTCTTTCACCTGTTGAACCTCAGCCAACTGCTTACGAAGCTCTTTCAATTCTTTAACAAGAAATTCTACACCTTTCGGCTGCGAGGAGACTTCTTTCTCCCTAGAAATCCTCTTCTTCTGAGTGGATCGACCTCTTCCATCAGAACCCACTGCTCTCGATGGACTTCTAGATCTACTTCGGCGTGTGGCTCTGTCATCACGGTGAGAATAATCAAGTCGATGCACCTTCTTTGTAGTCTCTGGAATATGTTCTCTAGACATACTTCTTCATCTACTGTCACCGTGATCCCGAGAACCAATATGATAAAGTGCTTTCTTTGATACCTCAAGAGTTCTACTTCTTGATCTCCTTCGATCCTGAGGACGGCCTCGAGATACATGACCAGAGTGCACAAGCTCTTTCCCTTCTCTCTGTTGCACATCTCTAGATTTACTACGCCTCTCGGATTGAACATGATTGGATGCCTCATCCTTCAGCTCGGTCATCCGAAGCATCTGCTCAGCTATATCTTCCCTCTGCTTTAGAAGAACTTCCAAAGCGTTATCTGTTTCGTCTGCCATCTTCGCCAGCATGGAAGCTTTATCATCTTGACCACTTCAGTGCCGAGTTCTAGGCGGGGTACCTTCTACTCGCCTTCGGCCATGATCACGCTCCTTGTCAGCAGCAAAGACCAACCTCCTTCTAGCTTCACCATGAGCTCTCAAATGAGAGCCCCCTGAATCATGCTTGGAAGTCGTGCTGTCATGAGCACTCTTTGAGGGACCCAGACGATCCCTAACAGAAATACGTTGTATGGAAGAGCTTACAGCCATCGGTTATCCCTCCGGTGTAACAGTTCTACTCCTCACCATCTTCCGGCGTAGAACAACTGAAAGCTTGTGATTGAAAACTCAAAAGCACTAGAACACACCCCTCCTTCTAGCGCCAATGTTAACGCCAAGATCTTCTGTCACATCCCAATCACGTAAGACGCTATGATCCTGCACAATAAACATGATCAACACCAAAAGCTTGACGGCTTCAACCGTCAGGGGATAGCTCAGTCGTGAGAGTCAGTACAGGCGATCACAAGGTTAACAATGGAGGATAAAATATCTAATGTATTGAGAGAGAGATAAAATTCTCAGTTACCTGTTCCTGGATGACTTCCTTGCTAACATATAATCTCATTCCCGCTTTCATCAGTACACCCATCGCCGTTCGACACAATCCCCGATCCTAATGGTCTCAAATGCATTGCATCTGAAATTTCACCCACTACCTCTGGTCATCTTTTTTTCACCGCAATGTAACTATCATCCCATCCACCTTAATGCATGGCAGAGATAACAGTCAAATATTATCTCTTTTCATCATTACCGGTCAATGTTGAAGATATTTAATTAATTGATGGGTTGGCCCAACAATCCGACCCAAGAGGATCCACGGTTTTGACTCAACCGGCCAAGCCCAATAGAGATAACCCAAAAGGTTAACCAAATAATTCGGCCCAATCCATTCGACCCAATAGATGAAATATCATGGTCCAATAATATACAAATCATTTAATACACCCATTACATTATTATGTTTCATATTAAATTCTAGGGAAATATTAGTTGTAACACTTTAAGTAATTCAGTTAATCAATATTAGTAATTTTAGGGGGACATTTTTTGTGGACATTTTCTAGCGATATTTTTTTTTTTGGTTTTATTTTGTAGTACCTCTTAAAAAATGTATAATAATACTAAGAAATAGACTGTACAGACCCTGTTTCTTGTATGTATCCAAATTACACCTAAAATACTATTTTTTTTATAAAAATTTCAGTTAAAATAAATATTATACATTTTTTAAGAGGTAATACAAAAAAAATCAAAAAAAAAAATTCGCTAGAAATGTCCCTAAAAAATGTCCCCTAAAAGAAGTCAATCAATATTTGAGAAATAATGCATAATATTAGACATCTCAATTTTTTGTGTCAACTAGTGTCTCAAATCTAGACATGATATTATTACATTGGTTTAATAATATATATCGTATAATTGTTTATTCAACAAAATACTATTGTCTCATTCATTTTCATGTCTCATTTGAGATAGAAATTTTTAATGATAATTGATATTGTAAGAGCAAAAATAATGTTCCTAAAATAATATACAAGTGTCGCTTATAATGATAGAACAAATAAAAAATATTGTTATATACATATTTGGTCTAAGAATATTATTTTTATTCAAACAATACCAAGGATTTAATTATATTTAAAATTTATGAAATATAATATAAATGTCGACAAATATCTAACTAAGGGGTTGTTTGATTAGCACTAAATGGCTGACCGATTCAACCATTCAGTGCATTTGTTTGGGAAAAAAATTGTCTCAATGGTTGAATCGAATTAATAATTCATTCGGACGATTTTAAAATGAATGGGAAGCTAAATTCCATTTTTTTTGAATTGAATGATTCATTTGAATGACAATATTAACTATTATATTATATTAAGTAATATTAAATAAATTTACAATAATTTTGAATTTTTTCAGAGTAATAATAATAAAAATATATTATTCAGATGTTTCAGACATATCAATTATCAAATAACTTTTTAGATTCAGATTCATTCAGTTTTTATCAAACACCCTCATGTTGAATTATAATCAGCGTGAAAGTGCATCCGTTTTAATTTTTATCTATATTATGTATACACTTACATCACAATCATAATTCGGTTGAAAATTGTTAAACTTATTTTACCCAAATTGAAAAAAAAAAACAATTAACAAACTTCAATTGACCAAAATATTTGGGTTTCCATCAGAAAATTAAAATGATTATCAATTAATCCCATAGCTGGGTAGGTCCAAATTAAAAGCTACTAGTATTAATCATCATCTGAAAAGCTGAAACACTGAGGTTACAGTCTTGGGTTTGATCATGGTATCTATAACTCCATTAGAATGGTCCATGACACAGAATCATGGACCACCCTAGCCATATTTATATATCTGTATAAAGTACTCTCCCTCCCTATCTGGCTCTCTCTGCATAAAAGAAAACCAACTATATATTACTCTACAAGTTTCAAAAAGCAGCTCAAAAAGTTATAAACTGGTACTACTAGCTAGTTGACAAAACAACTGTTTCTCTCATTTCCACCCTTATTTTTTTTGGGTGTCCTCCTCCTCGGTCTAACCTAGAAAAGCACTTTTCTTGAGCAGTTGTAATGCAAATTACCTTTTTAGTAGTGTAATATTTCATCTATTTTACAATAAGAAATTTATTTGTAAATTTTATAAAATTTTAGGATATAGATTTATTTTTAAATAAAATAAATATTAAATTGAATAAATATTTATATAAAGAATTATGTTGACAGATATTAAAAAATTATGTGATTTTGTATTATAAAATTGCAGGTGCAGGTGAGCAAGAAAATAGGTAACTTCAATAAATTTTATTCTTTACTTTATTTCTTATATTTAATAAATTTCATATGTTTATACCTAAACTATTCATAATTTTTATTTATTTTTAAAATTATAATTTGACGTTTTAGAATTAATAATATATATAAATTACACCTCATGTTCTTAATAGTCTAATAGATATAAGGGGATTCGTAGTACACAATAACACTCATGCCATGCACATACATAGCCCCAAAACATATACTAAAAAATTCACATGAGAGTTACGTATGAGACTGTACGAATACTCGACAATGAGAAGGGGATTTGATTAATGCTTGACAAAATCTACTCAACTACTTATTCACGTATATTATTATTAACTCATCACAAACTCATCTAAAAGGTCATACTTACTCAAAAAATCACATTGTTAATAACTTAATTATTTATATACATATAATTTTTTTTTTATATATTTCGATGTGTGGGATGAGGTTTCTATATATATATATATATATATATATATATATATATATATATGGTAGGATCTTAAGCTCATTTTTATCAACTCACTAAAGCTCACCCCCCCCTTTTTAACGGATTCCATGACCAGTTCGATCATACAACCGTTGTCTATACTTTTAGCATTTAACAACATATAGCGTCGCTAAAAGTATAAATGACGGTTGTATGACCAAACCGTCACGGTCCGTCTCTAAAGGGGGGTGAGCTCAGTGAGTTGGATAAGGTGAAAGCTAAGATCCGAGACTCTCTCTCTATATATATGTGTGTGTGTGTGTGTGTGTGTGTGTGTGTACCAGAAGGATCAAAGACTTACCCCTTGATTGTACATACTTTACATACCCCCTTTAGCGACGGATCGAGGCGACGGTTGCCTCTATAAAATCGCTATAGATTCAGTCCCATTATTATATGTTGTCGTCGCTAAAAGGTAAGGCGACGATTCTTCGATATAGCAACGGACCGATCGAACACAGCGTCCGCTAAAATGCTAAAGGGGAGTGAGCATGGTATGTAAAATAAAGGGTGAGCTCTTGAAATGAACTATATATGTAAGACCCCGGGATTTTGGGGCGCATAATATATATATATATATATATATATATATATATATATATATATATATATATATATATATATATATAGAGAGAGAGAGAGAGAGAGAGAGAGAGAAGCGAGATCGAGTCATTATACCTTATCTTACTCACCGTTACTCACCCCCCTTTATGACGGACCGAAGCGGCGGTTTTTAGTCATATAGCAAGTAAATACATACTTTTAGCGACGGACAACATATAGCGTCGCTAAAAATATAAACAACAGTTGTATAGCAAGGCCGCTTCGTCCGTTAAAATCATTAAAGGGGTGAGACAACAGTGAGTAAGATAAGTGGTACGAATCGATCCCAACAATATATATATATATATAAACGAGGATCCGATCCTATAATTGAATAATTAATTTAATTGTTCATAAAATTACTAGATAATTATAAAAACAACGAACTGAAAAAAAAAATTCAATCCGTATGAAAGAAAATAAAACATCTGACACCACATAAAAAATATATAAAAAAAATTTAACTCATGTGTAATACCCAAAAAAAATTATTAAATTTTTAAAATTATTTTATTTTAAAACATATTAATTGAACTTTGTCATTTATTGGGTCAAATTAGTCATTTAATTTATGTGGGCTAATATATTAATAAGAGATGGATAAATCAATTTAGTACAATTTGGGCCTTTAAAACTAATTGGATTTAATTTAATTAAATGTGGGTAATAAAAAATCCAATTATAATTAGGAGAATTAATAAGATTTATTAATAAATAAACAAATAGCTAGACCTAATTTACTTGAGCATTATACCTAATACGTAACTGGGAGAAAAAAAGGAGGCGGAAAAGAACAGAAGAACAAGGGCGACAACATAAGAGGAGGAAGATGAATTTAAATTTCTTTCTAGTATACATGTAAGTCTGCCTTTATTTTGTTTTCAAAATTATTGGGGGTAGCAATCATTGTAAATATATTATATATATTCAATTGATGATATCAGATATACATATATATTCTGTTTTCCATGCATAAGCATGTTCTGCTTTAACAATCATATGCTTAACTATGTATTGCTTTGAAATACAAGTTGCGGTTTAATAATTTAAATATTATATCTATATATATACTGATCATGCGAAGAAAAAAAAAACAAAACGTTAACATGATGCAACGAAAAAAGAAGAAGAAGAAGAAGCTGTTGTACTTTGTTATGTAATAAGGATTATATATCATGTTTGATTACTAAGTAAAAAAAAATACTTTAATAGTCTCAAAATAAGGAAGTGATAATTGTCATTAATATTTTATTATTAGTTCTAAATTATGTAATATTATAGAACTATATATATGTGACGCCCCCAAAATAGGTATACATCACCTATTCTGAGTCGCCAAATACATGGTACAGAATACAAATATAATCTTAAATATACAACAAGAGCTGTGAGTTTTAATACAAATATTATCTTCTAGACAATATCCACTCTTAAAATAAGTCCTCATTACAATTATTATCACACTATTTCATAGAATAGTGAGGACTACTAATGCTATCATACGGACCGATCACCCGCTCCCCGACTAGTCCCTGCTACGTTCTCATTTCCTGAAGAGAATAATGAAAGCAAAAGGGTGAGCTCAACTAGCCTAGTAAGAAATATTATGACTAAGATAATGCGAATAAATTATCGTTAGCCTTGATAGTGTTAAACGATAAAATATAACAAACATCAAGTTTAAGCTGCAATGAACAAGCAATCCATTAAAAGAGTCAAGTAGAGAATAAAATCTACTATCTTTTATGATTTAAAAGATTTTTCATCACTTTTATCAATTGAGACTCGACAATAATTAATCCACATCATCCTGCAAAGACGCGCCGAGGATATTCATTAGTATCACAACCACAAATTATCCATGCACTACGGGCCAAGGATATTCGTGTATTCATCAATGGTCATGATCATGCCAAAAAACTGTCCATCAATGCACTACGGGCCAATGATAATTTTTACCACATCATTTGTAACTTTACGATCATGATTACCAAGAATAATCCTCGGTCATAATCATACCAAGTCCATCTATGCACAATGAAGCCACAGATGACTTTCAACATAATATAAGCATGAGGATGATGACAATGATATAAGAATTTAATAAAACAAGTTCAAGAATTAATTTATCCGAATTCAATAACGTCCAAATTGTCAACATGATCTTCGCTTTGTAGAGTAAAATTCAAGAATGCTCGAAGAATATTTTCATGAAAAGATACTAGATGAAACTTAAATATCAAGGATATTCCACTAATTTCATGGAGTATAAAAGCCAAAACTTTAACCAACCGAGTATAATAAAAATAGAATAACAAAAGAAATCACCGGGCATGCGATAGATCCGCACAGACATGTTATTCCAAATGAATAATAAATAACGAGAATTCAGTCGTGCGTACGCTTACGTATGGATATTCCAATAGAATAATAAATAACGGAACCAGGTCATGCATAAACACACAAACAGGATGTTCCAACTGAATAATAAATAACGGAACCAGGTCATGTGTAAACGCATTGCATGAGGATGTTCCAAATGAATAATAAAGAATGGAATAATGGAAGAATTTCACCAAGTATAGGGGTAATCGGCATTATACAAAAGTTATTCCAATAGAATAATAAAGAATGGAATAATGAAGTTCTCTTCATGAATACGAAAGAAATAATACCCTTACCATAAAAGAAAGCTGGATATAGGAAAAGAGAGGTAGCAGACTTCTCTTCTTCTTTCTCTCTATAATTTTCTCTCTCTAGAGTTTCAGTGAATTAAAAGAAATAATGAAAGAATGAGCTTCTATTTATAGGAGAATGGAAAGGCACTGTGTAAGGATTTCTTCACGGATGAATTAATTCAAAGACTCACGGACTTCATACGCAACATTTGGTTGATTGAAATTCAATGAAATCAATCAAGTAAAATAAAATAAAATATATATATATATATATATATATATATATATATATATAATACTTCCCACCACCCACCAAAATCTTCCGCCACCCACCAAAATCTCCCACACACTTTATATATAATATATATAACTAATATAATACGGCACGCACGCACACACAAACACACACACACACACACATATATATATATATATATATATATATATATATATATATATATAAATATAATAATACAGAACTGAGACAACTTTCTACCGACGATTTTGAAAAATGGATAAATGAGAATCCAAATAATAAGCCAATTTACAACAATTACTTCATAAAATCTCCTCAATATTTGTAACAACATTTATCATCATTATTATAATTCACAATATTAATCGACCAGGTCGTTCCCAAGAAAGAGGGGGATTTTCAATAAGGATTTCTCCCTATTGGCGCATAATTAGGTGACCAAACCTCTCATTGACAGAACTTCTAGACATCGTTAATAGTGCAAATACTAATATTAATAACTCTGTCATCTCAATTATTGATTTAATAATATATAAAATATCTACAATAATTGAATCAAATAACGTGAGATACTATGCAACAATTACAGAAGCAATAATTGAACAAAACTGAGTGACTTCTCACGTAAGCATCAATAATCAATACTGTGTGCTACTATGCAACCACGCGTATTTCTATACTTTTAACACCGGGTGTTTCAACAGTTAACGGTAAAACTTCCGCCGTTATTTTCATAAAATATTTTTGTCATTTTCTCAATCCGACAATAATTCCGTTGTGGAGTCCTCCAATGATTGCGCCGTCGTACGAATATTCCCTGTTAAAACGAATATTCCCCGAACAATCGAATATTATATAACAACTTGCGTACTTTGCAAAATTTATAAATATTACCCACAACTATAACATTATATCTGTGACGCCCCCAAAATAGGTAAACATCACCCATCTTGAGTCGCCAAATATATGGTACAAAATTCAAATACAACTTAATAATACAGTTGTCATGTAAATAATACGATAAAACATAAATTGAGAGTTTTAATAAGAATATTGTCATCTAGACAATATCCACACTCAAAGGAGTCCTCATTATATTTATTGTCACACTATTTAACAGAATAGTGAAGACTACTAATGCTATCATCTGGATTGTCAATCCTTTCCCCGACTCGTCCCAGCTATATTCTCATTTCCTGAAGAGAACAGTGAAGGAAAGGGTGAGCTCAACTAGCCCAGTAAGAAATATTATGACTAAGATAATGCATAATAAATTATCATTAGTCCTCAACAATGTTAAACTGATAAAATACAATAGACATCAAGTTTAACTACAGCAGAACAAGCAATCCATTAAAAGAGTCAAGTGGAGAATAAAATCTACTATCTTTTATGATTTAAAAAGTTTTTCATCACTTTTATCATTTGAGACTCAAATTTTTAATAAATAATCCACATCATCAATTCATCCCCGCACTCTGTGCCAAGGATATTATTTAGTATCACGACCACGAATTATCCATGCACTACGGGCCAAAGATAATTGTGTTTTCATCAACGGTCTTGATCATGCCATAAAATAATTTATCTTTGCTCCCTTGGCCAAAGAGAATCCATAGTCATAATCATACCAAAAACTGTCCATCAATGCACTACGGGCCAATGAAGACTTTTTCCACATCATTTGTAACATTACGGTCATGATTATACCGAATAATCCCTGGTCATAATCATACTAAGTCCATCTATTCACTATAGGCCACAAATGACTTTCAACAAAATATAAACATGAGGATGATGACAATGATATAAGAATTCAGTAAAACAAGTTCAAGAATTAAATTATTCAGGAACTAATAACGTCCAAATTGTCAATATGATACTTCCTTGTAGAGTAAAATTCAAGAATGCTCAGAATAATATTTCCATGAAAAGATACTGGATGAAGCGCAAATATCAAGGATATTCCACTAATTTCATGGAGTATAGAAGTCAAAACTTTAACCAACTGAGTATAATAAAGAATGGAATAACAAAAGAAATCACCATTTATGCGGATGATTTGACAGACAAAGTTATTCTAACGAGAATAATAAATATCGGAACTGAGTCAAAGCGAATACATGCACCGGCTGTGATATTCCAATAAAATAATAAAGAATAGAATAACAACAGAAATCACCATACATGCGGATGCTCAGATAGACAAGTTATTCAATAGAATAATAAATAACGGAACCCAGTCCGGCGTAAAAGCGCACAAACAAGATATTCCAATGAGAATAATAAAAAGGCGGAACCAGTGCGGCGTAAAAGCATGCAACGAGGATATTCCAATAGAATAATAAAGATGAGAACCGGTCGGCAGAAAAACACCGACATGATATTCCAAATGAATAATAAAGAATGGAATAACATAAGAATTTCACCATGTATGCGGATACTTAGATGATAAAAGTTATTCCAACATAATAATAAAGAATGGAATAATGGAAGAATTTCACCAAGTATAGGGTAGACCATGCGTATACGAGTTATTCCAATGTAATAATAAAGAATGGAATAATGAAGTTCTCTTCATGAATCTGAAAGAAATAATACCCCTTAGCTTATAGAAGAAACCGGATATAGAAGTAGTGAAGTAATGTATCATTTTTTCTTCTTTCTCTCTATAGTTTCTCTCAGAGTTTCAATGAATTCGTAAGAAATAATGAAGGAATGAGCTTCATTTATAGAAAAATGGGTACGCATAGTAACTAATTCATGAACGGTCCGAGATAAATTTACTTTTAATCTGGACGGTCCAGATTTAAAGCAAAATCATTTAAATAAAATATAATATATTCTATTTATAATCTAATAAAAGCGAATAACTTTATAAAAGTATTCTATTTTTATATAAAAAGATTTTACTATGCAAAATACTATGCGAGGCACTATGCAACACTATGCATAATAAAATATAATATATTCTATTTATAGAATAACTTTATAAAAGTATTCTATTTTATATAAAAAGATTTTACTATACAAAACAACTATGCATAATAGAATATAATATATTCTATTTATGAATAACTTTATAAAAGTATTTTGTTTTATATAAAAAGTTTTTCTGTTTTATTACATTAATAATACTAATAAAACAAAACATATAATATATATATATATATATAACAATCAACAATAATTGAATCAAATAACGTGAGATACTATGCAGCAACTACTGTATCAATAATTGAACAAAACTGAGTGACTTCTCACGTAAGCATTAATAATCAATACCGCGTGCTACTATGTAACCACACGTATTACTGTATTTTTACTACCGAGTAGTTCAATAGTATTAACGGTAAAACATCCGCCGTTATTTTTATAATTTTTTTTTGTCATTTTCTCAATCCGATAATAATTCCGTTGTGGGGTCCACCAATGATTGTGCCGTTGTACGAATATTCCCTGTTAAAATGAATATTCCCCGACCAATCGAATATTATATAACAACTTGCATACATTGCAAACTATAACATTATATCAAATTCACACCATAATAAAAAATATTTCGAGAAAAATTAAATCTTTATTCTTTAAATTTGGGATTTTACAATCTCCCCTCCTTATGAAATTTCGCCCTTGAAATTTACGTACGTACCTGGTATGCCGAACAGATGAGGACACTTCGTCAGATTCTAACTCTTGAGGTATAACCTTTAAGCGTAGAATATATTCTATGATTTTAACAGATACATCTTCATACGTTAAATTATCCGCTATCTCGTCCGGTTCTAAATCAATAATGTGGTTCGGGTCGTCCACATATTTATGTAACATCGATACGTGAAAAACGTTATGAACACGCGACATACTTGGCGGTAAAACGAGTCTATAGGCCACAGTTCCTAATCGATCAAGGATTTCAAATGAGTCAATAAAATCGAGGGTTGAGATTTCCTCTCTTCATCGATTCTTGCTTCTAGAATAACGCCCTCTTGAACCTTCTTTTTCACATTTATCAGCTCTGAGTATTTAGCTTGAGCGACTTTAACTTTATTGGTTAAAGTCGATTCTACTCGTATATTCGTTATCTTCACGTCGGTTCGTATATTCACACTCATAAACGCATACGATCTTCTAATCAATGCGTCAGCTACCACGTTCATTTTTCCCACGATGGTATTGAATGGTACAATCGTAATCTTCAACAGCTCGAGTCAACGTCTTTGGCGCATGTTACGTTCGTTTTAGTTAAAGAATTATTTAAGGGTTTTAGAAATGGGTTTTGTACTGGGGTCAATACAAAATTTGCTTTCACGCTCTAGGGTAGGTCAAGAAGTCTTCAGGAAAAACGTCAAGAAATTTATTAACAATAAAAATATCATTCAAAACTGTGACTCTCATCCAAGACTTGGATAGTACGTCATATTGATACCTATCAACTTGCCATCGTCATTCACAACGTCGCCTACAGAAATTCTGGCTTCGGTGCATTCCACACAAGGAAGTCAACAACAAAAGGACCGTGGCTCTTTACTTATGGCTTGATATGACAATGATTGAATTTAGTGGTTTGGTTGCTTGAATTCGCATAACAGGTTGGTTAGGAATATGAAAGCTAACAACCTTATTAAAAGCATGATGAGTAGTTAACCAATCGATTCCTAAAATCACATCAAAGGCAAGTATTTTCAAAGAGATAAGATTGACAGGTAACGTGAAAGTGTTGATTTGAATCAAACAAGATTTATAAATAGTGGAGGTAACGAAGGTTTCTCCCAACTGAGTTTCAACAGATAAATCAAAGTCTAACTTCTCCAGAGTTAAATTCAAACATTGAATACAACTAAGTGGAATGAAAGAGTGAGTAGAACCGGTATCTAACACAGTATAGACTTCACAAGAGTTTATGATTAACTTGCCTGTGATAATTTTATCCAGGTTCCTCGTCACGGAAAAAAAAATGCTCTCTGTTAAATTACCGGCTTTGGCTTGTCTGGGACATCCTTTGGCATTACCATACCAGCTGGACTTGACTTCACCATACGACAAAATCGAGCTAGGTGACCTTCTCTTCCGCAATTAAAACCTTCTTTCTCTATATAGTTTCTCTCTCTAGAGTTTCAGTGAATTCGTAAGAAATAATGAAGGAATGAGCTTCTATTTATAGGAGAATGGAAAGGCACTGTGTAAGGATTTATTCACGGATGAAATAATTCAAAGACGCACGGACTTCATACGCAACATTTGGTTAATTGAAATTCAATGAACTCAATCAAGTAAAACAACATATAATATATATATATATATATAAACCACATGTTGGTTTGAAAAAAATAACCCACTTGTGATTCCTTTTTGAATTCATATCCCACGACATCTTACCTATACCAAATCATATATATATATATATAATACTTCCCACCACCCACCAAAATCTTCCACCACCCACCAAAATCTCCCACACACTTTATATATAATATATATAACTAATATAATACGACACACACACACACACACACACAGATATATATATATATATATATATATATATATATATATATATATATATATATATATATATATGAGAATCGAGACAACTTTCTACCGACGATTTTGGAAAATGGGTAAATGAGAATCCAAATAATAAGCCAATTTACAACAATTACCTCATAAAATCACCTCAATATTTTTAACAACATTTATCATCATTATTCTAATTCACAATATTAATCGACCATGTCATTCCCAGGAAAGAGGGGGCTTTCCAATAAGGATTTCTCCCTATTGGGCGCATGATTAGGTGACCAAACCTCTCCTCGATGTAACTTCAGACATCGTTAATATTGCAAATAATAATATTAATAACTCTGTCATCTCAATTATTGATTTAATAATATATAAAATATCGACAATAATTGAATCAAATAACGTGAGATACTATGGAACAATTACTAAAGTAATAATTGAACAAAACTGAGTGACTTCTCACGTAAGCATCAATAATCAATACCGTGTGCTACTATGCTACCACGCGTATTACTGTACTTTTAACACCTGGTGTTTCAACAGTTAACGGTAAAACTTCCGCCGTTATTTTCATAAAATATTTTTGTCGTTTTCTCAATCCGACAATAATTCCGTTGTGGGGTCCACCAATGATTTATAGGTAAATCGACGGATATTTTACTCGTTAAAAGCGAATATTCCCCACCAATCAAAATATTATTAACAACTTGCGTATTTTTGCAAAATTTATAAATATTACCCACAACTATAACATTATATCAAATTCACTCCATAATATTTAAAAATGATATTTATAGAAAAAAAATTTCTTTATTAAAAAAACTTGGGGTCTTACATACATTACCTTTTACGACTGGTATGATCAATATCAAGGTAAATGTAATGTTATAACTAAAACTCAATGGATTAAAGAAGATAGGTCAAAAGTCTCTTCTAGTCATCCCCCGCTAGAAACTGTCCTACTTCCAGTTAAAAATACATCTGTTGTTGCCAGTCCTTTTAAGATTTTGGATGGTAATAAAGATGATAAAAAAATTATTGAACAATTAAATTTTAGTAATCAATATCTAGCAACCGTAGGAAGAAAGCTAGATAGAATTGAAGAAAAATTCGAGGAAACCACTGTTAAAAAACCAAATTCAAAGATTGAACATCCTTTGATAAAATTACCAGAAAATAGAAGTAAATTAGGTTTACCTAATAATGATGGCGATCTTGTTCGATCTATTGATAAGTTATTTAAAAAGTTAAAAACTGAGCCCAGTTCAAGCGGTACTATCGCTATTATTGATCAAGTTAAAACTGATATTGAAAGCAGTTCTATATCAGATCATTCTGATGTTGTTTCAGTACCAGATTTTAATGATTAGTTAAACAAATTAACAGTTAAAAACACTAGTATAACTAGAAATTGGTACTCTAGACCTACTCGTCCGGATTTATAATTTGAAGAGAGAAATCTAGATAAGCAATTCTCTGTTTCATCCAATAAAATTTATGAATGGAACATAGATGGCTTCAGTGAACAAGAAATTTTAAACAAATTAAATCACATGTCTATAGTAGCAAATAGCTATATAACTAAATTCAACAATTTGACTCGGCCAGATATTGTTGAGTTAATAGCTAGTGGATTCACTGGTATTCTCAGGTCTTGGTGGGAAAAACATCTCACTGAAGATACTAGATTATCAATAATTCATGATGTCCAGTTAGACGATGACGGCAAACCCATCTTTGATGAAGATGTTGGTGTTGGTCCGCCTGATGGAGTCAATACTTTAATATTTACCATAATTAAACATTTCATTGGTACCCCCAGTAATATCACTGAAAGAATTCATGATCAGTTAAGTAATCTCACTTGTCCCACTCTAAGTGATTTTAGATGGTACAAAGATGTCTTTAATTCCCGAGTTATGGTGCGTAATGATAGCAATAAACCATTCTAGAAAGAAAAATTCGTCAATGGTTTACCTTCATTATTTGCACATAAAGTTCGTGAAGAGTTAAGCAAAAATTTAGGATATATTGATTATGATAACCTAACCTATGGTGACATAATCAGTTATATTCAAAAAATTGGTTTAAAAATGTGTATTGATTTTAAATTAGCCAAACAAGCTAGTAAAGACAAGAAAAAAGCCAAGTATGAGTTAGGAACATTCTGTGAACAATATGGTTTACCTCCTATTGCTCCCTCTAGAAGGAAGCATATGCATAAACATATTGAGCATCATAAAAGTCATAGGCGTCATAAACACAGACATAAAAAGGATAAAAATCAAGATAAATATTACACTAAACCCAAACCCACAAGAAAAAATTATAATAAAAAATCATCTAAAAAATTCGATAAAAATAAATTGTTTGCCACAATTGTGGGCAGAAAGGGCATTACAAAAATGAATGCAAAATAAAAAAGAAATTATCCCAGTTAAATATTTCTAACAAAGACACTGAACAGTTATTAGAGTTAATGAGGATAGAGAACAACTTCAGTAATGATGAAGGTTCTGATATTCCTGATTCATCTAATAGCAATAATTCCAGTAGCAATGAAGCAGATAGTGACAACGAAGAAGTTACTATTTTGGCAGATAATTACAATGAAAAATGTTGCATTAAAAGATTAAATGTAATTACCAAAGAGGATGAAGAAAGTTCTTTGCTAATTGATTTGATTAATAAAATTTTTGATCCTGAGTTAAAATCTCAGTATACTAAACAGTTAAAAGATTTATTAACCAAAGATAATAGAGTTAAGGACAAAATTATTAAAGTAAAAGAAAAACTAGTATTTAGTCTTAATAAAACTTTAGAAAGATTTAAAACTCCAGTCAAGGAAATTGCCCTTCCTGAGTTAAATCAAGAAGTCAATAAACTGAAAAAGAGAAATTTCTAACTTAAAATTGGAAGTTTCTAATTGAAGAAAAGAGTTTAATGACAAAAAATCCGATCTTCAAGTCCATGATTCCTCCTCTAGTGATGAAGATCACGATGAGCCTGAATCATCAGGAACAAAAGAAGAGCCAGATCTCTTTGTCCAAGGTCTTTCTTTTAAACGAATTAATGATATCACCATTCAAAAATGGTATATGTCCATTAACTTAGTTGTTGATAAAACCTCTCCAATACAACTTCTTGCCTTAGTTAATACTAGTGCAGATCTTAATTGTATTCAAGAAGGTCTAATCCCAACTAAGTACTATAAGAAAACTAATGAAAAATTAAATTCAGCCAATGGTAGTCAAATGGAAATAAAATATAAACTGCCTAAGGTTCATATCTGTCAAGATAATATGTGTTGCAAAACATCATTTGTTTTGATCCACAATCTTATTGATAAGATCATCTTAGGGTTACCATTTATATATTTATTATACCCTTTTACTACCAGTAATGAAGGATTAAGTTGTAAACATTTAGGAAAAAGAATAACATTTAAATTCCTTATTAAACCTAAAGAAAGAGATTTAAAATTTATTTAAGAAGAATCTATTCCAAATCATTAAATTTATTAAATTGTAAATCCACCCATTTGAATTTCTTAAAGGAAGAAATTAAGTACAAACTAATGGAAGAACAATTGCAGAATACAGAAGTTCAAGCAAAGATAGAAGAATTGAAAACCTATTTAAAGGATAACCTTTGTTCTGATTCTCCTAAAGCCTTCTGGCATCGGAAGAAGCACGTTGTAAGGCTCCCTTACGCTAAGGAATTCAAAGAGCACTTGATTCCTACTAAGGCTAGGCCAATACAAATGAATCACGAACAAATGGAGTTATGTAAAAAGGTGATTAATGATCTTCTTAGTAAAGGTTTAATTAAGCCTAGTAAATCCCCATGGTCATGTCCCGCCTTTTATGTCAATAACGAAGCAGAAAAGGATAGAGGTGTTCCCCGTCTAGTAATCAATTACAAACCATTAAACCAAGTCTTAGAATGGATTAGGTACCCTTTACCTAATAAGGATGACCTCATTAACCGTTTAAGCAATTCCACTATCTTCAGTAAATTTGATCTCAAATCTGGTTTCTGGCAAGTTGTCATTCACCCCAGTGACAGATATAAAACAGCCTTCACTACCCCATTTGGCCATTATGAATGGAATCTTCAGGCATTTGGCCTAAAAAATGCTCCCAGTGAATTTCAAAATATTCTCAATGACATTTTGAATCCTTTCAGTCATTTTATCATCGTCTATATTGATGATATTCTCATTTTTTTCTAATTCTATTGAAGAACATATTAAACATTTGAAATCGTTCTTCAAGATAGTTAAAGATAATGGACTTGTCCTTTCATCTTCCAAATGCAGCTTGTTTCAAGCTAAAGTTTGGTTTCTTGGTTTAAATATTTATCGCAGACTCATACAGCCTATTGACAGAGCTATTCAATTTGCTGACAGATTCCCAAATAAAATTACCAATAAAACCCAACTATAGAGGTTTCTGGGCTCGCTCAATTATATTGGCAAGTTCTATAAAAACCTCAAGAAGATTTGCAAACCTCTCTTTAAACGTTTGCATGACAATCCTCCCCCTTGGACTGACATTCATACTTCTGTCGTCCAACAAGTTAAAAGATATGTTAAGGCTTTGCCTTACCTTGGCATCTCCAACAACTCTGCTTTTAAGATCGTTAAGACTGATGCCTCTGACATTAGCTTCAGAGGTATTTTAAAGCAAAAGTTAACACTCAATTCTCCCGAACAAATTGTTCGCTTTCATTTCGGTGCATGGAATACTACACAGTTAAATTATAGTACTATTAAAAAGGAAATACTTTCTTTATTATTATGTATTAACAAATTTCAAAGTGACTTATTGAATCAAAAAATTTTAGTTCGCATTGACTTCAAATCAGCAAAATATGTTCTAGAAAAAGATGTTGAAAACATAGCCTCTAAACATTCCTTTGCTAGATGGCAAGCCTTATTAAGTATCTTTGATTTTGAGATTGAGTACATTAAAGGCAGCAACAATTCAATTCCTGATTTTCTCACTCGGGAATTTATTAATACAGTCTTGTCTGAGTCCATCATGAGTGCTAGAGAGCATCTTTCTCTCGTGGTGCGAGAGTCGCCCCTCTTGGCCCAAGTAATCAACCAAAAGGAACCTTGGTTCTTCATCCAGTTAACCCAATTTATCAAACCACCAACAAATTCACCAGTCTTGGTACAATACCCAAGCCATATAGTTCAACCTTAGCTAGTAACCCAGTCCCAGTTGACCCTTTTTCCAATCAGTCAAAGGCCTCCGTTTCAAACCCCAGTCATCCTCCTTCTGGGTATATGATTAAATGGACCATTCACCTGTTTCAAATTGAACCCCATATGAAACCTAAAGATGACCTAGTTAAATTGGTCGCCCAGTTCTTTCCTTCCGGATGGCATTTACAGCCCCTTGTTCCTTATAAATCCCTTGTGTATTATAAGGATATCCTTGTTGAAACCGAGTCAATCTTTGTTAAACCTATTTATGCTAATAATGATAATACCAAAGTACTTTATCATTCATTGTATATTAAACAGTTCATTCTAATGTTTGATTGGGGAAAACATCCTTCTGACCTTATGCAGCTATCTAATCAGGATAACTCTTATTGTTATTATGATTATATGCAAGCCTGGTATAGAGTTTTCCTTTTTCAAAATGAGTCAAACAGTCATTCATAATTTTTTCAGTTCGATCATAAGTTCAAAAGCCAGTTTCCCCATCGGTTCTCTCACTGGTGGATGAGGTTTGGTTCCACTTATGATCTCCTTCCTGAACCATTGAAAGTTCAACTTAGTCATTTTTGCAACCACAGTAAATACAATCCAGAGTATGATGGCGTCCCTGTCATTCTTCAATTTGTTAGTAAATATAAGATTCCTTGGATTCTCAAATGGCAGTATGACATTAAAACCCCAACTAAAGTAACCAATCCGTATGGTCGAGATTTCAATTTGGCGTAAGCCTGTACCCTTTGTGAACCATTCCCTCTTCTTTCTCGACAATTTTTCATCAAATGGTGGGATAAGTTTGATGTTAATAGAATTGTTAGTCAAGTTCGATTAGAATTTCCCACCGTCCCTCTTAAGGTTCTTCCGGTCTCGCCCAAAGAACCTTCGGTCAATCAAAAAGAGTAAAACTCAAAAGAGTCAAAAATTAGCCCTCATTGGTTCGCTCTTGTTCTCGTGACATTTTCGATTTCAAGAATTGTTCCAAAGAAGAATTAAAATTAATAGCCCAAACACTTAACAAAAGAATCGATGAGTTACACGAGGAAGCGCTCATTCATTCTTCTTCTCTTCTCGTAATGCTTGATCCACCGGTTTATAGATGATGATGGTCGATATGATCCATATGGCACCATCGATCTACAGGATGCTCAGGACCCATTTGCCTGACTTCCCAGTCACATGCACCTTCCCCTGTAGCCGATCAGTCAAGAAGAATCTGCTTTTCCACCGAAAGCATCTCCAGTCACATGCACCTGCCCTAGCAGCATTTAAAGTTAAAAGATGTTCTCTCTTTTCCACCGAAAGCATCTACTGAGTCAAAAGTTGTCAGCCTCTTTATCTAAAGTAGTCGAAAGTGTATGTATTTAGTCAAAAGTTAGCACTATTCATCCACAGTTGCTTGTCTATAATGATTTATTTTGTAATAGTTCCTTTCCTTATTCTATAAAAGGAAACCGAACTCAGTTAGCAAAACAGACTTAGATACTTAGAAAGACTCTGAGTTCCTTCTCAGACGAATCTTTGGTTTCTACCACTGTTTAGCCCATCTTAACCCCTCCTTCTCTTTCTTCTTAAATGTTCTAAGTTAAATTGTAAGTCACTTTAATATTTAGTTTGTTTTGTAAATAGCTTCAGTTATCAATAAAATTATTTCTGTTTATAGTAATTAAATTATGTTGTTTATATGCATTTCTGTTATTCTTCTTATTCTCTTTGCTTCCGCCCCCAAATGGTATCAAAGCCATGTTGTTTTTGTTCTAGTTGCCAGTAAGATCTCTGTAATATGTTTTTCTCCTTACAATTTTTAAAATTTCTCTTTTATTCTTGTTCCAAAGTCACCTAACTTGATGTAGTCCACCTAGTTCGTGTTTAACCTTTGTAAGTCTCTTGGGTGAGCAGTGTTGGATTATAGAACATAGGTATGAGTCTACCTAAGGTAAGAGGGTATGAATGGAAGAACATTGAATAAAAATTTATTTTGAAATCTGTAAAAGATGAGTAGAATATTTAGGTCTAACTCCTCAGCTAGTAATCGGTCAACTTTGCCCCCTGTCCCAGACATAGTTAACCAAGAAACTCATAGTTATGAAAATATCAGTCAAGCTTTGCATAATTGGAACATACCTAGGGTTTTCCCTAAAGAAATATACCAGTCAACCTTTTTAGATAATATTACATTGCCTAGTCAATGGACTTTACCCAGTGAAATTCCTCAAGAACTTGTAGTTAACAACTTGTTAAATATTGAAAATGTTAAACAATTTTCTGATGGAACGGTCAAAATAAGTTTTGAGCGCATTAGAAGACCGCGATTATTATAGAAGATTTTACTAGTTCTTCAAAGACCTTCAATTCACATTAGAAGAGATTTGAAGTACTTAGTAACCCTTCTGTTAGGGATATTAAATTAAAAGGTATCCTTAATCAAGGTCAAGCTAGTCATCCTTGTTATGCTCAAAAGGACCCTGTAGAGGAAGAAGATTCTTCTTCTCCTACCCCTTCTGAGTATCCAACTCAATCAGATTTCGAGATTCCAATTAACAATCAATTAAGAGTTATTAAAAAAGAATTCCAAATCTAATAAAGAAAAAAGACATTTATTTAGATCAA
This sequence comes from Panax ginseng, assembly GCA_020205605.1. Lineage (NCBI taxonomy): Eukaryota > Viridiplantae > Streptophyta > Magnoliopsida > Apiales > Araliaceae > Panax > Panax ginseng. The sequence goes on from CM035131.1 coordinate 44,300,457, forward strand.
ATCATTCAACAGAAAAAGAGCGCGATAAAATTGTTAATAGATGGAAACGATTTATTAACAGTGAAAAAATAAACATTACCTTTTACGACTGGTATGATCAATATCAAGGTAAATGTAATGTTATAACTAAAACTCAATGGATTAAAGAAGATAGGTCAAAAGTCTCTTCTAGTCATCCCCCGCTAGAAACTGTCCTACTTCCAGTTAAAAATACATCTATTGTTGCCAGTCCTTTTAAGATTTTGGATGGTAATAAAGATGATAAAAAAATTATTGAACAATTAAATTTTAGTAATCAATATCTAGCAACCGTAGGAAGAAAGCTAGATAGATTTGAAGAAAAATTCGAGGAAACCATTGTTAAAAAACCAGATTCAAAGATTGAACATCCTTTGATAAAATTACCAGAAAATAGAAGTAAATTAGGTTTACCTAATAATGATGGCGATCTTGTTCGATCTATTGATAAGTTATTTAAAAAGTTAAAAACTAAGCCCAGTTCAAGCGGTACTATCGCTATTATTGATCCAGTTGAAACTGATATTGAAAGTAGTTCCATATCAGATCATTCTGATGCTTTTTCAGTACCAAATTTTAAAGATCAGTTAAAAAATTAACAGTTAAAAACACTAGTATAACCAAGAATTGGTACCCTAGACCTACTCGTCCGGATTTACAATTCAAAGAGAGAAATCTAGATAAGCAATTCTCTGTTTCATCCAATAAAATTTACGAATGGAACATAGATGGCTTCAGTGAATCAGAAATTTTAAACAAATTAAACCACATGTCTATTGTAGCAAATAGCTATATAATTAAATTCAACAATCTGACTCAGCCAAATATTGTTGAGTTAATAGCTAGTGGATTCACTGGTATTCTCAGGTCTTGGTGGAAAAAACATCTCACTGAAGATACTAGATTATCAATAATTCATGCTGTCTAGTTAGACGATGACGGCAACCCCATCTTTGATGAAGATGTTGGTGTTGGTCCACCTGATGGAGTCAATACTTTAATATTTACCATAAGTAATCATTTCGTTGGTACCCCCAGTAATATCACTGAAAGAATTTATGATCAGTTAAGTAATCTCACTTGTCCCACTCTAAGTGATTTTAGATGGTACAAAGATGTCTTTACTTCCCAAGTTATGATGCGTAATGATAGCAATAAACCATTCTAGAAAGAAAAATTCGTCAATGGTTTACCTTCATTATTTGCACATAAAGTTCGTGAAGAGTTAAGAAAAAATTTAGGATATATTGATTATGATAACCTAACCTATGGTGACATAATCAGTTATATTTAAAAAATTGGTTTAAAAATGTGTATTGATTTTAAATTAGCCAAACAAGCTAGTAAAGACAAAAAAAGCCAAGTATGAGTTAGAATATTACGTGAACAATATGGTTTACCTCATATTGTTCCCTCTAGAAGGAAGCATATGCATAAACATATTGAGCATCATAAAAGTCATAGGCGTCATAAACGCAGTCATAAAAAGGATAAAAATCAAGATGAATATTACACTAAACCCAAACCCACAAGAAAAAAATATAATAAAAAATCATCTAAAAAATTCGATAAAAGTAAAAATGTTTGCCACAATTGTGGGCAGAAAGGGCATTACAAAAATGAATGCAAAATAAAAAAGTAGTTATCCCAGTTAAATATTTCTAACGAAGACACTGAACAGTTATTAGAGCTAACGAGGATAGAGAACAACTTCAGCAATGATGAAGGTTCTGATATTCCTGATTCATCTAATAGCATTAATTCTAGTAGCAATGAAGCAGATAGTGACAACGAAGAAGTTACTATTTGTGCATATAATTGCAATGAAAAATGTTGCATTAAAAGATTGAATGTAATTACCAAAGAGGATGAAGAAAGTTATTTGCTAATTGATTTTATTAGTAAAATTTTTGATCCTGAGTTAAAATCTCAGTATACTAAACAGTTAAAAGATTTATTAACCAAAGATAATAGAGTTAAGGACAAAATTATTAAAGCAAAAGAAAAACTAGTATTTAGTCTTAATAAAACTTTAGAAAGATTTAAAACTCCAGTCAAGGAAATTACCCTTCCTGAGTTAAATCAAGAAGTCAATAAACTGAAAAGAGAAATTTCTAACTTAAAATTGGAAGTTTCTAATTTAAGAAAAGAGTTTGATGACAAAAAATCCGATCTTCAAGTTCATGATTCCTCCTCTAGTGATGAAGATCACGATGAGCCTGAATCATCAAGAACAAAAGAAGAGCCAGATCTCTTTGTCCAAGGTCTTACTCTTAAACGAATTAAAGATATCACCATTCAAAAATGGTATATCTCCATTAACTTAGTTGTTGATAAAACCTTTTCAATACAACTTCCTGCCTTAGTTGATATTGGTGCAGATCTTAATTGTATTCAAGAAGGTCTAATCCCAACTAAGTACTATAAGAAAACTAATGAAAAATTAAATTCAGCTAATGGTAGTCAAATGGAAATAAAATATAAACTGCCTAAGGTTCATATCTGTCAAGATAATATGTGTTTCAAAACATCTTTTATTTTGATCCGTAATCTTACTGATAAGATCATCTTAGGGTTACCATTTATATATTTATTATACCCTTTTACTACCAATAATGAAGGATTAAGTTATAAACATTTAGGAAAAAGAATAACATTTAAATTCCTTATGAAACCTAAAGAAAGAGATTTAAAATTTATTCAAGAAGAATCTATTTCCAAATCATTAAATTTAATAAATTGTAAATCCACCCATTTGAATTTCTTAAAGGAAGAAATTAAGTACAAACGAATTGAAGAACAATTGCAGAATATAGAAGTTCAAGCAAAGATAGAAGAATTGAAAACCTATTTAAAGGATAACCTTTGTTCTGATTCTCCTAATGCATTCTGGCATCGAAAGAAGCATGTTGTAAGGCTCCTTACGCTAAGGAATTCAATGAGCACTTGATTCCTACTAAGGCTAGACCAATACAAATGAATCACGAACAAATGGAGTTATGTAAAAAGGAGATTAATGATCTTCTTAGTAAAGGTCTAATTAAGCCTAGTAAATCCCTATGGTCATGTCCCGCCTTTTATGTCAATAGCGAAGCAAAAAAGGAGAGAGGTGTTCCCCGTCTAGTAATCAATTACAAACCATTAAACAAAGTCTTAGAATGGATTAGGTACCCTTTACCTAATAAGGATGACCTTATTAACTATTTAAGCAATTCCACTATCTTCAGTAAATTTGATCTCAAATCTAGTTTCTGGCAAGTTAGCATTCACCCCAGTGACAGATACAAAACAGCCTTCACTACCCCATTTGGCCATTATAAATGGAATGTTCAGGCATTTGGCCTAAAAAATGTTCCAGTGAATTTCAGAATATTCTCAATGACATTTTGAATCTTTTCAGTCATTTTATCGTCGTCTATATTGATGATATTCTCATTTTTTTCTAATTTTATTGAAGAACACATTAAACATTTGAAATCGTTCTTCAAAACAGTTAAAGATAATGGACTTGTCCTTTCACCTTCTAAATTTAGCTTGTTTTAAGCTAAAGTTTGATTTATTGGTTTAAATATTTATCGCGGACTCATACAGCCTATTGACAGAGCTATTCAATTTACTGACAGATTCCCAGATAAAATTACCAATAAAACCCAACTACAGAGGTTTCTGGGCTCGCTCAATTATATTGGCAAGTTCAATAAAAACCTCAGGAAGATTTATAAACCTCTCTTTCAGTGTTTGCAAGACAATCCCCCCACCCTTAGACTGACATTCATACTTCTGTCGTCCAGCAAGTTAAAAGATATGTTAAGGCTTTGCCTTGCCTTAGCATCTCCAACGACTCTACTTTTAAGATCGTTGAGACTGATGCCTCTGACATTGGCTTTGGAGGTATTTTAAAGCAAAAGTTAACACTCAATTCTCCCGAACAAATAGTTCGCTTTCATTCTGGTGCATGGAATACTACACAGTTAAATTACAGTACTATTAAAAAGGAAAAACTTTATTTAGTATTATGTATTAACAAATTTCAAAGTGACTTATTGAATCAAAAAATTTTAGTTCGCATTGACTGCAAATCAGTAAAATATGTTCTAGAAAGAGATGTTTAAAACATAGCCTCTAAACATTCCTTTGCTAGATGGCAAGCCTTATTAAGTATCTTTGATTTTGAGATTGAGTACATTAAAGGCAGGAACAATTCAATTCCTAATTTTCTCACTCGAAAATTTATTAATACAGGTACTGTCCGTCCATCATGAGTGCTAAAGGAGCATCTTCCTCTCGTGGTCTGGGTCGCCCTACTGGCTCAACTAATCAACCAAAAGGAACCTTGGTTCCTCATCCAATTAACCCAATTTATCAAACCACCAACAAATTCACCAGTCTTGGTACAATACCCAAGTCATACAGTTCAGCCTTAGCTAGTAACCCAGTCCCAGTTGACCCTTTTTCCAATCAGTCAAAGGCCTCTGTTTCAAACCCCAGTCATCCTCCTTCTAAGTATATGCTTAAATGGACCACTCACCTGTTTCATATTGAACCCCATATGAAACCTAAAGATGACCCAGTCAAATTGGTCGCCCAGTTCTTTCCTTCCGGATGGCATTTCCAGCCCCTTGCTCCTTATAAATCCCTTGTGTATTGTAAGGATATCCTTGTTGAAATCGAGTTATTCTTTGTTAAACCCATTTATGTTAATAATGATAAAACCAAAGTACTTTATCATTCATTGTATATTAAACAGTTCATTCTAATGTCTGATTGGGGAAAACATCCTTCTGACCTTATGCAACTATCTAATCAGGATAACTCTTATTGTTATTATGATTATATGCAAGCCTGGTATAGAGTTTTCCTTTTTCAAAATGAGTCAAATAGTCATTCATGGTTTTTTCAGTTCGATCATAAGTTCAAAAGCCAGTTTCCCCATTGGTTCTCTCACTGGTGGATGAGGTTTGGTTCCACTTATGATCTCCTTCATGAACCATTAAAAGTTCAACTTAGTCATTTTTGCAACCATAGTAAATACAATCCAAAGTATGTTGGCGTCCCTGTCATTCTTCAATTTGTTAGTAAATATAAGATTCCTTGGATTCTCAAATGGCAGTATGACATTAAAACCCCAACTAAAGTAACCGATCCGTATGGTCGAGATTTCAATTTGGCGGAAGCCTGTACCCTTTGTGAACCATTCCCTCTTCTCTCTCGATAATTTTTTATCAAATGGTGGGATAAGTTTGATGTTAATAGAATTGTTAGTCAAGTTCAGTTAGAATTTCCCAGTGTCCCTCTTAAGGTTCTTCCAGTTTCATCCAAAGAACCTTTCAGTCAAACAAAAGAGTCAAAACCGAAAGAGTCTAAAGTCAGTCCTACTGGTTCGTCTTGTTCTCGTGACATTTCTGATTTCAAGAACTGTTCCAGTTAAGAATTAAAATTAATTACTCAAGCATTAAATAAAAGAATTGATGAATTGCATGAAGAAGCCTCTGCAGGTTCTTCATCTTCTTCCCAGAATGCTTCTACTAGTCATTATGATGATGATGATCTATATGGCACCATCAACTTGCAAGATGCTCAGGACCCATTTACCTGACATCCTAGTCACATTCCAGCCACTTGCACCGCTTTCTTGTAGCGGTCAAATTTAATGATGCCCTTCAAATTTGAAAGTTAGTCTTATACCACTTGAGTATGCTCCTGCTTTTCCACTGAAAGCATCCTCCAAGTCAAAAGTTTTGGCTGCTTCGTTAAAAGTTGCCAGACGCGTCTATGAATAGTAAAAAGTCAGCACTATTTTACTGTTCATCAATAGTAAATCTTGTCTGTAATCATTTACTTTATGTAATAGTGAATTTGTAATAGTTCTTTCCTTATTCTATAAAAGGAAACTGAACTTAGTTAGTGAGGCAGACTTAGAAATTTAGAAAGACTCTGAGTTCCTTCTCAGACGAATCTTTGGTTTCTACCACTGTTTAGCCCATCTTAACCCCTCCTTCTCTTTCTTCTTAAATGTTCTAAGTTAAATTGTAAGTCACTTTAATTTTTAGTTTGTTTTCTAAATAGCTTCAGTTATCAATAAAATTATCTCTATTTATAGTAATTAAATTGTGTTGTTTATATGCATTTTTGTTATTCTTCTTATTCTCTTTGCTTCCGCCCCCAAATGGTCTTCTCAGACGAATCTTTGGCTTCTACCACTGTTTAGCTCATCTTAACCCCTCCTTCTCTTTCTTCTTAAATGTTCTAAGTTAAATTGTAAGTCACTTTAATTTTTAGTTTGTTTTGTAAATAGCTTCAGTTATCAATAAAATTATTTCTATTTATAGTAATTAAATTGTGTTGTTTATATGCATTTCTGTTATTCTTCTTATTCTCTTTGCTTCCGCCCCAAATGGTATATATATATATATATATATATATATATATATATATAACATTACATAATTATTTGATTTTACAGAATGTTCATGTATTAACATTAAAGTTTTTAAAATTTATAAATTATTAAAATTCACAATTTAGTGATCTAATTTAAGGTATTAAATTATTTTGGTGATTAGTTCGAACGGAGAGAGTCTAAACGAGTAATAATTGGAATATACTTTGGGTATTACGTTGCTTAATCCAGGTACGGATTCCGTACTCTTTCAGCGAGACTCTTTTATTTTTAAGTTGTTCGTTTCGTTATTGGTTTTGAAATTTAGTATTGCCTCTCATAATTATTCCTTGTCAATTTATTGTGATATATTTGTTTGGGCGTTGTATTAGAACTCATATTTGTACTCTTTAGACTAGCGTATCATGTCTAAATTTTATTTTGATATTTGTAGTGATGTACATGTTAATATATATTTTGGAGACCTTGTGTTGATGATTCGTTCGATTTAACATGTACACGTTAGAACCATTTTGTATTGATATTTTGTCGCATGTGTTGTGACATTATATTTTCTTAGAATACCGTAGGGTATACTTGAGTTATAACCACCTGTGGGGGTACCACAGGCATGTCCTCTTGGCACCGAGACATGACACCTTCCGTGGCGGTGTGATCAGTCCACGGCGTCTACGTTTTGTGCTCCGTTGGGAGTTGGCCATTTGGTGTTTTGTTCGGGAGGCGTATGGGTTAACCCTAGTTTTCTCGCTCGCTCTCGCTCATGGATTGGTGATATTTGTGCCAAACACGCCTTTCGATTTGCATGCATCTGGATTCGGCTGGTCCGATGTATGTTATGCCTGTGTGGCATTATTTTAATTTGTCTGTATGGCATTATTTGACTTGACTATGTGGCAAGGTATATTTCTGTTTTGTTCTGAGCTCGGTATGAAATAACACCCATCCATTTGATTCAGCCTATTATTTTGTTGTGTTAGTTTTGTTCATTTTGTTTCAGTTCGTTTCGTTTCATTTCATTTAATTGAGTTAGTTATTTCGGTTCATTATATGTATTCTATATCCGTACTAGGCATTTGGCTCATACTGTATTTTTCTTCCGGCAAGTAATCAAGGGAATCAAGGGTAAGTGTGATAAGAGCTCCATTCATTCCAATGATTTAGAAATATTCTGTTTAGACTTGATATGTCAGTTTACTTGGAATTGTAATAATTATTTTAGATTGTGGCTTGAGACAGTTTGAGATTTATTATGGTTGACTTGTGGTATTTATCAGTTATTAAGACTATTGTTTTGTGGTTTTGAGCCTTGCTATTAAATTCATCAGTTTTGTTATGTTTTGTGTAACATCTCTTTCTATTTCGGAAAGGGGGTGTTACAGAGTTGGTATCAGAGCTTAGGTTCTTTCTTGTAGAAAACCTATTTAGGTTTGACCTGTGAGTTATGGGTAGAGTTCTGGGTTAGGTTTTTGTTCTGTTTAATTTTCTGTTTAGCTATTATATCAGCTATATTCGAATTTGTCTCTAATCTGCTTTGTTTATGTTCATGATATCTTTCTTAGATGACTCGTAGATCCGCTAGAGTTGCTGGGAGGCGAGGTAATAATAGGGGAAGAGGTGAGGGTCAGCCCAATGAATGACTTAATGGTCATATTAATGCTCAACTGGCTAACTTAGTGAATCAGGCTTTACCTCAGTTGGTGGCACAGGTTGTACAGACAATGCAGCAGCCGCCACCAGAAATTCTTGAACAAGAGAATCTGGGAAATAATAGACAGCATACAAATATTGAGGAAGGGAATGCAGGTGGTCATGATCAGCAGGGGGTTGCAATGTATGTATGGTTGGAAAGGTTTCAGAAGCAAAAACCATAATCATTCAGTTCAGCACCGACTCCAATTGAGGCAGAGAATTGGATTGCCCACCTGGAGAAGATTTTTGATGTGTTAGGGTGTTCAGATAATCAGAGAGTGTTGCTTGCTGCTTACAAGCTAGAAGGGGATGCACAGAGATGGTGGAAAGCGATGAAAACAACAAAAGGTGAAAATTATCTTTGAGACACTTAATCAAGCGTAATTTTGTGAGGTCTTTATCGCCAGATTTCCCACCACCGATAAAGAGGCTTATGCTAGAGACTATCTGTCTATTCGACAGAAAGATGACTAGTCCATCACAGATTTTATGACGAGGTTCACCAGGTTGGCAGGCTTTGCGGGAACCTCAGCAGGGACTGCAGCAGAACAAGCAGAGAAGTTTAAGTGGAGGATTCATTATAGGTACCGGAAACATCTTATTAATACCAGTTTGCAGACGTGTCAGCAGTGGCCAATGCGGCCAAGAATATTGAGATGGAGCGACATGACTTTCGATCTTCTAAACCGGAGGGGAGTCAAAAGAGGGACATAGATGACCAGCAAGGTCAAACTTCGGGATAACATGGGAAGAATCAGGGTGGTTAGTAGAACAGGAACCGTGGTGGCAAAGAAGTGGCGTGGCGTAATCAAAACAGGGTTATCGCAGATGCCTCGCCATAAGGGCGTAATCGTCAGCTTCAGCTACCTTGGCATGGTCAGAATCGTCAGCAATAGCATAATCATCCGCAGGGGCAAAATCAGGGTCGTTATCCGGGATCAGCTGGTGGGGGTAACCCAAATCTTATTCCTATAGCTCCTTGTGCTACTTGTATGGCTAATCACATCCGGGAAGGCAATGCCACAGACTCACTGGTGCATGCTTCTTGTGTGGATAGATGGGTCATGTGGCTAGAGATTGTACCGTGCCACGTGGAAATGGTGAAGGTGGCGATAATGGTGGTAATGAAGGTCAACATCAGGGTGGTTGAGTGTTTGCCTTGACGATAACTGTGTAAAGTGTGCACCGTGTGTACTATTTTCGCACTCTTTTAGTTGGAAATCGTGAGGCGCCTATTTTGTTTAATACTGAGTTCTACTTCATTTCGTTGTTGCTCGGCCTTTGTTTGTTAAGACCTGGTGTGCTATCTCAATCTTTAGATTCTGTTATGTCTATTGCTACCCCGATGGGGACTTCTATTGTTATTTCTGATTTGTATTGAGGGTGTCCGATCAGTTTTGGGGATAGGATCTGTAGCGTTAATCTTCTTTCGATGTGTATGCACGATTTTGATGTCATTCTTGGGATGGACTGGTTGGATAAGCACCAGGCCACTATCGATTGTCAGGCGAAGAAGGTTATATTTAGAGATGTGAAGTCTCCAGAGTTCGTGTTTCAGGGTTCACAGGCGAGTAGGGTGGTGAAGTTGATTTCAGCTTTGAAGGCTGAGAAGTTGGTGGCAAAGGGTTGTGAGGGGTATTTGGCATTTGTGAAGGATACCTCTAAGGGTGAGTCCCGTATTGAGGATTTTCCAATTGTTCATGATTTTTTCGATGTGTTTCCTGAGGAGTTGTCAAGGTTGCCACCACAGCGGGAAGTGGAGTTTGCTATTGAGCTTGTTCCTGGTGCAGTAGTTCATCTCTAAGGCGCTTATATCGGATGGCAGATTGGAGTTGCAAGAGTTGAAGGAGCGATTGCAGGAATTGTTAGATCGTGGTGTGATGATTACCGAGTGTTTTGCCGTGGGGTGCTCTGGTCTTGTTTGTAAAGAAGAAGGATGGGTCTATGAGGTCGTAGTATAGACTACGGTGGAGTTGAACAAGATCACCATCGAGAATCCAGATTCATCTGCCGAGGATTGATGACTTGTTTGACCAACTTCAAGGGGCAAAGTATTTTTCGAAGATAGACTTGAGGTCGGGCTATCATTAGTTGAGGGTGGGGATGAGGATATCTCTAAGATGGCTTTTCATACTCGAAATGGGCATTACGAATTTTTGGTGATGCCATTCGGGTTGACTAACGCTCCAGCGGTGTTTATGGATTTGATGAATCGGGTGTTCAAGGAGTACCTGGACCAATTTGTTATTGTCTTTATTGATGACATTTTAGTTTACTCCAAGTCTAAGGAAGAGCACGAGGAGCATCTTCGCACAGTATTGGGGATTTTGCAGAAAGAGAAATTGTATGCTAAATTCTCTAAATGCGAGTTTTGGTTGGAGCAGGTTGCATTTTTGGGCCACGTTGTTTCTGTAGAAGGCATTAAGGTGGATCCTGCGAAGGTTGAGGCTATCACTAAATGGCTAAGACCTACTATAGTGACAGAGATTAGGAGTTTCTTGGGTTTGGCAGGGTACTATAGACGATTTGTGGAAGGATTTTCCTTGCTTTCCTTACCATTGACTCAGTTGATGAGAAAGGGCGCGAAGTTTATGTGGAATGAGGAGCGCGAGAAAAGTTTTGAGGAGTTGAAGAAACGACTTGTGACAGCTCCAATACTTACATTGCCGTAGGGGACAAGAGGTTACCAGATTTATAGTGATGCTTCTAAGAAGGGCTTGGGGTGTTTTTGATGCAACACGGTAAGGTGATTGCTTATGCTTCTAGGAAGCTTAAACCTTACGAGGTGAATTACCCCACCCATGATTTGGAGTTGGCAGCGGTGATCTTTGCCCTAAAGATTTGGAGGCATTATTTGTATGGAGAGACTTGTGATATCTTCACCGATCACAAAAGTCTTAAATACATTTTCACTCAAAAAGAGCTCAATATGAGGCAGAGGCATTGGTTGGAGCTTCTAAAAGACTATGATGCTAGGATTCAGTATCACCCGGGGAAGGCAAATGTGGTTGCAGATGCTCTTAGCCGAAAGAGTTCAAGGAGTGTAGCAGCCCTTATTACATAACCTCAGCTTATTTCGGATATGGAGCGGATCGAGTTGGAGTTGTATGTACAAGGTTCAGATGGGCATTTGGCGGGTATGAGAGTGGAGCACTCTGTTATCTCGCGGGTCAAAGAAGCTAAAAAAGAAGATGGAGAGTTGTGGGGTCTGACACAGAATCTAGAGGAGGGCAAGCAGCCCAAGTTTCGTATTGATGACCATGGTGTGATTTGGTTGGGTGAGCAATTGTGTGTATCGTCCGATCCGATCATTAGGGAGGCGGTGTTGGCTGAGGCTCATAGTTCGCCATTTTCTATTCATCCAGGTTCTACAAAGATGTATAGGAATTTGAAGAAGAATTTTTGGTGGAATGGGATGAAACGAGATGTGGTTGAATATGTTGGGAAGTGACTCACTTGTCAACAAGTGAAGATAGAACATCAACAGGCTAGCGGTTTGCTGTAACAATTAGACATTCCAGTTTGGAAGTGGGAGGATATCACAATGGACTTTGTGACTGGTTTGCCTAAGACTTTCAAGAAGAATGATGTCATTTGGGTAGTGGTGGACCGGCTGACCAAATTGGCACATTTTTTGGCTATCCATGAGGGTTACTCGGTGGATAGGTTGGCACATATCTTTCAGTAGAAGATTGTTAGACTTCATGGTACTCCGATGTCTATTGTTTCAGATCAGGACCCACAGTTCACTTCACAATTCTGGAAAGGGTTTCAACGAGCTTGGGGTACTCGGCTCAACTTTAGTACTTCTTTCTATCCGCAAACTAATGGCCAATCCGAAAGGACTATTCAGACGTTGGAGGACATGTTGAGATCTTGTGCACATGAGTGGTCGGGTAATTGGGATGATTACTTGAGCCTAGTTGAGTTTGCTTATAACAACAGTTGGCATGCAAGTATTGGGATGACACCTTTTGAGGCATTATATGGTAGGAAGTGTCGGGCACCAAATTGTTGGGATGAAGTTGGCGAAAGGGCCATAGAAGGGCCTGAGTTGGTCCAAATCACTACGGAGAAGGTAGCGGTGGCTCAGGAGAAATTAAAGTCGGCTCGATCACGGCAGAAGAGTTATGCTGATAAGCATAGGAGGACTTTAGAGTTTGAACCTGGTGAGCATGTGTTTCTAAAAGTTTCTCCTTGGAAGGGCATTCGACGATTTGGGTTGAAAGGGAAGCTTAGTCCGCGATATATTGGCACATTTGAGATTTAGGAGAGGGTTGGTGAAGTTGCGTATCGGTTAGCTTTGCCTCCGCAACTAGCTCACGTGCACAATGTGTTCCATGTGTCGGTGTTGAGAATTTATCATTATCATCCGTTACATGTGGTGCAATATCCGCTTGATAAGATTCAGGAGGATCTTACTTGTGAGGAGCAAGCTGAGGCGATTTTGGATCGTCAAGAAAGGATTATGAGGAGGAAGACTATTCCGTTTGTTAAGGTTTTGTGGAAGAATCATTCGGAGTGGGAGGCTACATGGGAGATGGAGGAGTCTATTCGAGCGGAGTATCCGCATCTCTTTGGAAATTAGGTGCATTCAATTCTTTTGATTCTGGGGACGGAATCCTTTTTAAGGGGTAGGTGATGTAATACCCGGAAAAAAATATTAAATTTTAAAAATTATTTTGTTTTAAAACATATTAATTGGACTTTGTCATTTATTGGGTCAAATTAGTCATTTAATTTATGTGGGCTAATATATTAATAAGAGATGGGTAAATTAATTTAGTACAATTTGGGCCTTTAAAATTAATTAGATTTAATTTAATTAAATGTGGGTAATAATAAATCCAATTATAATTAGGAGAATTAATAAGATTTATTAATAAATAAACAAATAGCTAGACCTAATTTACTTGAGCATTATACCTAACACGTGAATCGGGAGAAAGAAAGGAGGCGAAAAAAGAATGTAAGAACAAAGCTGCATAAACATAAGAGGAGGAAGAGGAATTTAAATTTCTTTCTAGCATACATGTAAGTTTGCCTTTATTTTGTTTTCAAAATTATTGGGGTAGCAATCATTGTAAAAATATATATATATATATATATATATATATATATATATATATATATATATATATATATATATATTCAATTGATGATATCAGATATACATATATATTCTGCTTTTCATGCATAAACATGTTTCGCTTTTAACAATCATATGCTTAACTATGTACTGCTTTGAAATACAAGTTGCGGTAATAATTTAGATATTATATCTATATATATACTGATCATGCGAAAAAAAAAACAAAAACAAAACTTTAACATGATGCAACGAAAAAAAAATAAGAAGAAGAAGCTGCTATACTTTGTTATGTAATAAGGATTATATATCATGTTTGATTGCTAAGTAAAAAAAAATTACTTTAACAGTCTCAAAATAAGGAAGTGATAATTTTCATTAATATTTTATTATTAGTTCTAAATTATGTAATATTATAGAACTATATATATATATATATATATATATATATATATATATCATTACATAATTATTTGATTTTACAGAATGTTCATGTATTAACATTAAAGTTTTTAAAATTTATAAATTATCAAAATTCACAATTTAGTGATCTAATTTAAGGTATTATATTATTTTGGTGATTAGTTCGAACGGAGAGAGTCTAAACGAGTAATAATTGGAATATACTTTGGGTATTACGTTGTTTAATCCAGGTACGGATTCCGTACTCTTTCAGCGAGACTCTTTTATTTTTAAGTTGTTCGTTTCGTTATTGGAAATTTAGTATTGCCTCTCATAATTATTCCTTGTCAATTTATTGTGATATATTTGTTTGGGCGTTGTATTAGAACTCATATTTGTACTCTTTAGACTAGCGTGTCATGTCTAAATTTTATTTTGATATTTGTAGTGATGTACATGTTAATATATATTTTGGAGACCTTGTGTTGATGATTTGTTCGATTTAACATGTACACGTTAGAACCCTTTTGTGTTGATATTTTGTCGCATGTGTTGTGACATTATATTTTCTTAGAATACCGTAGGGTATACTTGAGCTATAACCACCTGTGGGGGTACCACATGCATGTCCTCTTAGCACCGAGGCATTTCACCTTTCGTGGCGGTGTGATGAGTCCACGGCGTCTCCGTTTTGTGCTCCGTTGGGAGTTGGCCATTTGGTGTTTTGTTGTGGGAGGCGATGGGTCGAACCCTAGTTTTTGTTCGCTTACGCTCGCTCATGATTGGTGATGTTTCAGGTCAAACACGCCTTGGATTGCATGCATCTGGATCCGTACCATCCGATGTATGTTATACTGTGTGGCATTATTTTGATTTACTCAGATGGCATTATTTGACTTACTATGTGGCAAGGTATATTTCTGTTTTGTTCTGAGCTTGGTATGAAATAACACCCAGCCATTTGATTCAGCCTATTATTTCGTTATGTTAGTTTTGTTCATTTCGTTTCATTTCATTTAATTGAGTTAGTTATTTCGGTTCATTATATGTATTCTATATCCGTACTGGGCATTTGGCTTATGCTGTATTTTTCTTCCGGCAGGTAATCAGGGGAATCAAGGGCAAGTGTGATGAGCGCTCCATTCATTCCAATGATTTAGAAATATTCTGTTTAGACTTGATGTGTCAGTTTACTTGAAATTGTAATAATTATTTTAGATTGTGGCTTGAGACAGTTTGAGATTTATTATAGTTGACTTGTGGTATTTATCAGTTATTAAGACTATTCTTTTGTGGCTTTGAGCCTTGCTATTAAATTTATCAGTTTTGTTATGTTTTGTGTAACCTCTCTTTCTATTTCGGAAATGGGGTGTTACATCATGCCTCGCACTTGGTAATACTTTCTCCGTCCTTAATTATTTGACGTTTTAGAGGTGAGCACAAGAATTAAGATAATGATTGAAAAGCATTAAATATAGTATTCAATTGTCTATAATACCATTAAATCTTTTGTTGGGATAAAGAAAGTTTTATTGGGATAAAGAGAGTTTAATGAGGGATAATTTTGAAAAAATTGTCATTAATTCTCTTAGATTTGAATAAACGTTAAATAATTAAAAATAAATAAAAAAACTTTAAAATGTCAAATAATTAAGAACGGATGGAGTACTTAATACTGCTTCAATAAATACGCGCACCGGTGCGCATTTTTCCACCTCAGATAAAATACCAATTGCAACAAGCTAGCCAAATGTATTTTTATATGTTGAAATCACCAATTCCGCAATTCGTATGTACATGTTGTAGTAGAGAGATGAAAAGTAGCAAGCGGCGGAGAAAGTTTGGTTATAGGGCCACCAAACATTCCAGATAAAATAAAATAAAATAAAATTAAAGGTGTAATAAAAATCTATGCCAACACGCGTGGAAAGCGCGTGGTTAAGCGCCCATGAAATGATTGGTTGGGATTAGAATATTCCGTCCATTAGGGTATCTCCTATTTTTTCGAATACACATCTAACAATACAAATATTACATTTAACAATACAATAAAATTTATTACTCATAATTCATGACAGGATAAATTTTGAAGCAAATAATTGTGTCGTTGATAATGTCACTAAAAATAATATTTATATTGCTAATGTGTATCGAGAGAAATTAAAGTACAAGTATAATGAAGTGGATCTTAATCTGATTAATTGGCTTTCTCTGTGTTTTAAGATTAAATATAACATTAGACTATATGAATAATTCATAAAATTATAAATTTTGAATTAATAATAAATTATTTAAGTTTAATACAATCAACTAGTGTAACATTTGTAAACTAACTATTTAAGTATTATCAGTTTCTTCTATGTTTAAAATTTAAACGAAATGATATTAAACTTAAAATTTTATAAATTATTTTTAAAGTCAAATTGTAAAATCCCAAATTTTACTTAATAAAATTTAATTTTCTCTAAATATTTTTTTATATTATGGTATGGATTTGAAATAATGTTATAGTTGTGGGTAGTATTTATAAATTTTGCAAAAGTATGCAAGTTGTTGTATTATATTCGATTAATTAGGAAATATTCATTTTAGCGAGAGAATATTCATATAACTAGTAATCATTAAGGACCCCACAACGGAATTATTGCCTGGATTGAGAAAATGACAAAAATATTTTTATGAAAATAATGGCGGAAGTTTTACCGTTAATACCGTTGAACTACTCGGTAGTAAAAAATCACAAAGAATACGCGTGGTTGCATAAGTAAAGCACACCAGTATTGATTATTGATGCTTATGTGAGAAGTCACCCGCTTTTGTTCAATTATTGCTACAAGAAGTTCTTGCACAAGATCTCACGTTATTTGATTCAATTATTGTTGATTGTTATATATACATATATATATATATATATATATATATATATATATATATATATATATATAAGTTTTGTTTTATTAGTATTATTAATATAATAAAATGTAAAACTTTTATATAAAATGTAATACTTTTATAAAGTTATTCGTTTTATTAGGCTAATTAAAAAATTTTTTATATAAAAATGTAATACTTTTATAAAGTTATCCGTTTTATTGTATAATAATTAGATTATATTATATTTTATTATGCATAGTGTATACCGTGATAGTGTTTGCATAAGAAAATCTTTTAAAAGTTATTCGCTTTTATTAGATTATAAATAGAATATATTGTATTTTATTGTAAACCAACTGGACCGCGGTTTAAAAGTAAATCGATCCGGACTGTTTCATAGATGGTTCTTATTCAAATCCATTCTTCTATAAATAAGCTCATTCCTTCATTATTTCTTACTTAATTCATCAAACTCTAGAGAGAGAAACTATAGAGAGAATTTTTCTTCTATAATCTTGAGCGTATTTCTTTAGCGTTTAAGAAAGCTTTGAGCGTAGTGCAAGTTTCTTCAAGTATATCACCGCCCTACCGTCAGAGTACACTTCTTTATAAGGTAAGAGATATTATTTGTTGTAGTCGTAAGGGGTATTATTTTTTTTTATATTCATGAAGAGAACTTTGGTTATTCCATTCTTTATTATTCATTGAATAAACTCAGATACGCTGATCTCACCCTATACTTGGTGAAATTCTTCGTTATTCCATTATTTATTATTTCGTTGAATAACTCAGATACGCAAGCTACCCTATACTTGGTGAAATTCTTCTGTTATTCCATTATTTATTATTTTGTTGGAATAACCTGTATACGCGAGCTACCCTATACTTGGTGAAATTTTTCTGTTATTCCATTCCTTATTATTATGTTGGAATAACCTGTTTATGCAAAGTACCGCATACATGGTGAAATTCTTCTATTATTTCCATCTTTATTATTTTGTTGAATATATCACATCATGCGCTTTTACGCTTGGACCGGGTTCCGCCTTTTATTATTACATCGCTGGAATATCTCATATGCTTTTACGCTTCGGACCGTTCCGTATTTATTATTCTCATTTGAATAACTCGCCGGTATGATCTATCACATGCCCGGTGATTTCTTTTGTTATTCCATTCTTTATTATACTCGGTTGGTTAAAATTTTGACTTCTATACTCCATGAAATTAGTGGAATATCCTTGATATTTCATGCGTTTCATCCAAAGATCTTTTCATGGAAATATTCTTCCGAGCATTCTTGAATTTTACTCTACAAAGAAGTATCGTGTTGACAATTTGGACGTTATTAGTTCCTGGATAATTTAATTCTTGAACTTGTTTTATTGAATTCTTATATCATTGTCATCATCCTCATGTTTATATTATATTGAAAGTCATATGTGGCCTGTAGTGCATAGATGGACTTGGTATGATTATGACCAGGGATTATTCGGTATAATCATGATCGTAATGTTACAAATGATGTGAAAAAAATCCTCAGTGGCCCGTAGTGCATTGATGGACAGTTTTTGGTATGATTATGGCTATAGATTCTCTTCAGCCAAGGGAGCAAAGATGAATTGTTTTATAGCATGATCAGGACCGTTGATGAATACACGAATATCATTGGCCCAGAGTGCATGGATAATTTGTGGTTGTGATACTAATGAATATCCTTGGCACGTAGTGCGGTGGATGATGTGGATTATTTATTGTCGTGAGTCCCGCCGATAAAAGTGATGAAAAACCTTTTAAATCATAAAAGATAGTAGATTTTATTCTCTACTTGACTCTTTTAATGGATTCATTGTTCATCTGCAGCTTAAACTTGATGTTTGTTATATATCAGTTTAACATTATTGAGGACTAATGATAATTTATTCGCATTATCTTAGTCATAATATTTCTTCTTCGGGCTAGTTGAGCTCACCTTTTTCCTTCACCGTTCTCTTCAGAAATGAGAATATAGTGGGGACGAGTCTGGGAATGGATTGACAATCCAGATGATAACATTAGTAGTCTTCACTATTCTGTTAAATAGTGTGACAATAAATGTAATGAGGACTCCTTTGAGTGTGGATATTGTCTAGATGACAATATTCTTATTAAAACTCTCAATTTATGTTTTGTCGTATTGTTTACACGACAGTTGTATTATTAAGTTGTAATTGAATTTTGTACCATATATTTGGCGACTCAAGATGGGTGATGTATACCTATTTTGGGGGCATCACAGTTGGTATCAAAGCTTAGGGATATGATCCCTGGCTGAGATGTGAGACAAGAAATAAGAGGGGAGAGACGGGGAATTCCTTCGCTAATATGACCTACCTAAGTTTATTTGGTATTTAATTGGTTGATCAGAGTATAGGGATAATATGTGATATGTTAATTAACCCTTGTTTTGTGGCAGTATTTGAAAATGACATCCAGAAAATGTTGAGAATAGCAATGGAGCATGTGGAGACCGTTGAGTCTCCACGGATCAATAATCGAGGATAATGTGCAACAGAAGGCGATAATCCTCTTGTAAACAACAACAACATCGATCAAATGACAACAATGGTACGTTTAGGAGCTTTTTAGAATACATGCAACACCGCACGAGAGAGACTCTGCTCATAATGTGTGGAAACAATGGCAACCCACGGTTGGTCACCGCTAAGCGATTCAAGGAGTGGGACCACCGGAGTTTTTGGGAAAGCCGGACCCACTTAAGGCAGAGACGTGGATTAAGCAGATCACCAAGATATTTGATGTCTTAGAATGCTCAGAGGAGCAAAATGTTCCATTCGCCACCTTTATGTTGCGTGAAGAAGCAGATCATTAGTGGGAATCAGAAACGCACTCAACCGACGATCGAAGATGACTTGGGAGAAGTTCCAAGAATTGTTCAACGACAAGTACTTTCCGAAAGTATTCGTCATACATGAAAGAGGTAGAGTTCATCAAGTCGGAGTAAAACAACATGACCGTGTCGTAGTACGAAGCCAAGTTTGCCGAGTTATCCCGGTTTGCGTCCCATTTAGTTGATAATGAGGAACGAATGATGCGAATGTTTCTAAGAGATTTGAAACCCAATATACGTCAATACCTCATTTCTCACAAACTTTGATTATATTCAGATGTTGTGAATAGGCCTCAGTTATTGGAGCGCGATAATGAGTCAGCACTACCAAAAGGCAACGACCAACAACACGATAATAATCGTACCGGTGGCAACGGTCATCGGAATAATGATAACCATCGTGGGAGAAATTATCATGCCATGAATGGTAACCACTTCGGTGGTAATCATGGCCAAGATAATAGAAGTGGAAATTTTAAGAAGAGAAGGTTCAATAATGATAAAAAGACAACAAAGACCAAAGACCCGCTTCAAAGGAAGAAGAACGACCACCGGTCGTATATGTTCCAAATGCGACGGGGAGGGACACATCCGTCTAAACTCAGACGCAAACAATCCAAAGCGTGTTTTAATTGCGAAAGAGAAGGTCACCTAGCTCAATTTTGTTGTATGGTGAAGTCAAGTCCAGCTGGGATAGTGATGCCAAAGGATGTCCCAGACAAGCCAAAGCCGGTAGTTTAAGAGAGAGCATTTTTTTTTGTGACGAGGAACCTGAATAAAATATCACGGGTAAGTTAATCATAAACTCTTGCGAAGTCTATACCGTGTTAGATACCGGTTCTACTCACTCTTTCATTTCACCTAGTTGTGTTCAATATTTGAATTTAACTCCGGAGAAGTTAGACTTTGATTTATCTGTTGAAACTCAGTTGGGAGAAACCTTCGTTACCTCCACTATTTATAAATCTTGTTTGATTTAAATCAACACTTTCACGTTACATGTCGATCTTATCTCTTTAAAAATACTTGTCTTTGATGTGATTTTAGGAATCGATTGGTTAACTACTCATCATACTTTTAGTAAGGTTGTTAGCTTTCATATTCCTAACCAACCTGTTATGCGAATTTAAACAACCAAACCACTAAAGTCAATCATTGTCATATTAAGCCATAAGTAAAGAGCCCCGATCCTTTCGTTGTTGATTTCCTTGTGTGAAATGCACCGAAGCCAGACTTTCCATAGGGGACGTTGTAAATAACGATGGCAAGTTGATAGTTATCAAGGTGACGTGTTATCCAAGTCTTGGATGAGAGTCACAGTTGTGAATGATATTTCTATTGTTAATAAATTTCATGACGTATTCTTGAAGACTTCTTAGTCTACCCCTAGAGCGTGAAATCGAATTTTGTATTGATCCCAGTACAAAACTCATTTCTTAAACCCTCAAATATTTTCTTCACCCAAAACGAACGTAACATGCGCCAAAGATGTTGGCTCGAGTTGTTGAAGATTATAATCGTACCATTCAATATCATTGTGGAAGAGCGAGTGGTAGCTGACGCGTTGAGTAGAAGATCATATGTGTTTACGAGTGCGATGTTGTTAACACAAAGACCCATTTCGTATAAATGATGAAGATAGAGTTAAAGACTCTAAGGACCTATGTGAAGATAACGAATATACGATTAGAATCAACTTTAATCGATAAAGTTAAAGCCGCTCAAGCTACATACTCAGAGCTGATGAATGTGAAGAAGAAGGTTCAAGAGGGCGTTATTCTAGAAGCAAGAATCAATGAAGAGAAGAAATCTCAACCCTCGATTTAATTGGCCCATTTGAAATCCTCGATCGAGTAGGAACTGTGGCTTATAGACTCGTTTTACTGCCAAGTATGTCGCATGTTCATAACGTTTTTCACGTATCGATGTTACGTAAATATGTGGACGACCCAAACCACATTATTGATTTAGAACCGGACGAGATAGCGGATAATTTAACGTATGAAGATGTACCTATTAAAATCCTGGAATATATTCTACGCTTAAAGGTTATACCTCAAGAGTTAGAATCAGACGAAGTGTCCTCATCTGTTCGACATACTAGGTACGTACGTAAATTTCCAGGGCGAAATTTCATAAGGAGGGGAGATTGTAAAATCCCAAATTTTACGAATAAAGATTTAATTTTTCTCAAAATATTTTTTTATATTATGGTATGGATTTGAAATAATGTTATAGTTGTGGGTAGTATTTATAAATTTTGCAAAGTATGCAAGTTATTGTATTATATTCATTTGGTCGGGGAATATTCATTTTAGCAGAGAATTTTCGTACAACGGTGCAATCATTGGTGGACCCCACAACGAAATTATTGTCGGATTGAGAAAATGACAAAATATTTTTTATGAAAATAACGGCGGAAGTTTTACTCAATTATCTTGTTGAACTACTTTCGGTAGTAAAAGTACGATGAATACGCATGGTTGCATAGTAA
The DNA here is from genome assembly GCA_020205605.1 of Panax ginseng. Lineage (NCBI taxonomy): Eukaryota > Viridiplantae > Streptophyta > Magnoliopsida > Apiales > Araliaceae > Panax > Panax ginseng. The sequence goes on from CM035131.1 coordinate 44,322,313, forward strand.
GAAAGACACAAGATTGATTATTGATGCTTCGTGAGAAGTCACTCGCTTTTGTTCAATTATTACTATGATGAGTTCTTTTGCAAGTATCTCACGTTATTTGATTCAATTATTGTTGATTGTTATATATATATATATATATATATATATATATATATAAGTTTTGTTTTATTAGTATTATTAATGTAATAAAATGTAAAACTTTTATATAAAATGTAATACTTTTATAAAGTTATTCGCGTTTTATTAGGCTAATAGTAAAATCTTTTTATATAAAATGTAATACTTTTATAAAGTTATCTTTTTTATTGTATAATAATTAGATTATATTATATTTTATTATGCATAGTATTTGTATAGTGTATCCTGATAGTGTTTTGCATAGTAAAAACTTTTTAAAAGTTATTCGTTTTATTAGATTATAAATAGAATATATTATATTTTATTGTAAACCAATTTGGACCGTCTGTTTAAAGTAAATCGATCGGACCGTTCATAGATTGGTTATTATTCATCCATTCTTCTATAAATAAGCTCATTCCTTCATTATTTCTTCACTTAATTCTTTGAAACTCTAGAGAGAGAAACTATAGAAAGAATTCTTCTTCTATAATCTTGAGCGTATTTCTTTAGCGCTTAAGAAAGCTTTGAGCGTAAGTGCAAGTTTCTTCAAGTATATCCCCGCCCTCAAGTCGAGTATTCTTCTTTATAAGGTAAGAGATATTATTTGTTGTACTAAATCGTCAGTGTATTTTTTTTTATATTCATGAAAAGAACTTCATTATTCCATTCTTTATTATTCATTGAATAACTTTTATACTGTGGCCTACCCTATACTTGATAAAATTCTTACGTTATTCCATTATTTATTATTCTGTTGAATAACTCAGATATCTGTAAGCTACCCTATACTTGGTAAAATTCTTTCGTTATTCCATTATTTATTATTCTCGTTGGAATAACTCAGATACGCTGAAAGCTACCCTATACTTGGTGAAATTTTTCTGTTATTCCATTCCTTATTATTATGTTGGAATAACCTGTTTATGCAAAGTACCGCATACATGGTGAAATTCTTCTATTATTTCCATCTTTATTATTGTGTTGGAATATCACATACATGCGTTTTACGGTGGGACTGGTTAAATTCTTTATTATTATACGTTGGAATATCCCACATCGTGCGCTTTTACGCCTGGGACCGTTCCAGATTTATTATTCTCGTTGGAATAACTCACTGCTGTGCGATCTATCACATGCCTCGGTGATTTCTTTTGTTATTCCATTCTTTATTATACTCGGTTGGTTAAAATTTTGACTTTATACTCCATGAAATTAGTGGAATATCCTCGATATTTGCGTTTCATCCAAGATCTTTCATGGAAATATTCTTCGAGCATTCTTGAATTTTACTCTACAAAGAAGTATCGTGTTGACAATTTGGACGTTATTAGTTCTGGATAATTTAATTCTTGAACTTGTTTTATTGAATTCTTATATCATTGTCATCATCCTCATATTTATATTATATTGAAAGTCATATGTGGCTCTGTAGTGCATAGATGGACTTGGTATGATTATGACTGAGGATTATTCTTATAATAATCATGGCCATCGTAATGTTACAAATGATGTGGAAAAAAATCCTCGGTGGCCGTGAAAGTGCATTGATGGACGATTTTTGGTATGATTATGGCTATGGATTCTCTTGACGAGTGGAGCAAAGATGAATTTTTTTATGGCATGATCGGGGCCAGTTGATGAATACACGAATATCATTGGCAGTGAGTGCATGGATAATTTGTGGTTGTGATACTAATGAATATCCTCGGCGTATTGCGGGGATGATGTGGATTATTTATTAAAAGTGAGTCAAATGATAAAAGTGATGAAAACCTTTTAAATCATAAAAGATAGTAGATTTTATTCTCTACTTGACTCTTTTAATGGATTGCTTATTCATTCAGCAGTTAAACTTGATGTTTGTTATATTGTATCAATTTAACACTGTTGACGGCTAACGATAATTTATTCTGCATTATCTTAGTCATAATATTTCTTACTGGGCTAGTTGAGCTAACTCTTTCTTTCATTGTTCTCTTTAGGAAATGAGAACGTAGCTGGGACTAGTCAGGGAACAGAGTGATTGTCCTAGATGGTGCATTAGTAGTCCTTATTATTCTGTGAAATAGTAAAATAATAAATGTAATGAGGACTCCATTGAGTGTGGATATTGTCTAGATGACAATATTTGTATTAAAACTCACAACATATATTTTGTCGTATTTTAAACGACTGTTGTATAATTAGTTTGTATTTATATTCAGTATCATGTATCTGACGACTCAAGTTGGGTGATGTATACCTATTTTTGGGGGTGTTGCACAAAATATATTTTTAATTTTGTAAGATAAGGAGTACTATGATTGAGTGGTGTTTAGAATTGACATATTTTAGACATGGATAAAACTACATGCACATGTAATATTTTTTATAAAACTATAAAATAAAGTGAAAGGTTGAATTTAATATTTGGGGTTTCTTCCAATCCCTCCATCTTTATTGTTTAGACATGCATGCAAAACAGGGAATATGCTGGTCCCAATTTTAATAGGAGGGGATGATGCTTTAATAATAGCTAGGAAACTAGGTGGTGGTTTTAATTAGAATTAGTTGGAAATATTGGACCACCACATCTCTTGGCCTCTACACACTCTAATTTTGGGAACAATTTTTGCACTACCCCATTGGCATCTTATTCTTGGACAATTATTATATATTTTCTCTCTCCTCTTAATTACTCTCTCCTCTCTTTCTGTCTTATGTTCTGTGTTACTTCTGTTGTTGAACTAGTAGTTTGATCAGAATTTCTTCAGCCCCACCGGCTACTACAACAGATTGATGATCTGAAAAAAGCCTGGATACAACTCTTACTTACCTCAGTCCTTGGGATTCGTGCTCCCCAAAGATTTCTTCTTCTTACATGTGGGAACTATCTTAATTTCTACCTGCATCTTTATATTATGTTAATTATTTGCATCTTTTATCATTTTTTATGTTTTTGTTTTATAGATTTATTCGATTATTAGTGTTTGCAGTATTTTTTGTGACGGTATTATTTAGTGTTTGAATGTCCAGATGTAGTACTGTATCATTTTTAGTGCGTTGCAAAAGCAGTTCCAAGACTTGTTCTCAGCGGGGAACGAATTTTAAATGTTCGACCACATGTATTGACAATATAAACGATGCCAAGAAAATACTCAATAATGCACTCATATTTGTTCACATAACGTAAAGTAACGACTATTTGTTTTTTAATTGATGAATCACGAGCCTCATTAACTAATAAAGAGAAAAAATTATCTCCGATCTCTGCAATTATAGTTTTTGTGGTAAAAAATGTAGCGGCACTACAAATGTTTTTTTGGATTAAAGGTGTTGTCAATTTGTGGTCCCTGGAATATTTTTCAACACAACTTTATTCACTTCATCATTGTTCTCGGATAAAAACTTTAAAATAAAAAGAAATAAACCTCGCCTTTTTGAAGTATCTGATTCATCATAGCTACGAAAAGGCAATCCCTCAGTACTTAAAAGCAACCGAGCACACTTAATAGATGAGAACAAATGAAGCTTGTAATCTTTTTTTTTCTTGGTCAGACATATTGGCAAGTTTGATATCTATGTGTTCCTTTCGGTTCCTCAAATCTTGACAAGCTAACATACATTGTCTATGAATATTATTAGGTAACTCTCTAACATGTTCAGATAAGTATTATGTCTTCCTCCAATTATTAAATCAGTTACCGACAAATGTATTCCCACCCCCTTGACCACCAATATTAGCTTTGAATAGATAACAATATAAGAAAAATACGACATCTTCCTTTTCACTATATTCCAACCAATTAACCGACATACTTTTTGTGCCATTCGGGCGGGATAAATTTTTAATCCCATAAATAACAGTATAAAGGAATTTGGAAAGCATTGGTTAATTAATGAGGGCCCTTACGCAAATATCATCGGCGAATACTCTCTCTCATATTCCATTATAGATGGTCTTAGTTCCGGGTCAGCAAAAAGTTCCTCTTTTAATTAAATTCAACTTGGGATTGAGAATTGATTATTTGAGACGGTTCTTGGATATGGTTTCATTTGAGAGATTTTGAGTAATCATCAACTCGGATGGATTGTGATGTTGATTATTCATTTCTGGAACGTTTGAATTTTGACCACATGTCATGAATGCCTAAATCAATCAAAATACAAGTATACAACAACCTCAAACAAACAATTATTTTCTGCAACATAAATATAATTCTATAATATAAAACAAATAAATATTCATAATCCAAACTTAAAAAAGGAATTTCAAAATAAAAAATATGTATATACAATTTAGAAATTTACTTCGTTTAATTGTCATAATTCAATTTGAATTATTCCCAAATAATTACAATTTCAACTGTATGCTCAAAGTCTCTAACTAAGTTTGCTTTCTATATTCAAACAAAATCAAGCCACAACATTTAAAATCAACTCACAACTTTCAAAATCAACTCACAATTCACAAACACAACAAATTCAAAAATATTGGATAAGAGGAAAAGTCATGGAGTGGTGGAGATGTAGTATACTCTACACGACTGTACTAGTCATGGAGATGTGGTATGCTTTAAAGGAGGAAGTGAAATGAGCAACGAAAGCCAAGCAGAAGCAGCCGCTAAGGAGGAACGCGCGAGTATTAATAAGTATGCTCTGTACTTTGTATTTAGAATTAAAATGAAACTTTTATTTTTTATTTTTTTGCTCCCTCCAAATTTAACTATTCCATTAATTGTCTCCTTGAATTTATTAACTTATATTTCGTCCATGCCCTTATACCTATATATATATATATATATATATATATATATATATATATATATATATATATATATATATATATATATATATATATATATATATCATCATATCATTTATATCTTGCCTTTAGTACATCCGCTTCTCTGCTATAATACATCTCGCCATGGTGCTTTGTATTTGTGAATTTTATATATAAACTGCGGGCCCAAGTGCAAAATTAGGGTTCACATGACCTAATTGAATTAAATGCACAATTAGGGTTCCAAGACCTCATTAAATGTGCAAATTAGGGTTCACATAACCTCATTAATTTGTATTTTTACATGTATAGAACTATTAATTCACATGATTGAACTATTGATTCACATGATGTACTATTAGGGGAGGTGGTGTAAGTTTGATAATACTTGCAGGACTAAATTAAAAATGAAGGAAAAGATGAAGGTATTGTACTGTAATATTTCGAGCCCCAAAACATGCAATTATCAAAACTATATTTTCCTATAAATAGAAGCTCATTCTTCTGTCATTCTCACCAATTCACTAAGTCTCACAAGAGCAATTATAGAGAGAGAAGCTATAGAGAGAGAATCTATAGAGAGAAAGAAGAAGAGTAGTCTGCTACTTCACTACTCCAGTATCCAGTCTTCTTCTGAGGTAAGGGGTATTATTTATTTCATATTCTGAAGAGAAATTATTTTTCATATTCGTATGAATATTATTTTCGTTCAATATTCATAAAGAATATTATCTTTGTTCAATATTCGCAGGAATATTATCTTCGTTAAATATTCGTTGGAATATTATTTTCGTTCAAGAGATGTTGTTTTTGTTCAATATTCGCTTGAAATAATATTTTCTTCCATACTCTATAGTATATGAGTAATATTATTTCATCTCGTATTCCTGATTATACACTCATTCTGTTGAAGTTTTGGCTTCTATACTCCATGAAATTAGTAGAATATCCTTGATATTTGCGCTTCATCCAGTATCTTTTCATGAAAATATTATTCTGAGCTTTCTTGATAATTATTGATCTTTTCATGACGGAATACTATTTACCCGATTACTATTCACTCAAATATTATTCACTAGGGTATTCGGGGCATTTTTCATGCCGGAGTACTATTCACGAGTTACTATTCATATATTATTATTCACCCAATTACTATTCACCTGAATATTATTCACTGGGGTATTTGGGGTACTTTTCATGTCGAGGTACTATTCACGAGATACTATTCCCGAAGTACTTTTCACAGGGTACTATTTACCCAAAAAAATATATTTCTTTTCTGTCCAAATTTTTTTTGGTATATGAATATTATTCTTGAATTTTACCTTACAAAGCAGTATCATGTTGACAATTTGGATATTTTTAAACTCTGGATAAATTTAAAGTCTCTAATATTTATCCTTGAATTCGTTTGATTTGATTTCGTTTGATTAATGCTTATATCATTGTCATCATCCTTATGCTTATATTGTGATGAAAGTCATCTTTGGCTTACGTGCATAGATGGACTGTTGATTGGTATGATTATGACCAGGGATCATTCGGTATAATCATGACTCGTAATGTTACAGATGATATGGTAAAAGTCCTCATTGGCCCGTAGTGCATTGATGGACAGGTGTTGGTATGATTATGACCAGGGATTATTCGATATAATCATGACCATTGATGATTACATGAATATCCTTGGCCCGTAGTAGCGCGTGGATGATTCGATGATGTGGTTTATTTATTGTTTGAGTCTCAACGATAAAGTTGATGAAAACCTTTTAAATCATAGAAGATAGTAGATATCATGCTTTACTTGACTCTTCTAATGGATTGCTTATTCCGTTGCAGTTGGTGATCTAAAACTTGTTGTCTTTTATATTCTATCAGTTGTTATACTGTTAAAGGCTAAGGATAATTTATTCTGCATTATCTTAGTCATAATATTTTTTACTGGGCTAGTTGAGCTCACCCTTTTGCTTTCATTATTCTCTTCAGGAAATAAGAACGTAGCTGGGATGAGTTGGGAAACGGAGTGATGGTCTAGGATAAATGGCTTTAGTAGTCCTCACTATTCTGTGAAATAGTGTGATAATAATTATAATGAGGACTCCATTGAGAGTGGATATTGTCTAGAAGGCAATATTCTTGTTTAAACTCTCAGCTTATGTTTGGTCGTATTGTACTACTGCAGGTTGTATAATTAAGTTTGTATTTGATTTATGTACCATGTATCATGCACTCAAGATGGGTGATGTATATATCTATTTTGGGGCGCCACATAGGCTTCACCACCTAGAAATGTTCTTTTCATCCTTGAATATATATATATATATATATATATATATATATATATATATATATATATATATATATATATATAGGCTTCGGCCACCTAGGGGTTGTTCCCTTCATCCCTTAAAAAAAATCTATAGGGTTCAGCCATGTAGGCTTCAGACACCTAGGGCCTGTTCGGCCATGCAGGCTTCGACCACCTAGGGGTTGTTCTCTTCATCCTTGAATATATATATATATATATATATATATAGGCTTCGGCCACCTAGGGGTTGTTCCCTTCATCCCTTAAAAAATAAAAAAATTAAAAAACTTGGGCAACTTATTGAAATATTTTTGGAGGATTTACCAATATGTCCAAGGTAGAGCCTTGCTAGGTTTTGCGTCCCTAGGGTTTAACCCTAAGGGTTTGGCTCCCTAGGGGTTCCCTCTACTAGGACCATTATCTTCAAGACTTGTAAAGTGAAGTCCCGCAAAATCGTTCAAAGGCTTGAAGTATTCTTGCGCGATCATCTATTTGGGAATGCGACTCTCGCGGGGGAAAATGTGGGCTCAAGTGCAAAATTAGGGTTCACATGACCTAATTAAATTAAATGCACAATTAGGGTTCCACGACCTCATTAAATGTGCAAATTAGGGTTCACATAACCTAATGGAAATAAGATAGAAAAGTCGAAAATAAATGTGCTAGACCTAGGAGAAGCCTCCATGTGTCCCAAAGCAGAAGGCTTGTGGAGGCGTCTCGTTTTGGGAATTGATTGAGGGATTAGATTGGTGGCTAGAAGGACATGGCAATATGGGCATTATTTTAATGACTAAAGGGTATTTCTGGAATTTTCTTAAAAACATGTGCCTAACATGTGACTACTTAATTCCAAGAAACTCTATAAATACCCCTTCCATTCTAGGAAGGGAGAGGACTCTTTTAGTGACTTAAGGCTTGGATATTTCACCTAAAAGCACTAAAGGGGTTTGGACATTCTCTCAACTCGAAGGACTCAAGAAGGCTCTTAGAATCCCTGCTACCCTAACACGGTTCCCGGATTCTAGGAGTTCTGCCACACGTCATTGGAGTAATCGCTCACCTGTCGTTCTCCCCTCTTCAATGAACCAATCAATTGTGTGCTCTTCATGGATTTCTCTCCTCCTCAGCCAACACGAAACCCTAACTGGAAAAGCACGATTTCCTTGCCCACATAAACTTTACTTGAAATAAATTATTTTAGACGAACAAATTTTTTAAGTGTTTTTTTATTATCGAACACTTGAAGCACTATTTTTTTCTTTTTTACTTAGATTTTCTTGCTTTACATTTACATATGAAATTCATTTTTCAGTTTACCCGAACTAATTTAAATAAAAACATTGTTGAAGTGAGTTGGAATTTTACTTTTTCTGTACCAATGGTCATATATGTTTATTTGAAGATGAAGATTTGTAAATTATTTAATGGGGATACATATGTATTATTTTAAGTATGTTTTGTAAGACCCCAACTTTTATAAAAAAAGATTTAATTTTTTCTAAATGTTATTTTGAATAATAATGTGTGGATTTGATATTATGTTATAGTTGTGCGTAATATTTACAAATTTTGCAAAGTAAGCAAGCTGTTATAAAATATTCGTTTGGTCGAGGAATATTCGTTTTATCAGGGAATATCCGTACGATGGCACAATCATTGGTGGACCCTACAACGGAATTACTGTCGGATTTAGAAAGCGAAAGAAATAACCTTTTTATAAAATAATGGCAAAGCTTTTACCGTTAACTATTGATATACCTGGTGATAAAAGTACAGTAATATGCGTGGTTGCATAGTAGCACACGGTATTGTACAGTATCTTTTATTATTGATGCTTACATGAGAAGTCACTCAGTTTTATTCAATTATTGCAACAGTAGTTGATGAATAGTATCTCATATTATTGATTCAATTATTGTCACAAGATCATCTGCACGATATTTTATATTATTAAATCAATAAATGAGATGACACAATTATTCATATTATTATTTACATTATTGATAATGTCTAAAAAGTTCTGTCGAGGAAAGGGGTTAGGTCATTTAATTGCGCGCCAATAAAGAGAAGTCCTTATCGGAAAGCCCCTTCTTTCCTGGGAATGATCTGGTTGTTAACATTGTGAGTTATAATATTAATGATGAATAATTGTTGCTCAAAAATGTGTTTATTGAAGTCAAGTGATTTGTGATAAATAGAGAGGTTTTTTATGAAGTATTTGTTGTAAATTTGGATTCTTACATGGACCCCCACTTACTTATTTTTCAAAATTATCGGTAGAAAGTTATCTCAGTTTTGTTTTATATTGCATAGTGATGCATAGTGTTGCATAGTGTTTGCATAATACTGCATAGTGTTTCATAGTACTGCATAGTGCAGCATAGTAAAATCAAAAAATTAGAATTCGTTCGTGAACATTCGCCCGCAATTTCTTTCCTTCTGTGCATCCGTGATTTCTTAAATAGTTCCCTGCCATTCTCCTATAAATAGGATGCTTAGTTTAGAAATAAAAATTATACAAGAATCGGAGAATTCTTCTTCTATAATATTGAGCATATTTCTTTTGAGTTTAAGGAAACTTTGAGTGTAGCAAATAGTGCATGTTTTCTTCAAGAATATCTCTGCTATACCAGTCAGAATTACTCTCGTTTTAAGGTAAGGGATATTATTTATTTCATATTCAGAAGAGATATTATTTTTCATATTCGTAAGAATATTATTTTCGTTCAATATTCGTAAGGAATATTATTTTCGTTCAATAGTCATAAGGGATATTGTCTTCGTTCAATATTCGTAAGGAATATTATTTTCTTTCAATATTCGTAAGGGATATTATTTTGTTCAATATTCGTAAGAAATAATATTTTCTTCCATACTCTGTAGCATGTAAGTAATATTATTTTGTTTCATATTCCTAAATCTACACTTATTTTGATAAGTATTGCTTCTATACTCCTTGAAATTAGTAGAATATCCCTAAAACTTGCGCTTCATCTATTATCATTCCACTGAAATATGTTTCTGAACATTCTTGTTAAATTTTAATCTTTTCATGCCGGAGTACTATTCATGGGCACTATTCATACATACGGTACTATTCATGGGTACTATTCATATATACAACACTATTCATACATACAGTACTATTCACACATACAGTACTATTCATGAAATACTATTTACGGGGTACTATTTACGAAGAACTATTCACGGGATACTATTCACGATTAAAATTAATTTCTTTTCTATCCAAATTATTTTTGATACATTAATATCATTCTTGAATTTTATTCCACAAAGTAGTTATAATGTTGACAATTTGGACATTCTTGAACTCTGGATAAATTAAAAATCTTTAATATTTATCCTTGATCTCATTTGATTGATTCTTATATCATTGTCATCATCCTCATGCTTATATTGTGATGAAAGTCATCTTTGGCCCGTAGTGTAGAGATGGACTGTTGATTGGTATGACTATGACCAGGAATTTATGTATCAGTATAATCACGACCTGTAATGTTACAAATGATGTGGTAAAAGTCCTCATTAGCCCGTAGTGCATTGATGGACAGTTGTTTGGCATGATCATGACCACTGGTGATAATAACGAATATCCTTGGCCCGTAGTGCATGGATAATTCGTGGATGTGATACTAACGAATATCATTGGCCCGTAGTGCATGGATAATTCGGTGATGTGGATTATTTATTGAGATGTGTTACATAGATAAAATATTGATGATGAACTTATAAATCATAGAAGATAGTAGACATCATGCTCTACTTGACTCTTCTAATGGATTGCTTGTTTTGCTGCAGTTAAACTTGTTGTCTATTGTATTCTATCAATTTTTATACTGTTGAAGACTAAGGATAATTTATTCTACATTATCTTATTTATAATATTTTTTACTGGGCTAGTTGAACTTGCCCTTTTCTTTCATTGTTCTCTTCAGGAAATGAGAATATAGCTGGGACTAGTCAGGGAATGGAGTGACGGTCTAAGATGGTGGCTATAGTAGTCCTAACTATTCTATAAAATAGTGTGATAATAATTATAATGAGGAATCCATTTGAGTTTCAATATTGTGTACGAGACAATATTCGTGTTAAAACTCTCAGCTTATATTTTGTCGTATTCTGCATGACAGTTGTATAAATTAAGTTTGTATTTAAATTATCTACCATGTATTTGGCGACTCAGAATGGGTTGTGTATGAACCTATTTTGGGGGTGTCAAATGTTTTATGTTCCTTAATTTAATAATAATTTTGGAATTGGTGTTTTAAATTTTGGATTGAACTTTAATAATTTTTTATTAATCGGGTTAGCCTTAGGGGTATGAAATAATTGAGGGGTACTTGATTTGTAGGATGTGTTATAGAACTGAAGAAATAAAAAGATGTAAGATAGAAAATTTTAAGATTTTTTTATTGGGTTATTTTTTTATCTAATAAGTTGCCTTTTATAGGCAATATATATAGTGGAATACAAATCAGACCAATAGCCTAGTTATAATCCCATGTCTTGATATGTTTAAGAAATCATATAATATTATAACATTCCCTTTTGATTTTCAGATCCGGTTAGTATGAATTTTATTTTTTGGTAAGTTGGTCAATTGGCCAATAGAATGCTGACACGCATAGAGTATCTCCTTTGTGTCAGCACTCTATTGGCCAATTGACCAAATTACCCAAAAATGAACTTCATGCTAACCACTTCCTTGATTTCCTAAGATAGAAGGTTATGTCTCATTAAAAAAACTTGCTAAGAAAATCTATTTGAAAAAAAAACTTTGCGAAGAGAAAAAGAGTACATATCTTTTGCATAAATATATTATACATTAATTGACTGCCTCATTAAAACCTTGTCAGGAAAAACCCCTTGGGATAAAGAAAAACTGTGACTTTAGAAAAAGAGTACAATTTCCCACTCAAAAGGAATTCATTACTCCTTGATGAAATGTTGTGATAAGTCTTTCAATCGGCGCATTCCGATCTTATTCCAAATTTTTGCAAATGTAGCATTTGGTAGTGATTTTATGAATAAGTCGACTAGATTATCACATGATCGAATTTGATGCACATCTATGCCACCCTTCGTTTGTAGCTCATATATATGTGTAGAAGAATTTAGGTGAAATGTGTTTTATAGGTCCCCAACTTTTTTATAAATAAAGATTTAATTTTCTCTAAATGTTATTTTGAATAATAAGGTATGATTTGATATAATGGTTTAGTATGGGTGATATGTGAAAATTTTGCAAAGTAAGCAAGTTGTTATAAAATATTCGTTTGGTCGGGGAATATTCCTTTTATCGGGAAATATCCATACGACGACACAATCATTGGTGGACCCCACAACGGAATTATTGTCGGATATCGAAAGCGACATAAATAACCTTTTTATAAAAATAACGGCAAAACTTTACTGTTAACTATTGAAATACCCGGTGATAAAAAAGTATGCGATGTCGGCGTGGTTGCTGCGAAGACACGGTATTATATGGTGTCTACGATTATTAATGCTTACTTAAGAAGTCACTCAGTTTTATTCAATTATTGCAACAGTAGTTGCTGCATAGTATCTCATATTATTGATTCAATTATTATCACAGTATCATCTGCACAATATTTTATATTATTAAATCAATAATTGAGATGACACAGTTATTCATATTATTATTTGCATTATTGACAATGTCTAGAATGTTCTGTCGAGGAAATGGGTTAGGTTATTTAATTGCGCGCCAATAAAGAGAAGTCCTTTTTCGTACTACAATCTGTATTGTAGAATTTTTCCATATGAATCTCTGAAACAATTCTAGAATCATATATAATTCACCTAAATACCCATAATAATAATACACCCAGAACATATCATATATGTCCAGTTTCGATTAATCATATTAAACCGAATCTTCATGCTTCTAATCCAATTAGAACATAAGTTATATTGTTATTCCACCTTCTAACATACGATTAACAGAACATCATATCGTATACATGCATATATATTACAAATATAATTTATAATTCTAGAATATGCATATACACAGAATATCATATATTTAATTTCAGATCGGCAAACATGCATCATCATATATCATATATATCAAATAAAATTAAAACACGTAATCTGAATTAATCATTTCCGCAAGTAGCTCTGATACCATTGTTGGGATTTCCTCACATAAAAGCAGCAGAAATTAAAATTTTCAAAGACAATTCTGAAACCCTAAAACAGGATCCATGCAAAAACATATTAATTCAGTGGTTTAGATTTTATACCGATTATAGAAAATTATAAAATGGCTTCGAATATCCAACGCAATCCAACGGAACTGTGTCACTATGGTATCCACATGAATGCCCCACGAATCGTCACATGATCTGCAGTAAAGAGAACCGCGGTACTAGCCACCAAGGATATGGATTTTGTGAAGATTTTCTCTCTAGTCTCTTTCTAAGAGCGGCTAGGTTTTTTAGGTTAATGATCTTATTCCCAAAATGGCTGATATATCATATATATAACAGTCAAAAGGAATTAATCAAAACCTAATCTAATTAAAAAAATAAATTCCAAATTTATATATATTATATCTTAATTAAGTCTTACTTAATTAATATACATATATACAAATTATCCTATTAATTTAAATTCATAATTTAAATACTATCAATCATATTGACATATTTAAATTCTTATAATTTAAATTAATTTCCTTTTAATTACATTCTATGTGTATGACCCTATAGGTTATTATTACATTGGTATTAATTTTAAAACCATATTATAAAATTATAAACAGTGAGAGACATCTAGTAATGCATCACTGCTACCCAAGTAATAATAAGATTGATGATTCGATGCAACCTTTTCTTGACCAATGTTTCAATGTAATTTAATCCTTTTAACCTTGACATCCTAGATTAAACTCGACTCATGTAATGTGTCATACTCTTCATAATTTAATATGAGTTTTCTTGATTAATGATCATACTATATGAAACAAATCACTATTTGAGCATGGCCATGCATTTCATAGTCCTACTCAATCAAGAGGCCTATGAATATCACCCCTAATATATAGGAGGGTTAAATTTCATCTAGATCACTCATATTCCTCACACGATTCATGATGTACCCAATAATCACCTTTATTGTCCACCCTATTAAAGGTGACCTTAGATGATATCAAAGTACATAAATTCTCGTGTAGTAATATAGTAATTTCAGATCAGAGGATCATTACATCATTGTCACTATGAGAATCGCTAATGAAACCTTGCATAATGCTCCACGTAGAATTCTCATGGTGGGTCTGTCCAGTACATCGTTCTCTAACATGTACCTATTCATTGACTCAATATCTCATATATTTATGACCAATGAGATTTGGTCATTAGTAAATCCACATACTAGTCTCAATGTATCATTGTTGTCCCATTAACAATGATACTCGACTAGGGAGATTTAAGAGCAATGATACTAATTATAATTATATAATCTCATAATCTCATGTTCAAGTCACATACTTGAAGCTATATAATTTGTGTGACGCCCCCAAAATAGGTATACATAACCCATCTTGAGTCGCCAGATACATGGTACATAAATTCAAATACAACTTAATTATACAACAGTCGTGTAAAATATGACCAAACATAGTTGAGAGTTTAAACAAGAATATTGCCTTCTAGACAATATCCACACTCAATGGAGTCCTCATTACATTATTGTCACACTATTTCATAGAATAGTGAGGACTATTAAAACAACCATCTGGACCATCAATCCGTTCCCCGACTCGTCCCAGCTATATTCTCATTTCCTGAAGAGAACAGTTAAAGAAAGGGTGAGCTCAACTAGCCCAGTAAGAAATATTATGACTAAGATAATGCAAAATAAATTATCCTTAGCCTTCAACAGTATAACAACTGATAGAATACAATAGACAACAAGTTTTAACTACAGCGGAACAAGCAATCCATTAGAAGAGTCAAGTAGAGCATGATATCTACTATCTTCTATGATTTAAAATATTTTCATCAATTTTTATCGCCGAGACTCAGCTTAATAAATAAACCACATCATCGAGTCATCCCTGCACTACGGGCCAAGGATATTCATTAAATCATCAATGATCATGACTATACCGAATAATCCCCTTGTCATAATCATACCAAAAATTGTCCATCAATGCACTACCGGCCAATGAGGACTTTTACCACATCATTCGTTACATTACGGTCATGATTATAAAATAATAACCTCGGTCATAATCATACCAAGTCCATCTATGCACGTAAGCCAAAGATGACTTTCATCACAATATAAGCATGAGGATGATGACAATGATATAAGCAATAATCAAACGAAATCAAGGATAAATATTAAGGACTTTAAATTTATCCAAATATTATCAATTACTTAATAAACTCATAATCTAATATTATTAATATTATAATAATATTTTAATCACTTCTTAAACTTATAAAAAATTTATTTCAATTGCTTACACTTTATCAAATAATGTATTTAATCATTCAAAAATGCCATACTCATAAGATTTCATCACCAATGATCAAATCCCTCATCACAAATCTGCATATACCCTATATAGGATTCCCAAGCCATAAAATCCTATTTTTGCAATTTTGTTACTTCACATAACATATTTAATTCATTTACTCATAACTAGTTTATTTTCATAAAAAATACCAAATCAGTCCCAAAAATATTTCTTTCTCGGGATTTAGCAGAATATAGTCCCATATTGAACATATATTTTTCTCGGAATTTTTAAAATTCATTTACTATTTTTCTTATGGCCAAAATTGCCGAATATTTACACATTTATTATAAATTATACTTTTGTCCAAATATTCCGAAATTTATAGGGTATACTCCTGTTATTTATATGTACTTCCAATAAAAATTTCACCAATTTTGGAGTTAACCACAAAGAGTTATAAGGGTTTACTTTTAAAATAGTCTTTTCCCATAAAATCCATAACTCTTAATCTATACATCCAAAAATCGCCAATTTTGGATACAATCTAGAAAACTCATCAAATTATCATTTTAAATTTTTCCAGAATTTTGAGGGTCAAAAAAATTATGAAACTACCCCTGACAGAAATCCCTTTTGAATGAAAATACTATTCATATGAATACAAAGGATCATTCACCATTCATGTGGTAATCCACATAGACAGGTTATTCCAACAAAATAAAAAAGAATGGAATAACAGAAGAATTCATCATGCATGCGATAGACAGCACAGATAGGTTATTCTCAACAGAATAATAAAGAATGGAACCAGGTCATGCGTAAACCGCACAGACAGGATAATAAAGAATGAAACCAGGTCATGCGTAAACCGCACAGACAGGATATTCCAACAGAATAATAAAGAATGGAATAACAAAGAATTCACCATGCATGCGATAGATCACACAGACAAGTTATTCCAATAGAATAATAAAGAATGGAACCAAGTCTAGCATAATCCGCACAGACAGGATATTCCAACAGAATAATAAATAATGGAATAACAGAAGAATTTCACCACGTATACGGTACTTCGCATAGACAGGTTATTCCAATATAATAATAAAGAATGGAATAACAGAAGCTCTCTTCATGAATACGAAAGAAATAATACCCCTTACCTCAGAAGAAGACTGGATATTGGAATAGTGAGGTAGCAGACTTCTCTTCTTCTTTCTTTCTATAATTTTTCTCTATAATAATTGCTCTAAAGCTTTAGTGAATTGGTGAGAAATGAACGAAGAATGAGCTTCTATTTATAAGAAAATATAGTTTCAATAATTGCACGTTTTGGGGCTCGAAAGATTACAATACAATACCTCCAACTTTTCTTTCATTTTTAATTTAGTCCTGCAAGTATTATCAAACTTGCACCACCTCCCCTAATAGTAAATAATGTGAATCAATAGTTCAATCATGTGATTCAATAGTTATAATCATGTAAAAATACGAATTACAGTATAGTACCTTCAACTATACCTCCATCTTTAACTTAGTCATGCAAGTATTATCAATCTTGCACCACCTCCCCTAATAGTATAAGAATGTGAATCAAAAGTACACACATGTGAACAAATAGTTATAATCATGTGAATTAATAGCAATTAATTGCTCATTTATCCGGTGAATTACCCGACTGGTCAGTATAACTTCCAGACATCAATTAATATCGAAATAAATGTTGATTTCCACTAACACTAA
Source organism: Panax ginseng (assembly GCA_020205605.1). Lineage (NCBI taxonomy): Eukaryota > Viridiplantae > Streptophyta > Magnoliopsida > Apiales > Araliaceae > Panax > Panax ginseng. The sequence continues at coordinate 44,339,770 of CM035131.1, forward strand.
TAATTCCAACACAATGAAACTATCAATTTCATCTTTAATCAACACGAACTTATACATCATTAATATTATAACTCACAATATTTAACAACCATGTCGTTCTCCAGAAAGAGGGGGCTTTCCGATAAGGATTTCTCCTTATTGGCGCACAATTAGATGACCAAACCTCTCCTTGACAGAACTTCTAGACATTGTAAATATTGCAATTTAATAATATGAATAACTTTGTCGTCTCAATTTTTAATTTAATAATATATCATATTATGCAGATGATACTGTGACAATAATCGAATCAATAATATGAGAGATATGATGCATCAATTACTGTAGCAATAATTGAGCATAACTGAGTTACTTCTCACGTAAGCATCAATAATCAATACTGTGTGCTACTATGCAACCACACGTATTACTGTACTTTTACTATCGGGTAGTTCAACAGTTTAACGGTAAAACTTCCGCCGTTATTTTTATAAAAAGATAATTCTGTCGTTTTCTAACTACGATAATACTTCCGTTGTGGGGTCCACCAATGATTGTGTCATCGTACGAATATTCCCTGATAAAAAGAATATTCCCCGACCAATCGAATATTATATAACAACTTGCATACTTTGCAAAATTTATAAATATTACCCACAACTATAACATTATGTCAAATCCACACCATAATATTCAAAAAAATATTTCAAGAAATTTAAATCTTTATTCATAAAATTTGGGGTCTCACAATCTCCCCTCCTTATGAAATTTCGCCCTCGAAATTTACGTACGTACCTGATATGCCAAAGAGATGAGGATACCTTGACTTCATTTCATATTCCAACTCTTAAGGTATAACCTTTGAGTGTCGAATATGATCCCTCTTATCCAAATTTTTAACACGTATCTCCTCATACGTTAAATCTTCTGCTATCTCATCTAGTTCTAATTTAATAACGTGGTTCGGGTCATCCACATATTTATGTAACATCGATACGTGAAAAACGTTATGAACACGCGACATACTTGGCGATAAAACGATTCTATAGGCCACAGTTCATACTCGATCGAGGATTTTAAATGGGCCAATTAAATCGAGGCTTGAGATTTCCTCTCTTCATCGATTCTTGCTTCTAGAATAACGCCCTCTTGAACCTTCTTCTTCACATTCATCAGCTCTGAGTATGTAGCTAGCACGGCTTTAACTTTATCGATTAAAGTCGATTCTACTCGTATATTCGTTATCATCATGTGGGTCCCTAGAGTCTTTAACTCTATCTTCATCATTTGTAAGTTATACGAAATGGGTTTTTGTGTTAACAACATCGTACTCGCATACGATCTTCTACTCAACGCGTCAGCTACCACGTTCGCTCTTCCACGATGATATTGAATGGTATGGTCGTAATCTTCAACAGCTCGAGCTAACGTCTTTGGCGCATAATACGTTCGTTCTAGGTGAAGAAATATTTAATGGTTAAAGAAATGGGTTTTGTATTGGGGTCAATACAAAATTTGATTTCACACTCTGGGGTAGGTCAGGAAGTTCTTCGAGAATACGTCAGGAAATTTATTAACGATAGATATCATTTAAAAACTATGACTCTCATCCAAGACTTGGATAGCACATGAAATGAAGGTTTCTACTAACAAAGTTTCAACCAATAAGTCAAAGTGTAACTTAGAGTCAAATTTAAACGTTGAGCGCAAGCAAGAGAGATAAAATAATGGGTAGAACTGGTATCTAATAAGGTATAGACTTCGCAAGAATTTATAATTAACTAACCCATGCTAACTTCGTTCAGGTCACTCGCTTTTTGAGAAGTCACGAAAAACGCTCTTCCTGAAACCACCGACTTTGTTCTATCCGTATCCGCCTTTGGTGTCATCGTCCCAGCTGGACTTGACTTTGGTGCATGACAAAATCGGGCTAGGTGACCTTCTTTTCCAGAATTGTAACATGTTTTGGACTGCATCACGCAGTTTGGACTAATATGTCCTTCCGCTCCGCATTTGAAGCATACAATTGGTGGTCGTTCTTCTTCCTTGAAAACGGGTGTTATCATTGTTCCGATGGTCGTTGCCACCGATACGATTATTATCGTGTTGTTGGTCGTTGCCTTTTGGTTGTGCTGACTCATTATCGCGCTCCAATAACTGAGCCTTATTCACAACATCTAAATATAAACAAAGTTTGTGAGAAATGAGGTATTGACGTATTTCGGGTTTCAAACCTCTTAGAAACATTCGCGTCATTCGCTCTCCATTATCGACCAAATGGGATGCAAACCAGGATAACTCCGTAAATTTAGCCTCGTATTGTGACACGGTCATATTGTTTTGCTCTAACTTGATAAACTCCACATCCTTCATTGGACGAATACTTTTGGGAAAGTACTTGTCGTTGAACAGCTCTTGGAACTTCTCCCAAGACATCTTGAGTGCGTCAGGCTGGGTACGTTTTACAGATTCCCACCAGTAATCTACCCCTTCACGCAACATAAAGGTGGCAAAGAGAACCTTTTGCTCCTCGGAGCATCCCAAAACATCAAATATCTTGGTGATCTGTTTTAACCACGTCTCCGCCTTAAGTGGTTCTGGCTTTCCCAAAAACTCCGGTGGTCCCAGCTCCTTGAACTGCTTAGCGGTGACCGACCGTGGGTTGCCATTATTTCCACCTATATTTTGAACAGGAGTCTCTCTTACCTGATGTTGCATGAAATGCATAAAGCCTCTGAACATCCCATCGTTCGCCATTTCATCGGTGTTATTGTTTACATGAGGATTATTGTCTTCCTGTTGCACATTATCCTAAGTATTGATCGTTGGTGACTCAACGGTCTCATATGCTTCATTGTTGATCTCAACATTTTCATATACCATTTTCAAACACTGTCACAAAATAAGTATTAATTGACATATCACATATTATCCCTATACTCTGACCGACCATTTAAATACCAAATAAACTTAGTTAGGTCATACTAGCGAATGAATTCTCCGTCTCTCCCCTCCTAGTTCTTGTCTCATATCTCAGCCAGGGATCATATCCCTAAGCTTTGATACCAACTGTGATGCCCCCAAAATAGGTATACATCACCCATCTTGAGTCGCCAGATACATGGTACATAAATTCAAATACAACTTAATTAAACAACAGTCGTGTACAATACGACCAAACATAAGCTGAGAGTTTAAAAAAGAATATTGCCTTCTAGACAATATCCACACTCAATGGAGTCCTCATTACATTTATTGTCACACTATTTCACATAATAGTGAGGACTACTAAAACAACCATCTGGACCGTCAATCCGTTCCCCGACTCGTCCCAGCTATATTGTCATTTCTTGAAGAGAACAATGAAAGAAAGGGTGAGCTCAACTAGCCCAGTAAGAAATATTATGACTAAGATAATGCAGAATAAATTATCCTTAGCGTTCAACAGTATAACAACTGATAGAATACAATATAGAACAAGTTTTAACTGCAGCGGAATAAGCAATCCATTAGAAGAGTCAAGTAGAGCATGATATCTACTATCTTCTATGATTTAAAATGTTTTCATCAATTTTATATTTGAGACTCGACAATAAATAAACCACATCATCGAGTCATCCACACTACTCTCGGGCCAAGGATATTCATTAAATCATCAATGGTCATGACTATACTAGAATAATCCCTTGTCATAATCATACCAAAAGCGTCCATCAATGCCTTACCTGCCCGATGAGGACTTTTACCACATCATTCGTTACATTACGGTCATGATTATACCGAATAATCCCTGGTCATAATCATACCAAGTCCATCTATGCACGTAAGCCAAAGATGACTTTCATCACAATATAAACATGAGGATGATGACAATGATATAAGCAATAATCAAACGAAATCAAGGATAAATATTAAAGACTTTAAATTTATCCAAATATTATCAATTACTTAATAAACTCATAATCTAATATTATTAATATTATAATAATATTTTAATCACTTCTTAAATTTATAAACAATTTATTTAAATTTTTACACTTTACCAAATAATGCATTTAATCATTATAAAATACCATACTCATAAGATTTCATCACCAATGATTAAATCCCTCATCAAAAATCTGCATATACCCTATATAGGATTTCCAAGCCATAAAATCCAATTTTCCAATTTTGTTACTTCACATAACATATTTAATTCATTTACTCATAACTAGTTTATTTTCATGAAAAATACCAAATCAGTCCCAAAAATATTTCTTTTCTGATATTTAGCAGAATATAGTCCCATATTGAACATATATTTTTTTCGAAATTTTTAAAATTCATTACTATTTTTCATATGGCCAAAACTGCCGAATATTTAGACATTTATCATAAATTGTATTTTTGTCCAAATATTCCGAAATTTACAGGGTATACTCCTGTTATATATATGTACTCCCAATAAAAATTTCACCAATTTTGGAGTTAACCACAAAGACTTATAAGGGTTTACTTTTAAAATAGTCTTTTCCCATAAAATCCATAACTCTTAATCTATACATCCAAAAATCGCTATTTTTGGACACAATCTAGAAAACTCATCAAATTAACATTTCAAATTTTTCCAGAATTTTTGAGGGTCAGAAAAATTACGAAACTGCCCCTGACAGCAATGAAAATACTATTCATATGAATACAAAGGATCATTCACCATGCATGCGGTAATCCACATAGACATGTTATTCCAACATAATAATAAAGAATGGAATAACAAAAGAATTCACCATGCATGCAATAGACCGCACAGACAGGTTATTCTCAACAGAATAATAAAGAATGAAACCAGGTCATGCGTAAACCACACAGACAGGATATTCCAACAGAATAATAAAGAATGGAACTAGGTAATGAGTAAACCGCATAGACAGGATATTTCAACAGAATAATAAAGAATGAAATAACAAAGAATTCACCATGCATGCGATAAACCACACGGACATGTTATTCCAATAGAATAATAAAGAATGGAACCAGGTCTAGCGTAATCCGCACAGACATGATATTCTAACAGAATAATAAAGAATGGAATAACAGAAGAATTTCACCATTACGATGTACTTCGCATAGATAGGTTATTCCAATATAATAATAAAGAATGGAATAACAGAAGCTCTCTTCATGAATACGAAAGAAATAATACCCCTTACCTCAGAAGAAGACTGGATATTGGAATAGTGAGGTAGTAGACTTCTCTTCTTCTTTTTCTCTATAATTTTTCTCTATAATAATTGCTCTAAAGCTTTAGTGAATTGGTGAGAAATGAAGGAAAAATGAGCTTCTATTTATAGAAAAATATAGTTTCGATAATTGCACGTTTTGGGGCTCGAAAAATTACAGTACAATACCTCCAACTTTTCTTTCATTTTTAATTTAGTCCTGCAAATATTATCAAACTTGCACCACCTCCCCTAATAGTAAATAATGTGAATCAATAGTTCAATCATGTGATTCAATAGTTATAATCATGTAAAAATACGAATTACAGTATAGTACCTTCAACTATACCTCCATCTTTAACTTAGTCATGCAAGTATTATCAATCTTGCACCACCTCCCCTAATAGTATAAGAATGTGAATCAATAGTACACACATGTGAACAAATAGTTATAATCATGTGAATTAATAGCAATTAATTGCTCATTTATCCGGTGAATTACCCGACTGGTCAGTATAACTTCCAGACATCAATTAATATTGAAATAAATGTCGATTTCCACTAACACTAATAATTCCAACACAATGAAACTATCAATTTTATCTTTAATCAACACGAACTTATACATCATTAATATTATAACTCACAATATTTAACAACCAAGTCATTCCCAAGAAAGAGGGGGCTTTTCGATAAGGATTTCTCCTTATTGGCGCGCAATTAGATGACCAAACCTCTCCTTAACAGAACTTCTAGACATTGTAAATATTGCAATTTAATAATATGAATAACTTTGTCGTTTCAATTATTGATTTAATAATATATCATATTATGCAGATGATAATGTGACAATAATCGAATCAATAATATGAGAGATATGATGCAGCAATTACTGTAGCAATAATTGAGTATAACTGAGTGACTTCTCACGTAAGCATCAATAATCAATACCGTGTGCTACTATGCAAGCACGCGTAGACATCGTACTTTTACTTACTAGGGTAGTTCAACGGTTTAACGGTAAAACTTCCGCCATTATTTTTATAAAAGATAATTACGTAGCTTTTCTAACTTCGAATAATACTTCCGCAGGAGTCCAATTAATGATTGTGATGTCGTATGAATATTCTTTGACAAAAATAATATTCCCCGACCAATCGAATATTATATAACAACTTGCATACTTTGCAAAATTTATAAATATTACCCACAACTATAACATTATATCAAATCCATACCATAATATTCAAAAAATTATTTCGAGAAATTTAAATCTTTATTCATAAAATTTGGGGTCTCACAATTTGTGTCACTATTCTAAGGACTTTTATTATGCTAACATTTATATAATGCAGTAAGTAAAACCATAATAAAATAATTCATTTATTCAATTAAATATAATATCAAAAATGTTAAGCAATTATATCAAATAATTGGCCTCTAGGGTATAAACTCTAACATAAACATGATACCATCTAGTTGAAGCATCTATTAAGACCATAAAATATCAAAATGGGCCAGAAAATGGATGAATGTGTCTACAAATGTCTCCTTGGATCCTCCCTAGGAATTTTGGGGTTTCTTTATAAACTTTTATTGGTAATGGTTGAAAAAATAATTTTCCTTGAGAACATACAGTGCAAGGAAAATCATTACTAGGAAAAACCTTCTAATTCTTGTGAGGAAGACCAGTAAAATTTTCAATAATGTAACTCGTCATAGGTGTGCCTGGAAGACCGAGTCTTTCATGCCAAAGCATAAAGGATTTGTGATCTATGAATTTTGGAATCAAAACATTATGAGACTCAATTACTCTAATCTTCACAGTATATAACCTATAAAAAATTGGATGTAGTTTTTCTACGATGTTCTTCTTTCCAGAAATAGTAGGAGTGATGAGAAGATATTCATTATCATTTTCATTTGTTGTTTAAATAAAACTATTTAGTCAAATATCTTTAAAGCTAAGCAAATTTCTTTTTGATTTACTAGAATATATAACATTTTTGATAAAGAATTGTGTCTTATTTGGTAACATGAAACTAGCTTTTCAAAATCTCTCGATTAAAAATTGATGTGCCACTAATAGTTTAAACGCTTCACTTAGTTTTGGTTAGTTGTGAAAAATATTTCTCACTTTAAAGGATTGTATGAGTTGTTGCAGTGTCTGATAAACATTTATCTTCCGTATCCATTAAAGTTGGTCTGACACATATAGAAACATATTAAAAAAATATACATTTCATTTATTATATTATTCACGAGGAACACATAATATTATTCATGTAGTTTATACAATAAAAAAGTATTAATATTATACATGTAGGGTTCTTAATTAAATCAAGAAACTAATCGATATCCCAAAAGGTGCTTTCAGAAGGTTCAGTAATGTCTCCAATCTTTTTCTCATTGTTGGTCATTATTGGAGCATCACCAATATTCAATTGATTGTTAACAAAGTTTGTTTCTACCACCCTTTCTTTGTTCTTTTAAGACTCATGATATAAATTAAATAGATGCTTTGGCGTACGACAGGTATGCGACCAATGCCATTTCATCCCACACCTAAAAAACATCTGGTTCGTTTTTTGTATGTACTTCATTTTCTTTATTTTTCTCGACTCAGAATCTTGCCACTTCTGGTGGCCTGAATTGTTACAGTTTTGGAATTTATTGTTATAATGGTCTCATTTATTTTTTTCGTCCATGAGACTTCTTATTTTTTGTCATCCATTTTCACTTTTATTCTACTGGAATGACGTGCTGTTAATGTCTTGCAATGAGGTAGAACATGTTGGTTGTACTTGATTGGTTTTCAATAATAATTCATTATTCATTTTCGCAATAAGGAGGATAAACAATAAGTCACTGAATTTTGTGAACTTAATTACCTTGTCTATATTATTTTGACAAAATCATGTTGGTGGGAAGAAAAGTTGAAAGTGTTTTTTCTAACATTTATTTTTCAGAAAATTGGATTCCTACACAAGGCCAAAGTAAAGGTTATTTATATATATTAAAACTATACTCCATATTATAATCTTTTAGCCTTAAATTAAGCCACTCAAATTTGGCATTAAGGGAGAACAACAAATTTTTGTGGTTAAATCTTTCCTTTAGTTATGTCAACAAGGTCAAAGGCACTACAAGAAAGTAGGTCATTGAACATGTGCGGTCGGCAATGAGGTTATTGGCAATGGTCATGTCCGTCGACAATATCAACGCCCTAGATGACATCGCCCTATGCTCCCGTCGTAATGAGGTTATAGGCGACGAGTTCATTGGAGACGGACTAACCATCGTCAATGGGTCAATAGAGACGAACTGCCTGTCAACAATAACTAGTTTAATAATAAAAATAGAAAGTCTTTAGCGACGAATAATCCATCGCCAATGACTCTTGTCTATCGCCAAAGAGATTTTATTTTTTTATTGAGCTAGTCATTGACGACAGGTTGTTCGTCGCCAATGTCGTCGCTAATGACCCATTGCCGATGGACAATCTGTCGCCAATGAGCCTATCGCCTATGACATTTTTTTTCAAAAAAAAATTAAATTTGCAAAACCCCATGTTCATTTACATATATATAATTGTAACTGTTATAAACCAAAAGTAACAAATAATTCTTCACTAACTCATACCAATAACCATCAAATATATGTAATCAACCATCAAATGCGTGCACAACATAATCACATAAACTATAAGATGTAACTAGATACAAAATGTAATCAATGTACAACCCAACAACTAGTTATATACATAAAAGTAAATATAAACCATCAAGCTAACTAGATACAAGACCCTAGTCTATAAACGAATATCGTCTATCGTGCCACTGCCGGTCTCACCCTCTGTAATATCATCACCATTGGCTTGAAGGTCCTCACCATCTCCTATAGGTTCCTCGTCACCTTCTCTAGGGTCCTCGACATCACCTCTAGGGTCCTCGCCAACGACGATGGTGCGGTCTTTACCATCGTCGTTGGCTCTACCCATGTTATGAGGCTCATAAACAAGACCCTAAAAAATTAAAACATTAATTATAAAGTCAAAAATGTAACCATATTTAAATAATCAACTAAGTGTTCTTTATATAAGTCTAGTTTTCCTAAATTTTTCTTAGTGTTCTTTATATAAGTTAGGCAAACGGCGGATGACTCAACCACCAAAACTCTGAATAAATTCTCGTAAGTTGTAACGTGTACCAAATAGCTAAGAGGTTTTACGCCTATGGTTTCACTTCGTTTTGACGCCCGGGGCATGTTTTGGTCTACGTTTCCTAAATTTACTTGTGTTATTTATGCTTGCAAGACAAATGAGCGGATAACTGGACCATCAAAACTCTGAATCGAGTCCCGTAAGTTATAACATGTTCCAAATATCTAAGAGGTGTTACGCCTATGGTTTCACGTCGTTTCATCTCCTGGGGTCCGTTTTGGTCTACTTTTCCTAAATTTTCCTAAGTGTTCTTAATGTTAGCAAGGCAAACGAGCATATAATTCGACCACAAGAATTTTGAATCGAGTTTTGAAAGTTGTAACATGTTTCAAATATCTAAGAGGTGTTATGCCAATGGTTTCTTGTCTTTTTGACGCTAAGGGACCCGTTTTGGTATATTTTTCTTAAATTTTTATAAGTGTCTTTTTTATGCAAGCAAAGCAAACGAACGGATAACTCGGCCACTGGAACTCCAAATCAAGTCCCGTAAGTTTTAATATGTTCTAAATAGCTAAAAGGTGTTATGCTTATTGTTTCGCATTGTTTCGATGCCCGAGACACTTTTGGTCTACTTTTCCTAATTTTTTCTATAAGTGTTCTTTATGTTAACAAGGCAAACAAATGGATAACTTGACCACTGGAACTCCAAATCAAGTCACATAAGTTATAACGTGTTCCAAATATCTAGGAGATATTATGCCTATGGTTTCACATCGTTTCTACTTCGGGGGCTAATTTTAGTCTACTTTTCCTAAATTTTCTTAAGTGTTATTTATGCTAGCAAGGCAAATGAGTGGATAACTCAGCCATCAAAACTCCAAATCGAGTTCCATAAGTTCTAACGTGTTCTAAATATCTAAGAGGTACTACGCCTATGGTTTCGCATTGTTTCGATGCCCGGGACCCACTTTGGTTTACTTTTCCTAAATTCTTTTAAGTGTTCTTTATGCTAGCAAGGCAAACGAGCGAATAACTCGACCACCAGAACTCTGAATTAAGCCCCATAAATCATAACGTGTTCTAAATATCTAAGAGGTGTTATGCCTATGGTTTCACGTAGTTTCGATGCCCAGGGCCTGTTTTGGTCTACTTTTCCTAAATTTTCCTAAGTTTCTTTATGCTAAGAAGGTAAACAAGCGAATAACTCGGCCATTGGAATTCCGAATCAAGTTTTGTAAGTTATAACGTGTTCCAAATATCTAAGAGGTACTATGCCTATGATTTCACATCGTTTTGACATTTGGGGCTTGTTTTGGTTTACTTTTCCTAAATTTTTTAAGTGTTCTTTACGCTAGAAAGGAAAACAAGCATATAACTCAGCCACCGGAACTCCAAATCAAGACTCGTAAGTTTTAACGTGTTCCAAATATCTAATAGGTGTTATGACTATGGTTTCACGTCGTTTCGACTCTCAGGGCCCGTTTTGGTCTATTTTTTCTAATTTTTTTAAGTGTTCTTTATGCTAACAAAATAAACAAGAAAATAACTTGGCCACCGGAACTTCGAATTGAGTTCTATAAGTTGTAACATGTTTCAAATAGCTAAAAAGTGTTACTTCTATGTTTTCACATTGTTTCGACGCTCGGGGTCAGTTTTGGTTTACCTTTCCTAAATTTTTCTAATTGTTCTTTTTGCTAGCAAGAAAAACGAGCGGATAACTCGGCAACCAGGAATCTGAATCGAGTCCTGTAAGTTATAATGTGTTCCAAATAGATAAGAGGTTTTACGCCTATGGTTTCACGTTTTTTTGTCGCCTAGGGCTCGTTTTGGTATACTTTTCCTAAATTTTTCTAAGTGTTCTTAATGCAAGCATGGCAAACGAGCGGATAACTTGGCCACCAAAACTTTGAATCGAGTCTCCTAAGTTGTAACATGTTCCAAATTATTAAGAGGTGTTACGCCTATGGTTTCACATCGTTTCGATGCCCAGGGCCCATTTTGGTCTACTTTTCCTAAATTTTTCTAAGTATTCTATATGCTAGCAAGGCAAACGAGCGGATAACTCAGTCACCATAATTTCAAATCGAGTTCCGTAAGTTGTAACATGTTTAAATTATATGAGAGGTGTTACGCCTATGGTTTTGTATTGTTTCGATGTCTGGGGCCAGTTTTGGTCTACCTTTCCTAAATTTTTCTAAGTGTTATTTATGAAAGTTAGGCCAACAAGCGGATAACTCGATTATCGAAACTCTGAGTCAATTTCTCTAAGTTGTAATGTGTTCCAAGCTAGGAGGTGTTATGCCTATGGTTTGGCGTCATTTCAACACCCGGGGTCTGTTTTGGTCAACTCTTCCTAAATTTTTCTAAATTTTCTTTATGCTAGCAAGGCAAACGAGCGAATAACTCGACCACTGAAACTTCAAACTGAGTCCCATAAGTTCTAACGTGTTCCAAATATTTAAGAATTTTTTTTCTAAGTGTTTGACAATTTATATAAGAAATATAATTAAAAATTAAAAGATATACTTAAAGACATACATCGATATTTTCATTTACCTGCCAATATGTGGGGGAAAGAGGTTGGCAAAGACAACTGCGCATACTCGAACTGTTCAACCCCACTACGATACTCAGAGATAAGCCTACTCTTATCAGTGGTTATCCTATGTTCCATCCAATTTTGATCAACAAACATCTTGAACAACCGGATATATATATATATATATATATATATATATATATATATATATATAGAAAATTAAAACACAATCAAGTTGGAGAGTTAATGTATTGTATATATATGAGTTTCTTAACATCATCTCCCACTTTAACGGGTCAGACTTATATCCTATTCCTGATGTGTCGTCCCATTGATGCCAACAACTTGAACACATCTTTAAATTTTTAAGAAATTTCGACAGCACCTCCCCATGCTCTTCAAGTACACGAAATAGATTAACACAACATAGTCTAAATATGCACCCGAAGAACATCAAGAGATATATACGGCCCAAAAATTCTCAAAACATAAACACGTGCTCAAGTTGTTAACACCGACCTAAGTGAGATTGAAACATATAGGAACAGTTCCAAAACGACACTCATAATAAGTGAATCTCAAACGGTTTTCTCACATTCCTAAACTATATGAAAATATGCACATATGAAATTGGACTCTTTTCCTAGAACAAAAGGAATAAAAACAACAATATATATATATATATATATATATATATATATATATACACACACACACACACACACAAAGGATCAGGTGCATATTCTTTTATTTAACATACCTTGCTCACCACCTTTAGCGACAGACTGGACGACGGTTCGGTCCGTCGCGTAAATCAGAGAACCGTCGTCTTAAATTTTAATGACGCATCAAACCGTCGCCATAACATATAAACCGTTTATCTGTTCTACAGCGACTGACCAAACCGACGCCCAGTCCGTCGCTAAAGGTGGTGAGCAAGGTATGTAAAATAAAGGGATATGCACCAGAAATGGACTATATATATAATTCAATAAATAATGGAAGATTGAAAAGGAATACTCGTGTAAAATGGTAATCATTCCATTCCTTAAACTTAGAGGGCAACAAGAAAATAAATTAAATTTGTAAATATACCATGTACAAAAAACATAGAATAGTACAGGACTAGGAAATTGCCATATTACATTTCATCAAGATGACAAATAAAAGAAAATTATTCACAACATAAAGTTACTCTGTTATTGTGCAATACATCAGTCATTTTACATCATAATTCAAAACTCCTATTGAAAACACAAACAGATTAAATAGCAGTCTTACAGCAGTGCAGGAGAAGAAGCCAATTCCTTACAAAGTTAACATCAAATAAATAAATAAAAAGAGAAAAAAAATGGGTCTACATCAAATAAACTATAGGAACATTTTATGGATAAATCCATCAAGAACTAATATTGAATTTGAACAACATCCTAAGTAAGCATCTACGAGTTCCAATATTTATAATAGATTAAGTGGAAACCTTCTGAGAGATGATTCATAAAGTCTAATACTAGACTTTCTGGTTGGAAACCAAACGTCTCGATATGGAAACCATACAAACTGCCCCCACTTCCCTATAATACACATCCATAATCTACATTGTATATATGATATTATATCTGAGGTTATAAATGAGCAAACAGTTCGGGCTTGATTTGTACTCGTCTGAATAAAAGTTCGATTCAAGATCGACTCGAAATATAAATGAGTCAAATATGAGAAAATTTTAGAGTTCGATAAATTACTCGAAACTTTTAAAATTGAAATTTTCTATTGATACTCAGATCATATTTGTTCGAAAAGTTGAAAATGCTCGGGTTCAATTCGGGATCGTACTCGACTCGGTAGCTAAATGAGACTCAATCAAACTTTATTTTATACTCGATATATTTTGTGAAACAAATCTGAGCAACTCAATATTCGGCTCGAATCGGTTCATTTACACCCTTAATTATATCAAGAGCTAAATTTTCAACAGTATAGTTTATTTTACTGATATGGTACCAAAACATACACAAGCAATTAAAATTAAAATCTTGTTACAAAGATCAGAACATGTTTATTTATATGGTCTTGGAATCAAAAGCATGATTGACAATAAATCCACCATCTATGTAAGACCCCAACTTTTTCTGAATAAAGATTTAATTTTCTCTAAATGTTATTTTGAATAATAAGGTGTGGATTTGATTTAATGCTATAGTTATGGGTGATATGTGCAAATTTTGTAAAGTAAGAAAGTTGTCATAAAATATTCGTTCGGTCGGGGAATATTCGTACGACGGCACAATCATTGGTGGACCCCACAACAGAATGACTGTCGGATATAGAAAGCGACAAAAATAATCTTTTTATAAAAAATAACGACAAAACTTTTACCATTAAACTGTTGAAATACCCGGTGATAAAAGTATAGTAATACGCGTTGTTGGACAGTAGCACACGGTATTGCATAATATCTTTGATTATTGATGCTTATGTAAGAAGTCACTCAGTTTTATTCAATAATTGCTGCATAGTATCTCATATTATTGATTCAATTATTATCACAGTATAATTTACACAATATTTTATATTATTAAATCAATAATTGAGACAACACAATTATTCATATTATTATTTGCATTATTGACAATGTCTAGAAAGTTCTGTCGAGAAAAGGGGTTAGGTTATTTAATTGTGCGCCAATAAGAAAAAATCCTTATTGGAAAGCCCCCTCTTTCCTGGGAACCATCTGGTTATCAATATTGTTAGTTATAATATTAATAATGAATAATTGTTGAAAGATTAAAAATTTGTTAATTGACGATAAGTGATTTGTGGTAAATATTTATTTAATTTTTCATAAAAATAGAGGGATTTGTCATGAGACGTTTGTTGTAAGTTTGACTTATTATTCCATAGGGTGATGTGCTAAATTTTTAGACCATCGGTTGAAGTTATAATATTAAATCAATATGGACCGTTGGTTGAAGTTATAATAATAAATCAATATGGATCGCTGGTTGAAGTTATAATAGTAAATCAGTATGGACCGTCGGTTGAAGTTTTAATAGTTAATCAATATGGACCGTCCGTTTAATAATAAATCAATCTGGACTGTTCGTGAATTAGTTAATATTTAATCCATTCTTCTATAAATAGAATCTCATTACTTCATTCTTTCTTACGAATTCAGTAAAATTATAGAGAGAGAAACTATAGAGAGAAAGAAGAAGAGTATTCTGCTATAATACTATTGCAGTATCCAATCTCCTACTAAGGTAAGGGGCATTATTTCTTTTGTATTCGTAAAGGATGTTATTTACTTTATACTCATAAGGGTTGTCATTCTATTCCTTATTAATCTGCGGGAGTAACCTGTGTACGCGAATTACTGCATGCATGGTGATTAACTCTTCGTATTCATTCTTTATTAATCTGTGAAATTAACCTTTCAACACGGATTATCGCATGCATGGTGAATGACCCTTCTTATTCATTCTTTACTAATCTACGGAAGCAACCTGTCTACGCGGATTACCGCATGCATTGTGAATAACCCTTCGTATTCATTCTTTATTAAATTATGAAAATGATCTGTCTACGCGGATTACCGCATGACGGGTGAAAATCCATTTGCATTTTCGTATATTCTTTTATACTCGTATGAGATATCATTTCTTTTGTACTCATCAAGGGATATCGTCTTTTTTCATATTTCTCCATTTATGGTATGAATTTATTGTTTGTTTCCATAACCTTATTATAAATGGTGAAAACCCTTGCAATTAGTGGAATATTCTTAATAGTTTGTGCTTCATCTAGTATCATTCCACTATTGGTCTGAACTTTCTTATTAAATAGCGGGATACTATTTATATCGGGGTATTATTCATTCGGGATACTATTTATTTAGGGTACTTTTTATTCGAGTACTATTCATTCGGGGTATTATTCATGACAAAATTGATTTCTTTTCTGTCCAAATTATTTTTGATACATGAATAGCATTCTTGAATTTTTCTCTGCAATTAGTTATCATGTTGACAATTTGGACATTCTTGAACTCTGGATAAATTGAATTATAAATCTCTCATATTTATCATTGATCTCACTTAATTGATTCCTTATATCATTTAAATTATCTTCATCTTTATATTGTGCTGAAAGTCAACTTTGGCCCGTAGTGCATAGATGGACTGTTGATTGGTATGATTTTGACCAGAAATTATGTATCGGTATAATCATGACCTATGATGTTATAGACAAATATTGTGGTGAAAGTCCTCTTTGGCCCTTAGTGCATAGATTAACAATTGTTTGACATAATCATGACCAGTGGTGATACTAACGAATATCATTGGCCCGTAGTGCATGGATAATTCGTTGATTTGAAATATTTATTGATTGGTGTTATAGGGATAAAATATTAATGACGGACTTTTAAATCATAGAAGATAGTAGACATCATGCTCTACTTGACTCTTCTAATGGATTGCTATTTTCGCTTTAGTTGTTGATCTAAAACTTGTTGTCTATTGTATTCTATCAGATTTTTCCATGTTGAGGACTAAGAATAATTTGTTCTACATTATCTTAGTCATAATATTCTTTACTGGGCTAGTTGAGCTCACCATTTTCCTTTTAGTTCCATTGTTCTTCTCAGGAGGCGAGAATGTAGTTGGGACTAGTCGGGGAGTGGAGTAATGGTCCAAGATGGTTATTTTAGTAATCATCACTATTTTGAAATATAGTGTGTCAATAATTGTAATGAGGATTTTATTTAAGTTTGAATATTGTCTACGAGACAATATTTGTATTAAAACTCACAGTGTATGTTTTGTCGTATCTTACACAACAATTAATAGTTGTATACATGAAGTTTGTATTTAAATTTTGTTCCATGTATTTGGTGACTCAGAATGGGTTGTGTAAATCTATTTTGGGGGCGTCACTGTTGGTATCAGAGCTTAGGGATATGATCTCTGACAGAAATATGAGGTTAGAACTAGGAGGGGAGAAACAAGTAAAACCTTCGCTAGTGTGTCATATCTAAGCTTATTTTTTATTTAATTAGTCGGTCGGAATATAGGGATAATATGTGGCATGTCAATTAATTTAATTAACCTTTGTTTTGTGGCAGTATTTAAGAATGACATATGAAAATTTTGAGATAAGCAACGGAGCACATGAGACCTTTGAGACATTGCCAATCAATGACCAGGATAATGTGCATTAGGAAGGAAATAATCCTCCTATAAACAACAACACCGACCAAACGATGAACAATGGGGTGTTTAGGAGCTTTCTACAATTTATGCAACACCAAACGAGAGAGACTCCTGTTCAAAATATAGGTGGAGATAATGGTAACTAATGGCTGGTGACTGCTAAGCAATTCAAGGAGTTAGGACCGCCAGAGTTTTTGGGAAAGCCAGAGTCATTCATGGCAGTAACTTGGATTAAGCAGATTACTAAGATATTTGATGTCCTAGGATGCACAGAGGATCAAAAGGTTCCCTTCACCACCTTTATGTTGCGTGGAGATGCGGATTATTGGTGGGAATCTATAAAATGTACTCATCTTTCCGCACTTAAGATGTCTTTAGAGAAGTTCCAGGAATTGTTCAACGAGAAGTATTTTCCAGAAAGTATTCGTCATATGAAAGAGGTGGAATTCATCAAACTGGAACAAAACAATATGATCGTATCACAATACGAGGCTAAGTTTGCTGAGTTATCCTGGTTTGCATCCCATTTGGTGGATAATGAGAAGCGAATGACATGAATGTTTCTGAGAGGTTTGAAACCCGAAATTCGTCAATAAATTATTTCTCATAAACTTTATTTATATTCAGATGTTGTGAATAGGGCTCAATTATTGGAGCGAGATAATGAGTCAGTTCAACCAAAAGACAACAACCAATAACATGATAATAATCGTACCGGTGGCAACGACCATCGGAATAATGATAATCATCGTAGAGGAAATTATCATGCTAGAAATGGTAACCACTTCGGTGGTAATCATGGCTAAGATAATAGAAAAGGTGAACTAAGTAGGAACAACTTTAAGAAGAGAAAATTCAATAATGACAACGGAAAGACATTGGCAGCAGCACCATCACTCATTTCTAAGGAAGGAGAACGACCACCGGTTGTATGCTACAAATGCGGACAGGAGGGACACTTTAGTCCAAACTGTATGTAGCAACCCAAAGTGTGTTATAATTGCGTAAAAGAAGGTCATTTAGCTCAATTTTGTCATGCAGCGAAGTCAAGTCCAGTGCGGATGGTGACACCAAAGGCTGTCCCGAACAAGTCAAAGTCGGTGGTTCAAGTTAGAGCGTTTGTCGTGACTTTCCAAAAAGCGAGGAACCCGAACGAAGTTATCACGGGTAAGCTAATCATAAACTCTTGCAAAGTCTATACCTTATTCGATACCGTTTCTACCCACTCTTTTATTTCACCTAATTGTGTTCAACGTTTGAACTTGACTCTTGAGAAATTAGACTTTGACTTATCGATTGAAACTCCGTTGGGAGAAACCTTCGTTACATCCACTGTTTATAAATCTTGTTTGATTTAAATCGGCACCCTCAAATTACCTGTTGATCTCATCTCTTTGAAAATACTTGCATTTTTGATGTGATTTTAGGAATTGACTGGGTAACTACTCATCATTCTAAAATTGATTATTTTCGTAAGGTTGTTAGTTTTTATATTCCTAACCAACCTGTTATGCGAATTCAAGCAACCAAAAAACTAAAGTCAATCAATGTCATATCAATCCATAAAGTCATTCGTTTATTAAAAATTGAATGTCAAGCTTTCTTAGCACATGTCACCGATTTAAACAAAAATACATCAGATTTGAATGATATTTCTGTTGTTAATAAATTCCCTGATGTATTTCCTAAAGAACTTCCTGGCCTACCCCCAGAGCATGAAATCAAATTTTATATTGACCTTGAACCCGTACAAAACTCATTTCCAAAACTCCATATCGAATGGCTCCCTATTGAACTTCAGGAGTTAAAAACTCAACTACAGGAGTTGGTACCCGAGCCTCTATCTGGTGACTTCCTTTATAGAATGCACTGAAGTCAGACTCTCCGTAGGAGACGCCGTCTTTGTGCATTTGGCAAATTGATAAGTTCCATTGTGAGGTGCTATCCAAGGTTGGGATATAAGTCACAGTTGGGAGCAACCTAAGTCAATAACCGAAATAAGTAGCTTTTTAGGCTTAGTTGGTTATTATCGGAGATTCGTGAAAGGATTTTCTTGAATCACTACTCCATTAACTCAGCTAACTCGAAAAGATACAAAATTTGGTTAGAGCGAGGAATGTTAGAGGAGTTTACAAGAACTCAAGAGGAGATATATTTTAACACCTATTTTGACAATACCATTAGGTTCAGAGGGATTTTTCATCTACAGCGATGCTTCAGGCAGAGGTTTAGGATGTGTTCTCATGCAACATGGGAAAGTCATAGCCTATGCCTCTCAACAAATCAAAGAATATGAGAAAAATTATCCTACTCATGATCTAGAGTTGGAAGTAGTCATTTTTGCGCTAAAGATCTGGAGACACTACCTGTATAGGAAGAAAGTGGAGATCTACATAGACCATAAAAGCCTCAAATATTTCTTCACTCAAAAGGAACTTAACATGCACCAAAGACGTTGGCTCGAGTCGTTGAAAGATTACGACCATACCATTCAATACCATCCTAGAAAAGCGAACGTGGTAGCTGACACGTTGAGTAGAAGATCGTATGCGGGTACAAATACGATATTGTAAACACAAAGGCCCATTTTTGTATAACTTACAAAGGATGGACATAAAGTTAAAGACTCCAGGGAACCACGCGAAGATATCGAATATATGATTAAATCAAATTTTAATCGATAAGGTTAAGGTTGCTAAAGCTACAGACCCAGAGTTGATGAATATTAAGAAGAAGTTGAAAGAATGTGTTATTCCAGAAGTAAGAATCGACGAAGAGAGGAAATATCAACCCTCAATTTATTAGTCCATTTGAAATCCTCGATCGAGTAGGAACAATGGCCTATAAACTCGCCTTACCACCAAGTATGTCTCGTGTTTATAACATTTTTCACATATCTATGTTACGTAAATATATGGAAGACCCGAGCCAAATTATTAAATTAAAACCAAACGAGATAGCAAAAGATTTAACGTATGAAGAGGTGCCCATTAAAATCTTGGATAAGAAGGAACATATTCTACGCTCAAAGGTTATACCTCAAGTCAAAGTTTTATGGAGAAACCACGATATTGAGGAAATGACCTGGGAGTTAGAATCTAAAATAAAAACAAGGTATCCTCACCTCTTCGACATACCAGGTACGTACATCAATTTCGAGGACAAAATTTCATAAGAAGGGGATGTTGAAAGACCCCAACTTTTTATGAATAAAGATTTAATTTTCTCTAAATGTTATTTTGAATAATAAGATGTTGATTTGATATAATGCTATAGTTATGGGTGATATGTGCAAATTTTGCAAAGTAAGCAAGTTGTCATAAAATATTTGTTTGGTCAAGGAATATTCTACGACGGCACAATCATTGGTGGACCCCACAACAAAATGACTGTCGGATATAAAAAGCGACAAAAATAATCTTTTTATAAAAATAACGACAAGACTTTTACCGTTAAACTGTTGAAATACCCGGTGAAAAAAGTATAGTAATACACGTTGTTGGATAGTAGCACACAGTATTGAACAATATCTCTGATTATTGATGCTTACGTAAGAAGTTACTCAGTTTCATTCAATAATTGCTACAGTAGTTGCTGCATAGTATCTCATATTATTGATTCAATTGTTGTCACAATATCATCTACACAATATTTTATATTATCAAATCAATAATTCAGATGACACTGTTATTCATATTATTATTTCCATTATTGACAATGTCTAAAAAGTTGTATCGAGGAAAGGATTTAGGTTATTTAATTGCGCGCCAATAAAGAGAAATCCTTATTGGAAAGCCCCCTATTTATTGGGAACGATCTGGTTGTCAATATTATGAGTTATAATATTAATGATGAATA
This sequence comes from Panax ginseng, assembly GCA_020205605.1. Classification (NCBI taxonomy): domain Eukaryota; kingdom Viridiplantae; phylum Streptophyta; class Magnoliopsida; order Apiales; family Araliaceae; genus Panax; species Panax ginseng. Next base: position 44,360,722 of record CM035131.1, read on the forward strand.
ATTGTTGAAAGATTAAAAATGTGTTGATTGAAGATAAGTGATTTGTGGTAAATATTTATTTAATTTTTGATATAAATAGAGGGATTTGTCATTAGGCGTTTGTTGTAAGTTTGACTTATTATTCCATGGGGAGATGTGTTAATTTTTCAGACCATCGGTTAAAGTTATAATAGTAAATCAATATGGACCACTGATTGAAGTTATAATAGTAAATCAGCATGGACCATCGGTTGAAGTTTTAATAGTAAATCAATATGGACCGTCCGTTTAATAGTAAATCAATCTGGACCGTTTATGAATCAGTTATTATTTAGTCCATTCTTCTATAAATAGAAGCTCATTACTTCATTTTTTTTCTTATGAATTCACTAAAACTATAGAGAGAAAGAAGAAGAGTATCCTGCTACTATACTATTGCAGTATCCAATCTCCTACTAAGGTAAGGGGCATTATTTCTTTTGTATTCGTAAAGAATGTTATTATTACTTCATACTCATAATGGTTATTAGTCTATTCCTTATTAATCTGTGGGAGTAACCTGTCTACGCGGATTATCGTATGCATGGTGAATAACCCTTCGTATTCATTCTTTATTAATCTGTTAGAGTAACCTGTCTACGCGGATTACCGCATGCATGGTGAATGACCCTTCATATTCATTCTTTATTAATATGCGGGAGTAACCTGTCTACGCGGATTACCGCATGCATGGTGAATAACCCTTCGTATTCATTCTTTATTAAATTGTGGAAATGATCTGTCTACGCGGATTACCACATGATGGGTGAAAATCCATTTGCAGTTTCGTATATTCTTTTATATTCGTATGAGATATCATTTCTTTTGTACTTATCAAGGGATATCGTCTTCTTTCATATTTCTCTATTTATGGTACGAATTTGTTGTTTGTTTCCATAATGTTATTATTAAATGGTGAAAACCCTTGAAATTAGTGGAATATTCTTAATAGTTTGTGTTTCATCTAGTATCATTCCACTATTGGTCTGAACTTTCTTATTAAATAGCGGGATACTATTTATGTCAGGGTACTATTCATTTAGAATACTATTCATTCAGGATACTATTCATTCGGGGTACTATTCATTTAGGATACTTTTCATTTGAGTACTATTCATTTAGGGTACTATTCATGGGGCACGATAAAATTGTTTTTTTTTCTGTCCAAATTATTTTTGATACATGAATATTATTCTTGAATTTTTCTCCACAATTAGTTGTCATGTTGACAATTTGGACATTCTTGAACTCTGGATAAATTGAATTATAAATCTATAATATTTATCCTTGATCTCATTTGATTGATTCCTTATATCATTGTCATCATCCTCATCTTTATATTATGCTGAAAGTCATCTTTGGCCCGTAGTGCATAGATGGACTGTTGATTAGTATGATTATGATCAAGAATTATGTATTGGTATAATCATGACCTGTGATGTTACAGACAAATGTTATGGTGAAAGTCCTTTTTGGCCCATAGTGCATAGATGGACAGTTGTTTGGCATGATCATGACTTCTGGTGATACTAAAGAATATCATTGGCCTGTCGTGCATGAATAATTCGTTGATTTGAAATATTTATTGATTGGTGTTATAGGGATAAAATATTGATGATGGACTTTTAAATCATAGAAGGTAGTAAACATGATGCTCTACTTGACTCTTCTAATGGATTGTTATTTCCGCTTCAGTTGTTGATCTAAAACTTGTTGTCTATTGTATTCTATCAAATTTTTCCATGTTAAGGACTAAGAATAATTTGTTCTACATTATCTTAGTCATAATATTTTTTACTCGGCTAGTTGAGCTCACCCTTTTCCTTTTGGTTCCATTGTTCTTCTCAGGAGACGATAATGTAGTTGGGACTAGTCGGGGAGTGGAGTAATGGTCCAAGATGGTTATTTTAGTAATCATCACTATTTTGAAATATAGTGTGTCAATAACTGTAATGAGGATTTTATTGAGTTTGAATATTGTCTACGAGACAATATTTGTATTAAAACTCACAGCGTATGCTTTGTCGTATCTTACACGATAATTAATAGTTGTATAAATGAAACTTGTATTTGAATTCTGTACCATGTATTTGACGACTCAGAATGGGTTGTGTAGACCTATTTTGGGGCATCACAATCTATGCATGATTTGATGTATTTATAATTTGGTTCAAACATTATGTATATAGTTCCCTCTATTTGAACTCAAAAGCAAAAAATTAGCAAAATAAGAAATAAAGCAAGTTTAAAATAAAATAAAAAAAGCCTTGAATAAATCTTTATTATTTAACTTCTATCTTATTTATTAAAATGAGCCAATTCAGCTTAAACTGTTATATCAGCTTAAAATTAGAGGGAAAATTAGAATTGGGGAAAACGTACCTAGCTTGAGAGAGATAAGGATGATGAGTTGATTCCGATAGTGGAAGAGAGGGATGACGACGGAGACGAGAGGCCCACGACGACGGTGAGATGAAGCTAGCGACGACGAGGAAGAAGGAAATAAAAACGCGTGGGAGAGAACAAAAGTAGAAGATCAAGAAAAATCAAACTAGAAGTTATATAAACACTCATTCTCGAAGGCAATGTTGTCGATATTAATCTCGTCGAGAATGAGGTCAATCTTGACTACACTACCCATCACCAATGACATGAGCTCGTCGACCTATGTCTTTGACGTGCGTGAAGAGACAAAAGGAGTGATGGCGGGGATGAGGGACACATTGGCGACGACAGTCATTTTCAGACGGCTACGCCATCTTGAGGTCAATCTCGACGGGGTTTATGCCGTCAGCAATAGGTACGTCGGCCTTGACCTCTTCTTCTGTAATGAGGATCTTTGACTGTTAAATACTCAGTTTTCAATCTTTCATCAATATGATGACGAAGAAAAATTATGCTTTGTACATTTTGTGTCGCAGTTGCTATGTTTTCTGATTTTATAGTCTTTTCTAACCCATTTTTTCTAAGTTGTAATTTTACATCAAGTTGTGCTCAAGCCAAATAGTTGTCTCCAGAGATTTTCAAATTTGAAAATTTTATTTTTGACAGGTTTTTCATCTATTTTGGGTTAAAACATTATTATATACAAGTATTAGTGCCCACATAATAAAAAATATATATATTAACAAAACTGCGAATGGATTTTACTCGGCATGCGTTAATTCGCGTAGACAAATTATTTTCAGAAAATGTTAATAAAGAATAAATACGAAGGAGTATTCATCAAGTATGCAGTAGTCCGCGAGTTAGGTTATTCTCACAAGTTAATAAATGGTAAAAAAAATCCCCACTAAGTCTTGTAAGATCGACAAAGATAGATGGTATCACTGTAAATAACAAATTTTAAAAATGGACAACAAAACACGAATATAATTTAACAATTAAGGAATATAATCGGCGGCAAAGTCAAACCATATTGTAAGAATAAAATTATATTATCAACTGCAAAGTCAAGTAAGTAATATAATAATTAATTATAAGAATTTAAATTTACGATTTTTAGTTGGTTAGAGATTCATGTTGATAAATTGTTATAGAATTGAAGAAATAAACAGATGCAAGATAGAAGTTTTTAAGAATTTCTTTGTGGACATTTCTTATCTAATAAGTTATCTTTTATAGGCAGTAAAATATAATACAAATTCAACAAGAATCATCACATTATGAATTAAATCAATGACCTAGTTATAACACTGTTGACTTGAGATGTTTAAAAAACCATATAATATTATAAGAGGAAGTCTATTTTGGATGCATTTATATATTTGGTGCATTGACTCCTCTTAATTTGTCTAATAGAGTGAAATAAAAAAAAGAGTAGGGAATATACTTTATATCAAATGATGATGATCATGGGACGATATCAATCTTCTGATCATCCTATTCCGACCTAGGTTGTCTTTGATGGCACACCATACCATATTTGGTTATTAAGAAAACAAGTGAGATATTATTTATTATTGACTAAAAAAAATGCAACTCACCCTTTTTTGTGTACTTGTACTATTTTTGTTTTTGAATTTGGCTGATTAACAATTTTACTTTAAAATATAATTATTAATACAAAATTATACTTGTTTCAGTATATTAAAAGTTTAAAATTAATCAAAAGAGTATAATTTTGCAATACTAACTGTATCAAGTATCATATCTTTATAAAATGATAAACTTTGAGTACAGTTTTGCATTTTAATCTCTATTTTTTATTTTTATATTTTTATGAAAAAAAAAGAAAAAAAAAAGTGATAAACCAATAAGAACCCAAGTTGCTCTACATTCCACCATTCTTTATCACCCCTCCCATCCTCACACTTCCTCTCAATACCAACATAAAAACCAGTAAGTTTTCTCTCTCTCTCTCTCTCATAAAACATAAAACCTCTCTCCCCTCTCTCTCCCCTACATACAAGTATGTGTAAACAGTAAGCAAAAGAAAGTTTTTTGAGGTTCTTAAGAGCAAAAAGATAAAGTTAAGTGGTTTATGTGAACTTTTTCTTTTGGTGGTTGTAATTGTTGATTGATCTAATCTTCTTTATGTTCTCCTTGCACTTGTTTTTACATATGGTGTTTTTTTTTCTTTTTTTTGTGTGCTTGCTTTTTAGTGAAGTGGATCTTGATAAAATTAATTTGTGGTTGCAGAAAGAAGCGTACATATACAAAAGTCATCCATCAATATAACAACACAAAAAGGGAGAAGTATTTATTTTTCCCTTTGTGATTGATGTAAATATGGCTGGTGATCAAGAAAAAGGAGGTTATAGTTCTTGTTACTCTGATCAAGCCACTCATTTAGTCAACCAGTTGCAAAGCTTCCATCATGATATTCAGTCCAATAATCCTTCAGAGATTTATAATTTGACTACAAGCATGGAGATGTGGAAAGGGTTCATCGGCAACGGCGGCAAGAGCCGCGGCAACCACCACGGTGTGGATAGCCGCCCACCGTCTTCTTCCAAGGTCGCGGCGGCAATCAACCAGCCAACCACTAGTGATTTCTATCAAATTAATTGGCATAATGATGAGCCTAATAGATTTCTTGATGATAAAAATGATGATAATGATCCATCTAATTTAAGGTCTTGTGTATTTCCTTGTGAAGCAAATGAAAGGCCTAGTCAAGGCCTTTCACTTTCTCTTAGTTCAAGTAATCCCTCTAGTATTGGCTTACAATCTTTTGAACTAAGACATCAACAACAACAACAAGAAGATCATGATCAAATGTGCCGGTTCTTTATTGGATCCAAGCCCGTGATGAATATTCAACACCAGCAAGATTTGATAGAAGATGGGTTTTTGGAAAAAACTGAAAATCTTCAATATCACCAAGAAGCTGGGCAGTTCCAGATCAGGGGCTCAAAGTACTTGGGCCCAGCTCAGGAACTTTTGAATGAGTTTTGTAATCTTGGAACAAGCAGACAAAGTCATGAATCAAAGTTAAAGCTTCATAAATCCAATCAATGGGAACACGATGATGAGAATACTATTGGAACTAGTTCTTCAAAACATTCCTTATATTCCCTTGAGTTTCTTGATTTACAGAAAAGAAAAACAAAGCTGCTTCAAATGCTAGAGGAGGTATACATACATATATATATGCTTTTATATTCTTTAGTAAAAGTATATATCACTTCTTGTTTTTTCTTCTTTTTTTCCTTTTCTTTTTTCCCTTTTAACCATTTTATTTTCTCAATGTAAACAACCAAACTTCAAAGAAAATAAAGAAAATGCAACAGGATATGAAACAATTGGAGGGAATTTGGCAGATAGTGGGAAAAGGGTAGTTAAGTTGATTGATGGGGGGACTTGAAATGTTTGAACAAATTGAGAGACTAAGAGGGCCTTTCCATAAATGCCCACATGGAGAAAATTCGGCATATTCATTTAATTTCAGAAGCCTATTTTTGCTCTGTGATATTTGTTACTTACCTTTAGTACATTTTAAATTTACTCCAATTTGTATATATTCTAAGTTGTGTGTATCCTTTATCTTAATTTTGTGTGGGTATTTTAGGTGGATAGAAGATACAAGCACTATTATGACCAAATGAAAGCAGTTGTGTCCTCATTTGAAGCTGTGGCCGGAAACGGCACGGCGACAGTGTATTCAGCCTTAGCTTCAAAGGCCATGTCAAGGCACTTTAGGTGTCTCAGAGATGGGATTGTATGCCAGATTAAGTCTACAAAAAAGGCCATGGGAGAGAAGGACACGGCAGCACCAGGCGGCACACGAGGGGAGACGCCTAGGCTTAGGGTTCTTGATCAAACTTTGAGGCAGCAGAGGGTTTTCCAGCAGATGAACATGATGGAGAGTCATCCATGGAGACCTCAACGTGGTCTACCGGAGAGATCTGTCTCCGTTCTTCGTGCTTGGCTCTTCGAACATTTCCTCCACCCGTAAAATCTCTTTCTCACTCTCTAAATCTTTGTTAAACACTTATGAAATCCTACTACTGGTTATGCTTCTCATTTAAGAAGTAACATGTAGGTAAGTAGTAGGCATAAGTTGTTAGGAATGTGGACTCGATGAAGTTAAAAATTTTAGAAAAATATTGCACTTGTATAACATTGAGTTGCATACAATAGTCTTTATTATTATTTCAACAATAAAATTATGCATTATACAGATCCAACATTTTTCTATAATCTCAACAGATGAGTACATTTACAATATTTTACAATTTTTAACTTCACTGAATCCGATCCCATTAGGGAGTCTCAATCATTACATTTGTAAATGAGCTCAAAATTTTGATAGTTTCTATCCACTATCATTCAGATTCCTATACTCATTTTGTCTTACTTTTATTTTCAATCAATCATACATCGTATAATTTGTTCTCCTGGTTATTCTAGCTTACATATTTGTGTGGATTTGATTCTTTGTCACAACCAGTCTAGGACCCATCTGCCTCTTTCTCTTTCTCGTCCACACAACTTGTTCTTAATTTTTTTCTCATATGTACTATTCTTCATGGTACCGTAATATTTGCAGGTACCCAAGTGATGTAGATAAACACATCTTAGCCCACCAAACTGGTCTCTCAAGAAGCCAGGCACGTCCACATCTCTCTTCTTACTTTAATAATTTCATCACCAATATATTTATATTCTCAATGGGGTTTATTATTATATATCTTATATATTTTAATTAATAACAAGCCAAAATCTTTTAACATATCTGTTAAATAGATTACTACTATATATGCCTTATAGTTTATACCATATAGTTCAAATTATACCAACATACAAAACCATCTCGTGTTTGTGCCTGTGGAATGTTTTCATTATTGAGTTTGATTAATTAGCAAATCTCTCCTCAAGGTACAGTTATAATTGCAAAATTATACCTTTTAAAGTATAATTAACTGTGCAAAAGTATTGACTCAAAATGTCTAATATTTTGCATTGCTAATTGTATCACAATCAGTTTGCACTATTAATTGTATGATTGTATCTGAAGCTCGATTTCTTATATTGATAAAGTCAGATACCGTATTGAATTTTCTTCTTTAAATTAATGACTTTGTGTACGAATATTTCTTGTTTAGGTATCTAATTGGTTCATAAACGCAAGGGTGCGACTATGGAAACCTATGGTGGAAGAAATGTATGTAGAAGAAATTAAAGAAGATGACAACGTGGGGTCCTCCGATGGAGCTACAAATCCTGATGATGATCAAAATGGTGGCCGGCAAATTAACCAAATTCCACAAACACATAACCAAGATGATCAGAAACCGACCCCGGACCGGCTGGTTCGTATAGACTCAGAATGTTTATCTTCCATAATCAATAACCCCGAAAGAAATGACACCAAGCAACCTCAAAATTACAGTTTTGGTAGAATCACGAACACATTTGGGGCCGTGGAATTAGATTTCTCGTCATATAATGGTGGTGGGGTTTCGTATAGTACTACTGAACAAAATGTGCAACACAATTTTAATGGTGGCGGCGTTTCATTGACGTTGGGGTTGCAACAACATGGAGGGGGAGGGGTGAGTTTATCGTTTTCGCCTACGTCTCATCAGAGTTCTCTATTCTACCCTAGAGAACATATTGAAGAATGTCAACAAGTTCAGTACTCACTTTTGGATGGTGAAGGACAGAATTTGCCTTATGGGAATTTGATGGGTGCACAGTTGCTCCATGATTTGGCTGGATAATTAATTAGTTAGTAAAATGGGTAAATTGTATATTTCACTCCGAAGTATACACCATTTTATCATTCGTACTTTGGTGGTTAAACGCTCTCATTCCACTACTCCTAGTACCATTAAATAAGCATAACTGACTTTTTTGTAATTTTCGACCATTTAAATTGTGACATATATGTGACCATTTTTTGGTGAACAAATTGACCAAAAGGGTTGATTATGCTTATTTAACGGTATTTGAAATAGCGAGATGAGAGTGTTTAAATATCATGATACGAATGATAAAATAGTGTATATTTCGGAGTTTAATATGTAATTAACTCTTATTAAATATAAGATGCTCTATATAGTGAATGTTACTTGAATAGTTGAATACGTACATTTAGCTATATATATACTTTTGGTTAGACATGTATAACATGCAAAATATATAGTAATAATTCCTAGCTTGGCTGGTAGACATAATTTTGGGTGCACAATTATTTGTTAGCTAGCTTGGAAGAATATTGTTTTACTGCTTGGTAGGCTGGAATATTATTATTGCAATTCTCATTGGCTTATGCAAAGAATATACAAGATATATGATCAAGCTAATTAATTTCATCTTTGTGTATATTTTCTTGATCCTGCCAGATGAACTTTTCACATGACATATCACTATGAAGTTCTATATATAATTTCTTGTTACATTTGTTATATATAGCAAATTAACATTGTATTTTAACTCTAACGTTCTGTTTGTGGATTAACACAAATGCAAAAAACAAGGTTATAGAATTTGGTGATAATATATAGTGTGACAATTTTACTAATTGGAACCATATTTTTTCTACCTCAAAAAATTATTACTACAAGGACTAAAACATTAAGCTTAAGTCATGTGTTGTTTGATTACATCTTAATGCATCTTAATAGCTCACCTTTTAATGCATATCAACAACCCACATTTTTGTATTAAGAAATCTTCTGAATAGTTAAGATACAAATATGAGTTTAAACCATTCAAAGGAACTGTTAATATAAATATATAAGCTCTTAAGATGCATTAAGAGATGGAATCTTAATATGCATTAAGATGTAATCAAACACTATTTATTGAACCTTTTGTGGTTCTAGTTGAGAGAAATAAAAAGTTCCAACCTTTATGGGGGCACATCAAGGTTGTTTTGTTTCTTAATAACGACAACGATTAATTAAGTGAAGTAGCAAAATATGTTAGGATTTCAAGCTCATAGATCATGACTATTCATTTATAGATTTCAAGATATCAATATCGTTTCTTAATTGTGGTCCATGAATCAGCTTCTAGCTAGAAAATTGTTGCAACTCATTTTCAAAACAAATTTCCTACTATGTATTCCAACTTATGAGATAGTTAATTTATGCTAGCACTTTCAATCACCAAGTCGAAAGGCGACTTTTTCTTTTTTTAATGAACCCCACTTTGAAGGGATATCAATATGGGAAAAAAAAAGGTTTAGTTTGTAATGCTATATATATACTAGTGCCAAGAAAAATGGGTCTCAAGGAAATTATCAACACAAACTTTCTTTAGGTATTTTCAATAATTCAATGTATCATTAGAAAAAAAGTCTAAAAGTTTTGCCAGCTAGAAATCATGGGGATGATAATAATTGTTATGAAAACTGAATGGACAAGGGATATATAGGGATGATAATAATTTTTAGGAAAATTAAATGGATAAGGATATATGTATATAGGGTAAGGCTCTCTATCGAATCCATTGGAGCTAACCAAAAACGAAATTAATATGTCAATGATGTGAACCATAATTGTAAGAAATTAATATGTCAATGTTAGTAATTGATACTATATCTTTAAGACAATTATGCCCTTCTTATGGTGCTTAGAATTAGCGGCACTTGTCTTTCAGGATACAATAACAACGTATGTTATAACAATACAACAAATAACATACATAACAAGCCAAACTAATTTTGAACTTCTCTCTCAAAATGAACTATGAATGACTTTATGAAATAATGAAAACTAGAAGACTAGAATGTTTGATGCTTCGATGATTTGAATGGTCCAAATGGTTGCCCCCCTTAGCCTATTTATAGGAGGGATTATTGACTCATCAGATGGGACACAACCCCTTGAAAATGCATGGGATGAGTCCATTCATGCAAAAACGACGTAGTTTTGGGCATGTAATGAAATTGTGTGTCCTTGAACAAAAAAACAAGTTTTGCTTTTTGGCAGAAAGAGCGCATCCGTTAAAGCAAAAAGAACAACGTAGTTTTAGGTTGGCATAGTTTTGAGCCCATCAATGTTGCGCGACAAAATTTCAAATAAATTTTGCCCAAAAAGATGTATTCAATGACCCAGACCTAGGAGGTTGAGTTGAGCCGTCGACGACACACGTGTGTGTTCAGTTCAGTATTAACTAGGTCCTCTTCCTCTTCACAAAAGTGGAAGACGTGTGAGTTCAAATGAAGATGTGGGACTTAGTTTTTCATAAATATTTATTATCATTTTCAATGGTGATTTTTAAGAGTTAATTTTTCATTCATTACCCCATAGAATTGAGCTTCCAAATACTAACTAATTGTAATATAAATCGTTTTAGAAATTTTTTTGTTCCTTAATATAAGTCGTTTGTTTTTTACAAATATTTATTAATCATTTAGTTTCCAATATTACCTTAAGTATTAAATGTAACTTTGGTTCTCTCATTATTTTATATAAATTTGAATCTCTTCTTCTTCCAATACAAGGGCAATCAAATTACTTGATTTTAATCTCTTAATTTTGAAATAAACATATATTAAAGATATGTGAGATTTGATTTTAATCTTCAAATGATACATTAATATATAAATTCGTTTCAAATAATTAATAAAACCTACTTTAAATTTGACTCAAATTCTAACAATAATATGGTTAAATCAAGTAGCTATAGTGCAGAATGAGATAGGCTTATTTATGATATGTTCTACTATTGAATGTTGCTAGTTTTCTACCCCAATACCATATTGAAGCATTTACAGTAATTGGGATATAATAGGGTCATCACTTGTGTCATTCTCTAGGAGATGGTCCTTAAAAATGATCATAATATTATTATTTTTGGGTGGGGTGGATGGGGAGTAATAATGTATACATATACATAATATTATTTTTTTGGTTTCTGAAAAGGGTGGGTGGGTTGATTGAGCTTCTTGAATAGTAAATATGGATGAAAAGAATTTTATTTTTGAAATAAAATATGGGTCAAAAATTTTGAAGTCTTATATTTCTTTTTAAAAAATATGGTTCCAAACTTTACCCAACTCAAATAAATAAAAATAATTAACCAATCTATTTTTATATATCGAATAAAGAAACCAATTATAACTAATTTGAACTAAAAGGGCACCACACCTGTCCCAGTTTGATATTTTTTACACCAATACCGCACAAGTGAGGCCAACTGTTCATATAAAAACCAACCGGTATGATGCTGAGGAAAGTAATAATGAAAATAAGGAATTTCATATATTTTATTATTTAAGGAGTTTCAGTCTATTTGATGTGTTTTTATTTATCATTTAGAAAAATCTATTAGATTTAGATTTAGTCGTCCCTAAAGCTCATTTTTTGGTCAATTAAATCTTTAAAATGACATTGTTTTGGTGTTTAAGTTCCTTTTATCCAATTTAACACCAACCCAACAAATTTTGACCTAACCCGACTTAGTTTGACCCGACCCAATTTTACCAATTAATTATTTTTAAAAAAAATTAAAAAGTTTTAAACTTAATTTAAAAATAGTTATTATTTTTCAGGAAAAAATATTAGAAATTTTTTTTTTTCATAAAATAAGTAAAGTTTCATAAAATATAGATTCAAAAAAATTAAATAAGTAAATAAAACTTTACTTGAAAAATTAGATTTTTTTTTCATTTTTATGTAAAATTTTATTTTAAAAAAAAAAAAGAGTCTATGTCTTTACCATTATTATATGTATTCTTAATATTAGAATTTTAAAAATAAAAACTAAACAGAAATTAAAATACAAAAAACAGTAAAAGATATATAAAAATTGATTCAACATAGGCTTGCTGAATATGTTTTAAAAATAATTATTAATTTTAGGAAAAGAATTTAGAAAAAATTCATTTTTAAAAAAGTGAGTAAAATTTTATAAAATATAAATTCAAAGAGAAAAACTTTATTTCAAAAAAAAAAGAAAATTTTTTTAAAATGTGTAAAGTTTCATAAATTTTATTTTCAAAAAAAGTAAAAAAAAAATTATTTTCATAAAACAAAATTAGATTTTTTTTATTTTTTTAAAAATGTGTAAATTTTCATAAAATAATTAAGAATTAAAAAATTTAAAATTAAATTTTTTTGAATATATATTTTATGAAACTTTACTCATTTTTGAAAAAATAAAAGTTTTAATATATTTTTCAGAAAATAATTATTAAAATAATATATTTTATTTTTTAAACATTAATTATTTTAAAAATACTATTTTATTTATTTAAAATAATAATTATTTTAATATTTTAAAATGAAATATTAATTTTTAAAGAATAATTATTTTAAAAAAAATTTGTTTTTTTTAAAAAAATTAATTGGTGAAATTGGAATCAGGTCAAATTGGGTCAGGTTGGGTCAAAATAGGTCGGATTGGGGTTCAATCGGGTAAAAGGAACGAAAATGGCAAAAAAATGGTGCTTTAAGGAACTAATTGGTGAAAAATGAACGTTAGGAACGTCTTTAAAATTTGGTGGCAACTTAGAGGGACAAAAATTTCATCAAGTCATTTATATTTTATTCAATTGTATTTTGGTACGAGCATTCTAAAACATGCATGATACACTTTATTTTTAAAATATCAAATGTAATCATCTTTAAAAAAAAATTCCTCCTATTTACTTAATATTTTGTTACACAAATATAATTGCAACTTTACTTTATAATTTGCAAATGAGGAACAATTTCTTATGTAGCCCTTTGACCATTCAACAAATGTTTATGAATAAATCTAACAAAATATATTATAGTTACATGAGTAAATTTAGAACTCTTAATTAAAAATACTAATATTCAAAAGAATATTATAGAGGATGGCACCTTATGCAAGAGTTTTGTGCGTGTTAAAGGAATGCCTAACGTAATCTTCTTGAAAATTTGCTTGTTGTGATGCTTAGAAACAATTCAAGCACCATATTTAACTACTCATATATCTCAACCTGTTTATATATATATATATATATATATATATATATATATATATATATATATACGGTCCGAATTTTAAGTTCATCCATTATCTAACATGCTCACTTCCTTTAATGATGGGTCGGGCAACGATTCAGTCTATCGCTATATGTTCGATCCGTCACTATATGTTGTCTGTCGTTATATATTGTTCGTCGGTAAAAGTTAAGACGACGGTTCTATATATAGCGACGAATCGAATCTAATCACCCGATCCGTAAGCTAAAGGGAATGAACAAAGTATATTAGATAAAGAATGAGCTTAAGAAGATCATATATATATATATATATATATATATATATATATATATATATATATATATATATATATATATATATATGGTCTCGATCTTAAGCTCACCCTTATCTAACTCACCCGAACTCATCCCCCTTTAACGACGGAAGTGGCGATGGTTCGGTTATACAACCATCGTTTATATTTTTAGAGACGCTATATGTTGTCTGTCGCTAAAAGTATAGACGACGGTTGTATGACCGAACTGTCGTCGTTTCCGTCGCTAAATGAGAGGTTAGTTCGGGTGAGTTGGATAAAAGGTGAGCTTAAGATCTGGATCATATATATATGTGTGTGTGTGAAAAGTTTTAGCCCCTCCTTTCCTCGACCAAAATAAAGCACATCAGTCAATCACAAGAGTTCTTAATTAGTTCTTAATTAATCTCAAGAGCACTTTATGCAAGTTTATAATCTCAAGCCTACTGCTCCTGTGATTTAATAAATTTAGTCACATATTTATTTAGAGTAAAATTATTTATAGATATTTAAAATAATATTGTGTTATGTTTGTTTTATTTAAAATTATTTAAATTATTGAATAAAAATTAATAACAAAGCAATTTTATTTTCAATAGTGTGAATATAGATGAACTAGTAATTGTTCGTGCCTGAAGGACGGCGTGACAAAATCCTCTCTCTTTCCGTTTCAATAATTTCATTTTCATTTTCTCTCTCTCTTCCTTCCTCCCCCATCACCCTTTCCCGCCCAAATCAATTAAAATGAATCTCAACCGTTTTTGTACTTTTCCGCCCAAATTCAAAATGAGTTCTATCTCATTAATATAGATAAGATATATCGGTCATTTAAAAAAAATAAAGATTAATTTTGTCCACAAATTTTAAATCACAAATGGTAGGAATTATGTCATTTGGTTAGAAATGATATTAAATAGTCCCATATTTCAAGTTATTTTTCTCTAAGTCCAATTTTTTAACACAAACAAGGGACTTAAGATCAAGTTACATAATTGAATTATATTTTTTAACCAAAATAATTTGGGTATTCAGTTCTTCGGTCATTCTGTAAAATTGAAATAATATTGCAATATTTGGGTATAATAACAATTTGTAAATTAACTTACTCAGTTAACCTGAATAACAATTTAAGAAATAAAAAATTTTGTTTAAATTTTTTATTTAGTTTCGTTATTTCGTTATTTCCCGAAATAGTTGGATAGCAAATCAAGTATGCCGATATTTGGTATTTTTAATATTTTAGTATTTTGATTTTTGTTCGATTACCCAAAACAGCTTAATTTTGACATCCAATTTTGTAATTGAATTCACAAATTTATTTTGGTTTTAATTGAATGCTCAATCTTAATATTATCTACCTTTATTATAAAGGGAAAGAGAATGAAAAGCGGTTAAGATTGGGGTAAGTGTGTAATACATTATAATTATAATTTTAAATTATTAACAGTTATTTCAATCTTTTTTATCTCTACAACTGTCATTTTCCCTTTTCAGCCTTCATATTCCAATTCTTATTAATAGTTAAAATTTAAATTTCAAACATATTTATCAATAAATTAAAAATTATCATGTGCACCGCGTGTGTACGTGCATACTAGTAATAATAATTATTATTAAATACTCTTTCTTTTAAAAATATAAGATTATTATTAACTTTTTTAAGTCATATGAAATCATTTCAAAATTCAAAATTGACATACAATTATTTAATTTAATAAATAAAATGAAACTTGGTTAATAATTACTAGTTAAATGCACACACTATAATTGTGTATATGTGCATACCTAGAAGGGGTTGAATAGGTGTTGATTCTCAAACCAATTATATATCAATTACAATTTTAAAATTTTCTGTTTCAAAATGAATTCAGACAGGTAAGACATGTCTATTTTGGTGTCTGTTTTCTTAAGTTCTACTTCGGTTATTATTCAGACGGGATGTCATGTTTGTTTAGGTGTCTAGATTAGTGTTAATTCACAAGAGTATGACAAAAATAATATATGCAGATGTGTATGATAGATATTCAAATGCAAAATGACAAAATAATAAACACCCCAAGATTTTTACGTAGTTAGATCCCTACCCTCTAACTTAGTGGTCTAATTCATATCCAATACCAATTAGTATTGGAGAATCCTTTTATTAAAATAATATTCAAACAATTACAAATTCACTACAAAAAATTTGTAATTCTGCAACAAACGTTTTTCATTGCTAAAGGTGCGAAATTTCGTTATCAAATGCCATTTGCAAAGATTTTTTAGTCGTTGGACCATTCGTTGCGCAATGAGCGTTACTAATTGTCTAATAACGAAATTATTTTGTTCGTTGCAGAAAGTGAGATATTTCACAGCAAAAATTTGTTTTCGGGTAAAAACATAAATCATTTAGCAATGAAATGTATTGTTGCAAATTTATTAAGAAATTGTTACTGAAAAAAACTTTCGTTGCAAAATCCACCTAGTTGGCAACGAAAAAAAACCTTTATTTTCTTTGTCAACAAAGATAAAATTCGTTGTGTTTGATACAAATTTGCCAACGATATTTGTCGTTGCTAAACAGTATGAAAATTGTAACCTTAACTGATTTTCGTTGCTGATTGTATACTTTTTGGTAACAATAATTGTTGCTAAATGTGCAAAATAAACCAATCATATATTAGTTTGCTACGAAATTATTCATTGTCGTTGATTTTGTTATGGATAATTATTATCAGTTAGCAACGACACTGTTCGACGATGATTGTTTTTCGAGAGCAACAAAAGTTGTCGATTAACAGCGACATTATACGTTGCCGTTTGATACAATAGATTTTGATTGTATCACTGTCAAATCTTGTTATGTAACGAATATCAAAATTATTTTACGAACAAAATAAATTGTAGCTCAATGACCCCATAACAAATTATGGTCCAAATACAAAAAAACTTAAATATTATATACTAAATAAAATCATTCAGTACATGATCATCATCTTTACAATCAACTATCTAAATCAGTCACTATAAGAACTCGAATTTTCAAAAATTATTAAAATAAGAATTTAGTAAATAAAATTCTTAAGGCATAAGAAGGGTTAGAATAAGAATATATATATATATATATATATATATATATATATATATATATATAGAGAGAGAGAGAGAGAGAGAGAGAGAGCAAGGATCAAGAGCATTCCCCTTATCTAGCATTCCTTCTTAAATATCACTTCTTTATTAAAACTACGTCGTTTTTTAGATTCATTTAAAAAAAAAGTGGGGCCGCGGGTGGTATTTTTGTAAATAAAAAGAAAACAAGTGGGACCACTCTCTTTTTAAAATCTCCAAAATGATGTAGTTTTAATAAAGGAGTAATATAAACTATGCAATAAGTGATTTATGTGTTTAATAAATATATTATTATTATTATTATAAATTTGTTATTTATTGAAGAGACGAGTTATTTGAAGTAAAGAAGATGGATAGAAATTTATCTATCGATATTAAATAATTTATGTGAAATTATTTTATCGTAGTATGTTAGTGACATTAAATATCTTTGATAATCACCAATTTCTTGAGTATATATCTGATGTAAGTAAGTATCAAGTCTAAGTGCAAGCGGTCTGCATGCCCTTTAATGGTGTGTATGGGAGTGGGCTAAACGATTCCTTGAGAGAGGAAGTATATACGAATCAAGAATCAATCTAACTCACCGTGAAAAAAAGCAGTGTAGACGCAGAGACGTAAACTAATTTGTTGGTTGTTTGTAGGAAACCACCAAAGTGTACTATATTGAATACTATTAAAGACTCGATGTGTGCTAGGTTTAGACTTGTATATATATATATATATATATATATATATATATATATATATATATATATATATATATATATATATATATATATATATATATATACGTTGTTGATTGAGAGAAGAAAATCGATATATCTTTAGATAAATATTGGTTAGAGATTTATTGATTAATATGGAGATATGATTAAATGTATAGATTAAAGAAAGAAGAGTTGAACTTGAAGTTTAATCTCTAAATTATTGAAGAATGTAGTAATTGATTTTGTAAAGTCAAAAAGGAGATTTATTTTGGTTAGTATAATGAGATAGCATGCAGGGAGCATGTTAAAGGATTTGCGAGTTAAGTTCTATTTCTGTTGAAGCATAACATGTCTGCGTCCTAATTTAAGGTGGCGCGACCGCGCCACTCTCAAGCCTAAAGACCAATTGCGCCATTGGCATCATGAAACGATTCATGATGAGTTGTGTAATCTGAACTATAGGAATTGTATATTAGTGGCTAATATGTTATCATATATGTCATATTTGATATTTATAGTGTCCATGAATGGATTGAGATAGCAAAGCATGAATTAAATGAGAGTTAGTTATGAAAATTATCTAAACAAGAATAAATATTGGTTAATTAAGTGATATCATGGAATATTATATTATAAAGCCTTATGTGACAGTGACACGATGGTAAATCGAATAAAAAGAGTTAATTCACTTACATAAGACGATGCATTAATATATGTGTTTTACATAAGAGGATGAAAGGAATTAAATTGTATGTGCAATGATTATATATTATATAGTAGCTACATATATATGATATGAAATGAAGTGGGACACTTCAATGGTAATTATATAATATAGGAAGCTATATGGCAAAGTGGAATGAGTCGCATGAGTTACATAAATGGACCTATGTGACAATGTGTTATATGTGGTACATTAATGTGTACTTTATGAAGAATATTAGATTAAACTAAATAAATAATTATTGTTAATAATTATTTCAAGAATTAAGTATAATTGAAATAATAAAGTTCATGATAATGTGGTGTGACACTACTCAATTAAAATATATTCGGTACTGAAAAATGTACATGGATTATGTAGACACTCAAAATTTCTTTTTCCTGTTACTAACTATAGAGGAGGACAAAAATGTATTTTCACACTTCAGAGATAACCTTGGAGGACCACAACATCAGTTCCAAACCCAAAGATAACCCCGGGGAGATCCAATTTTAATGCCCAGAGTCAACCCCGGGAGGTAAAGCCAACCTTAGAGATAACCCTGAGGACAGTCAGAGTCAACAGCAGGCCAATCTCAGAGATAACCCTGGGAAAAAACTGCTACAACTGCGCCAAAGCCAGAGATAACCCCAGGAGAGGCAAAATGGTTATTTTTCCAACTCAATCTCAACTCAAATCAACTCATTTTAACTCAAAATATTTCAAAAGAAGTCCCACAAGAACCATATCTTAACTTCTGAGCGCAAAATAGCTTAACACACTACCTGTCGGAGACCCATAAATGCTATTTTGGTCATGGACTCATCTTCCTAGAATTAAAAAAGGGCAAATCCTATGTAATGGCGTAGGTCTTGGAAAGAGCTTTCTGAAATGGTATGGCACGCTTCCATCGGACTCCCGAATTAAAACTTATGAAGGTTCGAGCGAACACCGCGTTATCCGAGTGTACGTACTTCGAGACAGCAGGACCCGCAGAGCCCAGGGCAACCCGGGCAGTCGCAGGTAGACCCGCGGTTGTCGTAGGTACACCTGCGGCTCCCCCCTCTATAAATAGAGGGCTTGGGGTGGCCATTTTTAAAAGAGAGAAAAGGCGAGGAAGCCATGTCCATTTTTCTTTGTACACACATTAAACTGAGTGCTTTCTTTTTTCAAACACTTCTGAGCTTGTGCTTTGCTATATTTTACCGGTGGAAACCGAGTATTCATTCATTTAAACCCATTTGAAGTCTTCTTGGCAGCCCACTGTAAGACACCTCACATTTTTTAAAGCCTTTCTCCACTTCCATTCACACACAATTATTCACGTTGAGAGTCGTATTTGTGTCAGTATGCGGACCAAATGGTCAATTAAGTGGCTTTTTATTGCTATATATATATATATATATAAGTATGTAAACGATCGGATATGTCGATCTGTGCTCAATCAATTTGAATTCGATATATATATATATATATATATATATATATATATATATATATATATATATATATATTAACATTTTGTGTTGCACAGAGTTTACTTCATTTATGATTGATCGCATATATATATATATTTACATTTCTCGTCCCTTTAGAGTTTACTTCATGGCGGTTGAGCGTTATATATATATATATATATATATATATATATATATATATATATATAGATAGATTTATATATATAAGCATTATGACTTTTCATACATCTTGCATCATCATATGAGCCTAGGAATCATGTGATCATGATTGATTCTCGAATCTAGATTTGGTTCCGTGATGGACATTTTCTTTGTAACCAAACGACATAAATTATTCACGGTGTTTGAATTTCCTTAGACGACTTACATGCCCACAAGGAGTTCGGCACTGCTTTGTACATTATTTTCTCGAAGATGCTTCACATCTCGAAAATAAAAGTAATCTAGCCGAACACATAATAAAAATGGAAGTATCAAAGGCCTCAATTACTATTGAGCACAAGGGTTTGAAAAATCTCTTTTCTAAAAATCATTGTTATATCTTGTTAAAACTGAACTTTTATACAAAATTCAAACCCTTTGTATATAGGTGCAAACGAGGCATAACACTACTTCCAGATAATTGCACATTGACCCCCCCCCCCCCCCCACACACATTCAGATAAAAGTTTAAATTGAAAAGTGGCGGCCACCGTGGTAACACAAATGTCGGGGGGTGCCTAACACCTTCCCTCCGCATAATCAAGCCCCCGGACCCTAATTAATCTCGATTTCACATACCTATCAAGCAGTGTTACATCACTAGGTCAATGTGCAAACCTTTTCTCGGTTGATTTGGTACAACCATTTAAAAATACCAACTAGCGACTCTTACAGTCCAATCGTCAACATATACATGTCGAACCTTTTCAAACTCGTTTTTTCTAACAAATCTCACCTAACATGAGAACACCAAAAGATAAGAACAGAAAGGGACAAATAAAAATCCCGACGTCGACAGGTGGCGACTCTGCTGGGGACCTCCAATAAGAGGGCTTAAGCCGCTATTCAAAGCTTTTCAAAACATTTTATCTACTTGTGTGTGGATGTTGCATTTACGTTTGAATGAATGTGTACGAATGCATTTACTTACTGCACTTAGTGCTTCGCAGCATATCTGCCTATGATATTAGTGCTTCGTATATGTCATCATTTTTATATGGTGAGACGCGATGTATGTGAATGTATGTTGTGTGGTCCCTCCACCAGGAGGCTATCTCGTTGGTGTTTGATTACTGGACTCGTAGGGAGACTAATTCCAACGAGGCTCAGGAAAGGCACCACCCAGATTCGCTCCAGTTGAAAGATCAGATTAATTTCCCATCGAGTAAATTGCGATGATCTGGGAACCTTAATGCCAAAAAGCCGCGAGAATAACCTAAGATAGGTCAGCCTCTGATAAACCAAACGCGGAGGGAAGTCTCTTCATACTTTCCCGTTTTAATTACTTGTAATTTCAATTACTTGTAAATTCATTTCTATGTCAATCTCAATGTATTGGAAAAAATAAAGGAATATGTGAACATGCATTCCTTTCATATCAAAACATGGCATCCTACTTCTGTCTCTCGCGAAGAGTTTAAAGGATTAAGGAATCAGATAACAGAATTGGATGTCTTTCTAAAAGAACAAAGTAAAAACACTCAGGGCTAGCCAATGCCTACTCAACCAGAGTCATTCACAGCAGGTGGCAGTTAGGGTATTGACAAAAAGATGGAAACCCAGATACCTGAACCTCATTCCAATAAAGGAACCAACAAAACCCTGAAGTCAGAAAACTCAGGGATGATCGAGAAACTGGGGATATAAGAAAGAAAGTCCAACAAATGGAGGAAATCGTCCGATCAATCAAATGGATTGGAAATTATGGAAGTGTCACCTATTCCGATCTCTGCATATTCCCAGGAGCTAAATATCCTGACAAATTTAAAATCCTAGAGTTTGAAAAGTACAATGGGGAAGGCAATCCCTATACAGACCTAAAAGTATACATTGGCGAGCTAGGGTCTTATGCTGAAGATGAAAGCCTCAGAATGCAGCTTTTCCAAAAGAGTCTTACAGGGTAGGCTAAAGCTTAGTATGCCCGACTCGACAATGCCAAAATCCACAACTGGGAAAAATTGGCCCACACCTTTCTAAATTAGTATAATTTTCAGTCATAAATGGCACCAGATCGATACCAAGTGACTAAAGTCAAAAAGAAAAGTACTGAGTTTTTTCGAGAATATGCCCAAAGGTGGGGACGTCTGGCAGCGCAAGTCATTCCATCAATGACAGAAACTAAGATGGTAATGACATTTATTGATATCTAAGAGGCGCCTTACTATGAGAGGATCCTAGCTGGAATAGGAAAACCTTTTTTGGAGATGATCAAACACGGCGACATGGCAGAGATGGGCCTGAAGGCAGGCAAGATTAAAGACTTCACTGCCTTGGAAGTGGTCGCCAAACATATACAAACTAACAAGTATGCGAGCGATCCCAAGAGGGTACCTGATAAAGGCAATGAAGATGTATCCCTCGTTTCATAAGGGCAAGCTATGAGACCAACCTATAGTCCCCCCATTTGGAAAAAGTGAGACAATCTGTCATTTCAATAACATGTTGCATTCAACTAATGCCAAGACAGGAAAAGAAAATTTGAAAGAACGAAAAATCGGGTGTTCACTCCACTGGGTGATTCCCTTGAAAATGTATTGGCGATATTACCGGATTATAAGAAAATTACTGAATTGGCTCTACCTCTGGAACTAGGGAGCAAAAGATACAATCCAAGACAAAGATGTGCTTACCACTCAGGGTCTCCAGGACACGACACACAAGATTGTTGGTCCTTAAAACATAAATTCAAAATCTGATCGAAAGTGGCAGTGTTGTGGTCCAATAACCTGACCAACAAAATATCAACACCAACCTTCCGTTGCAGCATGATACAGAGGAAGTAAACATGATCGGGTCAAGAAGCGCTGAAATGTATCCAAATCATAAGTACATACGAAGGATGGAGGAATACCCCCAAAGGCACAAAACAAATGTCCTAGAGTGGGAAAAATCGGAGGAGGGTATGACAGTAATGCAAAAGTTAGAGACGATCCAGAATTAAATAAATCTGCTGGCTAAGCTGATAGTGCTCCAACATCAGGAACGAGGCAGTTTTTTACTCAACTATCAGAAAGCCAAGAGGAAAAAGAGGTTAACCCTAATGTAAGCCCATATCTCTCCAGGATGAGCCAGCTAAAGGAAGAAGATCAAAGCAGGCTGAAAGGCCAAGAAAAAGGGATTGATAAAATTGCTAGAAGATCTCGCTAGCGGAAAAATCGCTCAGGAGAATGCGAATTCTCAAAGAAGAAAGATCAAACAACCTCCATAAGAGGCCATAAATTCACCCCTCTAAGCAAATTAAATGAAGAAATGCTACACTTTCTGATAAGCGAAGGAAGGATTACTGGGTTGTTGCCTCCTATAAATCCCAAGATGAAGAGTTATGATTCCACTAAGATTTGTATCTACCATTATAACTCACTTGGACATACAACTGAGGGATGTCGGTCTTTGTGACATAAAATCCACGATCTCATTGAAAATGGAGAGCTAAAGATATAATCCCCCATGACCAGAAAAGGCGAAAAGGAAATAAAAAGCTTAAGATGTCCACTCGAGACAGACAGTTCAAAGGAGGTGAAGGTTATGAGCACCAATCCTGATAGAACACAAGGTGGACTGATCCTAATGCAGGGAATGCCAGAGAAAACAAGAGAATCCTCAAAGGAGATTCCTCCACTAACTTCAAGTATCTTGTGGCCCAAAGATAGCAATCACGTTCTTGATTTTATCATCTTGGATGATGAGGAGGAAATAATGATCCTTTCCAAGGGAGAAAAAACCAAAAAGGAAAGTTCCTTACAAGAAATGCAACAACAATTCGAGGGAGGTTTCATGATCGAATCCTCTCAAGCCCAGGAAAAATTTGAAGGAACAGATGAAGGAAAAGATGGTGAGGTTGTCGGGGAAGCCAACCCATTGAAGAATCAAGAGTTCATCCCCTTTTGCGATGGGTCCACTATGAGCATCCCCGAGGGAAGTGCTGAATCAGGAGGCGATCAAGTTATGGCCATAAGTGAAGATATTCAGAATCAAGAGGTAACCTCTATCACGAGCCTTAAAGGCAACATAAGCACTAACAACTGGACTATCATGCCTCAGCTAGCCAAGAAGATGTAGATCTAGAAGATAAAGTTGGGAGTTTCAGGAGATATTGGGACGGTATCACTTTCTTCGCAATATCCCTTTTATTTTTCATGCATGTAAATATTGAAAAAATCAAAAAATCAAAGAAAACCAAAAAATCAAAACAAATCAAAATCAAGCCAGTTAGGTCTCATCTCATTAGGCCTGAACTACGAAAGACTTGATCTTCTTTCATCAATAGAAGTACGTAGGCAGCCATTTATGGTGCAGTAAAAATAAATAAAAACCCAAAAAACCTAAACAAACACTTCTCAAACCATTCAGCTCATCAAGTTGGAACTACGTAGACCTGATCTCCCCTCATCAATGGGAGTACGTAGGAAACCATCAGTGGTGCGGTCTGACCCTTAAAAGAAACATCTAAACCCAAACACCAATCCCAAGACGCCAAGAAAAGCTCTCGAAGTCAGCGACCCATATTGAGAATACCCAACAACACTTCAATGTCATTCCATTAAATATGGCACACGTCCCAGAAAGGAAGAAACAACGATAGACCAAGATAACCAACAGCGAGGACCTTCAAAGAACTGACACCCTCAATCACAAGTCTTCATCAAATCAGATGAAAATCATTAAGGCCGATTGTGCGAACTAGTCAGGAACAATGATTGAAGGCATCAAAGCCTAAATCTACTACTTGTTAACCATATGGTACAGGGGTAAAAGCCTCTTACGATCTTGACATCTTATCAGCCCATCTGTTAAAGCAACTATCCTAAAAAAACAAGTAAGTCTGGGGCAATTTCAAAATCAGCGACAACCTGATATTGGAGCCCTTACAATAAGATTGGGGCAATCTTAGAAACAGCGACAACTCAACACTGGGGGATTTATCAACCATCCTAAAGAGAAAAATGTATCAGTCAGTACCATCAACATGGTACATCATCATTAGAGCTTCCCTCACATCATCTCACTGGCGATTCGGTATGATCATTTGGTCTTTTCCAATTATACTGTTCTCAGAATGAATAATCCACATCTGAGGTATGACTCTTTCACCACTTTATGAGCTTTCAGTCTCTATTTGCATGCATTAGCGATAATACACATGTTAAAAAAAGGTTTTTACTTAACTTGTTATGAATGGGATTAATTTTGATAAGCGTCCGTGGGGCAAGAATCACGGGAATGTTTAGAGAGTTAAGACTATTCAACCTTTTGATAGGCACGACATCCTAGTTCAATGCACTTTTTGGAACAGACTTGACCTCATATGCATGTTTGCACTTTGCAATTTCCCTAACTCTTAGTTTCGGGGTATGTAGCTATGGCAAAAATAATGGTAATTAATGAAAAGATAAAAGATAAGTCGCCAGCCTAATGTCTCAAATCGTGGTCTAGGTTGCCTGAGTTATTAAGCCTGAGGGGTTTCTTTACACCTCGTGCCCTAAAGACATCTGGTTTGGGAGTCATCAGCCCAATGCTCATTACATTGGGTAACTTAGCACCTAAGAAAATGAACATTAAAAAAAGAAAAGGCAAAACCTGAGTAGATCCGAATCGTGTCATAGGTTATTTGAGTAATTAAGCCTGAGGGGTGTCTTTACACCTGGTGCCCTAAAGCCATCTGGTTTAGGAGTCACCGGCCCAACGCTCCCTACATGGGTGACTTAGAGCCTAAGAAAATGGACCTCTCAAACTCAGGCGAGGAAGTGATTAAAGTGATCGCCTAACTTGTCTCAAAGCGTGGCCTTTATTACTCGAGCCAGTAAACCCGAAGGGGTATCTTAACACCTATTGCCCTAAAGCCCTCCGGTTTGGGAGTCATTGGTCCAAAACTCATTACATGGGTAATTCTGAATAGCCTAAGAAAACGAGACAAGTTAAGCGAGAGGAAAGAAAATTAGAAAATTTTGCAAAGGCATAGAAATGAAACCTCTGCTAAGGGTTGCGTCACTCATAGTACATGTGTCATATGAAATCAAGTTTGAGAATAAGAACGTCTAGAGCGAAGATGAAGTATCTCTGATATAGGGAGATAAATCTTTTGAATCTAATCCTACCCATGAATAATGACCATGGATGTTTCAAAATTTTCTTGCGATTTCATAATTCATTCAATTGCATAACTTCTACTTCAAATGCCTTATTCACAAGAGTATACAATTCCTGACGGCCAAGCCATCAAGCTTTTGTTGCATTTTGTTCTTTTGATGTATAGGATATTGCTCACTCGCGACTTGGTCAACAAAGAGAGTTTCCCATTTAAATCCCCAGCGATAACATGCAAAAGCACTGGGGATTTTTCTGATTCCAGGAAAGGGAAGGAGTTTAAGGCGGGATCAAGCTTCTCATCAAAAGAAAGAGGAGAACTCTTGAAAGAAATCATGGTGACATAAGCTTGCCCCTACAGAAGAAGGAGAAAGTTCTCAAGAAAGTCCTTAACTCAAAAGCAGAAGCCCAACGACAAAAGGTCTAGCGAATAAAATCTATACCATCTAACATTTTAACCTGAGTCAAATCTTCCCAAGTTGAGGCCTGTACACCTAAGTTCAAAGTTGGGCAGCAAAAAAATGAGCCGCACCCTCCAGGGATGTCAGAGGCACTCAGGTCATCAGTCCAGCTGGGTTGCGAATCAAAAACACAAGGAAATGGGGCACAAGCACCCAACAGCGAAAAGAAACTCCAAATCGCCTCAGAAAAGGTGAGGTAAGTTTCTACTTCAGATAATTTAAAATATGCATCAACCTAGGATAATAGACTCCTAAGGATAAATCAAGATCATCACATCATGCATGATCTGCACATGTGCAAATGCGCTACATTAACGTACATCTCTATCAAGGTTTGTCATGCAAAAATATGCATGTACATTAAATGCCTAGATTAGATAAAAATTTCATCACAGACATCAGTTTAGCAATGAAAGCTTTGTATACCACCATTCGAGTGGGAATCAAAATAGTTTAGTGTTGTCTGCGTAGCTAACTACCAGCAGGGTAGGATCCGTTGTTAAACTACTAGAAGGGTAGGTACCGTTATAAACTAACAGCGTATGCATCGAGAAGGTCCAGTGATTTCAGAACTTCATCCCCATTAGAAATATAGAAAACATCTCAATTTCTCTTCATCAAACAGGCATCGGAAACAACGACAAAAAGCCAAACCGTTGGAGTCAGCACCAACATAGGCATCAACAATAACTGGTAAAGGTAAAGCGATAACCTCGGGAGGGAAAAATGGTCATTTTGCTAACTCAATCTCAACTCAAATCAAATAAACTCAGTTTAACTCAAAATTCTTCAAAAGAAGTCTCACAAGAACCATATCTTAACGTTTGAGCGCAAACTACACAAAATAGCTTAACAGACTACTTGTCGGAGACCCAGAAATGCTAGTTCGGTCATGGACCCATCTTCCCAAAATTAAAAAAAGGCAAATCCTATGTCATGGCCTAGCTCTCGGAATGAGCTTTGTTGAATGGTATGCCATGCTTCCATTGGACTCCCGGATTGAAACTTATGAAGGTTCGAGCGAACAACGCATTCTCTGAGTGCACGTACTTTGAGATAGTGGGACCCGCAAAGCCCGGGTCACCCCAGGCAGCCACAGGTAGACTCGCGGCTACCGCAAGTACACCTGCGGCTCCCCCTCTATAAATAGAGGGCTTGGGGTGGCTATTTTTAAAAGAGAGAAAAGGCGAGGAAGCCCTGTCCATTTTGCTTTGTACACACTTTAAACTGAGTGCTTTCTCTTTTCAAACACTTCTGAGCTTGTGCTTTACTATATTTTACCAGTGGAAACCGAGTATTCATTCATTTAAACCCATTTGAAGTTTTCTTGGCAGCCCACTGTAAGACACCTCACATTTCTTAAAGCCTTTCTCCACTTCCATTCACACACAATTATTCACGTTAAGAGTCGTGTTGTGTGTGTATGCCCAGACCGTCAGTTCGTGTCTTTTATTGCTTATATATATATATAACTATTTACAGCTTTTATACATACTACATCATCATGTGAGCCTAGGATCATGTGATCACAGATTCAGTTCTGAATCTAGATTCGGTTCCCATGATGGAAATTTTCGGCTGTAACCAGCTTATAAATTATTCACGGTGTTTAACTTTCCTTAGACGGCTTACATGCCCACAAGGAGTTCAACATTGCTTTGTACATTATTTTCTCGAAGATGCTTTGCATCTCGAAAATAAAAGCAATTTAGCCGAACACATAATAAAAATGGAAGTATCAAAGGCCTCAATTACTATTGAGCACAAGGGTTTGAAAAACCTCTTTTCTAAACATCATTGCTATATCTTGTTAAAACTGAACTTTTACACAAAATTCAAACCCTTTGTATATAGGTGCAAACGAGGCATAACACTACTTCCAGATAATTGCACATTGACCCCCCCCCACACACACATTTAGATAGAAGTTTAAATAGAAATGTAGTGGTCACCGTGGTAACACGGATGACTGGGGGTGCCTAACACCTTTCCTCCGCATAATCAATTCCCCGGACCCTAACGAATCTCGATTTCACAGACCTGTCAAGCAGTGTTACATCACTAGGTCAATGTGAAAACCTTTTCTCGGTTGAGTTGGTGCAACCATTTAAAAATACCAACTTACGACTCTTACAGTCCAATCGTCGACATATGCATGTCGGACCTTTTCAAACTTTTTTTTTAAACAAATCTCACCTAATATTAAAAACACCAAAAGACAAGAACAAAAATGGACAAATAAAAATCCCGACGTCGACAGATTATATAATGTGAGGGATGCATGTATACATCTATATGCGTATATGGATGTATAAAGGAAGTATTTGAATACATTTGTATAAAGACTTGTATGTTAGCATTATGTACAAGTGAGATAATAAAATGTAACATGGTGCAATAGACTACTCTCATGACCATTAGAAATGCTGAAAATTGGAGTTAAATAAGCATGCTAGATAGCTCATGTGATAGCAATGATGGTTATCCCAATGGCTAGGGTATAATGAATAGTAGTAGTTGGTGGGAGTTAGCCACCAACTCTTCTTTGCCCCCTGTGTAATGACCATAGGAGGGTAATAGATTGGTTATGAATAGAGACCATTAAATTAGTGCTAGTATATAAGCTATGAGAACATATAATGTAATGATATTATATTATGACCATATTATAAGATGTAATGTTATTAATATTATTTTGTGAGATTGTATTATTATAAGCTTGTGGACTATTAATTACTAAGTTCACATAATTATGTCTTGTGTGGCATAACTAGGAAAGTTAAATCAAAGGGAGATTTAATGGGAAGTATTAAAAGAAAATAAATGGTGAGTTAATAAATAATTGATATTAATTATCATTATGATAATTGGGTATATTTGAGAAGATAAATTTTATGGAAAAGGATGGATTGAGAATATCCAACTATTTTATAATTAGCCCAATTAAAATATTAATTAGATTAATGTACATAAGGTACATGATATTATGTATTGGTGTAAGACCCTAACTTTTATGAATAAAGATTAATTTTTCTCGAAATATATTTTTGAATATTATGGTGTGTATTTGATATAATGTTATAGTCGTGGGTAATATTTATAAATTTTGCAAAGTAAGCAAGTTGTTATAAAATATTCGATTAGTCAGGAAATATTCGTTTTATCAGGGAATATTCGTACGACAGCACAATCATTGGTGGACCCCACAACAGAATTATTGTTGGAATTAGAAAACGACAGAAATAACTTAAGTTATAAGAATTTAATTAAATAAAAGTAAAGGATAAATAAAAGTAAAGGATAAATTTTAAAGATTTATAATTCAATTTATCCAGAATTCAATAATGTCTAAATTGTCAACATGATACTACTTTGTGGAGTAAAATTCAAGAATAATATTGTATCAAAAATGATTTGGATCGAAAAGAAATTAATTTTTGTCATGAATAGTACCCTGGGTGAATAGTATTCGAGTGAATAGTACCCTATGAATAGTACTTCAGGAATAGTACCCCGTGAATAGTATTCTGACATGTAAAGATTAAAAATTATCAAGAATGCTTAGAATAAGATTTTCATGAAAAGATACTAGTTGAAGCGCAAATTTCAAGGATAGTCTACTAATTTCAAGGAGTATAGAAACAATACTTTAACAAAATGAGTGTAGAATTCGGTATTCAAAACGAAATAATATTACTTACATACTACAGAGTATGGAAGAAAATATTATTTCTTAGGAATATTGAACAAAATAATATCAAATTCGATTTGTTGAACAAAAATAATATTCCTTACGAATATTGAACGAAAATAACATTCTTTACGAATATTGAACGAAAATAACATTCCTTACGAATACTAAAAATAATATCGTAAGCGAATATGAAAAAAATAATACCCCTTACCTCAAAATGAGAGTATTTCCGACTGGTATAACGGAGATATTCTTGAAGAAAACTTGCACTGTTTTCTATAATAAAAGCTTCCTTAAATTCTAAAGAAATACGCTCGATATTATAGAAGAATAATTCTTTGATTCTGGTGTGATTTTTATTTCTAAACTAAGCATCCTATTTATAGGAGAATGGAAGGATACTATTTGAATTAGAAAATCATGGACTGCACAGGGAATCATTCACGGGCGCTCAACCGGCGAAGAAATTTTTTTGATTTTACTATGCAAACACTATACAGACACTATGCATAATATATTCTATTTTTCATAAAAAACAAAACTTATTATAATATATATATATATATATAATAATAATAATAATAATAATAATAATAATAATAATAATAATAATAATAATAATAATAGAATTTCCTCCCGTCCAGGACTTCTCCCCCCATTTCAATGATATATATATATAACAAAACTGAGATAACTTTCTCTCGACTATTTTGAAAAATGGGCAAGTAGGGGTCCAAATAATAAGCCAAATTTATAACAAATACTTCATAAAAATTCCCTCTATTTATCTCAATTCACTTGGCTTCTCAAAACACATTTTTAAACAACAATTATTCATCAATAATATTATAACTCACAATATTAACAACTAGATCATTCCCAGGAAAGAGGGGGCTTTCCGATAAGAATTTCTCTCTATTGGCGCGCAATAAGGTGACCAAACCCCTTTCCTCGACAGAACTTTCTAGACATCGTCAATAATGCAAATAATAATATGAATAACTTTTTCGTCTCAATTATTGATTTAATAATATAAAATATTATGCAGATGATACTATGACAATAATTGAATCAATAATATCAGTAATATTATGCAGCAATTATTGTAGCAATAATTGAGTATAATTGGGTGACTTCTCACGTAAGCATCAATAATTAATACCTTGTGCGACTATACAACCACGCGTATTATTGTACTTTTACCACCGGGTATTTCAACAGTTTAACAGTAAAACTTTCTCTATTTTTTTTTATAAAAAGATATTTCTATCATTTTCTAACTCCGACAATAATTTTGTTGTGGGGTCCACCAATGATTGTGCCGTCGTACGAATATTCCCCGTTAAAACGAATATTTTATAACAACTTGCTTACTTTTTAAAATTTATAAATATTACCCACAACTATAACATTATATCAAATCCACACCATAATATTCAAAAATATATTTCGAAAAAAATTAATCTTTATTGATAAAAGTTGGGGTCTTACAACCTCCCCTTCTTATGAAATTTCATTCTCAAAATTGGGGTATGTACCTGGAATGTCGAAGATGTGAGGATACCTTGATTTCATTTCAGATTCAAACTCCTAGGTCATTTCCTCAACATCGTGGTTTCTCCAAAAAACTTTGACTTGAGGTATAACCGTGGAGTATAGAATATGTTCCTTCTTATCCAAAATTTTAACATGTACCTCTTTATACGTTAAATCTTTCGCTATTTCGTCCGGTTCTAAATCAATAATGTGGTTTGGGTCTTCCACATATTTACGTAACATAGATATGTAAAAAACGTTATGAACATGAGACATACTTGGCGGTAAGGTAAGTCTATAGGCCACAATTTCTACTCGATTGAGGATTTTGAATGGCCCAATAAATCGAGGATTGAGCTTTCCTCTCTTTCCAAATCTTGTAATTCCTTTCCATGGAGCAACACGTAACAACACATGATCTCCAACATTGAATTCCATGTCCTTTCGATGAAGATCGACATAACTCGTTTGTCGATCTTGTGAGGTTTTTATACGTTGTCGGATCATTTGAATCTTTTTCGTAGTCAAACGTACCAATTCCAGTCCCAATAACATTGCTTCACCCACCTCATCCCAGCATACTGGAGAACAACACTTGCGTCCATACAATGCCTCAAATGGAGTCATGCTAATACTTGCTTGATATCTGTTATAGTAGGAGAATTCCACCAATGACAATAACTTGTCCCAACTTCCTTTGAAGTCAAGGACACAGAGTCTTAATAGATCTTCAAGAGTTTGAATAGTCCTCTCCGACTGCCCGTCCATTTGAGGATGGTATGCCAAACTGAATCAAAAATCCGTGCCCATAGCTTTTTACAAACTAACCCAAAATCGTGAAGTGAATCTTGGGTCTCGATCAGAAACTATGGATACTGGCATACCATGTAGTCTTACAATCTCATTTATATACATACGAGCAAGACGTTCAAGTGAATAAGTTTCTCGTATAGGTAAGAAATGAGCAGACTTGATTAGTCTATCGACAATGACCCAAATCACATCTATGCCTTGAAAAACAATGGGAAGACCAGTAACGAAATCCATAGTAATGTGCTCCAACTTCCATTCTGGAATTTCAAGTTGTTGCAATGGACCTTTTGGCACTTGATGCTCCGCCGTGACACGTTGACAAGTTAAACACCTTGAGATAAACTCCGCGATCTCTCTCTTCATATTGCTCCACCAAAATTTATGTCGAAGATTATGATACATTTTGGTACTCCTAGGACGGATTGCAAACGGTGTGTTGTGTGCCTCCATCATGATTTTATACTTTAAGTTAGAGTCGTTAGGAACATAAAGTCTGGAGTTGACTCGAAGTATTCCTTCTTTATCGATTCTTGCATACGGAATAGCACCTTCTTGTACTGTCTTCCTCATATGCATTAGCTCCAAGTCTGTAGGTTGAGCAGCTTTAACTTTATAAATTAAAGTTGGTTCTACTCATATATTTTCCATCATCATGTGGGTCCCTGGAGTCTTTGACTCTATCTCCATCCTTTGTAAGTCATACAAAATGGGCATTTGTGTTGATAATATCGCACTCGTACTCGCATATGATCTTCTACTTAATGCGTCAGCTACTACATTCGCTTTTCCAAGATGGTATTGAATGGTATGTTCGTAATCTTTTAACAGCTCGGGCCAACATCGTTGTCGCATGTTGAGTTCCTATTGGGTGAAAAAATATTTGAGGTTTTTATGATCCGTATAGATCTCCACTTTCTCCCCATATAAGTAATGCCTCCAGATTTGAAGCGCGAAAATGATAGATGCCAACTCTAGATCATGTACTGGATAATTCCTCTCATATTCTTTGATTTGTCGTGAGGCATAGGCTATGACTTTCCCATGTTGCATGAGAACACATCCTAAACCTTTGCCTGAAGCATCACTGTATATGACAAATGTGACGCCCCCAAAATAGGTATACATCACCCATCTTGAGTCACCAGATATCACACTATAGAACTCAACTATAAAATTAATTATACAACTGTCGTGTAAAAATACGACAAAACATAGCTGAGAGTTTAAATGAATATTGCCTCATAGACAGTATACAAACTCAAATTCAGTCCTCATTACACTTATTATCACACTAAGTAGTGATGTGACGCCCCCAAAATAGGTATACAACACCCATTCTGAGTCGCCAAAATACATGGTACAGAAACAACTACAATTTTATTAATACAATTGTCGTGCAAAATACGACAACACATAAACTGTGAGTTTAAATACAAATATTGTCATCTAGACAATATTCACACCCAAATAAGTCTTCATTACAATTATTGATACACTATTTTACAAAATAGTGAGAACTTCAAAAATAACTTCCTAGAACCGTCATTCCATACCCCGACTAGTACTCGCTACATTCTCGCCTCCTGAGAAAAAAATGGAACAAAAAGGAAAAGGGTGAGCTCAACTAGCCTAGTAAAAAATATTATGACTAAGATAATATAGAACAAATTATTGTTAGTCTTCAACAGGGAAAAATCTGATAGAATAAAATAGACAACAAGTTTTAGATCAATATTCGCAGCGGAAATAATAATTCATAGAAGAGTTACGTAGAGAATGAAATCTACTATTATCTATGAATTTAAAAGTCCATCATCAATATTTTATCCTTGTAACATCAATCAATATACAACTTGAATTAAATATTCATTTTTGCACTACAGGCCAAAGATATTCATCAGTTGGTCATGTTCATCTCAACACCTGTTCATCTTTGCACTACGGTCAAAGATATTCATCAGAAAATCATTCATCTTTGCACTACAGGCCAAAGATATTCAGTAATATAATCAACTAGGACTGAGGATGATGAAAAATATTTTAAAGAAAATGAATCTAGTGAAACAAAAGAACAAATATTAAGGATTCGTACTTTAAACAATTCCAGTTCAAAAATACTTCATAAATAACCATAGTGGAGTAAAATTCAAGAATGATCAAAACATGGATACAATCAAAGCTAGTATCCATAATAGATATCTTGGACAAAAAATGAAAATTTAATTTTTTTGTGAATAGTGCCGTATTCGTGAATAGTGTCATATACGTGAATAGTGCCATATACGTGATTAGTAACCCCGACACTAAAAGACAAGAATTTTACAAGAAAAATCTTACCAATATTCCGGCATAATGATATTGAAAGAAATAATATCATTTTTTAAAAAAATAATATCCATTACCTCCAAAAAGATAGTACTTCTGACTGGAATGCTGGATATAGTTCTGAAGGAACTTGCACCGTATAGCAACACTCAAAGTATCAAAATGCTCACAAGAATACGCTCGATAATATAGAGAGGGAAGATTTTAGTTTCTGGTGTGATTTTCAATTCTAACCTAAGCACCCTATTTATAGGAAATTGCTTAGAACACCAAAGCAGAAAATTTAATAAAATATTGATATTTATAAATTAAATTCCTACGCACACCTTACCAACTGATTTCAACCATTTAACACATGCAAGTAGGGCCCACAAATGAAAAAAAAACATCTTTCTAAATATAAACATTTAAAACTTCCAAAAATCAATTATTCCAGAACTTCAGAACTTCAATAATTCATAATAAATAGCTCTTTTATCAGAAAAATTCAAATCTTATGTCCATTCTACAAGAAATTTAATTCTCTACAACTTTTCAGAAGAAAGTGTTTCCAAATTCCAAATAGAAATTGACCGAAATCCACAAACAGACGATTTTGCAGGCCATAATCAAATTTCAGTCAAGAAAAGGGGTCCACCGACATGTTTAACATGTTTTTAATATTTATTGTAACAAAAATACTCTTCCTCCTCATTTATTCATATATCACACATTTATTGTAAAAATATCACCATTATTATATTATTATAATATAATAATATATTTAAATGAATTATTTTATCAGAAAAAAAATAAAATAACAATTTTCAACAATTGTCACATTAAAAAATTTTCTCCATCTATATCCACATAAAATGAATATTTTCCTTATCATATAAATTAATAATTAATTATTCACAAATAATATTACAGAATCATAATATCGACAACCAGGCCGTTCCCAAGAAAGAGGGGGCTTTCCAATAAGGATTAGGTGACCAAACCTCTCCTTAGACAGAACTTTCTAGACATTACCAATAATGTTATCTAATAATATTATTCAAATAATATGAATTATTAATCTGATAATGGAAAATACTGTGTAATGACAATTATTGAAACAACAATAATATAAAATTTTAATGCAGCAATTATTGAATCAATAAAATATTGAACAGTAATTACTGTAACAATTATTGAATAGTGACTTCTTCACGTAAGAATCAATAATTGGTGCAATACTGGTGCAATATCTTCGTGTTTTAACCACCGAGTATTTCAACAAGATAATAGTGAATAACAACTACTAAGTTATTTATAAACAACTTATACTTGTCATTTTCTTCATCCAATCCTTCCGTTATGGGGGCCCACACAAGGTCGTGCTGTTGCATACGAATATTCTCGACGCAAAGAAGAATATTCCACGACCAAACGAATATTCTCGACAACAATGAATATTTTATAACCACTTGCTTATTTAAAATATTTGCGCATTTTACCCATAACTAACCACATTAATCAAATCAACCCTTACTATTTCAAAATAATAAATAGAGGAAATTCAATTTCATTTATAATAAGTTGGGGTCTTACAACCTCCCCTCCTTATGAAATTTCATCCTCAAAATTGACGTACGTACCTGGTGTTTCAAAAAGGTGAGGATACCTCGCTTTCATTTCCGTTTCCAACTCCCAGGTCATTTCCTCTATAACATGGTTCCTCCACAAAACTTTGACTTGTGGTATGATCTTTGTGCATAGGACATGGTCCTTCCTATCCAAGATCTTGACAGGTACCTCTTCATACGTTAAGTCTTCGGCTATCTCGTCTGGTTCGAACTCAATAACATGGTTCGGGTCTTTCACATATTTACGAAGCACAGATATGTGAAAAACATTATGAACACGAGACATACTTGGAGGTAACGTGAGTCTATAGGCCACATTTCCTACTCAGTCAAGAATCTGAAATGGACCAATAAATCGTGGATTGAGCTTTCCTCTTTTCCCAAATCTTGTAACTCCCTTCCATGGAGCAACACGCAACAATACATGATCCCCAATACTAAATTCCACATCCTTTCGATGAAGATCTGCGTAACTCTTTTATCGATCATGTGCCATTTGTATACGTTGTCGAATAATTTGGATCTTTTTAGTAGTAACACGTACCAACTCTGGTCCCAACAATGTCGCTTCACCCACCTTAACCCAACATACTGGAGAGCGACACTTTCGTCCATATAATCCTTCGAATGGAGCCACACCTATACTTTCCTGATAACTATTGTTGTAGGAGAATTCCACCAATGGTAAATACTTATCACAACTCCTTTTGAAGTCTAGGACACAGAGTCTTAATAGATCTTCAAGAGTTTGAATAGTCCTCTCTGATTTTCCGTCCATTTGAGGATGGTATGCCTAACTGAATCGTAAATCCGTCCCCATAGCTTTTTGCAAGCTAACCCAAAATCGTGAAGTGAATCTTGGGTCACGATCCGAAACTATGGATACTAGCATGCCATGCAATCTCACAATCTCATTTACATACATACGAGCAAGACGTTCAAGGGAATAAGTCTCCCGTATTGGCAAGAAATGAGCAGACTTGGTTAATCTATCAACAATAACCCAAATAGCATTTATACCTTGAGAAATCGTGGGAAGACCCATAACAAAATCCATGGTAATATGTTCCCACTTCTATTTACGAATCTCAAGTGGTTGCAATGGACCCTTAGGCACTTGATGATTTGCCTTTACACGTTGACAAGTTAAACACCTCGAGATAAACTTTGCAATCTCTCTCTTCATATTGTTCCACCAAAATGTATGTCGAAGATCACGATACATTTTGGTACTTCCAGGATGGATTGCAAACGGTGTATTGTGTGCCTCCATCATGATCTTGTACTTCAAATCAGAATCGTTAGGAACACAAAGTCTGGAGTGGACTCGAATAACGCCTTCTTGTACTTTCTTCTTCATACGCATCAGTTCCGGGTCTGTGGCTTGAGCAACTTTAACTTTATCGATTAAAGCTGGTTCTATGCGTATACTTGACATCATCGCATGGATCCCCGGAGTC
The DNA here is from genome assembly GCA_020205605.1 of Panax ginseng. NCBI lineage: Eukaryota > Viridiplantae > Streptophyta > Magnoliopsida > Apiales > Araliaceae > Panax > Panax ginseng. Next base: position 44,398,588 of record CM035131.1, read on the forward strand.
TTGAATTCTATCTTCATCTTTTGTAAATCACACAAAATGGGCCTTTGTGTTGACAACATTGCACTCGTTCCCGCATATAATCTTCTACTTAATGCGTCAGCTACCACGTTCGCTTTTCCAGGATGGTATTGAATGGTGTGGTCGTAGTCTTTTAACAGCTCGAGCTAACGACGTTGCCGTATGTTGATTTCCTTTTGGGTGAAGAAATATTTGAGGCTTTTATGGTCTGAATATATCTCCACTTTCTCCCCATATAGTTAGTGTCTCCAGATCTTTAGCGCGAAAACGACTGCTGCCAACTCTAGATCATGAGTACGATAATTCCTCTCATATTCTTTAAGTTGTCGCGAGGCATAGGCTATGACTTTCCCATGTTGCATGAGAACACATCCTAACCCTTTGCCTGAAGCATCGTCAGAGATAACAAATCCATCCGAACGAGACGATATTGTCAGAACAGGTGCCAAAATGAGTCTCCTCTTAAGCTCTTGGAAACTCTTCTCGCATTCCTCGCTCCATACGAATTTTATATCTTTCCGAGTCAGCTGAGTTAATGGAGTAGCGATTCGAGAAAATCCTTCCACGAATCTCCGATAATAACCAAATTAAGCCCGTAAAGCTACGTGCTTGATCACTAACTTGTTGTTCCTCAACTTTGTAATGCTTCAATCTTCGCCGGGTCAACAGATACTCCATGTTTTGACACCACGTGCATAAGGAATGCTACTTCCTCAAGCCAGAACTCGCATTTCTTCAACTTGGCATAAAGCTTGTTTTCACGCAGCCTTTGGAGTACCAGCTTCAAATGGTGCTCATGATCTTCACGAATTTTGGAATATATGAGGATGTCATCAATAAAGACAACAACGAACTGATCTAAATATTCCTTGAATACTCGGTTCATCATATCCATGAAAGCCGCAGGAGTATTAGTCAATCCAAAAGACATGATTAAGAATTTATAATGCCCGTACCGAGTTCTGAAGGCAGTCTTTAGAATATCCTTAATTCTAATCTTCAGCTGATGATATCCAGAACGAAGATCGATCTTTGAAAAGAATTGTGCTCCTTGTAACTGGTCAAACAGGTCATCAATATGAGGTAGCGGATACCTATTCTTGATGGTGACATGGTTCAATTCCCGGTAGTCAATACAAAGTCGCATACTCCGTCTTTCTTCTTACTGAATAAAACAAAGAGCACCCCAAGGAGATGTACTAGAACGAATGAAACCGATGTCCAACAACTCCTGTAGTTGGACCTTTAACTCCTGAAGTTCAATAAGAGCCATTCGATATAGGGTTTTAGAAATGGGCTTTGTACCAGGTTCAAGGTCAATAAAGAATTCAACTTCACATTCTGGGGGTAGACCAGGAAGTTCTTCAGGAAATACATCAGGAAATTCATTAACAACAGAAATATTATTCAAATCTGACGTGTCTTTATTCAAATCCATAACATGGGCTAAGAAAGCTTGACATCCATTTTTTAATAAACAAATGACTTTATGGCTTGATATAACAGTGATTGATTTTAGTGGTTTAGTTGCTTGAATTCGCACAACAGGTTGGTTAGGAATATGAAAACTAACAACCTTACGAAAACAATCAATTTTGGCATGATGTGTAGCTAACCAATCATTCCCTAAAATCACGTCAAATGCAAGTATCTTTAAAGAGATAAAGTCAACAAGTAATGTGATGGTGCCAACTTGGATCAAACAAGATTTATAAACAGTGGATGTAATGAAAGTTTCTCCTAACAGAGTCTCCACAGATAAATTAAAATCTAATTTCTCCGGAGTCAAGTTTAAACGTTGATCACAAGCAGGAGAGATAAATGAATGGGTAGCACCGGTATCTAGTAAGGTATAAACTTCACGAGAATTTATGATTAGCTTACCCGTGATCACCTCGTTTGGGTTCCTCACATTTTGACCAGTCACGACGAACGCTCTTCTAAGAACCGTTGACTTTGATTTTTCTGGGACAGTTTTTTGAGTCACCATCCCCACTGGACTTGGTTTCGCTACCGTACAATCTCGAGCGATATGTCCTTCCTTTCCACAATTATAGCATACCTTGAACTGTTGTGGACAGTTACGTGGAGTGACAATGAAGAATCCGAAGTGGAGATAGATGCAAATGATGAACTAGCTCAAATATGCTTCATGGGACTTGAAGGTGAATCTAGTGAAGTATCTCTTTCTGATGTTATTATTTTGAAACAAGAAAATGAAAAGCTAAAAGAAAAAAATATATACTTAAAAGATCTAGTAAACACTCTAATGGGCGAAGTTGAAGCACTAATAGATGAAAAGAAAGAATTAGAAAAAGTAACACACACAAATGAAGAAAAAACATTAGCCGCTAAAAATGATTATTTAGATAATTACAATAAAATACTTTTCAATAAAGTAAAACAGTTAAATGATGAAGTTGAAAAATTGACAAATGAAATAAAAATGAGAGATGTATGCATTGATACATTTGGTGATGAATCTTGTAATAAAACACCTCCAACTAATGAACATCAAAAGGAAATAGAATCATTAAAAAATTCTCTAGCTAAATTTGTTCATGGTGAAGAAAATCTAAATGTCATGTTAGGGAAACAACGACCCAGTTATGATAAACAAGGCATTGGTTATAATCCAGTATAGAGAAAAGAAGTTGAAATGCTTAAATCTAAATCATCATTTAAATTAAATTACTGTACGCCTTTCACTACTTGCAAAACTTGTGACACTAAAGGGAATCTAGAGATAAATTGTTTAAGAAAGAAAAATAACAATCGAAGTAAAGTAGTATGGATAAAGAAAAGTGATTTGATTTCAACTAACACACATGGACCCAAAAAGATATGGGTACCAAAAAGATAAAATGTATCTTTCTTAAACAGGTATGTTTCAAAGCAAAAGTATCTTCTCAAAAGTGGATTCTTGACGGTGGATGCTCACGCCACATGACGGGTGACAAATCTAAGTTTGTGGAGCTAAATATCAAAAAGAAATATGGAACTGTCATGTTTGGTGATAACCGGTCATGTGAAATAATCAAAAAAGGTAAAAGCTATAACGGTAAGGTTAATATTAATAATGTTCATCTAGTAAATGGCATAGAATTTAATTTAATCAGTGTGAGTCAATTAATGGATAATGGACATCAAGTGAATTTTGAACGAGACAAATGTACAATTTCACATGGTACTAACAATGCTATTTTAGTTGCCCAAAGAGAAGGAAATATATACACTCTTGATTTTGAGCAACAAGAGGAAGAATTATGTCTGGCAATAATTCAAGATGAAGCAAATCTATGGCATAGAAGAATGGGACATGTACATATGGACCTAATCAAAAAGTTATCATCAAAGAACTTAGTGAAAGGACTACCCAAAATGAATTTTGAGAAGAAAGGTATATGTGAGCCATGTCAACTTGGAAAACAAGTAAGAACATCATTCACAGCCAAGAACATCATATCAACTTCCTCTCCCTTATAATTACTACATCTTGATTTTTTTGGACCCGAAAGGCATGCTAGTCTAAATGGTAAATTTTATGCTTTTGTGATAGTTGATGACTTTTCTAGATATACATGAGTACTATTTCTTAGAACTAAAGATGAGGCATTTAAAGAATTTGAAAAGCTAATTAGAAACTTGGAAACAAAATATAGTCTTAATCTTATAAAAATTCGAAGTGCCCATGGTACTGAGTTTCAAAAGGATTTCATTATATTCTGTAATCAAAAAGGAATTACTCATGAGTTCTCAGCACCTAGAACTCCCCAACAAAATGGAGTGGTTGAAAGGAAGAATTAAACATTACAAGAAATAGCTAGAACCCTAATCCAAGAAAGTAAGCTTCCAAAGAAATTTTGGGCCGAAGCTGTAAACACATCATGTTATGTTCTAAATAGAGTGTTAATCTGACTAATTATTTTGAAGACACCATATGAATTATTAAATAATCGTCTTCCTAATATAAGCTACTTCAAAGTGCTTGGATCTAAATGTTTTATTCTTAACACTAGTGAAAATCTGGGTAAGTTTGATGCTAGATCATATGAGGGAATATTCATTGGATACTCTCAAAACAATAAAGCATATCGCATTTATAATGTGCAAAAGATGTGCATCGAAGAATCTATGCATATCAAATTTAATGAAACTAACGATGGTATTCCAAAAGAAAGAGAAGACGATGCAGGAAATTTAGAGGCAATTTCTTGATCCAAATTTATCACATAAAAAAAAAGCAATGAAGACAAAGGAATCTATCCAAAGTAATTTGGATTGGAAGAAAGCAAGAGGGACTCGACCTTATCCAAAGAAGTGAATACAAAGACCAGGAACCTATCCAATAAACTGAATCAAACGAACAACAAGACCATAATCCAAAAATTACTAAAGATCATCTAGAAGAGGTGAGCCATGACATTCAACTTCCAAAATCAGCAAGATACATCAAAAATCATCCTCCCGACTACATTATTGGCAATATAAATGAAGGAGTGACTACAAGAAGAAGAGCACAAAATATGTGTGTTTTCAGCATTCTTATCCCAAATTGAACCAAAGAATGCCAAAGAAGTCATACTTGATGAAAATTGGCTACTAGCAATGCAAGAAGAGCTACAACAATTCAAAAGATGCCAAGTCTGGGAGTTGATGCCACCTCCAAAAGATGTATCCATCATTGGAACTAAATGGGTATTCAAAAACAAACTTGACGAGTATGGAACAATACAAGAAACAAAGCAAGATTAGTAGCTCTAGGATACAATCAGCAAGAAGGAATATACTATGAACAAATATTTGCCCCTGTAGCCTGATTGGAATCCATTAGAATACTGTTAGCATTTGCATGTTTCAGAAAGTTCAAATTACACCAAATGGACGTCAAAAGTGCCTTCCTCAACGGATATATATAAACAAAGAAGTATATGTAAAACAGCCACCTGGATTTGAGCATGACAAGTTCCCACATTACGTATAAAAAGTAAAGAAGGCACTCTATGGACTCAAACAAGCTCTAAGAGCTTGGTATGAGAGATTAAGTAAGTACCTCCTATCAAATGACTTCATACGAGGTAAAATCGACTCTACTTTATTTATTAAATGTCAAAATAAAGATATCATTATTATAAAAATATATGTAGACAATATAATATTTGGTGCTACTAATAACCTTCTTTGTGAGTTGTTTTCCAAATGCATGCACAAGGAGTTTGATATGAGCTTAATGGGAGAACTCAATTACTTTATGGGCCTCCAAATCAAACAAAATCAGGAAGGACTCTACATTCATCAAACCAAGTATACAAAAGAACTACTCAAGAGATTCGATTTTGACAACTCAAATCCAAAGACCACACCAATGAGTACATCAATAAAACTCACAGCAGATGAAAAAGGTATAGATGTAGAAGTAACAAAATATAGAGGTATGATCGGATCCTTATTATATCTAACTTCTTCTAGACCTGATATAATGTACAGTGTTTGTCTATATGCTCATTTCAAGCAAGACCCAAAGAATCACATTTACAAGCTGTTAAACGAATAGTTAAATATTTGAGTGGCACCATAAATCTAGGATTATTTTATCCAAAATGTAACAATTTTGATCTAATGGGTTACTCAGATGCTGATTATGCAGGTTGTCAAATAGATAGAAAAACCACGAGCCGTGCTTGTACATTTTTGGGACAAAGTCTTGTTTCATGGCATAGTTGTAGACACTCAAAATTTTCTGCACACCTGTTACTGACATTGTAGGAGGGCAGATTCGCCTTTTAGAGATAACCCTGGAAGACAGCTCACATCCATTCCGGATACTACCGGAAGTTCAATCTGAACCCCGGAACACACACCGGGAACATCATTTCAAAACCCCAGAACACACACCGGGAACATCATTTCCAAACTTCAGAACACACACCAGAAGGATCATTTCCAACCTCGGAGATAACCCCGAGTTTCATCCTTGGCGATAACACCAAGGAATGATGTTGCAGTTCCGGCGATAACTTCGAAAATGTTTGTTTCAAGTGCATGCGATCAACTTCAATCAGACCTCCTGCCGAGGCACTCATACCTCAGACCCGGAGCTAATACCAGGCAGATAGGCATTCTCATAGATGACCTTGTGGCATTCAAACACTTGCAGCAGTCCAATCTCAAATGTAACCCTGAGCAACGTCTGCTTTCAACTCAAACCAGTGATAACCCCAGTGAGGAGTCAAACATCATCTTGCCACTACAACACCTGCGCATCGTCTTAACACTTCATATATACATACATACAATAATGTTCTACAAGAACCAAGGAGTTCCAATCCCGAGTGACTGTTACGCATGGTAGCACACCGGATAGAATTTGAAGCTTGAAGACCATGGGCATGGTCCCCTCTTCCTGACTTCGTACAACCTCTAATGCATGTCATTGCGTAACTCTCGACACAAGCAGTCTGAAGAAGGTCGTATATACCTCGTTCGGATGCTCAAATTGAAGTTCTGCAAGTTCGAGCGGACATTACAGTGTACGAGTGCATGTACTTCGAGACGACGGGACCCGCAGAACCTGGGGCACCCCGGGCAGCCACGGGTGCATCTGCGGCTCCCCCCTCTATAAATAGAGGGCTTGGGGTGACCATTTGAAAAAAAAAGAGAGAAGGCGAGGAAGCCCTGTCAAATTTGCTCTGTACACACCCATATTGAGTGCTTGCTCTTTTTAAACACCTGTTAGCCCATATATAGCTACATTTTATCCACCGGGAGATGAGTGTTTATCCATATAGAGTCATAGAAGTCTGCATTGGCAGCCCACTGTAAGCCTTCTCACAATCTATAAAGCCTTTCTCTTCATCTTTGCACACACTATTCTACACTTCGGTCCGTGGTTTTCATTTCTTCCTGTATATATATACTTATATATGTATTATTTATATATGGACTAACATTATCGAGTTATGCCTCGATTGAGCCTAGACTTATGTCTGGAGCATTTACTTGCTTTATATATATATATATATATATATATATATATATATATATATTCATTTCATGGGGCACTGGAGTTTACTTGAGGCCCTTTTATCGCTTTTATTTACATTTAGTCACTTGGAGTTTACTTCATGGCGGTTAATAAATCATTTCTTGCTTTATTTACTTTTTTGATCCCCCATGGAGTCGCTTAGTGGTTGATCATGTCCATATATATATATATATATTTACATTTCGATCCTCCATGAATTTACTTCGTGGTGGTTGATCATGCACACACACACACACACACACACACACACACACACACACACACACACACACATATATATATATATATATATATATATATATATATATATATATATATATATTTACAACTTTTATATATATAACGCTACATCGCTTCCCATATTTGCGGTATCATGTGAGCCTAGGAATCATGAGATCACAGATTGATCTCATGAATCTAGATTGAGTTCGTGATGGACATTTTCAACTGTAAGTAGGTTGTACATTATTTACGGTGTCTGAATTTCCTTGGATGGCTATCATGCCCATAAGGAGTTCGGCACTGCTGTATATTATTTTCTTGAAGATGCTTCGCATCTCAAAAATAAAAGCAAACAAGCCGACCATTTTAATAATAAAATGGAAGTATGAAAAGGCCTCAATTCCTATTGAGCACAGGGTTTGAAAAACCTCTTTTACAAAACTTCATTGCTATATCTTGCTTAAAATTGAATTTTTCTATAAATTCAAACCCTTTGTATATAGGTGTGAACGAGGCCTCGCACTACTTTTAAATAATTGCACATTGATAAACACACACACACACACACACACATTCATATAACAGTTTCTTAAAAAGTGGCGGTCACCATGGCAACACGGATGTCGGGGGGTGTCTAACACCTTCCCTCCGCATAATCAAGCCCCCGAACCCAAATGAATCTCAGTTTCACAGACCCGTTTAGCAGTGTCACATCACTGGGTCAATGTGCAAACCTTTTTCGGTTGCGTTGGTGTAACCAGTTAAAAACACCAACTGGCGACTCTTAAAGTCAAATCATCGACATTACACATGTCGGACCTTTTTCACTTGTTTTTTTAAACAAATCTCACATTAACATGAGAACATCAAAGAACAAGTAACGAAAAGGGACAACTAAAAATCCCGACGTCGACAGGTGGCAACTCTGCTGGGGATTCCAGTAAGAGGGCTTAAGCCGCTATTACAAGCTTTTTAAAACTGTTATATGCTTGTGTGTGAATGTTGCATTTATATTTATGATGAATGTGTACGAATGTATTTTACTTACTGCACTGCAAAATATCTATCTGTGATATTAGTGCTTCGCACATGTCATCATTTTCATAAACGATGAGACACGTTGTATGTGATTGTATGTTGTGTGGTTCCTCCACCTGAGGAGGCTATCCATCGCTTGTTTGATTCTTGGACTCGTAGGAAGACTAATTCCAACGAGGCTCGGGAAAGGCACCACCTAGATTCGCTCCAGTTGAAAGACCGGATTAATTTCCTGTCAAGTAGATTGCGATGATCAGGGAACCTTCATGCCAAAAAGCCACGAGAGTAAACCTAAGATAGGTTAACCTCTGATAAACCAAACGTGGAGGAAAGTCTCTTCATGCTTTCCCTTTTCAATTACTTGTAAAAGCATTTACTTGTAATTTTATTCCATGTTCATCCTTATGTAATGGAAAACATGAAGATTATTTGTGCATACATGTTATCAATTAACACCCATTTTTGCAGGACAATATTCCTAAAATGGACACATTATGATTACATTTACATTATCCCTAAAACTAAACTACACAAGTTTTTTGTAGGGAAATCATTGGGCCTATTACCCGCTCAAAATCCAAAAAGGCCACGAGCCTACTGCCAATCATGTCTTCTTCCCGACCCGGTCTAATCTGTTTCTCGAGAAGAATTTGTGGATTGAGTAAACAAATCATGATCTGGTTGTTCTCGCTTAAAGAAGCGCATCGCCTACTCGAGGTACAAAGATGCCTACACATACGTAATCCTCTCGCATGAGGAGGAGCTCATGGTTTGGAAAAAACAATTCCAGAACCTTAGTTGGATACAACCAACAAAGACCCTGAAAACACCCATCTCAAAGGAGATCCAGACACCGATGATATCAGGAAGAAGGTCCTCTAAATGGAGGAAACTATCCGTGCTCTCAAAGGGATTGGAACACATGGAAGTGTCTTATATATTGACTTTGCATATTCTCTGGTGTTCATTATCCGGAGAAATTCAAAACCCCTGATTTTGAAAAGTATGATGGATTAGGGGATCCTTATACACATTTGAAAGTGTTCATTGGAGAACTTGGATCTTATGCGAAAAATGAAAAGCTTAGAATGCAGCTGTTCCAGAAGAGTCTGATTGGAGAAGCCTGTTCATGGTATACCAGATTAGACAACTCCAAGATCCATAGCTGGGAAGAGCTAGCTCACGCCTTCCTCACTCAATACAATTTTCAATCTCAGATGGCTCCTGAGCAGTATCAGATTACCAAGGTCAAGAAACAGTCTAATGAGTCTTTCAGAGAGTATGCTCAAAGGTGGAGGCGCATTGCTGCTCAAGTTATTCCTTCCATGACAGAATCAGAAATGGTCATGACCTTCATAGATATACAAGAAGCTCCTTTCTATGAGAGAGTCTTAGCTGGTATTGGCAAACCATTCTCTGAAATGATCAAACACAGAAAGATGGCTGAGATGGGATTGAAGTCGGGAAAAATTCAAGACCTAAGTAGCTCTTAAGGCGATTCTTTGAGCACATCCGGTCCGGATCTTATGGAAACAACCCCTGGAGGGTCCATAAAAAGAAAGAGGAGGATGTTTCCTTGATACTACAAGGTCAGAAAGGCAATCAGAACATGCCTATACAGAGAAGAAACTATTCCCCTTTCCAAGCACAGTCTTCAAACCCTCCATTGCCTAAAAGTGGAGAAGTAAAGCACCCTCGAACATTCACACCCTTAGGGGACTCGCTCGAGAATATTCTTGCTCTTCTGACTACTCAGAAGAAAATTACACGTCTTCTTCCACCAGCCAACCCTAATGGGAGGGGTTTTAAAGCTACTCGGAAGTGTGCTTATCATACCGGAGCACCTGGACATGATACTCAAGATTGTTGGGCCTTGAAACACAAGATCCAAGATTTAATAGACAATGGTGACATCGTGGTCACCAAACTAGATCAACCTCATGTGCAAGACAACCCTCTTCCTCAACACAAAGAAGAAGAGGTCAACATGATCAGTTGGAGCACTGGACAGAGTTCCAGTTTCAATGGTGAATCATCCCAGACCATCAAAGATGGTGTTGACAGATGGGATTATGCAAAGTTCCAATTTGCTATGGAACGAAAGATGAAAGCTCTTTGCAACCAAATTGAGCAATTGGCAGAACTGGTGACACGCAAGCATCAAGTCACACGCCAATTAATCAGCCAGGAGAATGCTTATCAAGATTCCCATGGAGAAGATTGAAAAATTCCTCCGCACTATGGGTCGTAATGAAGCCAAGGTGGTTTTAAGCTTAAGAGAAGCTCCACATCAGATATCAACACTGGACTTGGTTTTCTCTTTCGAGGATCACTGAAAGATCTTATTGAAGGTTTTGGAAGAAGACTATTTACCAAAATCAGTGGATGTGGAAAAATTTCAACATATGGTTGATCACATTTTCAACAACAATGTGATATCCTTCACTGATGATGACATACCGCCTGAAGGGACCGGTCATTGCAAGCCATTGCACATTGCAGTTTTGTCCTCCGGGTATATGCTAGCTGGAGTTTTGATAGATGGATGTTCGTCTCTAAATATATGTCCTTATGCCACCTTAGTAAAGATGAATGTTAATCTCAAACGAATCTAAAGCAGCCATACGGTTATCAAAGCTTTTGATGGATCCCGACGAAATTTCGTCAGAAATATTGAGCTGCCAATTGAGATTAGTCCAAATACATTCAATGTATCCTTCCACGTCCTCAGGATAGATTCAGGATACAACCTGTTATTGGGGAGAGCATGGATACACATGGCTGGAGCCGTTCCCTCCACATTACATCAACAACTCAAACACATTGTCAATAACAGTCTAGTCACTGTCAACGCTGAGCCAGAATGTCCTGAATAAGGAGATCTGTCAATCATCAGCTTCAACTCAGAAGTTGAGCCGGCCAATTTTATACCTTGGAAATGAGTAACATACAATACCAACCTATTGGAGCACCACTTCCCATACCCAAGATTTCTGCCGAGGTTATGTCGGTCACTCAAGAAATGATGCCATTGGGTTATCATCCTGGACAAGGGCTTGGTAAAAATTAGCAGGGTATTAAGCACCCTATTCAAGTGTCCAGTCAAATTGGAATAGTCGAACTAGGCTATTACGCGATTCGATCATATAGAATCCTCATAAGCATAGCGAGTTCCTCAAGCTTCCGCTTACATGGCGATTTCGCCATCCGCACCGCATGAGCCGACATCTGATCTCAAATAAAGGTGCCGGCCCATGTTATGGCTATCTTTGTTTCCCAAACCAGTACCATTCAAAGCAAAAGAGGTGCCGATTCACGATCCGAAGTGGAAAAAAAGGGGCAGCGTAAACATGACATCGCATTGATGATGATGAGCTTACGCATCATTGTTCATGATGAACATACAAACAGATATACCCCAGACGATGATTGCCCAGATGTCATGGTTATCATTCGGGAGAAGGAGGACAATGACAACCCCTCCATCACTGCAGTCCATCAGGACTTTGCCCTCGACAATTGGAGCAGCACTCCATGCATTGGTCGACGAGGGTAAAACGGGCATAAAATCCCTCTGCCCTGTAGATAACTTTAATTGCTTGCTTTTCTATACAGTATTAGCAGTTATTTTATCAATACATGCTAACACTTTTGTATGATTAAACGGTTTCATATATTAAGTGAAAACATCTTTTGATTTCAGGACTCTGAATTTAGATGTGCCTGTACTTGCTGATGAGGTGCCTTCTCTCCACAAGGGCTGTAACTTTGATGCAAAGTTGGACTCAGACTTGATGGAAATACAAGAGGACATTGAGACACCTCAGGAGATTAAGGAATGGGTCGCAGACAAACCTAAACCCAACCTTGACCAAACTACTTCTTTCAATCTTGGAACCTTAGAAAACCCTAAGTTAATCCAGATTGGTTCAGAACTCACCCCAAACCAACGAAATGACATGGTTGCACTATTAACCCAATTCCAGGATGTGTTTGCATGGTCTTATGAAGATATAATGGGTTTATCCACTGTTCATCGCCTTCCCATTAAAGAAGGATTCAAGCCAGTCAGGCAGAAGCTCAGCCGATTGAAACCTGAGTGGAGTTTAAAGGTTAAAGAAGAAATTGTGAAATAATTTCAAGCTGGCATTATTATGGTGTCTACATATCAGGAGTGGATATCCAATATTGTTCCCGTGCCTAAACTAGGAGGAAAGGTGTGAGTTTGCGTGGATTACCGGGATTTGAACAAAGCTTGCCTTAAAGATAGCTTTCCTATGCCCTTTATCCACATTCTCATTGACAATACTGCTCAATACGGCATGTACTCCTTTGCGGTTTGCTTTGCAGGGTACCATCAGATTATGGTTGCTGAGGAAGATCGTGAGAAAACTGCTTTCATCATGCCTTGGGGAACCTTTTCCTACAGACGGTTGTCATTCAGCCTCATCAATGCTGGGGCAACCTACTAGCGAGCTATGATGGCTCTTTTTCACGATTTAATGCACATGGAGATAGAGATCTATGTGGATGACATCATTGTCAAATCCCAAATGGAGGAAGACCACTTAGACCATCTCAGAAAGCTATTCAATAGGTTGCGTAAGTACAACTTGAAGTTGAATCCAGCCAAGTGCGCCTTTGGTGTTAAGGCAGGCAAGTTGCTAGGTTTCCTAGTTAGCCACAAAGGGATTGAACTAGATCCTACCAAAATCTCGGCCATCAAGGAAATGCCCATTCCTCAGACAGAGAAGGAAATACGGGGATTTTTGGGAAGAATCAACTTCATTAGCAGGTTTATCTCTCAACACACACCAACCTGTGAGCCCATCTTCAAGTTGTTAAGGAAGAACTCCTCCATGAAATGGAACGATGAGTGTCAAAAAGCCTTCCTTACCATTAAAGAGCAGCTGGTTAATGCTCCTGTTTTGGTACCACCCAGGGATGATGTTTCCCTATTCATGTACCTATCCATTAATGATAATGTCATGGGCTGTATGCTGGGGCAAAAAGACGATAGAGGCCAAGAACGAGCTATCTATTACCTCAAAGAAAAGATTCAAAGAAGAAGTGAACACAAGTATACTCGATTGAGAAAACTTGTTGTACTTTAGCATGGGCTTCCATGAGGTTCCGAGATTACCTCCATGGTCACACAACCCATCTCATATCCCGCGTGGATCCTCTCAAGTATGTGTTCAAGAAGCCCATACTAAATTGTTGATCGTCCGGATGCCGATTGATCCTACAACAATTTGACATCGTCACGTGATTTAAAAAGTCTATCGAGAGGTCAAGGAATTGCGAATCAATCGTCGCCGCCAGACCGCTTAGGGATTACAAACCCTTAGAAACATACTTCCCCGATGAAGGGTAATGGCGATTCAAAGCAATACCATCAAGACGATGCATGCCATACATGGAAAATGTATTTTGATGGAGTATTAACACGTAAGGCTCGGAGCTAGAGCGAGTTCTAATATCCAGTCTGAGAGAAGTATCCCGTCGCCGTCAAATTGTATTTTGTTAGCACCAACAACACAGCTGAGTATGAAGGTTGTATCATGGGTCTAAAACTTGCCTGTTCAATAGGCATCAGGCGGTTAACTGTCTTTGGGGATTCCAAATTAGTAATCAAACAATCCACAGGAATCTATCAAACCAAAGAATTACATTTGTTGCCTTACCATCGACAAGTTTTACAGATGGCTTTGGAGTTCAAAGAAATCTCCTTTCTACACATTCCTCGTGATAGGAATGATTTTGCGGATGCACTAGCAACGTTGGCCTCCTTGATTCACATACCTGACAAGGAAAACATGTCAAGCATCACATTTGCCCTGTAAAAGGCCCCAGCTTATAGGAACTATGTTGGAGAAGTATCGGATGAGCTACCTCCCATCCACAACCCTTGGTATCAAGACATCAAGGAATATCTACGAGATGGATCTACACCCACTGAGGCGAGCCTAACTAAGAAGAGGCGGATCCATCGACTTGCTATGAAATTCTACCTGAGAGGAGATGAACTCTATAAAAGAGATGCAGAACTAGGTCTCCTCAGATGTCTGGACAAAGACCAAGCTCAGAGGCTCATGGATGAGATCCATGGTGGAATATATGGCCCACACATGAGCGGACCCCTACTTGTCAAGAAAATCCTCAGAACAGGGCATTATTGGCTTACGCTCAAAGCTGACTATGATGATCACGTCAAGAGGTGCTATCAATGCCAGATTCATGGGAATGCTATCCACGCCCCTCCAAGGGAACTCCACAATATGAGTTCGCCATGGCCCTTCTCAATGTGGGTAATGGACATGATTGGGCCCATTGAGCCCAAAGTCAGTAATGGACATCGATTCATATTCACCATGATCGACTACTTCACCAAATGGGTAGAAGTAGCCTCCTTCCCCAGGGTTACCAAAGAAGTCATCATTGCTTTCATCAGAAATAATGTGATCCGTCGATATGGACAACCGAGTTCATTGTGTCGAACAATGCTAAGAACCTCAACAACAAAATGATGGAGGAGTTGTGCAGTAAATTCCACATCAAACACCGAACTCCGCCATCTCTCAGTCCAAAGATGAATGGTGCTGTTGAAGTGGCTAATAAAAACATCAAAAAGATCATGCATAAAATGTCCGTCAATCACAAAGGATGGTCTGACCTCTTGCCTCTAACTTTATTAGCCTACAGAACTTCAATGCGTACTTCCACTGGGGCAACCCCCTACTCATTAGCCTATGAGATGGAAGTAGTGCTCCCCATAGAGGTGGAAATGGAATCCCTCAGAGTATTGATGGACGCTCAGTTGGATGAAGATCAATGGGTACAAGACAGGTATCACCAATTGTCTCTAATAGACGAAAGGCGAACTGTAGTTATCTTCCATGGTGGGATTCTATCGACCAAAGAAAGAATCGCACGATCCTACAAAGAAAAAAGTCTCAAGCTCTGGCTATTCAAACAACATGACTTAGTTTTGAAAAAGATCATTGACAACCAAGATCAGTCTAAGGGAAAATTTTCTCCTAATTAGGAAGGCCCGTTTGTTGTCAAGGAGGTATTGACAGGAGGTGCTCTCAGACTACAGGAAATGGATGGCGATGAATTTCCATAGCTTATCAACTCGGACACCGTGAATCAGTACTATGTTTGAAGTTACCATCAAACAAACATCTTGATATTGATCATCCAATCACCAGTCATTCCGATTTTGAACCCTCTCTTTTTACAAACTCTTTTACCCCTCAGGGAAACATACACTTCAAACCAGCAGTCTGGTTTCACCTCATTTCAAACCTTTCATACAATTTCGGTTATCCTGAAGACGGGATTGAACCTTTCACACCTGTAGTTTATCTTGAAGATAGGATTAAACTTTTTCCACACCTGTAGTTTGTCCCCATTCTGGGATCAAACTTTCTTCTCCCCGCAGTATAGCCTGCACATGGGATTCACACTTCTCTTTGGCTGCGATTCGTCCTGAGGAGCGAACTACGTCGACCTGATCTCCCTGATACACGGGAGTACGTAGGCAAACATATTATATATGGCCCGGTCGCAATAAACAAAAAAGTAACAAAAATATTTCTGCCCTTTCTCTACAAAAACAAAAACAACAAAAATACTTCTACACCCTTCTTCATCAATAAAGCTTCTACACCCATCTGCCTTTCATATTCAGCGTTGAACCTCTTACACCAAGTTCGAACTACGCAGATTTGATCTCCTCTTCAATAGGAGTACGTAGGCAGCCATTTATGGTTCAGTCTAAACCCTACCAGAACAAAAATGCTTGTCACACGGTACTAAGATCAACCTTCAATCTATCACATTTCATCGGCTTCAGACCAAGGGGATGGAATTACCCAACCTCTCCTCACAAATAGGAGATTCGGTGACTATCTAAGCTGCGGTTGTGCCTCAAAGAGCAACACCAATCCATAAGAGATGGAATTAACTAGGCTTCTCACAAATAGAAGTACTGGTGACCATCTATGGTGCAGTCAATCTCATAGAGGAAAAGCCACCCTCCTCTCCACATTTCCATACAGATACCAGTCCCAAGACACCAAAGATGGTAGGGATACATACAGATCAATGATCCGTTCTGAGAGATCCTGCGATGGCTCAATGTCCACATGTGAGACCCCAAATTTTATGAAATGAAAGTATTCAATTTTCTTATAATTATTATATTTAGTAAATGGTTAAATTGATAAATATTAAAGTTAAGGGTGCTATTTGAAAATTTTGCAAAGTATGCAAGTTGTTATAAAATATTCGTTGTGTTGGGGAATATTCGATTGGTCGAGGAATATTCGTTTTAACAGGGAATATTAAATGACGACAACATAATCATTGGTGGACCCCCTAGCGGAAGTATTGTCGTAGTTAAAAAGCATGAGAATAATATTTTATAAAAATAACGACGAAAGTGTTACCATTAAAAGCTGTTGAACTACTTTCGGTAGTAAAAAAAGTACGATGTCTGGCGTGGTTGCATAGTAGCACACGGTATTGATTATTGATGCTTACGTAAGAAGTCACTCAGTTATACTCAATTATTGCTACAGTAATTGCTGCATCATATCTCTCATATTATTGATTCAATTATTGTCCAGTATCATCTACATAATATGTTATATTATTAAATCAATAATTGAGACGGCAAAGTTATTCATATTATTATTTAAAATATTGACAATGTCTAGAAGTTCTGTCAAGGAGAGGTTTGGTCACCTAATTGCGCGCCAATAAGGAGAAATTCTTATCGAAAAGCCCCCTCTTTCCTGGGAATGACTTGGTTGTTAAATATTGTGAGTTATAATATTAATGATAAATGTTATTAAAAATTGAATTTGAGTTTAGAGTTGAATTTGGAGACGCGGACGTGATATTTGAGTTCGGAACGATGAAATTAGTAGAAATAGACTATAAACACAAAATTTGTCGGTTGACTTTTTGGTCAAAAAAGTCAACAGTTGACTTTTTCGGAAAAAGTCAAAACTTCAAAATTTCAAAAATGAAATTGTTGAGAAAAATATTTCCATTGTGTTGGGATTATTAGTGTTAGTGGAAATCGACATTTATTTCGATAGTAATTGATGTCTGGAAGTTATATTGACCAACCGGGTAATTAATCAAGTAAATGAGCAATTAATTGCTATTAATTCATATGATTATAACTATTTATTCACATGTGTGTACTATTGATTCACATTCTTGTACTATAGGGGAGTTGGTGCAAGATTGATAATACTTGCATGACTTAGTTAAAAATGGAGGTATAGATGGAGGTACTATACTGTAATTCGTATTTTCACATGATTATAACTATTGATTCACATGATTGAACTATTGATTCACATTATTTACTATTAGGGGAGGTGGTGCAAGTTTGATAATACTTGCAGGACTAAATTAAAAATGAAAAAAAAGAGAGGAAGGTATTATACTGTAATATTTTGAGCCCAAAACGTGTAATTATCGAAACTATATTTTCCTATAAATAGAAGCTCATTCTTTCTTCATTTCTCACCAATTCACTAAAGCTATAAAGCAATTATTATAGAGAGAAATTATAAAGAGAAAGAATAAGAGAAGTCTGCTACCTCACTATTCCAGTATCCAGTTTTCTTCTAAGGTAAGGGATATTGTTATTATAGTAAGGGGTATTATTCTTTCGTATTCATAAAGAGAGTTATTTTTTTTCAATACTCATAAGGGTTGTTATTCCATTCTTTATTATTCTGTTGGGAATAACCTGTCTGTGTGGTCTATCGCATGCATGGTGAATTCTTTTGTTATTCCATTCTTTATTATTCTATTGGAATAACCTGCCTATGCGGTCTATCGCATGCCCGGTGAATTCTGTTGTTATTCTATTCTTTATTATTCTGTTGGAATATCCTATCTGTGCGGATTACACATAACCTGGTTCCATTCTTTATTATTATGTTGGAATATCCTGTCTATGCGGATTACGCATGACCTGATTCCATTCTTTATTATTCTGTTGAGAATAACCTGTCTGTGCGGTCTATCGCATGCATGGTGAATTCCTCTATTATTCCATTACTTATTATTCTGTTGGAATAACCTGTCTATGTGGATTACCACATACATGGTGAATGATCCTTCGTATTCATTTCTTATTAAATTGTGGAAATGATCTGTCTACATGGATTACCGCATGACGGACAAAAATCCATTTGCAGTTTCGTAATTTTTCTGACCCTCAAAAATTCTAGAAAAATTTAAAATAATAATTTGATGAGTTTTCTAGATTGTGTCCAAAAATGGCAATTTTTGGATGTATAGATTAGGAGTTATGAATTTTATGGGAAAAGACTATTTTAAAAGTAAACCCTTATAACTCCTTGTGGTTAACTCCAAAATTGGTAAAATATTTATTGAGAATACATATATATAACAGGAGTATACCCTGCAAATTTTGGAATTTTTGGACAAAAGTACAATTTATGATAAATGTCTAAATATTCGGCAATTTTGGCCATATGAAAAATAGTAAATGAATTTTAAAAATTTTGAGAAAAATATATGTTCAATATGGGACTATATTCTGCTAAATCCTAGAAAAGAAATATTTTTAGGACTGATTTGGTATTTTTCATGAAAATGAACTAGTTATGAGTAAATGAATTAAATATGTTATGTGAAGTAACAAAATTAGAAAATGGGATTTTATGGCTTGGGAATCCTATATAAGGTATATGCAGATTTTTGATGAGGAATTTGATCATTGGTGATGAAATCTTATAAGTATGGTATTTTTGAATGATTAAATGCATTATTTGGTAAAGTGTAAACAATTAAAATAAATTATTTATAAGTTTAAGAAGTGATTAAAATATTGTTATAATATTAATAATATTAGATTATGAGTTTATTAAGTGAATGATAATATTTGGATAAATTTAAAGTCTTTAATATTTATCCTTGATTTCGTTTGATTAATGCTTATATCATTGTCATCATCCTCATGCTTATATTGTGATGAAAGTCATCTTTGGCTTACGTGTAAAGATGGACTGTTGATTATTGATTTTAAAATTGTATATCTTTGGCTTACGTGCAAAGATGGACTATTGATTATTGGTTTTATAGTTGTATATCTTTGGCTTACGTGCATTGAGGGACAGTTGTTGGTATGATTATAACCAGGGATTATTCGGTATAATCATGACCATTGTTGAAAACACGAATATCCTTGGCTGTAGTGTAGGGATGATTCAATGATGTGGATTATTTATTAAGTTGAGTCTCAGCGATAACATATTGATAATACACTTTTAATTCGTAGAAGATAGTAGATATCATGCTCTACTTGACTCTTCTATAATACAGTTGTATGTCTTTGGCCTGTAGTGCAAAGATGAATTGTTAATGAATATCTTTGGTCGTAGTGCAAAGATGAATTTATTAGTATGATTATGAGCAGGAATTGTGATTTGGTATAACCATGATTTTTGATGTTTCAGGTGAAGATAGGTGATCAAAATTATCTTCGTCCTAGGTGCGAAGAGGAATTTAGAATCACAATTATGATTATGAGTTATTCATATGATTGTGGGATGTGAATTGTTGATTGATGTTACAGGAATAAAACATTATTGGTGGACTTTTAACATGGAGAAGATAATAGATTTGATGGTCTATTTGACTCTTCTAATGGATTGCTCGTTCCGCTGCAACTATGGTTGAAAAGTTTTATCATCTACCATATGTTCTAAATCTCTGATTTATTACTGATGAAGGCTATTGATGATGTAAATTATCTTTAGTCGTGATATTCTTTACTGGGCTAGTTTTGCTCACCCTTTTTGCTTCACAATTCCTTTCAGGTAATAAGAGTGTAGCTAGGTCGAGCGAGGGTAACAGGAGAATAGAACGGTGGTCTATAGTTGTTGAGGTTCTCCTTAAATAGTATGAAAATTAGTTTATTGAGAACTTTAGATAAGTGTGTCGTATTGTATACGTCATTTGATATTTAATTTTGGTGAACCGAATAGGGTGAGGTGAACCCAACTTTGGAAGGGTGTTTTGCCACTATCATACAATATATCTAATGACATACAACCTCGTGTTATCATAAGACAGGGTTGTACACATCCACTTGCTGAGTATATCTACGAGCACTACCTATATAATCTTGGAGTTTATTTGAAATATAATTTTCACTTGGAGACAATAGAGATAATTATATGCCAAGAGAAGACTCACCATTGGAAAGAAGATGATAACAATCTTCTTGTTTTTCTTTGGGGACTATTCGGTCAACCAAGGATAATTATGTCGACATATGATATCTATCATAACCTGGACGCATGGCCTCCCATGTACGAAGGTTTCCTTGAGCACTTCCCAAAGATTTTAATTTCTAAAACAGTTATGGACTGTACTTTTATGTAAGGTACCATTGTAAGGTTGTGGTCAAGGCACCATAATAGTTACATACATTTGTATTAAAACTCACAGTTTAACTGTGGTCATATTCTGCACGACAGTTCAAAAGTTGTATAAATGAAGTTTGTATTTGATTTTTATAGTATGATATCTGGCGACTCATAATGGGTCGTGTGGACCTATTTTGGGGGTGTCACACCACATGTCAAAGATAAGTTCAGAATGCATCAAGATCAAAGGCCCTGAAGAAACAGGCAAATATCAAGCAAGTATAAAGGCACAACTGAAAGGGAAGTAAATCAAAATATATTTCTCTGTCATATATAATACTGTTTTATATATTCATCTGTGATGTACATGACAAAATGGCTAAGCTTGTCTGTGCAGGAAAGTACAAAGCTATCTACGGATCTGTGTGTATGCGGACTATCAGATCTAACATAGCATCCATCTCTGAAGACGGAGGTAAAGCTGCAAGCTCCTGCCCAATGGCATCTACACGAGCTAGCAGATCAGAGGCTAACTGCATGGTGACATGATGCTCATCTATATATGCACTCATATCAGCAAGGATGCCAGTCGTACGGGATCTAACTGAAGTACTGTCTGCAATGGCCACATCCCTAGCAGATAGGGCGGCATCCCGCTCCACAATCAATACATCCCTGACTGATCTAGCCTCATCCCTCTCTAACAGAGCGGCGTCTCTCCCATCAAGAGTCACAACATCGCGGCCCTTCGATCTCTCTCATAGGTCATTATTATGTAAGCTCTGCTTCCAAATGTTGTCTTTGAATCTTTGAGTAACATGTGGCTTTTCAGGGTGGGAGAATCCATCATAAATTTGGCGACCCAGTGAGTCAAGTCCTCCTCGATGGGAATGTCGGCCTCCTCTATAGGCTCCTCATCGTCAAATCAATATCCCTTGATCGTGGATACTACCATGGCCGATCGCGTCTGTCTCCACCCATGCTGAATACTCTGCAGAATAACCCGGATGACTGACAGAAAACTCAGCTAGCTCTCGTTGATCCCAACAGGCATACAACATGGATCTGTCCGCTGATGATAAGTGGAGAGAAGCGAAGCGCTGAATCACCGCCCCCTCATATGGGTGGAAGTCCTGAAACTGGTCAAACTGACACATCACGGTCAGTGGGTGGTAGGTGATCATCCCTCTCAAACCATCTAGAGGTAGATAATCTATGCCCGGAGCATGAGTAATCAAGCTGTAGGGTGAACTAAGCCTTGTACACGACAGTATAGCAAACGGATCTCCAATCCTTGCCACAAAAGCTGACCAAGACGCAGCATCTGTACACTCCGCAGGCTAAAAGGAGTACGACATAGCTATATCATGGGTGAAACAATATCCATGCCGTCTGAATGTCCCAATCGGTCTCAAGTGTGACATAAACCACATATACAGCATGGTCGAGCTGCCTATGAACACTCATGCTGGATAAGTGCAACAATATGTTGTTGACCTCAGAGTCTCTGCCATAATCATCGGTATAATGGTGTGACCCTCCCTGAGAGCTCTCACTACCATAATGACGCCAAGGTCCAACTCATCCATGTACCGTGGCATGTAGACATATGACAATACGCACAGTAGCAGTACATCTACTCTGGCCAAATGCAATGGTCCTCCAGTGTAGTGAAATCCCCGAAATCTCGTGCATAACTATCCTCAGAGCCAAATTTGTCAAACAAAAAATGATGGGATATCATGTGGCCGGATGTAATCTCGTCATGTACCACTCTACGCCTCAATCCAGTGAGGGTCATGAACTATCTACTCATGTCTCCGATCGCCATGTGCACGCAAGGTCTGTCTAACGGCAGCATCGTCAACCGTGCATACTCCTCCAGAGTAGGAGTCAACTCGTGGGTCCCGAATCAGAAAACCTGTCTCTTTGGTACCCAATGCTCTAACATACCCTCCACAAATCCTGGGGGAACCTGAAACATCAACAGGGTCATAGTATGCTTCAACAAATCATCTACGGTCACCCTGTCTGGTGGTGACATACTATCATACCATGTGCGCATACCAGATGCCACCAAAAATGGTGGGGTATGATCAATACGGCTAACTGTCGAAGACGACATCTGTACGGGCCGTGTCATAAGACCATCCAAGGGTCAATGTTGAGTATTTCTGGACATACATACATATGCATAACATAACAACATGCATGATACAATAGATGGCAATATGATATAGGGAATGGAAAACTGTACATACATTCCTAAGTTTATCATCATCTAATACATCTCTATACAGCTAAAATACAGGGAAATGGGGAAAAGCTACCCAACATCTCAATAGAGGCCTATCAAAAGATATAGCAAGAATGGGGCGAAGCTACCAAGCAGCTAACAGAGGCCTATCAAAAGAGATAACGAGAAAATACATCAGAAGAAGTCAATGGTATCGATGTCTACATCATCAATCTTGTCCACCTGATGTAACTCCTCCTGAGTCACTGGATCTCTATCTCTGGGGATGTCGGGCCTATACAAGGAGGATCTGTGACTTGGCAAAACCATATGGGTCACTCGAGGGCCAGCGCCAGAGCTGGAAGGATCAAAAGTATCTGTCTCTGAAGGATCTCTGCCCAAATACCGGATAAAGAAATGCGCCTAGTCTAACTGCTGGGTCAAACTGTCAATCTGTGTCACGTGAGTCGGATCTCTGACACAGGCTAGCCAATCCATCATCATCACGGATCCTGGAACCAAACCATATCCCCCATAAACTGTGTGGCGTGGGTCTGAGCTCCAATGGTACGAGGGAACCACCAATGCTGGAATATCTCTTGAGTGCAGGGACCCTCTGACAATGTGAAATTGTCAACCACCAACAATGGGATATCAATGATGGGTGACTGCAAAACAGGCCATTAACACCTAGCAGGAGGCAAGATCGGCATGCGAATCTCTCCTGTAGTGCTCCTGATAGCACGCTCTCCTAAATAGAGCTCTCATCCTCCATCTGTGAAGAGAGGAATCCTATGGGTGGAAATAATGTACTCAACTCCAATCGGGTACCCATCCTCAAATCCAACACTCAAGTGCTCCCCAGAATAGGGAACCCATGTGATGACATCCACTGTCAACAACTCCAGTTGTAGGCGACAATGAGTGAAACCCTCAGCTACAGGGACCTCCACCAGTATGGAATGATGTCATCTCTGTCCTCGTGGATAGGTGTCTAAACCTAACACCTCTCATAGGCCCAAAACTTCTAACATAAAGGCAAACATCTGCTGTCAGTCAACGCTCTTAACCTATACATGGGAAAAGACAAGAGAAATACTCACCAGCAAAAATGGGTAGAATCCTAACCAAGCCTCGGTCAAGCCCTGCGATCACATGCGTATTTCCCTGAGGAAGTAGGCAAAGGTGTAGGAACCCCAATCATAGTCTCCTATATGGTCCACTTGTTGAGTGGCGCTGATCAAAGCAAAGGACACCGTAGAAGAGTTATCTGCTATGAAGCAGCCCCTAATGATCATCAGGAACAATCATCGGAAAATGCGATCCCTGACTCTCACATCATCGGGTATAGACTCACTCAATAGCCCGCTCATAGCATCTACGCTCAAAGGACCTATACGCATACCCCGCTTGAAGCGCCTCCCGCCGAACTCCCAACAAGGATCGGCGGCAAAGTAGGGGTAATATCCACCGCATAAGGCAATCGGATCCCTCCAAACTCCATACCTATGATAAACCGCCAATCCATCAAGCATCATCATCACCTCACGATCCAAACAAATGGAGGATCAGAGTCCAGTGAAACCACCGCTCAGACAATTCCCTGAGGTAACCCCAGGGACAGCGACAAGGAAGAATGGAAAAAAAAAGTCCTGAATCCCCAGCCATGTACAATCTCTCTATAGTCATCATACAAAGCCTGATACATAGAGTGGATGCTAAACCAGTTCCCTTGTGGCTGTGTAAAGCCGGGAACCTACATCAAATGCAGATTAACATCAGAACCCTTTGCTCCTCATCAATAGGAAATAAGGAAGATTAAGATCTAACTTCATACCTCATTTGTGTGCAGGTAGACTGAAGGATGCCGACTCAAGTCACCCAGAAGATCTGGGTTCGCCTCTTGAATACCTGGCAAATCCCTACGGGGATCACGTGCAGCTGGAGCAGGAACCTCAATCGGTACATCCTCCTCCTCATCTTCGACATCCGGCACTTCAAACCGGATATGACGTATCACCACCTCCTCTAAATGATATATCATTATGCTGAAATATTGATATAAATTTTATTGTGGAATTTCTACCTTTTTGTTGTGGGGGGTTCTTATTCACGTATCGATAATTATTCATAGAAAAATAAAATTTTCTCTTCTTTGTCCCAGATGTCTATTATGGTTACTATATTTGATTGTATCTATGTTTTGATCTCCATTCTTGAATTTTACTCCATTATGGTTTATTATGAAGTATTTTTAAACTTGAATTATCTAAAGTACGAATATCTAATCTTTGTTCTTTTGTCTCATTGGATTCGTTCTCCAAAATATTTTTCATCATCCTCAGTTTTTAATGGTGATATTTGATGAATATCTTTTGTGACGCCCCCAAAACAGGTATACATAACCCATTCTGAGTCGCCAAATACACACTACATAAATCAAATACAAACTTCTTTTGTGCAACTTTCGGGTAATATATACGACAAAACATAGTTGAGTTTTTACATGAATATTGTCTCATAGACAGTATACAAACTCAAACTCAAATTCAATCCTCATTACACTTATTATCACACTAAGTAGTGAGGATTGCTAAAATAACCATCTCGGACCGTCACTCCATTTCCCGACTCGTCCTAGCTATATTCTCATTTTCTGAAGAGAATGGTGAAAGAAAAGGGTGAGCTCAACTAGCCTAGTAAGAAATATTATGACTAAGATAATGCAGAATAAATTATCCTTAGCCTTCAACAGTATAACAACTGATAGAATATAATAGACAACAAGTTTTAGATCAACAACTGCAGCAGAACAAGCAATCCATTAGAAGAGTCAAGTAGAGCATGATATCTACTATCTTCTATGATTTAAAAAAATTTTCATCAAATTTATCGCTGAGACTCAACTTAATAAATAAACCACATAATCGAATCATCCTTGCACTACGGGCCAAGGATATTCATGTAATCACCAATGGTCATGATTATACCGAATAATCCCTGGTCATAATCATACCAACAACTGTCCATCAATGCACTATGGGCCAATGGGGACTTTTACCACATCATTTGTAACATTACGGGTCATGATTATACCGAATGATCCCTGGTCATAATCATACCAATCAACAGTGCATCTATGCGCGTAAGCCAAAGATGACTTTTATCACAATATAAGCATGAGAATGATGACAATGATATAACCATTAACCAAACGAAATCAAATCAAACGAAATCAAGGATAAATATTAAAGACTTTAAATTTATCTAGAGTTTAAAAATATCCAAATTGTCAACATGATACTGCTTTGTAGAGTAAAATTAAAGAATAATTTTTATATACCAAAAATAATTTGGACATAAAAGAAATATATTTTTCGGGTAAATAGTACCCCGTGAATAGTACCCTGTGAATAGTACTTTAGGAATAGTACCTCGTGAATAGTACCCCGACATAAAAAGTACCCCAAATACCCGAGTGAATAATATCTGGGTGAATAGTAATTGGGTGAATAGTAACCCGTGAATAGTAACTTGTGAATAGTACTCTGGCAAGAAAAGTACCCCGAATACCCGAGTGAATAATATTTGAGTGAATAGTAATCCGTAAATAGTAACTCATGAATAGTATTTCGTCATAAAAATATCAATAATTATCAAGAAAGCTCAGAATAATATTTTCATGAAAAGATACTGGATGAAGCGCAAATATCAAGGATATTCTACTAATTTCATGGAGTATAGAAGCCAAAATTTCAACAAAATGAGTATAAAATTCAAAATCTAAAACGAAATAATATTACTTACATACTAAAGAGTATGGAAGAAAATATTATTTCAAGCGAATATTGAACAAAAATAACATCCCTTACAACTGTTGAACGAAAATAATATTCCAACAAATATTTAACGAATATAATATTTCTACGAATATTGAACGAAGATAATATTCTTTATGAATATTGAACGAAATAATATTCATACAAATATAAAAAATAATATCTCTTCAGAATATGAAATAAATAATACCCCTTACCTCAAAAGAAGACTGGATACTAGAGTAGTGAAGTAGCAGACTTCGCTTCTTCTTTCTCTCTATAGTGTCTCTCTCTATAGCTTCTATCTCTATAATTGCTCTTGTAAGACCTAGTGAATTGGTTAGAATGAAGGAAGAATGAGCTTCTATTTATAGAAAAATATTGTTTCGATAATTGCACGTTTTTGGGGCTCGAAATATTACAATATAATACCTTCATCTTTTCCTTCATTTTTAATTTAGTCCTGCAAGTATTATCAAACTTGAACCACCTCCCCTAATAGTACATCATGTGAATCAGTAGTTCAATCATGTGAATCAATAGTTTTATACATGTGAAAATACGAATTAAAGTATAGTACCTCCATCTTTAACTTAGTCATGCAAGTATTATCAATCTTGCACCAACTCCCCTAATAGTAAATCATGTGAATCAATAGTACACACATGTGAACACATAGTTATAAACATGTGAATTAATATCAATTAATTGCTCATTTATCTGATTAATTACCTGATTGGTCAATATAACTTCCAGACATCAATTATTATCGAAATAAATGTCAATTTCCACTAACACTAATAATTCCAACACAATGGAACTATCAATTTCATCTTTAATCAACACGAACTTATTCATCATTAATATTATAACTCACAATATTTAATAATCAGGTCGTTCCCAGGAAAGAGGTGGCTTTCCGATAAGGATTTCTCCCTATTGGCGCGCAATTAGATTATCTAATCTCTCCTTGACAGAACTTCTAGACATTGTCAATATTACAAATAATAATATGAATAACTTTGTCGTCTTAATTATTGATTTAATAATATAACATATTATCTGATGATGATCTTTGTGACAATAATTGAATCAATAATATGAGAGATATGATGCAGCAATTACTGTAGCAATAATTGAGTATAACTGAGTGACTTACGTAGGCATCAATAATTAATACCGTGTGCTACTATGCAACCACGCGTATTACTGTACTATTACCACCGGGTATTTTATGACAACTTGCTTACTTTGCAAAATTTTCAAATATTACCCTTAACTTTAAACTTTTATCAATTTAACTATTTACCAAAATAGAAAAATTGAATACTTTTATTTCATAAAATTTGGGATCTCACATCTTTGGCCTGTAGTGCAAAGATGAATGATTACCTGATGAATATCTTTGGCCCGTAGTGCAAAGATGAAAAGATGAACAGGTGTTGAGATGAACATGACCAACTGGTGATACAAATGAATATCTTTGGCCCGTAGTGCAAAGATTAATATTTGATGTAAGATGTATATTGATTGATGTTACAGGGATAAAATATTGATGATGGACTTTTAAATTCATGGATGATAGTAGATTTCATTCTCTACTTAACTCTTCTAATGAATTATTGTTTCCGTTGCAGTTGTTGATCTAAAACTTGTTGTCTATTATATTCTATTAAATTTTTTCCTGTTGAAGACTAAGGATAATTTTTTGTATATTATCTTAGTCATAATATTCTTTACTGGGCTAGTTGAGCTCACCTTTTTTCTTTTTGTTCTATTTTTCTTCTCAAGAAGCGAGAATATAGCAAGAACCAGTCGGGATATAGAGTGATGGTCCTAGACAGTTATTTTAGCAGTCCTCACTATTTTTGTAAAATAGTATATCAATAATTGTAATGAGGACTTTATTTGAGTGTGGATACTGTCTAGAAGATAATATTTGTATTTAAACTCACAGTTTATGTGTTGTTGTATTTTACACCACAATTGTATTAATGAAGTTGCAGTTATTTCTGTACCATGTATTTGGCGACTCAGAATGGGTGATGTATACCTATTTTGGGGGCGTCACAATTGGTATCAGAACTTAGGGATATGGTCTCTGGAGGAGATCGGGGAATAGAACTAGGAGGGGATAGATGAGTAAATCCTTCGCTAGTGTGTCCTACCTAAGCTTATTTGTTGGTCGGTCATAATATAGGGATATTATGTGATATGTCAATTAACTTTTGTTTTGAAGCTGTATTCTAGAATGATATCTGAAATACAGAAGATGAGCAATAGAGAAATCATGATAACCAGGGAGATAAAATCTGAAATGAAAGTAAGGTATTCTCAACTCTTCGAAATACCAGGTATGTAAATTTCGAGGATAAAATTTCATAAGGAGAGAAGATAGTAAGACCCCAAATTTTACGAAATAAAAGTATTCAATTTTTTTTTATAATTATTATTCAGTAAATGGTTAAATTGATTAAAAGTTTAAGTTAAGGGTGATAGATGTAAAGTTTACAAAATACGCAAGTGGTTATAAAATACTCATTATTGTCCAGGAATATTCGTTTGGTTGTGAAATATTCTTGCTGTCGGAGAATATTCGTACGATGGCGTAACCATTTGTGGGCCCCATAATAGTATAACTGTCGGATGAAGAAAACGATAAGTATGAGTTTTTTTTATAAATAACGGCGTAGTTGTTACCGTTAAAATTGTTGGAATATCCAGTGGGTAAAGTAAAGTAATACGCGTTGTTGCCTGCACAAGAAATAGCTACGGTATTGCACAATATTGTTTGATTATTGATTCTTACGTAAAGAAGGCACTACTCAATAATTGTTACGATAATTCTCGCTCAATATTTTATTTTATTGATTCAATAATTGCTACGTTGATATTTTAAATTATTGTTATTTTAATAATTGTCAACGCATAAAGATTTCTCATTATCGGATCAATAATTCATATTATTTGAATAATATTATTAGATAGCATTATTGGAAATGTCTAAGGAAGTTCGCATTCAGGAAAGGGGTTTGGACACCTAATTAATGCCGCCAAGAAAGAGAAATCCTTATTGGAAAGCCCCTTCTTTTTCAGGGAACGACATCGATTCATCATAATTGTGATTTCACGTAATATTATTTGTGAATAATTAATTATTGATTTATACGATAGGGATATATTTATTTTATGTGGATATAAATGAAGGATATATTTATTTTATGTGGATATAAATGAAGGAATTAATCTTTGAGGTGTTGTATCGATAGATTTTGTCGGAATAAGTAGGTAAAAAAATCGCGTATGTGGATTTCGGACATTTTTGTTTAGAATTTGTAAAAATTTAAAGCTACAAAGTTGTAGAGAATTTAATTTCCTATGGAATGGACATAAAATTCATATTTTTTTGATAAAAGGGCTATTTATTATGAATTATTGAAGTTTCAGAAATTAAATATTTTTATTAAAATTATGGGTGGGACCCATTTTTGTTTTTTTTAAAACATGTGCTGGAAATTTTTTCAAATGTGATGGCTGGTCTTGGATGGCTGGCATGCGTAGAAGGAAGAAAAATAATATTATTATTTTATTAATTTAGTCTTCTTTCATGTTCTAGCATTTTCCTATAAAAATAGGGTAGTTTAATTAGAAAAAAAATCACAATTGTAAACAAGTTTTTCTATATATATATATATATTATCGAGCGTATTTTGTGAGTATTTAGATACTTTGAGAGTTGCTATTCAGTGAAAGTTTTCTTCAACTTTTCTTTGGCTATTCCAGTCAAAAGTACTGTTATTTTGAGGTAAAGGATGTTATTTTCTTCATAAATTATATTATTTCTTTCAATATCATTATGCTGAAATATTGATATAAATTTTATTGTAGAATTTCTACCTTTTTATGTTGTGGTTACTATTCACAAATACGACACTATTCACCGAAAAATAAAATTTTCTCTTCTTTGTCCCAGATGTCTATTATGGTTACTATCTTTGATTGTATCCATGTTTTGATCTTCATTCTTGAATTTTACTCCATTATGATTTATTATGGAGTATTTTTTAACTTGAATTATCTAAAGTATGAATCTCTAATCTTTGTTCTTTTGTCTCACAAGATTCGTTCTCTAAAATGCTTTTCATCATCCTCAGTCTTTAATGGTGATACCTGATGAATATCTTTGGCCTGTAGTGCAAAGATGAATGATTACCTGATGAATATCTTTGGCCCGTAGTGCAAAGATGAACAGGTGTTGAGATGAACATGACCAACTGGTGATACAAATGAATATCTTTGGCCCGTAGTGCAAAGATGAATATTTGATGCAAGATGTATTTTGATTGATGTTACAGGGATAAAATTTTGATGATGGACTTTTAAATTCATAGATGATAGTATATTTCATTCTCTACTTAACTCTTCTAATGAATTGTTATTTCCGCTGCAGTTGTTGATCTAAAACTTGTTGTCTATTATATTCTATTAGATTTTTCCCTGTTGAAGACTAAGGATAATTTGTTGTATATTATCTTAGTCATAATATTCTTTACTGGGCTAGTTGAGCTCACCTTTTTTCTTTTTGTTCTATTTTTCTTCTAAGGAAGCGAGAATATAGCAGGAACCAGTCGGGGTATAGAGTGATGGTCCTAGACAGTTGTTTTAGCAGTCCTCACTATTTTTGTAAAATAGTGTATCAATAATTGTAATGAGGACTTTATCTGAGTGTGGATATTGTCTAGAAGACAATATTTGTATTTAAACTCACAGTTTATGTGTTGTCGTATTTTGCACGACAATTGTACTAATGAAGTTGTAGTTATTTCTGTACCATGTATTTAGCGACTCAGAATGGGTGATGTATACCTATTTTGGGGGCATCACATATACTATGGTGTATTTTGAATTCCAACCTTTCTATTAGCAGGTTAATAATAATTTTAAAAATTTATTTAAATATTGAAGGGTATTAATAATTTCAATTTAAATTTTTATTAGTATAATTTTTTAGCATTTTTTTATTTATATTAATAATTTTTATATCATACTATTACTTAATTAATTTAATTGTGATGGTCACAATTTTATTTTTAAAAAGTTTTGTTTAAAAGTCAAAACATCTTAAAATAGTTAATATGGTTTTGAACCATAACCATATAGTTCCAACCCACACAACCCATATTAAAAATGGTTAATATGGTTTTAGTTCTTAACTGGAACCATAACCATATTTTGAAAACCAAAACCAACCCATAACCATATTTTGCCAGGCCTAGCTAACATGGATGTTCATGGTCTGAGTAACGTAATTTTTGTTAAACATCAAAACTAAAATATCAACATATTCAAGCACTTTAATTAGAAAATGTCCATTAATAATTTAATTTAAAATTCTTAATATTTGTATCACAATTATCCAAAAATATGTGTTAATTAAATTAAATTATTTCAATGAGATAGTCTTAATTTCAAATAAAACTATAATTAAAATATATTATATTAAAAAATGATAATTAAACATGCACACACACACACACACACACACATATATATATATATATATTTATATATTATTTAGGAATTAAAATTTGATAACATACAAGGGTAAATATATAATTTTTTATATTTAGTCAACCCTAAAAACTTGCAGGTGTAATAATTGTTACTTAAAAAATTAAAGTGAATGTGAGTGTTATTATGACTATCTAAAGGGTATCACTGTATTTTACTAAAAATTAAAATGAGACTCTTTTTGTATAACATAAAGAGTAATATTTTTAGAATATTTTTTTATTTTCATAATTCTATCATATATGAACATGAATTTTTTTTATTATAAAATTAATTTTATTACATAATACTAGTCTCACACTTTATTAATGAGAATATTAATAGACACAATATTCTCGAGTTTAACTTCAAATTGTAGAATTTATCACTCTACTCAACTAATTTTTCGATTCTAAATGATGAAATAAAATAAAATATTATTATTTAAATATGGGACCGTGAGACTATCACATTCGACTTATGTCATTTGAGATTTTTTTTTTGTTTTTTAATTTTATATTAAGTAATACTTTTTAGACAATTTATAATATTAACTATTTCAACAATGAAATAAATAAATCTATTATATAAACTAAATCACAATACATGGCACATTAAATTGATATATGTCCTTCTACAAATTCAACACATGTCCATCCTATTTAATGCTCCTAATTGACCTTGACAAAAATACTCTTGCCAAACCCACGCGTCTGAAATAACAACTAAGGTTGTAAAAACCCTAAATACAATCCCTTAATTCCCCTAAATCTGTAATCATACAAAACATTTCAAATCGCACAAAACATTTCATACTCACTCTCAATAGCTACGGTTTTTTACGAACTGCCGAAGTGCTCCAAAATCGTTGTCTCGCAATTAATATCAACAAATCATGGAAACTCAAATTAGCAAAAAGAAAAAGGTTAGTTCGTACAATCTCCATTTCTCCTCAATTTTGGATGCTCTAAATAAATAAATAAACAAATAAAGTAATTGGATTCCATTTTTCATTTGTTAATTTTCTCATTCTGGTTCTCATATGGTGGTGATTGTTTATTTGCTATTACATAAAAAACAGATTGTTCCTCGAAATATGTTCTCCAGATCTTCTCAAATTGGGTTGAGAAGTAAGCTCTAATTTCCGATCTACGTTTTCTTCTAATTTTTCGTATCATTGTTAGTTAGTTTCAAAATTTTTAATATATTTAAGAGGATGGTTCTTCTCTGAAATGTTTACTAACGTAAAGCATATTAGATGAATTCATTGGAAAATTTTAATCTTTAATGCATTGTATTTGTTGGAAATTTTTGTTTCGCATTTGTTTTAGAATACGAAACATGGGTGTTGTGCCCATTCCAAGGAAAAACCATTACTTGTGAATTTTTAAAAGTAATGCACATGTACACAAAGGTGGTTTTGCATTACTTGGTTATTTTTTAGTTATATATAAAGAACAAGTTGTAATAAGTCATACATTTATTTTTATTTTTGTGGCCAAATATCACATTTTGGAATTTTATGACTAAAATAATAAATTCAATCCGTACCCAGAATGTGTAACGAACATCTGTATTGTGAAATTGATTGGATGAATTGGTGCATTACTGCTATTTCAGTTCAGTTATTGTTATTTTCTAAATTTTATCTTAGATTTTAGTTTTAAGGTCTTAGGTGAATGCTTCTATAATGAGCTTTTTTGAGTTTGTGTATTTTTTTGTTGCTCTAACTGATGCCATGTTCATCGTTCGTTTAATTTTTTGACATCTGTTGTACTGCATTAACATATGAAGCAGTAATGATGCCAACAAGACTATGTTTTTTCTTTCATCGTTTAATACAGTATGAAGTTTAATTTTACAGAATTTGGTGAATTACTGTCTCTCAAAAATTTGTTATAATGTTTTACAGTAAACTGTTGAATGATCCACTTAAGAATCTGAATCATACATCAATCTTGTGATGCCAAGTTCGAATATAAACAAATGTTACGCTTTGAATGTTTTATGTATAATTGGGTTAGTTGGTTTGGGGGAATTATCGAGAATTGCATCACATGATCGGTTCCAAGCTTTGGGTTAAAGGAGTTGTTTCATACACCAAGGGATTGTACTGACACGGAATCTAAGCTTTGACATTTTACAACAAAAAAGGTATCATTTTTCATTACCTTTTGCAATAAATCATGTGGATTCATGAAGACTTAGCTTGCAAAAATTATCTTGATCCTTAAATATTCAAAACTATGTATTAATGTAATTGCTTCATATTCCATACGATAGTTGAGAATTCTATCAATATAAATTAAAACAAAGAAAATGTGAATTAATTGTCGTGTTTGTGCGATCCGTTCGTTTTCCATTAAACTAACTATGATTTTGAGTCGAAAAGAATTCGGAATCTTCAGACCTGTGTCTTAATATTTCAGATAATATCCATTAGTATTTACTTTTTAATATTAGATTTAATTTTTTAAAATATTTTGTGCAATAATTACATCTTTGGATCCTATATTCCTGTAGGTAGTTTACAAGATTGAAGAGCCTATTTCGAATAAAAAATCCAAAAATTGGGAAAATCAACCATAAGTGTGACACCCCCAAAATATGTATACATCACCCATCTTGGGTCGCCAGATACACAGTACAAAAATCAAATACAAACTTCTTCTATACAACTGTCGTGAAAAATACGACAAAACATAGCTGAGAGTTTAAACAAGAATATTGCCTTCTAGACAATATCCACTCTCAATGGAGTCCTCATTACAATTATTATCACACTATTTTATAAAAATAGTGAGGACTACTATAGCCACCATCTCGGACCGTCACTCTATTTTCCAACTAGTCTCAGCTATATTCTCATTTCCTGAAGAGAAAAAGAAAGCAAAAGGGTGAGCTTAACTAGCCCAGTAAGAAATATTATGACTAAGATAATGCAGAATAAATTATCATTAGCCTTCAACAGTGTTAAACTGATAAAATACAATAAACATCAAGTTTAACTACAGCAGAATAAGCAATCCATTAGAATAGTCAAGTAGAACATAATGTCTACTATCTCCTCTAGATTAAAAGTCCATCGTTAATATTTCATTCCTATAATACTCATCAACAATTCTTTGTTATACCCAAGACAAAAAAAACTATCATCACCTGTCTTCACCTGAACCACCAAAGATTATAGTTACATCCACAATTAATATTTATAATCATGTAAATCAATAGTTTCTCCTTGCCACAAAGGCTTAATAGAACGTTTACTCAATATCCTTACCCCAAAGGCTAAAGATATTCAAGTGTAATAACAATGATCATACCAATCAGTTGTCTATCTTTGCACTACGGACCAAAGATATTCAACTATAAAACCAATGGTCATGATCATACCAATCAATTGTCTGTCAATGCACTACGGCCAAAGACATTCAAATGTTAACTAATGGTCATGATCCTGCCAATCACATCATCAAATTATCCATGCACTACATGCCAAGGATATTCGTTATTATCACTAGTGGTTATGATCATGTCATACACCTGTCCATCTTTGCACGTAAGCTAAAGATATACAACTATAAAACCAATAATCAACAATCCATCTTTGCACGTAAGCCAAAGATATACAATCAATAATCAACAGTCCATCTATGCACGTAAGCCAAAAATATACAACTGTAAAACCAATAATCAACAGTCCATCTATACACGTAAGCCAAAGATGAATTTAATCACAATATAAGCATGGGGATGATGACAATGATATAAGCATTAATCAAACGAAATCAAGGATAAATATTAAAGACTTTAAATTTATCCAGAGTTTAAAAATATCCAAATTGTCAACATGATACTGCTTTGTGGAGTAAAATTCAAGAATAATATTCATGTACCAAAAATAATTTGGACAAAAAAGAAATAAATTTTTTGGGTGAATAGTACCCCGTGAATAGTACCCTGTGAATAGTACTTTGGGAATAGTACCTCGTGAATAGTACCCCAGCATGAAAAGTGTCCCAAATACCCAAGTGAATAATACTAGAGTGAATAGTAATTAGGTGAATAGTAACCCGTGAATAGTAATTCATGAATAGTACTCCGACACGAAAAGTGCCCCGAATACCCGAGTGAATAATACTAGAGTGAATAGTAATCGGGTGAATAGTAACCCGTGAATAGTAACTCATGAATAGTACTCCGACACGAAAAGAGCCCCGAATACCCGAGTGAATAATACTAGAGTGAATAGTAACCCTGACACAAAAAGGTAGAAATTCCATAATAAAATTCGTACTAATATTCTGGCATAATGATATTGAAAGAAATAATATCATTTACGAAGAAATAATAACCCTTACGACTGTTGAACGAAAATAATATTCCTACGAATATTGAATGAAGATGATATTCCTTACGAATATTGAACGAATATAATATTCATACGAATACAAAAAAATAACATCTCTTTAGAATATGAAATAAGTAATACCCACTTACATTTGTTGAAGCGAAAATAATATTCCCTCTGAATATTGAAGCGAAGATGATGTTCTTCTGAATATTGAACAAAAATAATTTTCATACGAATACGAAAAATAATATCTCTTCAAAATATGAAATAAATAATACCCCTTACCTCAGAAGAAGACTTGAATCTGGAATAGTGAAGTAGCAGACTTCTCTTCTTCTTTCTCTCTATAGCTTCTCTCTCTATAATTGCTCTTGTGAGTCTTAGTGAATTGGTGAGAATGAAGGAAGAATGAGCTTCTATTTATAAAAAAATATAGTTTCGATAATTGCACGTTTTGGGGCTCGAAATATTACAGTATAATACCTTCATCTTTTCCTTCATTTTTAATTTAGTCCTGCAAGTATTATCAAACTTGCACCACCTCCCCTAATAGTAAATCATGTGAATTAATAGTATAATCATGTGACTCAATAGTATAATCATGTGAAAAAACTAATTACAGTATAGTACCTTCATCTATACCTTCATTTTTGATTTAGTCATGCAAGTATTATCAATCTTGCACCAACTCCCCTAATAGTACATGCATGTGAATCAATAGTATACACATGTGAATAAATAGTTATAAGCATGTGAATTAATATCAATTAATTGCTCATTTATCCGGTTAATTACCCGATTGGTCAATATAACCTTTAGACATCAATTATTATCGAAATAAATGTCGATTTCTAATAACACTAATAATTCTCACACAATGGAACTATAAATTTCATCTTTAATCAACACGAACTTATTCATCATTAATATTATAACTCATAATATTTAACAAACGAGTCGTTCGTGAAAAGAGGGTTTTTCGATAAGGATTTCTCCTTATTGGTATGATTAGGTGACCAAACCTCTCCTCGATGTAACTTCTAGACATTGTCAATATTGCAAATAATAATATGAATAACTTTGTCATCTCAATTATTGATTTAATAATATAACATATATTATGCGAGATGATCTTCGTGACAATAATTAAATAAAAGCGAGTGACTTCTCGTATAAGCATCAATAATCAAAGATATCTTTATACAATCTTGTGTGCTTCTTATGCAACCACGCCGTATTATTATACTTTTATCACTGATTATTTTATGATAACTTGCTTACTTTGAAAAATTTTCAAATATCACCCTTAACTTTAACCCTTTCTCAATTTAACCATTTACTAAATAAAATAATAATTATAAGAAAATTGAATACTTTCATTTCAAAATTTCGGGATCTCACAATAAGCCATACATGTCAGAAAACAAGGAAAAACATGAATTTACTGTCAACCAGTGCGACAAAACTCAATCAAGAATGCGTAAAAGGGTGATTATGCTGGAAAAATAAGAAAAAAACTACAAGGTATACTTTCTAATTATTTATTCATTAATTAATTGTATAAAAATATTTTGCACATCTGTTAAACTATCCTATGCATATTGATTGTGTTTCCTATTCCATGTTAGAATCCGCCAATAAAATGAGCACAAGTACTACATCTGTGAAAGCAAGTAAAACATCCAGAATGCATCTAAGTGACATTTCAAATGGTAATTATTTCATTAAATCTTTGTATTTACAAACAACAAAACATTGTCAGCGTATAAATCAACGATATTGTGTTCATCCAGTACCTAATGATGGTATTTATATATTCAAATTAATTTCATGAAATCTAATTTTTTTTAATCATGACACACAAATTATTCAAGGAAAGGAAAACACTCCGGTTAGCAGAGAAAACTGTGTTCATCTTTCGGATAATGGTATTTGATTTTTTCATTTTAATTTTTTTTGATTTAATAGATTGAAAATGTTATAATAATTCAACAAATTTATGTCAGATTTATAAATATTTGTGTATTTGTTATTATATTATAGGTACCTATCCAGTGAACCTTTATACTATTTCTACTTTATTGCTCAAATCATCCAATACTCCCACTGGAAGAGATTTGCTTAATAGGAAACATAACAAGTCAATAATGTCAATGTCTGACATTTTAAACGATAATAAACGTCTACTATTTTGCTTACTAGATGTACTAAACTATGAATATTCATCATAAACATAAATTTAGTTATTTTATGCAGTTTGTACAGATCTCATTACAACCTTTAATGAAGTAGATGCCAATCATCCTGAATCATGTTCTACTGAATCAATGCAAGCATCAAGGTTTAATCAACAATACACTCTGCATTCCAACATACATAATGTTACTCAGAATATGAAGAGTAAAGCATCTCAACCAGGATCGATACATATTGCAGATTATGTTAATGCATCTATGAATGAACAAATACTTATGCCGACTCACTTCATAATTCAGGAGTTTCTATTGACCCCCCTGATAATGGTATGATGTTACCTTATTAAACTAATAAACACCATGCATATTTAAATTGATAATATTTTAACAATATTCTTATTTATCTAAAAAATATGTTAAGCATTAGTATGTTTAAATACTATTTAGTATTTATTTATAAATTGTAAATAGTATTTTTTCCCTTTTTTCAATTTTATATTTTTACAATAATTATTCTTATAATACATTTATTAATAAATTATTTTAGTTGAAATGGATTCTGATGTTCATTCTGCTAATGATGGTATATTCTTCAACTTGCTTATCATTTAGCCTGTTCCAGTATTTTTAATTTTTAATTACAATTATACTTTAATTATGATATATCCACTTAAATTTATTAAATTCAGATTACTGGGACATCGGTGATTCAAACTGGGAATGTTCATCATGTAATGCGTTGATGTGGTATCATGAAAGAATAAACAAGAATCGAAAAAACAAAAATCCAGAATTCTCAATGTGTTGTGTTGGAGGAAAAGTTCAACTGCCTCTGCTGAAAGAACCACCCCATATTCTGAAAGATTTTCTTAAAGGTTCTGATCACAGAAGCAGACATTTCATTGACAACATTCGTGCATACAATATGATGTTTTCTTTCACATCAATGGGTGGGAAGATTGATTCATCACTTAACAATGGAAAGGGTACATCTGTTTTTAGATTACATGGCTAAAATTGTCATAAAATTGGAAGTTTGATACCAAATATAGGATCCACTCCAAAGTTTGCTCAACTATACATATATGATACAGAAAATAAAATTACGAATAGAATTGGTGCCCTCGGGTTTGAATTACTCTGTTCTTTATAATCTTCAAAATTTAATGATTATTATATAATACTAACTAAGTTTTCCTTTTGCTATTTTATTAAACAGTTCAGCAAATAATTCAAAAACATTTGAATCATCGATTGTAGCATATTTAAAAAAGATGCTTGATGAGAACAATGTTGTGGCTCAATCATTCAGGATGGCTAGGGATAGATTTGATTCTAGAGATTTCAGAGATGTTAAATTGAGGCTTATTGGAAAAAGGAACTGTGATGGACGAAGGTATAATCTCTCTACTGCATCTGAAGTTGCTGGTTTAATTGTTGGTGACATTGGAAGCTCAAATAATGATAGGGATATCATATTGGAGACTCAGAATGGTTTATTAAAACAAATAAGTGATTTGCACCCTTCTTACCTTGCAATGCAGTACCCGTTGCTTTCCCATATGGTGAAGATGAATTTAGATATGATATTCTTCTTACTGAAAATTCAAAAGGAAAGAGAGGAAGAGTAAGCATGAGACAATTTTTTGTCTTTAGGATACAAGAAAGGAAAAATGAATCAATGACACTTTTACATTTAAGGGAATTGTTTCAACAATTTTTGGTTGATTCTTATACTATAATTGAGGCAGATAGGTTGTGTTTTATTCATACTAATCAAAAGAATCTAAGAGCATATATGTATAAAGGTCTAACTGAAGCTTTGTTGAAAGGAGAAACTGATCCATCGTTTGCTCGGCAGTGTTATTTACGGGAGGAATATTGCCTTTCTGTTGCACGTTTTCCTGGTTGGTGATTAAAGGTGTCTCCACGGTCTCATACACTACATTGTTAACGTTCTCAGCTGCCATTCTCAAATACTGCAACAAAACAAGGGTCAATTAAAGAAATTGACATATCACATAATACCCCTATATTCTGACCTACCAACAAATAAACTTAGGTAGGACACACTAGCGAAGGATTTACACGTCTCTCCCATCCTAGTTCTATTCCCCGATCTCCGCCAGAGACCATATCCCTAAGCTCTGATACCAACTGTGACGCCCCCAAAATAGGTATACATCACACATTCTGAGTCGTCAAATACATGCTACACAAATAATTACAACTTTATTAAAACAATCGTCGTGCAAAATACGACAACACATAAACTGTGAGTTTAAATACAAATATTGTCTTCTAGACAATATCCACACTCAGATAAAGTCCTCATTATAATTTTTGATGAACTATTTTACATAATAGTGAGGACTGCTAAAACAACTATCTTAAACCATCACTCTATACCCCGGCTAGTTCTTGCTAAATTCTCACTTCCTGAGAAGAAAATGGAACAAAAAGGAAAAGGGTGAGCTCAACTAGCCCAGTAAAGAATATCATGACTAAGATAATGAACAACAAATTATCGTTAGCCTTCAACAAATTAGATAAAATATAATGGACAACAAGTTTTAGATCAATATTCGCAGCGAAAATAACAATTCATTAGAAGAGTTTAGTAGAGAATGAAATCTACTATCATCTATGAATTTAAAAGTCCATCATCAATATTTTATCCCTGTAACATCAATCAATATACATCTTGAATCAAATATTCATCTTTGCACTATGGGCCAAAGATATTCATTTGTATCACCAGTTGGTCATTTTCATCTCAACACCTGTCCATCTTTGCACTACGGGCCAAAGATATTCATCAGGTAATCATTCATCTTTTCACCACAGGCCAAAGATATTCATCAAGTATCACCATTAAGGACTGAGGATGATGAAAAATATTTTAAAGAACGAATCCAGTGAGATAAAAGGACAAAGATTAGAGATTCGTACTTTAGATAATCCAAGTTTAAAAATACTCCATAATAAATCATAGTGGAGTAAAATTCAAGAATGAAGATCAAAACATGGATACAATCAAAGATAGTAACCATAATAGTAACATCTGGAACAAAGAAGAGAAATTTTATTTTTTGGTGAATAGTCTCAAAAGTATCACGTGAATAGTAAGTAACCTAAGCACAAAAAGGTAGAAATTCCACAATAAAATTTATATCAATATTTCAAAGATAATGATATTGAAAGAAATAATATCATTTCTGAAGAAAATAACATCCCTTACCTCAAAAGAATAACACTTCATTTGGAATATCGGATATAATCTTTCAAGAAAACTTGCCTTTGAATAGCAACTCTCAAAGTATCTAAATACTCACAAAATATGCTCGATAATATAGAGAGAGAAAGCTTATGATTCTGGTGTGATTTTTAATTCTAACTAAGCACCCTATTTTATAGGAAAATGCTAGAACACTAAAGGAGACTAATTTAATAAAATATTATTATTTTTTTTCTCTTTTACGCCCACCCCTTTTGAACAAACTGAGCATGCCTTCTTTGAAAAAATCTCGGCACATATTTTCAAAAAAAACAAAAGTGGGTCCCACCCATAATTTTAATAAAAATATTTATTTCCAAAACTTCAATAATTCATAATAAATAGCCCTTTTATCAGATAAATACAAATTTTATGTCCATTTCATAGGAAATCGAATTCTCTACAACTTTGTAAATTTAAATTTTTCTAAATTCCAAACGAAAAATGCCCGAAATCCACATACGGATGATTTTTAATACCCACATTCCGACAAAATACTGATAAAACACCTCAGCATTAATTACTTCATTTACATCCACACAAAATAAATATTTTCCTATCCATCATTTATGTGCACATAAAATAAATATTTCCTTATTATATAAATCAATAATTAATTATTCACAAATAATATTATAGAATCACAATTATGACAATCAGGTCGTTCTCAAGAAAGAGGGGGCTTTCCGGTAAGGATTTCTCCTTACTAGCGCGCAATTAGGTGACCAAACCCCTTTCCTAGACAGAACTTCCTTAGACATTGCCAATAATGCTTTCTAATAATATTATTCAAATAATATGAATTATTCATCTGATAATGGGAAATATTGTGCAATGACAATTATTGAAACAACAATAATATAAAATATTAAAGCATCAATTATTGAATCAATAAAATAAAATATTGAATAGTAATTACTATAACAATTATTGAGTAGTGCCTTCTTATGTAAGAATCAATAATTCAAAAAAATATTGGTAATACTGGTGTCTTTATTGTACAACCACGCAGACATCTTGTATTTTAACCATCAGGTAATCCAACAGTGTTAACGGTAACAATTACGTTGTTATTTATAAAAACTCAAACTTGTCGTTTTCTTCATCAAATAGTTTTTTACGTTATGGGGCCCCTGAATGGTCATTTATTGCCGCATTTAATATTCTCTCAAACAAAGAAGAATATTCCATGACCAAATGAATATTCTCTGACAAAAATAAATGTTTTATAACCACTTGCTTATTTTACAAAATTTGCACATTTCACCCATAACCAAAGCATTATATCAAATTAACTCCTTATTGTTTCAAGATAATGAATAGAGGAAATTCAATT
Source organism: Panax ginseng (assembly GCA_020205605.1). Taxonomy (NCBI): domain Eukaryota; kingdom Viridiplantae; phylum Streptophyta; class Magnoliopsida; order Apiales; family Araliaceae; genus Panax; species Panax ginseng. The sequence goes on from CM035131.1 coordinate 44,442,108, forward strand.
TTATTTATTAAAAATTTGGGGTCTTACAACCTCCCCTCCTTATGAAATTTCATCCTCGAAATTGACGTACGTACCTGGTGTTTCGAAAAGGTGAGGGTACCTCGCTTTCATTTCCGATTCCAACTCCCAGATCATTTCCTCAATAGCATGGTTCCTCCACAAAACCTTGACTTATGGTATAACCTTTGTTCGTAGGACATGCTCTTTCCTATCCAAGATCTTGACAAGTACCTCCTCGTACGTTAAATTTTTGGCTATCTCGGCTGGTTCTAACGAAATAATGTGGTTTGGGTCTTTCACATATTTACGAAGCATAGATATGTGAAAAACATTATGAACACAAGACATGCTTGGAGGTAATGCGAGTCTATATGCCACATTTCTTATTTGGTCAAGAATCTCAAATGGACCAACAAATCGTGGATTGAGCTTTCCTCTTTTTTTGAATGTTGTAACTCCCTTCCACGGAGTAATACGTAACAGTACATGTTCTCTAATATTAAATTCCACGTCATTTCGACGAAGATCTGCATAACTCTTTTATCGATCCTGTGCCGTTTGTATACGTTGTCGAATAGTTTGGATCTTTTCTGTAGTCATGCGTACCAATTTTGGTCCCAACAACGTTGCTTCACCTACCTCGTCCCAGCATACTGTAGAACGACACTTTCGTCCATACAACGCCTCGAATGGAGCCATGCCTATACTTGCTTGATAATTGTTGTTGTAGGAGAATTCCACCAATGGCAAGTACTTATCCCAACTTTCTTTGAAATCTAGGACACAGAGTCTTAATAGATCTTCAAGGGTTTGAATAGTCCTTTCCGATTGCCCGTCCGTTTGAGGATGATATGCCGAACTGAATTGTAAATCCGTGCCCATAGCTTTCTGCAAGCTAACTCAAAATCGTGAAGTGAATCTTGGATCACGATCCAAAACTATGGATACTGGCATGCCACGTAATCTCATAATCTCATTTACGTATATACGAGCAAGAGGATCAAGGGAATAAGTCTCACGTATAGGCAAGAAATGAGCAGACTTGGTTAATCTATCAACAATAACCCAAATCGCATCTATGCCTTGAGAAACCTTGGGAAGACCCGTAACAAAATCTATAGTAATGTGTTCCCACTTCCATTTTGGAATCTTAAGTGGTTGCAATGGACCCTTTGGCACTTGATGTTCCGCCTTTACACGTTGACAAGTTAAACACCTCGAGATAAACTCCGCGATCTCTCTCTTCATATTGCTCCACCAAAATGTATGTCAAAGATCATGATACATTTTGGTACTCCCAGGATGGATTGCAAACGGTGTGTTGTGTGCCTCCATCATGATTCTATGCTTCAAGTCAGAATCGTTAGGAATGCAAAGTCTGGAGTTGACTCAAAGTATTCCTTCTTCATCAATTCTAGCTTCTGAAATAACACCTTCTTGTACTTTCTTCTTCATACGTATCATCTCTGGGTCTGTGGCTTGAGCAGCTTTAACTTTATTGATTAAAGTCGGTTCTACTCATATGTTTGATATCATCATGTGAGTACTTGGAGCCTTTAACTCTATCTCCATCCTTTGTAAGTCGTACAAAATGGGTTTTTGTGTTAACAAAATCACACTCGTACCCACATACGATCTTCTACTCAATGTGTTAGCTACCACGTTCACTTTTCTAGGATGATATTGAAATCTATGGTCATAATCTTTCAACAGCTCAAGCCAACGTCATTGCCGCATGTTGAGTTCCTTTTGGGTGAAGAAATATTTGAGGCTTTTATGATCCGTATAAATCTCCATTTTCTACCCATATTGGTAGTGTCTCCAGATTTTCGCTAAAAAACGATCACGCTAACTCGGATCATGAGTAGGATAATTTCTCTCATATTCTTTAAGTTATCGCGAGGCATAGGCTATGACTTTCCCATGTTGCATGAGAACACATCCTAACCCTTTGCCTGAAGCATCGCTGTAGATGACAAATCCCTCTAAGCCAGATGGTATTGTCAGAACAGGTGCTGAAATGAGTCTCCTCTTGAGTTCTTGAAAAATCTTTTTCACATTCCTCGCTCCAACCGAATTTTGTATCTTTTCGAGTCAACTGAGTTAATGGAGTAGCAATTCGAGAAAACCCTTCTACGAATCTCCGATAATAGCCAGCTAAGCCGAGAAAGCTACGTACTTCGGTCACTGACTTAGGTTGCTCCCAGCTTTGAATTGCTTCAATCTTTGCCGGGTCAACAGATATTCCATGATTTAATATTACGTGCCCAAGGAATGCAACTTCCTCAAGCTAGAACTCACATTTATTCAACTTGTCATATAGCTTATTTTCACGAAGCTTTTGGAATATCAGCCTCAAGTGTTGATCATGGTCTTCACGGGTTTTGGAGTATATGAGGATGTCATCAATAAAGACAACAACGAACTGATCCAAATATTCCTTGAATACACGGTTCATCATATCCATGAAAGCAGCAGGAGCATTAGTCAATCCAAAAGACATGACTAAGAATTCATAATGCTCGTACCGAGTTCTGAAGGTAGTCTTTGGAATATCCTCAGTTTTAATCTTCAGCTGATGATATCCAGAACGAAGATCGATCTTTGAAAAGAATTGTTCTCCTTGCAACTAGTCGAACAGGTCATCAATGCAAGGTAGCGGATACCTATTCTTGATGGTGACATGGTTCAATTCCCAGTAGTCAATACAAAGTCGCATACTCCCGTCTTTCTTCTTTACGAATAAAACATGAGCAGCCCAAGGAGATATACTAGGACAAATGAAACCAATGTCTAACAACTCCTGTAGTTGGACCTTTAACTCCTGAAGTTCAATAGGAGCCATTCGATATGGGGTATTAAAATTGGGCTTTGTACCCGGTTCAAGATCAATAAAGAACTCAACTTCACGTTCTGGGGGTAGACCAGAAAGTTCTTTAGGAAACACGTCAGGAAATTCACTAACAACAGAAATATTATTCAAATCTGACGTATTTTTGTTCAAGTCCATAACATGGGCTAAGAAAACTTGATATGACAGTGATTGACTTTAGCGGTTTGCTTGCTTAAATTCGCATAATAGGTTGGTTAGGAATATGAAAACTAACAACCTTACGAAAATAATCAATTTTGGCATGATGAGTAGTTAACCAATCAATCCCTAAAATTATATCAAATGTAAGTATCTTTAAAGAGATAAGATCAACAGGTAATGTGATAGTGCCAACTTGGATCAAGTAAGATTTATGAACAGTGGATGTAATGAAAGTTTCTCCTAACGGAGTTTCAACAGATAAGTCAAAGTCTAATTTCCGGAGTTAAGTTTAAACGTTGAGCACAAGCAGGAGAGATAAAAGAATGGGTAGAACCGGTATCTATTAAGGTATAAACTTCGCAAGAGTTTAATATTAGCTTACCCGTGATCACCTCGTTCGGGTTTCTTGCATTTTGGCCAGTCATGACAAACTGCCTCACCACGGAACATAAAGGTGGAAAATGGAACCTTCTCTGCCTCTGTGCATCCTAAGACATCGAATATCTTGGTAATTTGCTTGACCCACGTTTCTGCCTTAATCAGATCTGGCTTTCCCCAGAACTCTAGTGGTCCCAACTCTTTAAACTGCTCTGCTGTGATAAACCGCACGTTGCTATCATTTCCACCCGTATTTTGTACACGAGTCTCCCTCGTCTGATTTTATATGAAATGCAAAAAGCTTCTAAACATCCCATCATTCATCGTTTGCTCGGTAGTATTGTTTACAGGAGGAATATTGCCTTCTTGTTGCACGTTTTCCTGGTTGGTGATTAAAGGTGTCTCCACGGTCTCATACACTCCATTGGTAACGTTCTCAGCTGTTATTCTCAAATACTGCCATAAAACAAGGGTTAATTAAAGAAATTGACATACCACATAATACCCCTATATTCTGACCGACCAACAAATAAGCTTAGGTAAGACACACTAGCGAAGGATTTACTCGTCTCTCCCCTCCTCGTTCTATTTCTCGATCTCCGCCAGAGATCATATCCCTAAGCTCTGATACCAACTGTGACACCCCCAAAAAAGGTATACATCACCCATTCTGAGTCGCCAAATATATGGTACAGAAACAACTACAACATCATTAATACAATTGTCGTGCAACATACGACAACACATAAACCGTGAGTTTAAATATAAATATTATCTTCTAAACAATATCCACACTCAGATAAAGTCCTCGTTACAATTATTGATGCACTATTTTACATAATAGCGAGGACTACTAAAACAACTATCTTGAACCATCACTCCATACCCCGGCTAGTTCTTGCTAAATTCTCACTTCTTGAGAAGAAAAATGGAACAAAAAGGAAAAGGGTGACCTCAACTAGCCCAGTAAAGAATATTATGAATAAGATAATGAACAACAAATTATCGTTAGCCTTCAACAAATCAGATAAAATATAATGGACAACAAGTTTTAGATCAATATTCGCAGCGAAAATAACAATTCATTAGAAGAGTTTAGTAGAGAATGAAATCTACTATCATCTATGAATTTAAAATCCATCATCAATATTTTATCCTGTAACATCAATCAATATACATCTTGAATCAAATATTCATCTTTGCACGGCCAAAGATATTCGTTTTATATCACCGTTGGTCATGTTCATCTCATCACATGTCCATCTTTGCACTCTGAAGCCAAAGATATTAAATCGAGTAATCATTCTTCTTTACACTACAGGCCAAAGATATTCATCAAGTATCACCATTAAAGACTGAGGATGATGAAAAATATTTTAAAGAACGAATCCAGTGAGATAAAAGGACAAAGATTAGAGATTCATACTTTAGATAATCCAAGTTTAAAAATACTCCATAATAAATTATAGTGGAGTAAAATTCAAGAATGAAGATCAAAACATGGATACAATCAAAGATAGTAACCATAATAGACATCTGGGACAAAGAAGAGAAAATTTTATTTTTTGGTGAATAGTGCCGTATTCGTGAATAATGCCGTATACCTGAATAATAACTGAAGGGTTTAGACACATAAAACGCAGTAGAAATAAACAATTGAAAGACAATTGCGAAACCCTAAAATAGGATCCATTCGGAAAAAAAATTAACTCAGTGGTTAGAAATTATACAGATTATTAAAGCTATAATCGATGTAGTTGAATCTCCAACGCAATTCAAACGAACTACGTCTCTACGGTATCCACACGAACGCCTCGCGAATCGTCGTACTATCTGTATAAAAGGAACCGCGGTACTAGCCACTAAGGATGAGGATTTTTTTGAAACTGTTTTCTCTAGTCTCTCTCTAAGAGCGGCTAGGGTTTTTTTGTTTTTGATGTAATACCTAAAATGGCTGATATATATCATATATATAGCAGTTAGGAGGAATTAATCAAAACCAAATATAATTAAAATTTGAATTTATATATATATATATATCTTAATTAAGTCTTAATTAATATACATATATGCAAATTATCCTTTTAATTTAAATTCGTGATTTAAAATACTATCAATCATATTGATATATTTAAATCCTTACAATTTAAATTAATTCCCTTTTAAATTATGTTCTATGTGTGTGACCCTATAGGTTATTATTACATTGGCAATAATTTTAAAATCATATTATAAAATTATAAACAGTGAGCGGCATCTAGTAATGCATCACTGCTACCCAAGTAATAATAAGATCGATGATTCGATTCAACCTTTTCGTGACTAATGTTTCAATGTAATTTAATCCTTTTAACCTTAATATCCTATATTAAACTCGAGTCATGGAATGTGTCATACTCTTCATAATTTAATCTGAGTTTTTCTTGATCAATGTGTAGACTATATGAAACAAATCACTATTTGAGCATGACCATGCATTTCATAGTCCTACTTAATCAAGAGGCCTATGGATATCACCCCTAATACATAGGAGGGTTAAATTCCATCTAGATCACTCACATTCCTCACACGATTCATGATGTACCCAATAAACACCTTTATAGTCCACCCTATTAAAGGTGACCTTTGATGATATCAAAGCACATAAATTCCCGTGTAGTAATATAGTGATTTTAGATTGGAGGATCATTACATCATTGTCACTATGAGAATCGCTAATGACACTTCGCATAATGCTCCACATAGAATTCTCATGGTGGGTCTGTCCAGTACATCGTTCTCTAACATATACCTATGCATTGACTTAATATCTCATATATTTATGACCAATGAGATTTGGTCATCAGTTAATCCACATACTAGTCTCAATGCATCATTGTTGTCCCATCAACAATGATACTCGTGTGAGATCTCGAATTTTATAAAATGAAAGTATTCAATTTTTTTATAATTATTATTCTATTTAGTAAATGGTTAAATTAATAAAAGGTTAAAGTTAAGGGTGATATTTGAAATTTTTTCAAAGTAAGCAGGTTGTCATGAAATATCTGGTGGTAAAAGTACAGTAATACGCGTGATTGCATAGTAGCACCGATATTGATTAATTGATGCTTATGTGAGAAGTCACTCAGTTATATTCAATTATTGATATAGTAATTGTTGCATAATATCTCTCATATTATTGATTCGATTATTGTCATAGTATCATCTGCATAATATTTTATATTATTAAATCAATAATTGAGACGACAAAGTTATTCATATTATTATTTGCAATATTGACAATGTCTAGAAGTTCTGTCAAGGAGAGGTTTGGTCACCTAATTGAGCGCCAATAAAGAGAAATCCTTATCGGAAAGCCCCCTCTTTCCTGAGAACGACCTGGTTGTTAAATATTGTGAGTTATAATAATAATGAGGAATGTTATTAAAAATTAAATTTGAGTTCGAAGTTGAATTTGGAGACGCGGACGTGATATTTGAGTCCGAAACGATGAAATTAGTAGAAATACACTACAAACACAAAATTTACCGGGGTTAACTTTTTGGTCAAAAAAGTCAATAGTTGACTTTTGGGTCAAAAAAGTCAATAATTGACTTTTTTGGAAAAAGTCAAACTTTGAAATTTCAAAAATAAAATTATTGACAAAAATATTTCCATTGTGTTGGGATTATTAGTGTTAGTGGGAATCGACATTTATTTCGATAATAATTGATGTCTGGAGGTTATATTGACCAATCGGGTAATTAATCGGATACATGAATGTTAATTTTTGATACATGAATATTATTCTTGAATTTTACTCCACAATTGGTGATCATGTTGACAATTTAGATATTCTTGAACTCTGGATAAATTGTATTATAAATGTTTAATATTTATTATTTATCTCATTTGATTGATTCTTTATATCATTGTCATGATCCTCATACTTATATTACGTTAAAAGTCATCTTTGGCCCGTAGTGCATAGATGGACTATTGGTTATTGATTTTACAGTTGTATGTCTTTGGCCTGTAGTGTAAAGAAGAACTGTTGATTGCTATCTTTTGTCATTGTGCAAAGATGAACTGTTGATTGATAGCTTTGGCCCGTAGTGCAAAGATGGACAGGTGTATGAC